>CM053762.1:11196407-11258953 GCA_028658305.1 Pachyuromys duprasi
GTTGGTGGACTTGGAGGGGGAGGGGAGGAGATGAGGGAGGGTTGGGGAGGGTGGGAGGGAATGAGGGAGGGGGCTACGCATGGGATGCAAAAACCTAACCTGTGATTGATATAAAAATAAATTTATTAAAAAATAAATAAATTACATTAAAAAAAGAAAAAAGAATTGGATACAGTCTTGCTCTCTCTACATCTCATCTTGAAGACACAATTAAAATAAAGTGATATAGAAGAGCCTATGCAGAAATACTCTGAACACCAAACATCATCTCCAAGAGTTTAGATTCTGAAATATTTGAGAATACGTGTTCAGACATTTCATGTGGGAGAAAGGCCCAAGTCTAAACACCTGTGTTTCATGCTATATACATAGCCCAAAGATAATTTTAAATAGCATTTTAAATAATTTTTCTCACAAAAACTCCATGGTGAAGGATTTTTCTCTTGTGCTATATCAATGTTCAAATATACTTATGCTGTGAAACATTTTAGATTTTGGATTAGAGATGCTCAGCCAAGTAGAAAACTGGCAAATAGAAAATATCAATACAATAAAAATATGGATCTGAGGGGAAATAAAAATGATATAGTGTTAAATGTCTCTATAGACTGATAGAAAGAAAAGGTAAACCACTATTATGAGAGATGAACCAAGGACAACACTGGAGACCAGGCATACTGGAAATACTATGAACAGCTTTATGTGAATTACAAATGACTTGGATGAAGTGGCAGATTCTCTCAAGACGCAAATTCCCAAAATAGGCTTAAGAACTAGAACACCTGGCTGATGACTATCCTGGCTAGTTTTTATGTCAACCTGGCATAGGCTAGAGCCATTTGGAAAGGGAAAAATCTCAGTTGAGAAAATGCCCCCACCTGGTTTGCAAGGCAAGCCTGCAGCGCGTTTCCTTGATTGATGGTTGACATGGGTGGTTCCACCCCTGGGCTGATGGTGCTATGAAAGGCAGAGTGAGCAAGCAATGGGGAGCAACACAATAAGCAGTGCTCCTCCATGGATCCTGCTTTAGTTCCTGCCTTGAATTTCTGCCCAGATTTCCTTGGATGATGGGCTTAAGCGGTAAGATGAAATAAAGCTTTTCCTCTCCAAGTTGCTTTGGGTCATGGTGTTTTATCACAGTAATAGAAACCTAACTAAGACACAATGAAAGTGAAAAAAAAAACCCTGAATTTGTAATGCAAACCTTCCCTCGAACTGAAATGATGGCCAAGAGAGCTTCTCTGGTGAGTCTAATCCAACACACAGAGCCAGAGGAGAGAAGCACTTCCAACTCGTTTTCTAAAAGCTGGTGTTTCCATGATAGCTAAGCCAGAAGTACTTCATAAGCAAACACACTAGTGTCTCACAAAATATATCCACAAATATTAGCAAATGAAATTTAGCAATATTATTTTTTATGATGTAATATATCATGACCAACTAGCAATCCCAAGTTAGCATGAAAATCAATGCAGTTCCCCCAGGTTCATAAAATAAAGAAAACTACTATTGTTATGCAAATAAGGGAAAATAAGGGCATAAAAGAACCTGTCAATACTCAATGCCCAGGCAAATAGAGTCCTCATCAAATTAGTAATAGGAATAAAAAAAATTAGACTGAAAAAAAAAAAACAAGGGACTTAAATAGGCTTTTCTCCAAAAGTCTACAAATTATCAACAGGCACACACACACACCATTCAACCAATTAAAAAAAAAAGTGAAAACCACAATGAGATAGCACTTCATACTAATTAGGATGAATATTTAGAGTAAACACAGAACAAGTATGAATGAGGGTGTACAGAAATGAGGACCTTTGTACTTTGCAGTAGTAATGTCCAGTAGTGCAGTGGCCACGGATACCATATGACAATTCTTTAAAACTTAAGAAAAGAATTGGCATAATTCATCAATTTCACTTCTTGGTACATGAAAGTACCAAGTACCCCAAACAGTGAAAGAAGGACATCAAAGTAATATTTGTATACACGTTCAAGGGAACATTAATCAAAATAGCCAAAAGATAAACATAATCCAGGTGTCCACCAGCATATGGATGGGCACAATGATGTATATTCATGTAGGAGACTGCTATTCTTCCTCAGCAAAGAAGTAGACCGACAGATGTTACACTACGGATAAAAACTATGGGTATTGTGTGAAGGTAAAACGACCTGTTCGCAAAAGGACAGATGATACATGATTCCACTCACGTGAAGTCCCCAGAGTAGTTAATTTGGAGACAGAAAGTAGACTCTGGTTACCAGGGGATGGAGTGTCAGTTTTAATGGAGACAGGGTTTTTGTTTGAAAGAGCTCTTGGGATGGGTGACAGCTGCCAAGCATCATTAATTTACTTAACGCCATGGAACTGCTCACTTAAAAACTAGTAAAATTTCCCACAGTAAAAGGGAAAATATAAAGTCTTTTATATAGATGGAATTTCTATTTTATAACACCTTATGTTTAACAGGGAATAAGACAAAGATGCTGTCTCCCAGTACCTCTCTTTACATCCTACTTGTGATGATGCCTTGTGCAATAAGGCAAGAAAAACAAAATCATGCATGCAGGATGGCATTACATAGCCTTTCCCCCATCTCTCATCTCCTACAGTCTTCTCCCTCCCTATTCTGCAACATTGCCTGAGCTTTAGAGGGGTAGAACAAATGAATGTCTTATTTAGGGCTGGGCCCTCATGTATGAAACTGTCAAAAACAGCAACAACAAAAGGAAAATTGTTAGGCATCTTATTCAACACGGCTGTATTGGCTAAGATCTTTTTAGAGAACCTTAGCATTAGAAATCATTCTACAGAAATCAATTATGTGTGTGTTGAGAAATAGATTAATATAATTAATTAACATACCATTCATAATATTAAAAAAGGAATCTGTTTTATCCACACTAAAAATTATAAAATGGTGATGACGGACATTAAGATTCTACATAATGGAAGACCAAGGATTTGCTTCCATTTATACTGACATGAATATTGACGCATAGGGCTGAAGGTGGTAGAACAATGACTATCAAAGATCACATGTTTTGGCGGTGACAGAAATATTTTGTGGCTGTGTCACTGCTTTCAGCTGTATTCAAAGCTCTGTGATTTTTTTTTTAAAGTTTCAATTAATGTCATTTTCATTTAATAGAAGACTATTTTAGATTTTTAAATCAGTCTGGAAATTTTTATATTCTCTTGTTCCTTACTCATAATTTTAATTATCTATTTTATATGCCTTTAAATATAATATTTATTTTATAATCCTATCTTTTTCCTTTATCTGTAAGTGAAGAGTATCTCAAAACAGTGTACAAAGGAGTACAGAATTAGATTGGGATGACTTCCTTAAAGTACAAATTAATGTCTGACAAGGTCTGATAGCACTTTGGCTGACTGCTACAGTGGCTAGATCGGTCCATGCCACTGGGGCACACTAAGAATAGCTAAAAGGATCCCCCTCATCTTTTCCATACATGGATGGGAGCTTTTGTGACTCACACAGTATTCATGTTGCCTGAAATTCCTACAAGGAAACACCTGTGTAAGCCAGGGAAATCCTTGCATAAACAAGAATTCCACACAGGGTGGTACTGCCAGCCAGTTCTGAAATAACAGATTTCTCATCAATGGTCCCCATGGATAAGTGGCATACAGCCTCTAGGAAAAATAGATTCTTGTCTTACACCACACAGGAAATTCATCTGGAAGGATTACAGATTTAAATAAGGAGAAGAATGTGGGCGGGAGGAGCCTTTCTAAGCCTGTTGGGGAAGAGATAAAAGGTAGGTGATTCAGGCAACAAAGAATCCGATTGTGGAAAATTACCAGAAGCAGGCATGATGGCTAAAGGCAAGACGGCAACCTGGGAGAAATCCTGGAACAGAAAAGGGACATTAGTGAGGACTCCAGGAGCCTCCCTGCCACTTAGCTAATACTATGGATGGGAGCAGCCTTGACGTCTTAGTTTAGAACTGTGATACTCCACAGGGGTCAACTTTACTCCCTGGGACAATGCTGGAGACATCTTGGGAGCCAGAGAGCAGTGCTGCTGGCATCTCTCAGTGAGACCAGGAAAGCTCCTAGCACTCTTAATGATAGCACCAAATGCCCCAGTGTCTGGGTTGAGAAGCTGCTAGTCAGGTGTATTGTGGGTGAGCAGTGAAGATGAACCCAGAAGGAGCTAGAAGCTCAGACAGGGCTACTTGGAAACTTCCCTTGCTGCCTTGTGACTCTTTGCTCATCTAACTTTTTTTTATTTCAATTTATTCACTTTGTATCCCAGATGTAGCCCCTTCCCTCATCCCCTCCCAATCCTACCCAGGTGTCCCTCAATTGAGGAATGGATACAGAAATTATGGTACATTTACACAATGGAATACTATTCAACAATTAAAAACAAAAAAATCATGAAATTCGCAGGCAAATGGTGGGAACTAGAAAAGATCATCCTGAGTGAGGTATCCCAGAAGCAGGAAGACACATTTAGTATATACTCACTTATAAATGGATATTAGAAATATAGAATAAACATACTAAAATCTGTACACCTAAGGAAGCTAATCAAGGAAGACGACCCTGGGTAAGATGCTCCATCTTCATTCAGAAAGGTGAACAAGACAGACATCAGAAGAGGGAGAAAACAGGGAACAGGACAGGAACCTATCACAGAGGGCCTCTGAAAGACTCTACCCAGGGGGTATCAAAGCAGAAGCTGAGACTCATAGCCAAACTTTGGGCAGAGTGCAGGGAATCTTATGAAAGGAGGAGGAGACAGAAAGACCTGGAGGGAACAGGAGCTCATCTGAAATTTTAATTTGGGAGTTTTAACAGCTACAGACTTTGATCATGGATGTCATTTTCCTTTATTAAAAATGCACAAAGAATGTTATAGTGGTGACATATGATGCTTGAGGATGCCAAGAGAAGTTGTGAAGACACTATACTTTAGAGTCCTTTGGTAAGCTATGCTCACAGACCTTATGATTATGTTTATCTTCTCACCCAAGGCATAGGAATCTTGCTTAGAAAATCACATAAAGTGTCCCTGTTTCTTTCAAAGGACATTGTTCTAAATTTTTTAAATAAAAATAATCTACTTAACCATAAGAGTTTTGTTTTTCAAGGTTAGGTAAATTCAGAAGTAGAAGACTTCACAACCACTAGAGGTTCAACAGGGAATTATGTACAACACAAGTGAACAATCTAAGTGCATTATCTCATTTTTATTTAGAAAAAAAAGAAAGTACTATATTGAGGAAAAAGAAAAGTTTGATGTAGTAAATGGGAAAATTCATGTAACCTATGGAAAGACTTACTGGGTAGTAGGGTTAAGGTTGATTTTCATGTTTCTATTTTTACTTCAATTTTAATTTTTATAATGCACGCTTTACTTATAAATAAGAGATAAAATGGCAAAAGTAAAAAGAGGAGCTGATTCATATAAATCTTTTTCTAAGCAACAGATTGTCACAGAATGCTAAACCTAGAAGAAATCATAGCCATCAATGCAGTCATAATCCATGCAAGTTTTAAAGATGCCCAAAGTGGGCTTGAATACCCCAAATTATATCAGCATAATGTCCCTCTCACATTCAGTGACCTTCCAAATGCACCACACTGTGACACATACCATGCATTTGGTGAGCCATTCCTCCAAATTCTATGGCTGCTGTCAGCTGCTCTATCATTCACAGCTCCATGGGCTATAACTTCTGCATTGAAGTGTTTCGCTTGGTCTTACAGGCACAAGAACATTCGTTCTGACCCAGGAATGGGAAAGAAAAATCACATGCTAAATCACATGCTCACTGTCTTCATGGGCAATCTGAACAAAAACATTCGAACATGGTCTGTCCAGGGGAAAATGCATTACCCTCTCTCTTCCTCAACTCCTGAACATTCCAGAGCCAGATGAAGACACCACTCCACTTCATTTAACTACCGCTTTGGTCCTTGGAGTAAGGAGTGAACACATTTTAAATAGAAGTATATAATCTCTCTCTTGTTCAACTCATGTATTTATACATGCAAAGGTAGGACAGAACCAGGAGGAATATGTTTTGTCCAAAAGCTGTCATGAGTTTCTACACATTTGCAAGAGCTGGACTTCACAAAGTTGGCTCTGAATTATGAGCAACTGTAGAGATCTAGTTGTGACACTGACTACAGCTCTGAGAAACCCCAAATTTCCCAGAAGACACACAGCTCTGAGAAGCAGACGGTTCTGAGGATTTTCTTTTTCTTATGGGACACATATAAATAGTGTCATATAATAAATGATGGCTACACAATGAAGGTTTCTGAGTACACATAGGCAAACATGGAAGCTGGGTTTGATGACACCCATCTGTGATCCTAGTACTGAAGAGGCAGAGGCCAGAAGGGTCACAGCAAAATCTTAGCCTATCTAAGGATACATAATGAGGTTATGTTTCAAGAAAACCAAAACCAACCAGCCAGTTAACCAATGAACCAATTGATGTGGACTCAGGTGTCAGCAGGACATCCAAGGATGCAGCTCATGCATCTTAATATCACAACTCATCGAGAAAACAGTTTTTAAAAAAACTCTAATTTTGGTAGCTTTTATGTTCAACTTTTGATTCCATGGATAACATCCTAGAAGCTAAAAATATAAGCTCATCCTGTGGTTATGCCTGGAGACATTCCCCAGGTCATGTGTCACAACAATCAGAGTGAGGAAGGGCAGGTAGGCAGTTCAGGGGAAAGAGTCTAATCCTAACTGTGGTGACAAGTGCTGTGTCTACACTACCACTACATGTGCCTGCCCTCAAGGATGCCTCGACCTTGAAGAGCCTGTGATAGTCCCTAAAACTCAAGACATATAGAAAAGATAAACTCATCTCCCAAATAAGGCAACATTAACTTGGAAGCACTGATTCTTATATAGCTTCAGTGTTGGGTGGGATGATACTCTATGTGATGTCCTTTCCAGGTAAGAACAATTTTCTAAACTCTCCAAGGACAACCTCGGGCTATGCAATAAAGTGCCCCCACAGAGATGCCGAAAGGCTGCTGTGGTCTAATGGGTAATAAACTGAGTAGTTGATAACAACACAAGAAGCCTTTTTACATTTCACAGCAAGCTCTTTGGAAAATAGAGTTTAAAAAAAAGAATTTGAATCTGTTCTATTATCTTCACTTGCCTCCTGATCTCCAAAGTTGGCTGTCAATCCCAAAGAGGATCACATCTTATCCAAAGGTCTCAGATTTGCTCTAAGGATACTGGGAAGGAAGAAAACCTTCACCAAAACAAAGGACTTAAATATACCATCTATTACTCACATTTTTGATTTTCCATTTTCTAGGTCATCTGTAGCCAAAACATTTTTCCTTACATAACTCATCACTATACCACTTTGTCCTCCCAGGACTGTTTTAAAACTTATTTCCAGAAAACAGCCCAGACCACACCAAAAACTAATGATAATGACAAAACAATATTGAGTTCTACTATGAATTTACATAAGTAGCTTGATACATGTGAATTGCCTATAAAGGATGTGGTGAGTAACTAGCTGAATAGTCTAAAATGCAGTGGGCCCTTTATCCAAAGCCCATGGTGCCTCTGCTGGTGACTCATTCATGTCTAGACAGCTGCTCTACTATTTCCTAATTTGAAAATTCAGACTGTTATCTGGTCAGTCTTAGGTCCTTGAATCCATTTCTCTTTATGAATCCCTGGCAAACCTGAACAAATAGAGCATTAGTAATGACTTTCTCCCTGACATTGTAGAAACATGACCTATTCATATAATGAAGGATGTTACTCATAAAAAAAAAAAGAAAGTGGGGAGAAATCGGTCTTGTCTTCTAGGGCTGCCTGGGAAGATGAAAGGGGGCAAATTTGAGTCCTTATTTAGGATGGAATAATATGAGAAGTATATTTATTATTCTGGAAGAGATGACCCCTCCTCATTCATTTCCTTACTAAATTTACCAGTAAGGAAATAAAACTTAAAACTTCCCATATCTTTGTGCAACACTGCTCAAATGTTTTCTCTTCTTCAACATTCATTCAACCATCTGAAAGATGGCAAACTTGTCTCATAATATTTGACCATTGTGATTGGCTTCTCAGAAGAAACACAGCTTTGAGATCCTCATTGCCCAATTTTCCAAACAACTTCGGATTCTGTAGTTTTCACAACCTACCTCTTGGTGGTGAATCTTACATGGCTCCCTCGCTTCGCTGGTTAGAGGTTGTTAGGTTCAGGTGTAAGGAGCGGTGGTACAAGGAAGAAGACATGGGGCCCTGATGTCACATCAGTTGCTTTGTTGGCTCATCAGAATATCTTGACCTCCACCTAGCACCCAGAACCTGTATATCAGCTCTGCAGGATGGAAGCAATGACTTACATTGTTCTCACCTTTTTAGAGTATACAGCCTAGAAGGGAAAGAACCACTAAAGAATACAGAGGTCATATTAAAAGACACTTACCTACACACCTGAGTTTTGTTTCAGCACTGTGGAATCAGAGATCAGCCCAATGCCTAGAACCAGGACTGATACAGTAAGTCAGGGAATGAGAACAGGCTGTCCAGATGGAACTCTGGTATGGAGGTACAAGAAGGTGCTAGAGCAATTAGAAGAACAGGTACCCCAGCAATTAGTGACAATGGTGACTGGCACACAGTTGCTGACAACGGGATAGCAGCCATAATGAATAGTTAAGAAAACAGGAAAATAGCAAGAGACAATTTGGCAGGCTTTGGTCAGAAGGTATGAGGCAGCCCTAGAGTCAATGGTATGAAGGAATAAGGGACCAGAATATACCTCCCTTTGACTGGCATCACTCCATCAGATTCCAAGAATTACCATGATAATGTAGCTCTGCTGACAGCTACCATGACAGATAACTCCAGCCTTGGTCCCTCCCCCAAGTGAATTAATGGATTAGGAAAGAATAATTCAAGTGACCATCTAGTAGACCTCTCCCAGTGAAATGATGAGGTTCTTGCAGGCAAGTGACATAAGTTTCTAAAAAGATTATCCTTGAGCATGGGTGGCACAATTTGTTCATTTACTGTATAAATGAACATCAATTGTTGGGGGATTGGGCTGAGTCCATTTGCTGACACCTGATCTCTTCAAACTGTTGAGTGAGATGAAACAAAGTTCCAGTTTCTGCGCGCATTCATATGCACACTAAAACACCTTCTGGCTCATGTTTTGGTTAATACAACAAACAAAAACTCACTTTTTCCAATTCTTCTTGCTTCAGAGAGGGTAAGAACCCCCCCCCCCCAAGACTGTTTACCTGGTCATGACCATGCACACATTTTCAGTTGGACAGGGCATGGCTATCCTGTTCATTCTCATCTCATTGGGGAGTGCTGCAAGCAGGAGCAATCTTGGGAAATCCAGAAGACTATACACAATGCTGGACATCCCAGCCCCTACAGCTGACAATCCATCTGCTCCACTCTAAGCTCTGCTGGCTCACCTTCAAAACATGCCTCTGCTGAGTCCATTTTTGTTGTTTGTGTATATACATTTTCAGAGCAAAGTGCTTTGTACTGGATAACCAAAGGAAGTGCTCATTCTTGGAAGAGGCTAGCTCATCAGCACTTTCTCAGCACTCACCAAAGGTTGTGACCCTGTGAGAATTGAGGCTTCCCCATTCCTTATTAGCATGTCTACTGATATTGCCATATTTGTGTGTGTGTGTGTGTAAAAATAATACTAAAGGAAGAAGAAGTTATTAATTTGAGATGTGTGGTAGGGCATGGAAGGAGTTCCAGGAAAGGGACTAGGAAATGGCTAAGGAAAAAGAAAGGGGAAAGTGTAGTCATTATTTTAATTGCTTCAATATTTTAATTATTACTTATAAAGTATTAATAATATCCTAATACTTTAAATATTTTAAAACTTTAAATATTTTAATTAAAATTATGCATTTAAAGAGTTTAAAAAAAAACATGGCTCTGGGTCTGAACACTTTGCAACAACTTCATCACTACCTTGAGTTCAAGGCCAAGTCCTTCCTCACAGTTGCCAGTGGATGTGAGTGGATGGGCAGAGGTCAATTGGAAGAGAATCATTTGTTGTTATCTCTATATGGGTGATAAGATGACCCACCTGCATAGCCCCCCTGCAGTCTTGTTCTAGGTAGAGCCCAGGAAGACACTTGTTTCAGAGAATGATGGAGGTGCAGTAGAAAGTTCAGGGTGGCTAGCTCTGATGTGCACCACATGGCACAGTCTGGGAAGACATCCCTCATCAGTCCACCTTAGAGAATTAATCAGCAAGCAAGAAGTCATCATTCAAGGTTACATCTAGTCCCTGGAACAAAAAGATCCATCCCTCTTGCTCTAGCTCAGACCAACACTGAAGAGCCATTCCTAATCCTGAGGTTTCTGTGGCCTTTGCTTTGTCTGTACACCAAGAGTACCTTCCTTATCTGCCCATGCCTATTACCCTTCCTTCAATCCTTCAAGCACTCCTTAGGATATAGTGCACTGACCTCCACCTCAGAGTCTGAGTCCCAAGAACACAGGATGTAATACTGGTAAGTCAGCAAATTACAGGCAGGCTAAGTCTGGTATACCCTTTGTCTTTGTAAATAGAGTTTATTGGCAACAGTCATATCAGTATATGCATCGCAGTGCTTTCCCCCCAGAACAGCAGAGGTAAGTAAGTGTCATACAAATAATATGGCCTGTGAAGGTGAACACACTTTCCTTAAGAAGAGAAGAGAGGAGAGTAACAGTGAGAAGGAGAGATTAACAGTGAGGAGAGAATTGGAGAGAAGGAGAGGAGGAAAGAAGAGAGAGGAAAGGAGACAAGAGGAAAAGAGAGGAGAGGAGAGAAGAGGAAGAGGAAGAGGAAGAGAGAGGGCATTGAAGGGGAAAGAAGAGGGACATGGAGGGTAAGATCAAAGAAAGAAAAGCTTGCTTCATCCAATTCTAGAACTTCAGGGTGTTGGGGGGGGGGGAGGATACAGTTGTAGAATAGCATTTTCTTCCCATGCCTTCTGAGCTCTGTAGAAATAAGTCCTCTGGTATGGGAGAGGTAAGTCCAGGAGGCATTTTCTTTTCAGCTAAGCTTGAGATGTAAATAAAATGAAGCTAAATCACTATGCATGCCAAAAGACAAGTAGATTTGGTACCCCTACAGTGGCCTGGCAGGGGCTTACTCCCTCCACCCACGGAGACTAATGCCTTTAGAACAGTGGTTCTCAACCTTCTTAAAGCTGCAGTTCTTTAATACAGTTTCTCATGTTCTGGTGACCCCCCAAAATGAAATTATTTTGTTGCTACTTCATAACCGTAGTTTTGCTAATATATATTATAACATAAATAACTGATATGCAGGATATCTGATGTGCAACCCCTAAAGAGGTCATGACCCACAGGTTGAGAACAACTGCTTTCGAGCAGTACTGGCCGAGGGCCTATCAGGCTGGAGAGCCCACCACAGAGCAGGAACCCAAACAAGGAAGTGCAGACAGATCAGTCCTTAGTCTTTTCTCTAATAGTATCTAACATCATATCTTGCTTTGTATCTATCTGGATGTCTCAGGAAGAAAGAGAGCTTTGGGGACATAATCATGGATATAAAATAAACTAAGCAATCGTTAATGTATCAGAATCAATAATGGATCAATCACTCATTCACTGAAGTCAAAACCATTCAGATCAATATCAAAATACCCAGAGAGACCCAGATTCAGATAGGGAAGGATCTCTGAGCTGATGAGCTTTAACCAAATCAGTCACACGAATTATTATATCTCATCAGAAACCCATTTGAGGCCCTCTGGCCTCCAGCCCAGGATATGTTCCTGAACAGTCTTCAAATACCACCTTCCATGGTGACAGTGGCCACCAATGGCCACCACAATACCCCGACTACAGGAGTCATAAACACAGCTCTGGCACTTAATGATACATGGACTTAGGTAAGTCATTTTTCATCTTTGAGCCTTATTTATCTTGTCTACAAAATAGGCATAACAGATACTTTCCCCACAGAATTCTTTAGATGATTTAAAATAATGGATATAAACCTGGGTCTGGCACTGGGAATTTTAACAACATATACCACAAGTGGTATGAAGCTGATGCTAAGAACAAGGGTGGTAACAATCATCGGAGTTTCCCTCACCACAGGGGCAGAGAGCTGTATGGTGTTTACCTCTACAGTGCTTACAGGATGCTCACTCACAGTGAAGACAAAGCACCAAAGACCAAGGAGGTAAGGAAAAAGAGAATCAATTTTTAATTTCAGTTCCAAAAGAAAAGCAGGTGGCCAGGTGTCTGCCGGGAAGTTTTCTCCCGGGGGACAGAACCTACCTGTTTTTCATGAAGTGGTTGCATCTAGCCCACCTCCCCTCATCTTAGGAGTCTTCCTGGGTGCATGTCTCCAAGGATTTCTCAAGAATACTGTCTGCAGAACTTTCTATCCAATGGCCGAGTGACTACAGCTAAAATTGCCTTCACTCTGCCTATGGGCTCTCCCATTCAGCGCCTACAAAGGGAGGCAGATGTGAGCAAAGTGAGCCCACAGGGATCCTGCTTGGGAAGGGGTTCAGATGAAAGTTGTTGGCTTCAGACTCTAAGGATGAAGTCCATTAATAGCGTGTGTAGCCACAGGAAGTCATCAAGAATGCCTCAGATACAATGGCACTTATGGACAAGAAAATGCAGGGGTCCTTCAAGTCTTAATGAGCATGGCCAGTGTCAGAGTACTTGCATTAAGGCTAAAAGGCTCTGTGAGGGGGGGCAGATGAGCTTGCAAGTGCACCCTGGGATGACGGTGTGCCTGTACCCGGGTAGACTGTAATCATTAGAGATAGTGGATTGAGCTTGTAAACTTCAGGCAGGAATTTGGTGGCATGGAGAGAAATGCTTTCTCATTATCCAACAAGATATATTTCTATATCATATTATATATTGTATTATATATTTATTATATTATAATACATTATATATTATATAGTGTATGCAAACCAGGTAGGTGTGTAAATGTGTTCACATATGTTTGCATTCAGGCATACCAGAAGCACATGTCCCAAACAGTAAACTAGCCCCTATTCTAATGGAGCACAGCTTTCTAAATGACACAAGAATCTCTGCTGTCCTTTGGGCCTGAGGATTAGGAATTATTTTTCTGAATATCTCCTCAATCTTTGATGTTTTCTGTGGTGTTGGATATTAGGGTAGAAATTGCTGGGACTCTCATGGTACTTCTTCCCTTCAAAAATTCCATATAGGGCTGATAGAGAATGGGAAATAAACTTAAGATTTAGGATATTTAAGAATGCTAATTACTGAGAGAAGAATATGTGCTTGGAATTGTATGGTGTCACTGTCCACATTCATTGAGCTAGAAAATAAGATAATGGTGCTCAGAGTCCCCTGAGCTTTCTTCTGTGGCTTTCTTCAAATGGTTAGATTCAGTCCTGTGATTTAGAGTTGGGCTCTAAATGTTTCTACAAACATGGCTCTTCTGAGGGATAGGCTAGCCCCACAGGAGCAGAACTAACTTCCACTAACCCGCCTTAAAAAAAAACAACACAAACAACAAAAACAACAACAACAACAAAACCTTTAAGGAACAACCAGCCTCTGTACAAAGCCATAGCGAAGCTGCTCTGCTCTGAGATGGCTGTCTGTGATCTGGATCTGGTTATTTTTAAAGAGCTTTTGGTGAAATTTTCTAAAAATTCCAAGTGACTACTCTACACTGTGAGACAGAGCATCGAGTTTTGCTCACCATAGAGCGCAGTTTCTCTATTTCTGGAATCGTCATCAATAAGGAAGATGAAACGTTTAGCTTGAGCAATTGCCTTAAATACTAAAGTGGCATTTATCTTTGGAACACAGACTGGCTGCTTGCATCTTCCCTCATGCAATGAGTTTGTTGATTCGAGCATTTCAATAGTTTAATCAATCCAAAAGCTATATCGAATTTACTTCAAAGATCTCTGAGCATCCAGTATATCTACACTTGTTAAAATTATATCATTTAACACTTCCACATGCATTGTAGTTTTTAAGGGCTTTACAGTCATTTTTATTAATTAATGAACCCTTAATGGACAAGAAATTCATACCATAAAATTATTATGCGTATGCTGCATTTTCAGTTTTACTATTATTTCTTTTAAATATTTTTCCCAAGTGGAAAGTCCATGACTCATAAACCAGTCACTCTCACAGAAAGTGCAACTGAAAAATAGACATTTACCCAGAGACAGAAATCTGGGCTGCTTTCCTCCCTCCAAGACAGACTTGCTTCCTCTCCTGAAAGCCAAAGGGTCTCAGGGAAGCCCACCTGGGAAATTCTGTCTGGCCCTGAAATAGCAGAAATAGCAACAAGGCCCAGCCAGGATGCTCCAGACACAACCCAAGACACATGATTCCATTTGCTGCTGTTTGGGAAGGAACATTCTGACTTTCCCATTAGAAAGCATACTATAGTCACTGCACACACACAGAAACACACACACATACACACACACACTCCATTACAGAACTCAGGTATAGTTTTTAAATGTTGATGCTAACACACTTATCAATGATGTGATTAAAAAAAAAACCTCAGAATTCTAGACAATCCCTCAATATTCAGATGTTAGACTCCTGAAAAGTTAAAAAAAAAATCTGGATGTGGGTGGCATTTTATTCTCATCGTGCTTTGGAATGTGGTGTGGGCATGCTCTATGCCAGCTGCTGTGGGAGCCACGGCTTGCTCTGGGTTGCCTGTGTGGCCTGGCACTATTGTTGGGATAGGGAACTTGAGTGCTGGCTTCTCATTACCCACACACGTCTCATCTGAGACTATCTGTCTACTCAGACATCAGCCCCAACTTAGGAGCTGTTGACTTGAGGCAGGGACGACCGAATGCTCATTGTGAAAGATCTTTCAGTGTGAAAGATCGGCTGGGCTGAGTTATGCAGAAGAAATTCAACAGCACCTCCTTAGCTGGACACTGATACTGGACACCCTCCTGTAGGCAGACATCACTCACCTGTCCTGTAACTCCAGCCAGGAATATGGATGGAGAGTTGGTTGGCGTGGCTGCTGGTGGGACATGCTGCAAGGTCCTCTTTCTCCTTTCTCACTGGGACCTGGTTCCTTCCCACGTCTGCAAGTTTGACATTTTCCAGTGGAGGGGAGGTAGTCTGAGGGCATGCGCCACTCCCCAAATGTACTGGCACCAATGCTGGGCTCCCCTTCCAGGGACCTTCCTGTGGCTGGCCCCATGGTGGGCCTAGGAGGTCCTGCTTTCCCTCCCAGAGCTCCTGCGGCAGGGCTCTGCTGATTGGCTCTCTATTAGCTGTGCTGTCTACTCCATCTGCTGTTAACCTGTGGGAACTACAGCGGAGGTTGAGCGACAGGACAGACCTGTGCGTTTTGGGGCTAGCAGTTTGCGGTTGCTCAAGGGGGACAGAAAGAGACTTGTCCAAATAGTAAACGGTATTGGGACATTGTTGAGACACCCGGAGGTGGACGCAGGAACTGAACACCAGTGGGACTTTTCTTGACGGTGAATTGTCTGAAGAAAAACTGTCTTCTTTGTCATCCGTGTGGGTGACCCAGTACTCCTGCCTTGAGCACATCCTTGAATGAGCATGGGAAACCTTCAGCCCCTCTCCGGAGCCATTGCTAGAGAACTCTGTACAAGTGAAGGATCCGTTGTGCTGACATAGATGGGCACCGCTAGCCAGAACCGGGGTGCTCTGGAGCAGAGCATCCTTGGCCCTGCACTTGGGACACAGCGGGTCCCGAACAGTGTCCCATACCACGTTGCTGGCTGGAGGCTCCACACGCCGGGCAGTAATGGTGATAGATGAGAACCCTCTGTGGGCTCCCTTGCCTAGGTTGTCCCCTGTGGACAGTGGGTCTGTCTCCAGTCCTTGCTCATCTGAGGGAATAAGGATTCCCAATCCGTCTGGAGGTAAAACAAACCGCTTATGCATGTTCACTCCGCTGCGCCTGGCCAAAGCTGGCTTTGTGGTGTGCAGCTGAGGCTGAGCGATTGCTTGTGGCAGAGGCAACACGGCTCCATTTTCCATTGATTTCTTCTCATCAATCAACCGGGAAATGACAATAGGTGATATCATTTCTGTGTTTTGCGATGCCAGTGTCTCCTAGAAAATAGGCAGAAAAAAACCCTCAGTTATTCTAGCAGTTCATAGGAATACAGGCAGTGAACTCTCACGGGTGATAGGAATGCTGGGGAAGGACCACTTGGATTTCTCATTAAGGCCATTAAGGCACTCTCGATGCCAAACCTGAACATTCTGGAAGGATGGAAACCTAGGTATGTTTGTTAGGAAGTGACGAATGTTCTAGACACGTTAGCCTAATTGGGGGAAGGATGGACTCACTCGGCTGGGTGTCAGTCTTAGTTTACTAACAAGGTACTCCAGTAGAACCCCTTAGACTGTAATAGTTGCTTCTGCCAGACACCAGAACCTCAAAACAAGACCTCACAGCCCCAATAAGGAAGGAAGGCAGAATTATCAAGGTGGCTGAGACATGGCTTTGGGGAAGTGATAAGCCATAGGTCTGTGCTCTGGTGAACGACATAACGAGGAACAACCGCCCTAGTTTCGTCTCTCACACAGTCCTCCATTTTTGCTGCTTAAAGCTAATTCAGTCTCCCTGCTTGCTTGGCCTTACGGAAGTCCAAGGTCAGAGAGCAAGACAAGAGAGATCAATTGCCCAAGTTCAGTTTCCCAGACTAGCTAATCAGTTGGCTTCTCTTACCAGGATGAGGTGTACCAGTATACAGAGGATGGCTGTAGCTCAGTGCTGCTCTGTGAGGAGTATTTGTCCACATTTTAAATGATCAAGGAATGCCATGCTTCCTAATTAGCAGCTAAGTCCTTATGTAAATCACTACTGCATGCAGAATAAGGCACTGTGCTTTTTTTTTCCCCACCATGTCTAACCAGATTAAGAGCAAGAAGGAGAATCCCTCTGTTCTTGCTGTGTTTTTGTGTACGTGTATTGAGTGCTGCAGGAGGCTGATTACAGCCCAGCACTTAGTGTGCACAGAGCCCGCTGGAACTTGTGCACAGAACTGCACAGACCCCTGAGATAATAGTAAAAACTACAGCCTCAGAAGCCAAAAGGCATTGCTAGGGTGCTCTGCATTCAAAGCAGCAGATCTCAAACCCCAGCACATCTGAGAATCCTCTAGAATATTATGAGCACAGGTTCCACAGCTCTGACATCCTGACTGTGGAGTACTGGGGATTTTAGCCCACACACCCCAGTGATCCTGATGTAGCTGACTTAGGGAGCATGAACAGAGTCAAAGCTGGCCTGCTACCATCCCAAGAAAAGGTATTTATAAGAGGTAGGTCTAGGTACCATGAGAGTGGGCTTTGCCTTTCCCAAATTTAAGAGAACAAGGGTAGGATTTGTATTTTCTTCATGGCAGGTTTGATATTCATTTGTTTAAATAACTGAGTGTTTTCTTCTATCTGGACATGAGACTCTGAATATAGCACAGTGATGACCCCAGCTAGAGTCATTTGGGAAAATGGACTCTCAATTAAGAAAATGCCTATAGGCAAATCTATAGTGCCCATTTCCTTGATTGATGATTGATATGCGAGAGCCTAGCCCACTGAGGGAGGCACAATCTCTGGGGTGATATTAGAAATCCCTGGGTGCAAGAAGAAAATAAGCTGAGCAAGCCACAGGGAACAAGTCAGTAAACAGCACTCTAGGTAAATCAGGCTGGCCTTGAACTCAGAGATCTGCCTGCCTCTACCATCCAAGTTCTGGGATTAAATGCATGTGCTACTATTCCTGGCTACCTCAGCTTCTATGCCCTTATTTACTTTTTAAAGATATTTGAAAAGTTGCAAATTTCAAGATAACCAGAAATGGGGAGATGAGGGGGAAGGGGAGTCTATTTTAAACCTCCTTCAGTGTTTAAAAACTCAAATCTTCTCAATTTTTGATCAAGAACAAACTTTAAGCTTCGCTTCCAGCCTCGCCACCACCTTCCAATTCAAGCTCATTCCACGGTTCAAGGTCAACTCAGTGGAGTCTCCAGTTGTGAGTGGAGATGCCTTCCTAGCACCTCTGAGACTAAAGTATAAAGCAATTACCTATAGTTTGCAATACCCAAATGCCCTTGCCTCCACCTTGGTCAAATCAGTAGAATACAGGTTCTGGGAGACAGGTTGGAGGCAGGTCAGTGCTCCCTAAGCTTCTGTGTTTCCAGCAGGCTTTCTGTCTCTGTGGTACCATCCCTACTCTATTCTCCTCCCTGGAGCACTCTCACGGCTGTGATTTGCATACAAGAAAAATGACAGTGCACCTGGAGCCCATTTGACAGCACACAGTCCCTCCCATCCTGGTTAAATTTAGTTCTGATAATAATTGTTCCTGGGGACCCCATGATGGGTATAATCATCCCCAGTGGGAATTCCTTTGACATTGATCTTTGGAGGTAAAAAACAAAACCTGGCTTGGAACCTTCAGTGTTGCTCTTACTCTGCAGGACAGTGTTTCCTCAAATCTGGACCAGTGACAACTTGCCCTTAAGGGTTGGGGGAGTAGATGCCTGAACACCTTAATCTCCAGGTGTAAATTGAGACAAGATCTGTGGGGGTGAATTCTAGAATTTGTTTTTTTTAAATATATTTTATTTTATTGATATTGGTGTTCTGCCTTCATGTACATCTGTATGAGGGTGTCAGATCCCCAGGAAACTGGAATTACAGACAGTTGTGAACTGCCATGTGGGTACTTGAATTTGAACCTGGGTCCTTTGAAGTGTCAGCCAGTGCTCTTAACTGCTGATCCATCACTCCAGCTAGAATTTCTATTTGTAACTAGCTCCCTGGTGGCCCTTGAGGGCACAAGGATAGGGAGGAAGGAGGCTGAACTGACTTAGGTGACCTGAGACTCACCCCGAGTCTTGAGTCTCAGAGACCCCAGCCCCCTGGGAAGCCTTGATTTGTGTCGCTGTAACACAAGAAGACTGAAATGGAGTCTGTTAAGATGTAACCTCCCTGGTACCAGAATCACCAAGATCTAAGGGCCATCACCTTGAACTGGGATCCTGTGAGAGTTTAGGACTGGAATCAGCATGACTGTATTGCAAGGAATGAAGAGCTGCCAGTTCAGCTTTGAAACAGCCCTGACACTGGTAACAGCAATCTGGTCCCTTTATACGGAGCTCAGGGACATATTTCCTGAGGGCTTCCTTGGGGCCGCAGGCCAGAGGCATCATTCCAAAGGTCCTAGAGGTTCTGGGGGTCCTAGAGAAAGAGTCAGCTGCAATTTTACTACCTGAGTTCAGGAAAGTGTGACTGTGATTTTGACTCCACCAAAAGTAAGAGGAGAGGTCAGGAGTGGTTCGCGCCTTTAATCCCAGTACTCTGGGAGGCAGAGGCAGGTAGATCTTTGTGAGTGTGAGGCCAGGCTGGTCTACAGAGTAAGTCCAGGACAGCCAAAACCCTGTCTCAAACAAACAACAACAATTAAAGTAAAAGTAGAAAGCAATGATGAGAAGTGTGACTCTGGACTTATTTCTCAAGCTCTTGTGTAATTCAGGGTGACACTTTTCCTGGGTGAATACATGCCCAGGACACTTTTCCTGGCCTGCATCATGCCCAGAAAAAAAACTGTCTTCCCTCTCTTCTTCACAGGGAAGGTGTGAGGAATAAGAAGAGATGACAGTGTGACAGTGTCTCACTAAGCTTAAGCCTTGTTTTGGTTCCTTTTCTATTGCTGTGATTAAATACCGTGACAAAAAATGGAAGGAAGGAAGGAAGAAAGGAAGGAAGGGTTGGTGGGTGAGTAGGGGGATGTATTTAGCTCACAGTTCAAAGCCCAGGCCGTCATGGAGGGAAAGTCAAAGCAGCAACAACAGCAGTGAGACAAAGCTCATCACACCATGCCCACAGCCAAAAAGGCCCAGTATCCAACCCATAAAATTGTGCCAAGCACAATTAAGATGAGTCTTCTCACATAGATTGACTTAAGGGAACCCCCTCCCTGCCACACACACACACACGCACGCACGCACGCACGCACGCACGCACGCACGCACGCACGCACGCACACGGGCTTGCCAAAGTCCCATCTTTCAGGTGGTTCTAGATTTTGTCAAGTTGACAACACTAATTACTACAAGCATTTTTATGAATTACTTTTCCCATGAATCAGCAGAAATTAGGAGATCTTTGATGTGATCAGCACAATAGAGGTGCCTCATCCAATTGCCTATAACTGCTTTTTGGTGTTGTTTATAACATTACAGTCATAGGCAAGCCATATGCTGAGTGATTCAGATGACAAATCTTTACTGAACACCTATTAATACTACTTGCCAGGTACATGTTGAGTAATGGAAACCCTCGTGGTCTCCTGGATTTAACAGCCTGGAGACAGTATCCAGATGATCAGGACAATCATTAGATTGAATGTTGACAAAAGATCCCCAAAATAAAATTAGAGAAATTATAAAGGAAACAAGGAACTGCCCACCTTTTAACAGTTACAATAGCCCTGTAAGGCAGGTTTTATTTATTAAATCTCATTTTCTCATGGAGACCAATAAGTAATCAAATATAATGCGTAACCTAGAGCTGGGGAGATGGCTTGGTTGGTGAAGTGCTTTCACACAAGTATAGGAACTAGAGTTTGGATCCCCAGCACTCACATGAAAAGCAGGAAGGGACGGTATGCAACAGCTCTGGGGAGGCAGAATCAAGAGGAGGCTTTGATGACAACAAAGGAGGTTGAAACCAGTGAGCAAAGACACTCACGTCAACCTCGGGGCTCTACATGCACAGGTGAGTGCCCCTACACACACCCACACACTGACCCACACCAAGGAGGAGAGATAAATTATAAAAGTACAGATTGTCTCAAATCAAGTAATTTGGGGGTGACCCTCCCTCTGTCTTTTAAGTAAAGGTTAACGAAAAGTGGCTTTGAAGGGAGCTACTTTCATGTGAAATAAAGTTAAAAGATGTAAGACTGGATTTGAAAGGCTGAATAAAACCATCTGGTATTGAAAGCGGTGTACGTTCAAGGTGAGTGAGAACCAGGCTGGGTTTGAGTCTGGCTTTGGCTTGGCAAAAGACCATCTCCTGACCAGTGTCTTCTGAGATAATTTTTGCAATCTCTTGCTCATATATGCTGCTACTGATTTCTTTTAAATGTTTTAAGATATTGATTTGCTTTAAATGTTCCCAGCATGATTTCGTAGAGCTGGTAACTGTTTTCATAGTTTCTTGCTTCTTATCGACTGCGTTTGCTTTTTATTTATGCCTTAAGGCATATGACTAAGAAGGGCATCGTTTCCTAAATTGAAATAAGAGCAAGATAAGTGGCAGACACTCAGAGCAATCCCACCCTGAGCCACCGAGGTGAAAATGGCTTTCTTCCTGCAGCAATTTATATCTCCAAAGGAGAAGCACGCAGTATGATCGGTACCTTTGAAATATGTATTTTTTCTCCCCTGGGTGAGACATTTTTTTTCCTTTGCCAGTATAACTCTGCAACCTATGGCTCTATTTTCCAGATTGGAATCTGTCTCCTCACAGACACCCTCTGCTACCATAGCCTCCACCCACTGCATACCTGCTTACCCCCGTAGAGAAGGCCTAGAAGCATCATTGCTGAGTAATCGATCAACCTTGTGCTGCTGTGTCCTGGATACAAGAGCAATTCAGACTTGCATTTACTCTGCTGAGAAGCAGCAGGGATGAGGGGCTTCAAAAAAATGGGAAATAGGAGCTTCGCCGGCTCCACGTTGGGAAGCCATTGTCTTTCTGCACAGTCACTAAGGACTAGAGGGCGGGTAACACAGCAGTGTAGAGCTGGCTAGAATCAAGCTTTCATCCATTTTTTTTTATTGTGGTTAATAGATACAGGAGTTGTCATCTAAGTGTACATTCTAAATGTACATTCTAAGTGTACATTTCCTCCTGTCACATGCATTCTATAGTGCCATGCAGCCCTCAACATCTATTTCCAGCACTCATCTTATAAAACCAAAACTCTGTTCCCACTAAGTCAAAAGCCCTCACTCCCTCCTCACAGCCACTGGAAACCAACAAGAACCAATGCTTTTAAATGGGGGAGGACAGTTAGTAAACTGTAGTATTTGCAATTTCTTATAATCTGCAAAAAATAAAAATTATGAGTCTCTTTAATGACATAGAAATTGTTCATGTTGGAATAGTGCATGATAGAAAAAAGCCATGAAATTTGATATGTATTTTGATGCATATTTTTCAACACAGAGAAAATAGGGAAAGGATGTATAATCCATATTTTCTTTTTATCTTTTTTATTGTTTATATTAATTACAGTTTATTCACTTTGTATCCCAGCCGTAGCCCCCTCCCTCAGCCCCTCCCAACCTCACCCTCCCTCTCTCATCTCCTCCCATGTCCCTCTTCAAGTACACTGGTAGAGGAGGTCCTCCTCCCCTTCCATCTGATCCTAGCCTATCAGGTCTCATCAGGACTGGCTGCATTGTCTTCCTCTATGGACTGGTAAGGATGCTCCAGCCTCAGGGGTAGGTGATCAAAGAGCCAGCCACTGAGTTCATGTCAGAGACAGTCCCTGTTCCCGTTACTAGGGAACCCACTTGAACACTGAGCTGCCATGGGCTACCTCTGTGCAGGGGTTCTGGGTTATCTCCATGCATGGTCCTTGGTTGGAGTACCAGTCTCAGAAAAGACCCCTGGGCCCAGATTGTATTTTCTTATGTACACATTTTTGTATTTTCCTAAGTTTCTTTCTTGCATGCAGGCATTTGTATATTTGCATGTACACCAGCACACATTCACACATGTGTGCATGCATGTGTGTGTGGCCAGAGGTTGACACCAGGTATCTTTCTCTGTTGCTCTTTGAGACAGGGACTAGTACTACTGAATATGGAACTCAGCAAGTTGGCCAAACCAGCTGGACAGTAAATTCTAGCAACTCCTGTTCCATTCCCCTGATGCTGGGGTTACAGATGTATACCATCATGCCTGGCTTTTGTGTGGACCCCAGGACTCCAAACTCAGGTCTTCATGTTTATGAGGCATCTACTTCAGTGACTGAGTCATCTTCTAACCCCTATTTTACTGAATTTCTACATGATATTTTCATTAATTTTAGTATCAGGAAAATTTGAACATACATATTCGAGTATATATATTTAAATATATATGTAAAATATATATGTAAAATAATTTCCTGATACTAAAATATATATAATATAAAATATATTAGAAGAAGTAAATGTGTCCTGTGTTTTACTTTTAAACAACCACTTGGCAGAAGAGGCATGGTTTCCCATGATTGCTCCAGCCTTGATGTGTTTTGGAAGGGAAGTGATGAGAGAGGCTGAAAGTTAGGGCACTAACCCAGGTGTGGAATCTGGTGGAGTGTTTCAACATTTGGCAGTGGCCTTTTAAACACATAGGACATGCCTCCAAAGCTCCTAGTTAGGAGGAAAATTTGGAAGTCACACTGCGGATCAGATTAGATGATTCAGGCAATTCCAGAGCAGATGTTGGAGAAGGTATGATTTCTAGGAGATGACTCAGCTACAGAGAACGACTGTGTATACAGTCTCTCTTTGTGTGTCTCTCTCTGTCTCTCTTTCTCTGTCTCTGTCTCTGGGTGTGTGCGTGTGTGCTCCCTTTGTTCTTTCTCTCTCTGTGTATATGTGTGTATGAGAGAGAGATTTGGCCACATGTGCCCAAAGATCTGTGTCATTATTCATGACCAAACACTAACTAGTGTTGATATCAGAGGGACAGTGCTGGAAATTTTCAGCTTCATGGGGAGAACAGAAGGGAACTATTATCAGATGAAACATTTTCTTCCTTTCTACAGTGCTAGAAATAGAACCCAGGGTCATGTGTGTACTACGCAAACTTTCTAGAATTGTGCTGTATCTCTTGCCCTAAATCTTTCTTTTAGAAGTAGCTGGGCATGGTGGTACATACCTTTAATCCCAGCACTCAGGGAGGTAGAGGCAGGCAGATTGCTATGAGTTCTAGGTCTACAAAGCAAGTCCAGGTCAGCCAGCTACACAAAGAAACCCCTGTTTCAAAAAAAATAAAAATAAAAAACAAACAAAACAAAAACAACAAAAAAGACAGAAATAGTAATCCATCTCAGCAGAGCCCCCATCCTTCCCAGACTCAACTCTTCCTTCCCCGGCCTTTCCTCTACAGCCTCCATTCCAAGTGACTGGAGTTCCTCCTGCTCATCCCCCATCCCTTCTTGTTCTGCTCCCATAGAATAAATCAAGTACATCAAGGCATGTTGAATTCTTGTTACAGTGTGCATGGTGCACCCTTCTAGAACAGACTTTGAATGCCAACTACTACATCTCACCTCTTAGGGTCCAGAATAGCATCTTCACTAGTTGGATTTTGTCAATGACACAAGCTAGAGTCATCTGAGAAGTAGGAATCTCAATTGAGAAAATGCTCCCCTCATATCGGCTTATGGGTGTATCCGTGAGATATTTTCTTGATTAATGAATGATGAGGTAGGGCACAGCCCACTATGAGCAGTGCCATCCCTGGGCAGGTGGGCATGGCCTGTATAAGAAAGCTAACTGAGCAGGATGTGGTGGCACACACCTGTAACTCCAGCATTCTGAGAGGCAGAGGCTGATGGATCTCTGTGAGTTCAAGGCCAGTCTGGTCTACAAAATGAGTCCAGGACAGCCAAAGCTACACAGAGAAACCCTGTCTTGAAAAAGGGAGAAAGAAAGAAGGGAGGGAGGGAAGAAAGAAAGAAAGAAAGAAAGAAAGAAAGAAAGAAAGAAAGAAAGAAAGAAAGAAAGAAAGAAAGAAAAAGAGAAAAAGAAAGAAAGATAAATGAATAAGCCAGAGAACAAGCCAGGAAGCAACATCCCTCCATGCTCTTTGATTCAGTTCTTGCCTCTAGGTTCCGGCGTTGAGCTCCTTCCCTGGCTTCTCTTGATGATGGACTCTAACCTGTAAACCAAATAAACTCTTTCCTTCCCAAGCTGGTTTAGGCACAACAACAGAAACAGAACTAAAATAGCATCCTTTATCTTGGGAGATTGGGCCAGGGATCCCTGGATGAGCTCTAGATCTTTACTAAATGGAGAGTTAAACCAAAGAGACACTTTTGAGAAAGAAAAGAAAGACATGTTTGCCATTTAAATCTGTTACAAGAAAATCTTCATAAGACACAGCAGGTTAGCTCCTCTGAGGCAGCATCTCCAGAATAAAGGAGGAAAGGAGAGCTCTGGGGCCTGGCCGCTTAGGTGCTTCAAGATTTGCCTGTGTGTGATGTGTGGCTCTACATCGCAGCTTAGTTTTGTCTTCTGCACAAAGGGTTCAACATCAGGACCCTACTCCAGGACAACAGAAGGATCCAATAAGTCAGCCAGTTAGACAGAACCTGGCAAGGCTTGATAGATAGATGGATAGATAGATGGATAGATAGATAGATAGATAGATAGATAGATAGATAGATAGATAGATAGATAGATAGATAGATATGAAATCATGAAATTTGCAGGTATAAGTAGATTATAGTCATATATATTACAGGATAGACAAACTACAATGCATAGACCCCAAAAAGATATGTCCGATGGGCATCTTAGACTTCATGTCAGCCCACTAGTTAGGGGAGTGGGGGATATCTCTGACATAGACTATGTTGTCTGCTTTTTAACACTTCCTCATGATGGGACTCCCTTACAAGGCCGCAGGGGATAGAGACAAATTCAGTCTTCATGTGAATAGATGAGCTGGGTGGAGGGCTCTCCTATTCTGAGGAATAGGAGAAAGGGGATGCAGAAGAGAGGGTGGGACTGGGAGGAGGAGGGAGAGGCCTATGACCATGATGTAAATTGAATTAATTAAAAAGAAAAAGTTACTTAAAAATATATATTATATACACATATAATATATATATACTCTATAATTTTCTATAAAATTCTAATCACTTGTGGTTAGATTTTTTTTATTCATTCATTCATTCAACATTTGACTAAAGAAAACAAACCACAAACCTTTCCTGAGCAGTGCAGCAATGTTTTTTATAGTCCAATACCTTTTGCTGACCAATCTAGAAGTATAAACATATGTTACCTTGACGAAGTCCAACTTCCTCTTTGTAACATCAGTCTGGAGATTTTTAAGGGCGATATGATCATTTCTACTATAGCACGTGTCCAGTAATCCTAGACAAAAGGAGATGACACGGCTACTTTTAGTACACCAAAGGATAAAATGGAATGCGTGACTTCAATTTTACTATAAAATCTAATGTCCCCCATTCACATAATATACCAGCCAAAAGCAGTTCCAGTATATTCTAGCCATGACAAAACCTGGGTGCTTCCTTCCTTGTTCCAGCCACCTCTGCTCTTGGAGATCATTATTACTGGTTCACCTACAAAAGTCCCTTCCCATACAGTTGATTTTATTCTTTAGATTCAGTAAGTGGTTGAGCAGATTTGGCCTTAATCATGTTTGCATTGTCCTAAATTTACATTCAGAAAGAAAGAAAACCACATTTCTACGTTTCCAAGTACCTCTACCATCAAGGCATAAATACAAGACCAACCGTCAGCCAGTCTCTCAATGAAACCACAACTAGAGGGACAGTGGGTGACCCAGTGATTGGCTGTCAAGCTGCTCTATGGAGTGTAAAGATTAGGGAGCTTTTGCCATGAAGACATCTAAGGCCTGAATGTGGATAAGAATTATTTTGGCTTAAGCTTCCTGATGGATGGAAACTGCCCTACCCAACTCCTAGAACGACAAGCAAAGGTGCTTTTGGGAAAAGCACTTTCTCGTGGAAGCAAGGAACACTTTAAAGCTAACCTGGGACCTGAGGCAGGACTGAGACAAGCTTAGCTACAGATCCATGGTAGCAGCAGCCCCAAGATTATCACAGTAATATTGCCAGGATTTTCCTATAGAAATGTGAGTCAGACATAGGAAGAGCCAGCTAATAAAGTCTATGCAAGCATAGCCAGAGACCTAGTGTCTTCAGACCAGGGGCAAAACTTTGGCTCTCCTATGACCACAGTCTAGAGAATATGACAGTTCAAAACACTACAGTGGATGATTCTGGTCCTGGATATTGAAAGTGTCAAAAACAGGTTCCCTAAATTTAACATCCATAGTCAGAACTCTAGAATATGACGGAATCAGGATGGGGGTAAGGATTTCATCTCCAGTACCATGAAAAGATTTCCTGCTTTGTTTGGATAGAGGTTAAGGCTTCTTTTTTTTTTTTTTTTTAGAAAATCATATACCATAGTACTGTCAAGTTTGGCAGATTTGTAAAAGGGTCAGCCTTTACCCACTCAAAGCCTACCTCTGTTACAGCCTGTCTCTGGATGTCAAAAGACCTCCGTTACATCCTGACTTGGGTTGTGGCTTCACCTATGACTGTCACTAGTTGACACTGAGTGACAGAGCATTATTCAAGGTGATGAGCACTGATTACTTTCTGCGAAGCCTGGTGGGGCCCTGTACAGCTTTGATGCTTCATGATGATCAGATAGTAAGGCTGATGAAGATGAAAGTCATCTGGCCTGCTCATGTAGCATGGTATGGGAGTGAGAACTTTAGAATCAACACAGTGTTGGGGACCAGATGGCTTTTGTCTGCTCTGCTTTGGTCCTAGCTGACTCTCAGTGAATCAGCCATTGACCCTGCCTTCATCCATAAATGCAGACAATGGCACCTCCTACAGAAACACAGGCCTTGCCCTAACTGTCCTGGGAGATCCTCACTGGGTGAGGATAGAGTATCAGGTAAGTGTGCTATAAATGGCAGAGGGTACTATTATTACAGCATGGGTCAAGGCAGCTCTTGCCAAAGTCCAGCATCACTAATGTGACAGCACTGATGGTCAGGCAGCCACTAAAATTGGACCATACAGCCCCAAGGTTTGAGTCCCAGCTCTGGGTTCATTGGTGGCTTTAAGCACATTGCTTGGCATATCCTGTTTCCTCCCTGTGTGATGGAGGCTACAGAGGTGGCTACTTCACAGGGTTACCGTAAAAATTCAAGTGACACAGCTAAGTTAATTTTAAAGTGCAATGTGAACAATGTAATATCATATCAAGCTGAGGTAACAGTTGTAGTTACAAGGCTGTTCAAAACATTTGTAGCCTCACTGCTTCTGTTTTTCTTTATCTACAGAGTCAGAATATGTGGCTGATTCTGTCCAGTCCTTATAGTTCCCCTTTATTGGATTGCTTCTCTATCCCTTTGCTGTTAGAAACTTGCTATCAACAGTGCAGAGCCTCCTTCTCTGAGTATAATTCTCCACATTGGACCACAGCCACCATGATTATGATATAAAAGGCCATTCATGACCTAACAACCAAAGGCCAAGCTTTACCTTGAACATCACCCTCACTCAGGTCCCCCTCTACTAAATATCCTTCACTTGCCTTTGGATCATCCCATAAAGAATGCTCTTATCTATTCTTGAATGGCCTCAACTTCTGTCCCAGGGCTTTGGTTCTGAGAAAAACAAAACAAAACAAAACAAAAACCTATGATGGCTAACCTCTCCTCAATGCTATCCCTTAGCAGAGTTTCTCCAAGTATGTCCCTCCAGCATCAGGGACAGCATTAGAGGAACTGATAAGAAACGCCTGCTCTGGCACAGGGGTCTTGTATGAGACAGTTTCTACAACCAAGGACCATGTGTGGATGTGGCCTGGAACCCCCGCTCAGCTGGGGCCCATGATAGCTCGGTGTCCAACTGAAGACCCTAGTGAGGGAAACAGGGACTGCTTCAGTCATGAACTTGATGGCTGACTCTTTGACCCTCCCCCATACATGCCGGGGAGTGACAGACTGGCTAGATCCCAGGGGAGGACATTGCAGCCAGCCCTGAGGAGACAGGATGAGCTGGGGTTGGATGGAAGGGGTGGACTTGGAGGGGGCGGGGAGGAGATGAGGGAGGGAGGGGAAGGCTGGGAGGGAATGAGGGAGGGAGCTACGCCTGGGATGCAAAGTACCTAACCTGTGATTGATATAAAAATAAATAAATTAAAAAAAAGAAACGCCTGCTCTTCTGGTGCCACCAGCCAACATTACCCCCAGATCCACCAAATGAGGATCCTATTGGGGAGCTTAGACATCCATCCATGCTTCAGCCACTTTTTCAGAACATTTGAGGCAGCTCAAGTCCAGCATGGCCTTAACCTGTGCCTGCCTCATCCTGAATAACATCCCTTATGGACGGTAACTCTGATGACCCAGAAGGTGACCATGGTGTCTTGATTCAAAAACTACCCTTCACCTTTCAAGGATCTGTGCTTTACCTGTGTGCAAGGCATCAAAGGAGGCTTTAACTTCAATTAAGATAAATCTACCAGCAACATCAGCCAGCAGATATTTATGATGCCACTAATTAAAACCATTCAATGACCCACAATTATCATTGCCGGTGTATGGTATTCAGTGGTCTGGTTGTTTATGCTCAAGGACCTTATTCATCCACTAACTCACTAGCATATGCCAAGAGATGACCTCTCCTGAGTCTGTTGGAATAATCTCAGTTGTATGTAGCTCAGCCTGAGGCACATACCCAAAGCTATTCTACCCCTTGGTCTCTCTCTAAGAGGCCACAGTAGGCTGAACAAATACCAACAAACTGAGCCGTTTTGCTAAAGAGACAGGTCCTGGGCTGAGCAGCAGAGGTAGAGAGAATGCCCTGCCCTCCAAAGGACATCAAGGCAATGTGGTGACATTTTTTGAGAATTCTGGAATTTTGGTTTCTTTAAAAAAACACAGAAATACAAGAATGTGCTTTCATTTTAATCCCAGATGTGGGGATGTGGGGTTGCTTAGGACTGTCTGCGGCAGCTGACTATGATTTGCCTCGTGTTCTAGCAGAAGCATGGTTTTGCCAATTGCAGATAATTTCTGTGATTTTTTGACATTTGGAATTCTGAGAACTTTCAGAGCGTATATAAATGTGAGGGCCCCAAAGAGGTATAGTGGGCAGTTGGTTGTTTAGGGAGGTTGGTTGCATTTTGTTAGTAGCCATGATCAAAGAAGAAATGAGAATTTACATGCAGGAATCTCTTACTCTCCTTCCCCCTCTATCCTTGTGTTCTATCTAGTATTTGGGAGTGAAACCTGGGGATAAAGAATGGGAAAGAGAAGAATCCACCAAACAGTAAAGGACCAGTCATAAGGCAATGTCACGGATTTGCTATCACAGCCTCAGATTGACACAGGAAACTCCTCCAGTTGAGGGGGCTTCACCAGCTATGGCATGCCTTAGCGACTTTACTCATCGCTGTGACAAAATGTCTGACACAGGAAACTCAAGCAAGGCTTGCTCTGGCCCATAGTCTGAGGTTACAGTTTATCATGATGCACTAGGGAGAATGGTTCTAGCTGGGGAAGGAGCTGGCCACACTGTGACATGGTGTCCACTGTTTGAAAACAGAGGGTAATGCTGGTGGCTCAGCTCACTTCCTCCCTTGTCTCTTTTTGTTGAGTTCAAAACACCAGGCCATGTTCAGGGCATCTTCCCACCTCAGTTAAACCTCTCTGGAAACATTCTTAGAGAAGGATCCAAAGGTGTGTCTCCTAGGTGACTCTGAAACAGGTCAAGATGACTATGAAGGTTGCCATAAGAGACTTTAAACAAAAATAGAAAAAGGTGGGGGGAAAGTAGCACATCCAAGCAGATGACAAAAGTGAGGGGGAGAGCGAAGCAAGGTAAAGAATAAAGACAAGAGCTAGTCACACCTTGATGGTTCATGGGATATACATCCAGAATAATAAATTCCCACACATTGTCCAACATGACTCAAGTTGCTCCTACAAACAGCAGACAAGTGCCATTGTGTATTGCCTAATGAATCAATCCATCAATGTCACCTGCAAATGGTAGTGTGTGGGTCCTGGGTACGTGCCTGAGTGTGCTTCCTCTCACATCTAAGGCCCTGTGTCATAGGAGAGGTGCCCTCAGACCCCTCATCCTGTACTGGTGAATTTTATAGAACAACATTTCTAATCTGACAGGAGTCAAGGCTTACCCTTGATTGCCACTGTCTCCTTAACAACAGCTCCCATCACTCTCTTAAAGACACATTCCATAGAAAAATCACTTTTAAGATTTATATCACACTGTCTCTGTGAGATTTAACATCAGTTGAACCTCTAGAGATTTCCATTTTGAACTTCTTGAACAACATGGTCTTCTGTGTACCTTTCTGGATTCTCTCCTTGATGATTTCCACTTAACAACCCCCCCCCTCTGGAACAATCTAGCCAGAGGGTCTGGCTACCCTCCATGAGCACCACCTTAAAGGTCCTCAAAATGGTACTTTAAAAGCCTATAGCTCAGCTGCTCCAAGTCATCCCTGACTCAGCCTTTCCCAAATAGGATCAGTTAATTTTCCTAGATTTCACCATTCCCTTCCTCCTGCCTGCGTCCTTGGCGAGTGGTCATATCCACCCCTACCTGCCTGCATCCTTGGAGAGTGGTCGTATCCACGCAAACCTACAGTACAATCAGTATTACCTCTTTGCATCCCTGCCTTCTCTCACCTCCAGGATGCCCCTCCGAAAGGAAAAAAAAAAGGTCTTGTGGAAAAGCTCCTCTCTGTTGTATCAGTATTCTTTAGCCAGGTTCCCTGGTCTTGGCAAGCTCACACCTGGGCCAAGGGCCACCAACCATCCCTCCTTTCAAGGTTGGCAAAAATCCCCTTAACACCACCAGTACTGATTTTATAGATAGGCTCCATGGTTCCTTAGGTAAAATAAATAAATAAATAGATAGATAAATAAATAAATATAAAAATAAAACCACTTTTCTCAACATAATACTGCTTAGAAAATATAACATTGGAATGCACATGTATGTGAACTCAGAGGCTCAAGAGGACCAGGATAGGAACCCTTGAAACAAGATTACTTCACATCTTGGATGTGGGTACCTTGAATTTCTTCACAGCCTTTGTCTCACAACTTGATTACATGAATTCCCTTCTAGCCTTTCCCTTGGGCTAACTCCTAACACCTCATCTCTGACACAGTTCAAAGGCACTTCCTCTCAAAAGGACTCTCTGACTGGCTCCTTCTGTACATCACAGACCCTCATGTTGGAGTCTGGCCAGACTGTCCATAGAAGCACAAAGGATTACCACAAACCATGAGATGTTCACAGCAATAAGAACGTATTCTCCTATAGCCCTGGGCCTGGAAACTGGGGCATCTTCAGCAGAAGCCTGTGATTCCCATGAAGCCCCTAGGGGAGGATCTTTCCTATGACTACCAGCCTGGAGGTTGCTGAAATCCCTTCATTTCCTTGACTTGTGGCCACTTGCCTCAGACCTCTGCCTCCATCTTCCCACAGCCTTCTTTTTCATGGGCTTATGACTCTAAACCCCTTTGCCCTTGTAAAGAGAGCATCCACTGGGTCCCGAGACCACCCTAATCCAGTGTGATCTCCCTTTGATATAACCACATCCTCAAAGACCCTGCTTTCACATTTACATCATCAAGGATTATGTCTGAAACATCTTTTAGGGGAAACCAAGTCAACTCATATCTCCATCCCTGACAAGTGTTAGGACATGTGCTTCTGCCACCTGCTAATCTGTCTTACTCCTACAAATGCCTCATCCTTTTTCCTGGAACTTGGTTCCTATGGTGTTTTGTCAGTTGAAGACACTAAGTATATACAAGACAAACATAACACTTATATTCTGATATCTGTGAGGAAAAAGCTAAAACATACCTTCTCTAGACAGTTTGATCATGTCCCACTGACAACTCAAAGCCATCTTACTTCATTTCAAAGACTATCTAATGGCGAAGATGTGCTTTGCTAAATCAAAGAACATGGCCACAGTTTGATCTGTAGCTACTCTCAGAATGAGTCAGGCTCCCAACCTTCCGCCTGATGAAATCACTGGAATGTTTACCTAGCAACCAGGTCGGGTATAGTCACCTCAAGGCCACTTCTAGTCACCACTAACTTGGGGTTAACATCTGAGATTCATTTGACAAATACAATGAGAATTGCTCCTGCAGGGAACAGTTAGATACAAGGAAAAAGAAAAGAAAAGAAAAGAAAAACTTTTTTAAGTACTGCCTGGAATCAGAAGATTTCTTCCTAATCTGTCCCTACTTTCTTGTATTTAACTTGCTTTGACAATGTTGATTCTTTACTTAACAGCAAGTGAGTTGGTATAAAAGTCCCTCAGGAGGGCTGTAGAGACATCTCATAGGTTGTGAGCATGTACTGCTCTTGCAGAGACCCTAACTTGGCTTCCCAGCATCCACGCCAGAGGGATCACAACCACCAGTACCTCCAGATCTAGGGCATCCAATGTCCTCTCCTAGACTCTGTGGAGACCTGCGCTCACTTGTGCACAGACCTACTCAGATACAAATAATTTTTTAAAATAAAAATCAATATTTTTTAAAAAGTTCCTTAGGACTAAATACATCATTCCTAGTGCTGGAGAACTCATAAAGATAGGAGGCTGGGCGTCGGGGGCTAGGGGAGTGGCATCAGGGAGTTAAACAATTTAATCTGCTTGTTGCTAGTTTTTATAAACTAGGCTAGCTCAACTTCAGCAATGTGACATTCCACCTACTGTAATAGCTATTATGGTTGGCTTTTATACAATCAAATAAACTATTTTTGACCTTAAAATATAAAGAATATTATCCTGTGACTTCTATGTGACTTGGTTTGAAGTGGCTTCTACAGTTATTCCCCCTTATCTAGCAAGGGAAATCACCCAAGACATGACTACAGTTCTAGAATTGCAGATAGTATCAACCATTTACACACTACGCCTTTCCTATACTGGGAATCCTACGAAAATGTGCAATTTGAAAATCAGGCAGAATACTAGATTGGCAACAGTAACCAATGATAAAGAAGAAACAATTACAATAATATGCTATAATAAAACTGTGTGTTTGTGTTTGTGTACATGTGTTGTATTGGTGTATTGGCCCATGTGTGTATTGGTGCATATGCCTATGTGTGTTGTTGGAAGCCAGAGTATGGTGTCAGTGGTCTCTATTACTCTCTACCTTATTCTTTTGAGGCAAAGTCTCTCGATGAACCTGGATCTTGTCATTTTTTCAGCTAGACTGGCAGCTGGCAAGCCCCAGAAATCCTTCTGTCTCCACACCCCTCAGTGCTGAAGTTAAAGGCATGCTGGGACAATGCCCAGCTTGCTACATAGTGCTAGGATCTAAACTCAGGCCTCATACTGCTCAAAAAGAGCTCGTATCCATGGAGTCAGCTCTCCAGCCCTCAACCTCAACCTGAATTTTTTTTTTTTTTTTTTAGCGTATGTACTCGGGAATCAAAGTGAGGTCCTCATGCTTTTGTGTTGCAGCCACTTCACTCCCTGAGCCACCTCCTCAGCACATGTAAACAATTCACAACTTCTAAAATGTGAGTCATTTACTTTTGGAATTTCCTGCTTGATATACTCCAACTATGGTTGGTTACAGGAAACAAACCATAGTCAGTGAAACTATAGGTAAGGGAGACGATGGTGGTTGGCAACACAGTGACGTGCTGTTTAAGCTGTGATAGAAGCTAATGACACACTGGAATTGTTATTGAACTGAAACCCCTGGGCTTACATGGCCCTGGCACACATGAGTCACTCCTCAAGTATGAGATACAACAGCCAAGGCCAAGGGGGAGATATGACCAGCTGCATAATTCAGCACCTTCGATGAACGCGATCATTTGGGATGGCGACAGCTTTATGCTCTGAGATGAGGCATCCACAGAGTGGCCATTACCCAGATGAGCAGCATCTTTGTGATAAGTTAGGCAACTTGAATGTCACTGGTTGACCCCAAAGTGTATCACCTTCAGGTCACAATGGCTGAACTGGATTGAGGGCTGACCCCGAGACAGATGTTGGTCAGACACCCTCCACGTAATTTGTCAATTATGGAGTTAAATAAAAATGTTTTAAAAGCTCATGGATTTTCTAGTCCCAGGAAATCTAATTGAGTGAGACTCTCAGCATATGAGGCACAGTCCCCCTGAGATCTGATGCAGTGACTCTGCTACTGTGTGACAGGAAAATGAGTCCCTTCTGGTGGGACAGCACTGGGATACTACCCTCAACTGTGAAGGCCACCCTTCATGGTAAGGCATGTATGTATCCTACAGTCATGGTGAGGCTTGCCATCACGCCTATCAGTCCTCAGCGGGCATCTGAGGCACCTCTGCATTTTGGCTGCTGTGAGAAATGCTGAACACAGCAGATGAAAACATATCTATTTGAGTTCTAGCTTCTCATTCTTTCTTCAGATTCTCCTTTGCCTTTCATTCTATGGCTCCATCTTGATCTTATGTGATATGCTCTTATGTGGACAGAAGTTCTTTCACGTGTGGAGAGCAGGGAACAATCTTGAGCACCATCACTAAGACTTTAGCCAGCTTTCATTCCTGACACCATCTTGGTCTAAAAACTAAGCAACTGGTCAGCCAGCCCAAGGGATCAGCCCTATTTTTGTGTCTCCAGCATTGGGATTACAACATTTGCAGCTGTGCCCAGGCTTTTTTATGTTTGTTCTTGGGGGTCAAACTCAGGTTTTCCAATCTCCCCATTCATAGACCATTTTAGCAGCCATATGAAAGCCACCATTTTTTAAAAAAATTATCTTCCCTCCTAGGCTACTGCCTGCTTGGAGTGAGAGAACAATGTGTCCTAGCGCACATAGCCCTGTGTTCTCAGCTTTGCTTCCTGGAGGTCATGTAGCCAGGTTAAACTTCCTCTACCCTTATAAGGTCATGTCCAGCAGTACCTGGAATTCTTCCTTATGCAAATAAGGAATCCCTAGCACCCTGGCCCTGCCAATGATGTACACACACCCTGAAAGTCCCTACCCAGCCCCTAAAAGTTTAAGTAGCTTTTACCTCCTGCCCATCCTCCCCACACCTCCCCCCCATAAGTGAACTGTCAAACTGAAGCTGCCTCCCAATAGTCCATTTTCCTTGTGTTCACAGCCACCTGAGGTCTTTTCTGCTCCTGTCCATCCCCACTTTGCTGCTTCCCCTCTTAGGATCCATTGGTCACAATCACAGGCTGATGGGCAGGGAAACTGAGCAAAGCTAGCCTAATCTGCACCAGGCTTTTTAAACATTTCTTTTTTTCTTTATAACCTTGCTGAAGACAAATTATCATTATACCACATAGAAGTCATTCAGCCATTTTAATTCAGGGAAAGCCATTATCCAGGTGGGTACTTGCAAGAGAACTGGGGGCAATGTTGACCAAGAAGAGGAAGCCCCCCTCTCCAGCTTCAGCCTGAGTGAACTCCAGCCTGTAATAGGATCCCAATTGTCCAGGTCATTAGGCATAGGCAAGCGGCTTTCTAAAGGGTGAGCAAGGGTGATTAAATTCCAGTTCAAAGCTAGAGGATGTCCAAACATAAGGACAGAGAATAGGACATTTTTCAAACCTCTTCAAAATAGGACTCGAGGCGGCCTAAGCCCAGCTGCCAAGCATGCACCCCAGTAACATCAGAAGAACTTGTCAACTCAGGTTCATTAGGGAAATAAGATGCAAAAGCATTCTCATGAGATGGTGGGGCGGAGCAACGTGACACTTGCGTATGGGACCAGTGGCTTCTTGTGGTCAGTCTGCTTGGGTGAATTGGCCAGAGCAGCAAGCCCGGTTTCTGGAGCCCACAGAGATGATTACAGGCTCTGCCAAGAGCTGGACAAATGAGGCTGCTGCAGCGTCTGAAAGCCCCAAGTGGTAAATCTCTCATTAGAAGAACCATTAGCTGCACGCAGCACATCAGGTGGCTGGGGAGGGAGTGGGGAGAGGCACCATCACTGGGCTGGATCTGAGAGCAAACACTAGAGGGAAAGCCCAGGCTTGGAGAGGCCTGCCCACACTTCTGCCATTAGCTGGATCCCTGCTTAGAAGGCGAAGTTGCCTCTACAGGACTCTCTAACAGCTTATCAGCTACGCTGAACAATTAGAATGCGGTTGCTGTCACCTGAAAGGCTCTCTTATACAGTTCTTGGGCTTTTTGTCTCAGCTGAATGAAGCTGCAAGTTCTCAGTATTTCCTGTCTTCTACCCTCCCCATCAGCTTAGGCCAAACCTCATGATGGGTCAAGAATCACAGCAAGGGACCCTAGAGATGAGAGGCACATAAGAATTCAAAGCTTCCCTTGAGCCCTCCTTGTTACTTAGTTACTTGTTACTTAGATCTGTGGGTTGTAGCATGGTTATCCTGGTTCAAGGGAGGATGCTTGAATCCCACTAAGAGGAAGAAATAAAATAGAAATCAGAATTGGAGGGAGAGAAGAAACTGGGTGAGAAAGGGAGTGGAGAAGGGAACGCTGCCGGGGAAGAGCAGGGATATGGAGAAACAAGGTTGGGAGAGAGGAGGGAAATTGGTGTTGGGGCATTTCTGGGGCAAGATGGAGACCTGGGAAGGGAGAGGCTACTGGGAAAATACGGGGGTGACCCTAGCTGAGACTCCTAGCAGTGAGGAATACTGAGACTGAAGTGGCCACACCCTGTAACCAAGCAGGACTTCCAGGGGAGGGAAGGGGACACCAACCCACCCACAAAACCCTCAACTCAAATTTTGTCCTGCTTTCAAGTTGAGCAGGGATAAAAGATGGAACAGAGATTGAAGGAATGGCCAACCAATGACTGGCCCTACTTGAGACCCACTCCATGGCAGACACCCAATCTCTGACACTATTAATGAGACTCTGCTATCCTTGCAGACAGGAAACTAGCATAACTGTCATCTGAGAGGCTATATCCAGAAGACAATGGAACACAGCCAAACATTAGGCAGAATTCAGGGAGTCTTGTGGAAGAATTAGGAGAAAGATTGAGGTAACTTGAGAAGCCAAGGATACCACAAGAAGACCTACATAACCAACTAATGGAGGCCCATAAAGGCTCATAGAGATTGAACCACCAACTAAAGAACATGCACACACTAGTCCTAGGCTGCCTACAGATACGAAGCTGATGGGCAGCTCAGTTCTCAAGTGGGTCCCCTAACAATTGGAGCAGGGGCTGTGTATGACTTGGACTCTAAAGTTGCCTCCCTCTAAATCCCATTTCCTTAGCAGGCCTGCCTTGTCTTGCATCTGTGAAAGAGTGGGCGCTTAGTACTGATTCAACTGTATATGCCCGGATTGGTGGCTACCCGAAGGGGGAGGTATGGAGGAAGTGGGTTGGAGGGTGGATCTGGAAGGAGAGGAGCGAGTGGGGTTGTGATTGGGATGTAAAATGAACAAATAATAAATTAGTGAATCTTTGCCATTCTAATTTTTCTCTAACCACACCCCTTCCTGCTGAGATGAGCTATTCCTCCTCCTCCCTCCCCGAATGATTTAACTGTATGTTTAAAACAACAGTTTTATTGAGTATAACTTATTTTTCCAGAAAGTTTCTGTCTTGAACAGGACAGGCACAGCTCAGTGACTCCTCGGGGCACCTCTATCATGTCCCAAAGAAGCCCCAGCCCATTCACAGTTACTCCCTATTTCCTGTCACCCCACTCCCTGTTACACACTAATCTGCTTTTGCTTTCTGGCTAGCCTCTTCTGGACACTCTATTTAATGGGATGATGGGTTGCGTGCCTTTGTTTGGCTTCTATCACTTGGTATTGCTTATCCAGTTCCCTCATGCCATACCACACACTGAGACTCTATTCATTTTCATAGCTGAATAATACTCTGCGAAACAGAGAGATCACGTGTGAGCTGATGGGCATTTGGACTGACACAGACTATCATGAATACTTGTTTACAGACTTTCATGCAGACATATGCCCATGTACGCTGAAATGCTTAGGTATATGGCAACGTCATGTTTGCCTTTTGAGTAATTGCCAAATCAAAGTTTGGCACTTATTTCCCAAAGTGACTGGGTCATCTTGTGTCATGAGTGACAGCACAGGCAATACCTGGTTTTGGTTTTCCATCCTTTCCAACACTTGTTATTGTCATATTTTTCCTTATAGCTATTGAAGCACATGTATACCGATAGCCTATTGTGGCTGCGCTTCTTTGATGGCTAACAACATTGAGCATCTCTTCATGAGCTTAATGACCTTTTCCCCCTTATGTATTCCTAGAAGGAGAAATGGCAGCAGGGGGTTCTAGACTCCCATAAGGCAGGGTCTCCTATCCATGGGTTACACAGGTGGGGCTGCCATCATGAGTAAGGCTGAGGGAATACCACACAGGTGGGCTTCCTTCTAACCAGGCAGTCACCTTACTTCCCTGGGCCTCAATTTCCCTGTCTACACAAGAGGCGTTGTGATTTCTATCTTACTGGATTATTATGAATGCTAAGAGAGGAGACAGAGAGAAGGTCCTAAGTGCACTGCTTGACTGTGGAAGCATCAAATTAATTTCATTACCTTACCTCTACAGCAAGCATTAGTGCAGCATCCACTAAGGACAGGGCACTGGCCTGGGTACTCATGTCACAGTGATGGACACAACAGACAGAAAAAGCTCTGCCCTCCTGGAGCTTAGATGAAGTCTAACATTCTCAAAAAAAAGTTAATGAAGCTAGTTATTATTATAATTCAACATTTTTACTCTTGATTGCAAAATAAGTACCAGTTCATCAGAAAGCAGGACAAGACAAAGAGAGTTTCACTAATGAACTTGAACTTTAGTGAGAGATGAAGCATTAGCTTCAGTAATTGCAGCTCTCTGCCAGCTCCAGGTGTGGTTTTTCCTTCCTCTCTGGAGAGAAAGGAGAGGGATCCAAGAAGCCACTGACTGCAGGTCTACTAGGTATCAGGGGTGTGAAAAGCACACAGAGAAGAGAGGAGAGAGAAGAAAGAGAGAGGAGAAAGAAAAGAGGAGAAATATTTTATGACCTCTAGATATCTAGACAAAGTTGTCCTGAAACACTTTCCAAGCTAAGAGTGATTTAGAGGAATAAAATGGTAAAATCATAACAGCATAAAAAAATAATAAAGAGGGTGCATGGGAGCAAAGGGCAAGGAAGTGGCTCAAGCTGCTTGAGATACACAGGAAGACTAAGTGGGCACTTGGACACAGAGGAAGGTAGGTGGGGTCCTGGGACTTGCAGCAGGGCTAGGTAGGAGCTTAGAAAAGCTACTAAAGGAAGAAGAAAGCCTGGCAACCCAAAGAATGCTTCTAGGACAGGTAGCAATGAGGTTCCAAGGCCACACTGCTCTGCTCAGAGGTCAACAAAGCCATGATGAAGACATGTCCCATGGCCCAACACTAGCTGCCAGTGAGTCCACTTAAGGGTCACCCCCAAGAACTGAATGGGCCTCAGAACTTTCTCCAGGTTCCTTTACCTGCCTAGGAATTCTGAGCTAACCAGGTACTTGGCTGCCAGGTCCTCCTCAAAAACTCATTGGGAGAGCCTTTCAACATGAGCTGCAGCTGATTTCCAGGGTCCTGTGAGATTATCTGGTGACTGTAATCTCCTGGGTGGGAGTGGGGCATAGGGGATGTGTCACATATGGTTGGCTAGTCAAGGTTACCAATAAGGCTGTCATTTGCAGGAAGATGGATGAGAAACAGCCAAGGATTTGTCCTACCACATGCTAAATTCTATAAAAGTGATGGGAAAGGCAGTACATTACTAGAGAAAGAACAAGACTAGGATAAACAAAACTGGTAGAAAGAACAATAACAGAAGAACACAAAAGACAGCCTTCAACATATGGAAATGCAGACAATAATAAGCGGGTGTAACATATTAGTAAATACTAACACCAAAAACAAAACTAATGGCAGCAAATGATGAACGAACAATCCATTATTATTTTGAAAACCCAAAGAGTATTCTTCTAGCTTCCCGAACCTACCAATCAACTACAAATAACCTAAAAAATACAAAAGTAAACATCTTGTTTTAAAAGCCAGGAGTGGTGGTACCTGCCTGACATCTCAACACCAGGAAGGTAAAGTAGGAAGATCTGAAGTTCAAGGCCATCCTTGGCTGTTGTGGCAAGTTTTAGGCCATCCTTAACTACATGAAAGCATGTCTCAGAATTAAAAATATAGAATGGTTGATATTTTTTTTGTCACCATGGATAGAAAAGGGTGTCTTTAGAAAATTCTCAAAGAAAATACTATTAAGTAAAAGTTGAATAAGCCCAACTATTTTGTAGAGAGAGGGGCTGAGTCATAGATTAGAAAAAAAATATTGAAACTCACGTAACAGACAGAAGTTTAGCATCAAAATTAATTTTTAAACATTTCCTGCAAATGAATCTGGGGGAAAGCAATGGGGAAAGTGATGAAATCAAAACAGGCCTTTCTCAAGGAGACATGGTCCTTAAGCAGCTCAAAAGATAGGCAGCATTCACAGGCTCTGTAGTTGTAGTGATGTCGTCCTTCTCATCACTGACACGGGCTCTTTGTGTATCTTAAAACATTTTTTTCTTGATAAAGTTCTGTTGATTTCTTTTAAAGAACTAGCCTTTAGTGTTTCTTGTATTTTTTTTTATTTCATTGATTTCTGTCATTATTTTGATTTGCTTTTGTTACCCATGCCCATGTTTGTGCCTCAAGTTTATTTCATTTTCAGCATTTGGCAGTTAAATATCTCACAGTCTATTTATGATTTGTCTTATTGAAACACTTTTTGGTTTGTTGTTTTTTTTTTTTTTTTTAAAGACCATTATTTTCTGTTGTTACCACTGGGAAGGAAGACGCTATTGGCTGAGGACAAGAACGCCTCTAACCATCTTATGATGCAAAGGCCGTCTAGCTATAATAAAGGATTGTTGGCCCAGAATGTCAATAGTTCTCAAGGTAGGGACCCTGACACATACACAAAAATGTTAAGAGATTTGCAAAGACAATCTAAGAGCCCTTTAACAGGACCGATTCCTCCCTCCCACACAAACCTCCTTACAGTCATAGCATGCTCACTGAGGAAAGGCTCGCCTACACGTTCTCCTCTCACACTTCACAGATATTAATTTGGGACAAATCACAGACCAACATCTTTTAGAATACAAAATTCTAAAAGAACTTCTCTGTGAATTAAGAGTCGGTGAAGTTGTCTTATTCAAAGCTCAGAAAACAACAGCAATAAAATAAAAACTTCAATAAAGTTATATCTTCTGCTCACAAGGAGACATCTTAAGAAAACGAAGGCCACCACAGACAGGGATAAATATTTCAATCTACAGTTCTAACAAAGGACAGATATCTAGAATGTTTAATTGACAGGATCATTCAAAGTATTAACAACAACAACAACAAAATAGCCCAACTTAAAATGGGGTTATCAAACGTCTGCTTTTCTTCTCTGGGTTGGCAACAACTTTTCTTTTTTCAGCTGTTGCTAGGTATCTGGAAGTAACATAAAAATTCAGGCTACCCCACCCAGAGCATCAAACCACTGTGTCTTCTACAACTTGGTTATGGAAGAAGAATGGGCTGCCTACCCTTCCCAAGTGTGCTTGCAGGATTCTGGACCATGTCTGGCTCCTTTCATCTCTATTAGCTCCAGCCCCTCTCATTCCCTACTTTGACTCGTGGCTTAATGCCTATATGGTGGGTTATTATATCACAACCTTCATGTAACTTAGTTTGTTTGTCAATTTGACACAAGCTAGGATCATTTGAAAAGTGGGAATCTCAATTGACGAGATTCCATCATCCTATTGGCCTGTAGACAGCATGTAATTGGTTTTTTTCTTTTTTAAAATTTAATCACTTTACAGCCTGATCACAGCCCCTCCCCATCTCTTCCCAGGTAATACATTTTCTTGATTGACAATTGATGCAGAAAGATCTAGCCCACTGTGAGTAGTGCCATCCCTGGGCAGGTGGTCATGGGATATTTAAGAAAGCAAACTGAGCAAGCCATGGGATAAAGTCATCAAGCAGTGATCTCTGCTTCAGTGCCTGCCTCTGGGCTACTACCTTTAATTTCTATCTTGGCTTTGCCTGGTGATAGGCTGTAACCTGTAAGCCAAACGAATCCTTTCCTTCCCATGTTACTTTTGTTCATGCTATTTATCACAGAAGCAAAAGACTGCCTATGACAGCCTTCCTAGGCAGTCTTCAATGCTCAGTCTGCATCTTCATCAGAAACATGATTTTCTCTGAGGGCACAGAGGCTGGGTTCCGAGGCTGCCCTTTCAGTGGGAGCATTTCCAGCTGCATCTGAATAACTTTCCTCATCGCTTTTTTGGCTCTAGAAACCTTGCTGAAAGCAACCTTATCCTCTCTCTCTAGGATTTAGCATGGGTATGTTGAAAGCAGTTCTTTCAACTGCTGGACCAGTTGAAAGAAGAGTCATCCCTAGTCAACTCCCAGTAAAGGAAGTCTGGTCTCGGCTTCCTGTGAGTAAGCACAAAGCAAATGCTTCTGTCAGATCAGCCTCGCCTAACTCCTGACTATGGAAGTCTGGGGTTCACACTTAGTTTCATACATAATGTATTTAATCTCCATCTAGCCAGGCTACACAGACTTTAGCCATGCACACTGAAGGTGAAGCGACAGCTTTTCTCAGTCCATAGATGTAAGTCAACTCACAGAACTCTATCTTGTCATGTCATGATCAGTTTAGTTATGTCCAAGAAGCACTTGCTCTAACACCAAATAATCCAATTCTTCCATGTTTCTGTCGCCATGTCACACCATGGGGGCTACAGTTGTGCCTCTGGGTGTTCCGCTGTCCCTCTTTGCCAGGTGTAACTTGTCCTAGGCTTGTTGAGGTAAGGCTAGCAGGAATGAGTTGAACACTGGAAGGCCTGCCACCAGCTATGACTTCAGCATCCTGACCCTGTCAGTGCCTCTCTTCTCCTGTAAATGAGAACACGACTCCCACTCTCTTTCTGGAGTTGATTACTGCCTGGAAAGTTCTTAGCACAAGTGCCTGCCACACAGCAGAAGCTAAGAAGCAGCAGCTGCCAATAGGGATAAAGGCTAATTAAATGTTTGCTGAGCTGGGCTGGCTGACAGAACTCTGGGTCTCCAGTGAGGAACTCAATCCAGGGTGTTCAGATGGCATCTTTCCTAGGAGACTGAGACCCTGTGGGCATTTGGAGCAAGCTTGAAGTAGAGGATTCACCAAGAAATGAAGAAGGCATGCAGGAACCCAATATGAGAAGCACAGACTTGCTGTTTCTTCTTTTACCCTCCCACAGAATGGCTAGGCCGTCTAGATTGAGGGTGATGGTGGTTTCTTACCTTGTATTGCCTTGTTTCCCTGGGGAGATGTGAACACAGACAGGCCACTGATGAAAGACTAAAGCAGTGGTTTTCAACCTGTGTATCAAGGCCCTTCTTGAATGACCCTTTCCCATGGGTCGCATATCAGACGTCCTGCATATCAGATGCTTACATTATGACTCACAACAGTAGCAAAATTACAGTTATGAAATAGCAAGAAAATTAATTTTATAGTTTGGGTCACCACAACATGAGGACCTGTATTAAAGGGTTGCAGCATTAGGAAGGTTAAGAACCTTCCTATGTACGTAAGTCCAAATTAGTGAACTATTTAGTTTACTGGACCTACTTAGATAGGTGAGGGGTTACTTACAAATTGTGGTGACCCCAAAGTAAGCGTGGAATCAGGATGTTGCACCCCAGTATGGATGATATATTAGTTAACTCTTCTATTGCTGTGGTGAAACGCCAGGACCAAGGCAATTTGTAAAAGAGTTTATTTGGCCTTATGGTTCCAGACGTTTAAAATCCCTGGTGGTAGGAGTGAAGTGATACGCATAGCATATATGTTAAAAAGCCACAAGATTCTAAGACAAATATTTGGTTTTCTTTCTCTTGGGTTTTCCAGTTGGAAGCCAATATGGAAAAACCATATCTATTTCCTAAACAGGCAGCAACAGCACATGCTCATCAGCCTTAGCCAGCAGCCTTTTCCCCCCTGAACATCCTCATTAGACAACACAGCTTGAATATCAGTAAACCTGGAAAACTCATACAAGTCAGGGCTGTCCTTGAACACCTGCCACAAGAGATGCTAGTGCTTGTTGCCAGTGGCTACTCTTACCCAGAACCAAGCTGAGCCAAGTACTGTGGGTCCATGAGGATGAAACAGCGGTGCAGAACCTTGGTGTGTGCCCATGGTTTGCTCCAGCTCTGTGCAGAGCCATGGGGTCACAGAAGCACCACAGCCAATAGCAGTGCCTAACCTGTGCACATTACCCATTTCCCAGAGGGCTCTGTGCTGAGCACTGTGCAGGGCCCTCCTCAGACTAGAAATAATCTTTTCTATTCATGGATACAGACAGCCCTCCTCTAGACAGGTATGTACAGGAGGGTGGGGAGGGATTCTTCCTCATACCACACAGCACAGAAGAGTACAAAGTGGCCAGACACTCACTCTCAGCCCTGGTCTTGGTGCTGCTCAAGACCTCAGGGAAGGTCAGGGTTCCCTGCTTCCCTGAGTATGTCTGAGTATGTCTGCACTATCATCTCCTCAGTCCTTACTTCTGAAGGACCCATTTTAAAGGGCCAGGTGTACAAAATACAGCATTTAGAGCCAGAGCCCAAGGTTGCCCTTGGCTACATAGCAGCCATAGAAGTTAGTGTGTATTATATGAGGCTATTTCAAAACAATCAGACAGTAGAACAACAGAAAAGATCAACTGAAAAAGCTCAGGTATAATGGTACAAACCTTCCATCCCAGCTGGGGAGATAGAGGCGGGGTGAGGCCAGCCTGGTCTAGGTATTGAGTTACAGTCTAGCTCATGGTACATAGCGAAACGCCGTAAAATTAACAAAGCAAGGATTAAATTCAATTAAATTTAAAAAGGGAAACTCAGACTCAGAGCAACTGGAGGAGAGAGGAATTCAAGCCAGACCTAAGGTCTCGAAATGTTTGCACATCTCCACCAAGTTATGCTGGTCTCACATTAAAAGAATGCCGTCCTAGGGAACCCATTTGGAGACTGAGTGGCCCTAGGCTACACCCCTGCAGGGGTTCTATGTTATCTCTATGAATGGTCCTTGGTTGGAGTATTAGGGAACAGCGACTGTCTCTGACATGAACTCAGTGGCTGGCTCTTTGATCACTTCCCCCTGAGGGGTTAGGGCAGCCTTACCATGCCACAGAGGAAGACAATGCAGCCACTCCTGATGAGACCTGATAGACTAGGGTCAGATGGAAGGAGAGGAGGACCACCTCTATCAGGGGACTGTGGAAGGGGTATGGAAGGAGATGAGGGAGGGAGAGTGGGATTGGGAAGGGTCTAAGGAAGGTGCTACATACAGCTGGGATACAAAGTGAATAAATTGTAATAAATAAAAGTTTTTTTAAAAGATCTTTTATCCTGTTATGGCTTTATCCTGTTCTCTCAACTTGAGACCCAACACTACAAACCAGGGAATGAAGCTGCAACTGTGTGTTCACTAACCAAAATGCTCTTGAGTCATTCACAACCCTATCTGACTCAAAGTCTCCTGGAAATCCCACAGGTGAGAGGTCCAGCTAGGCTTGGAGGTTCAGGGGTGGTTGCTCACAAGGTCTTCATGTCTCTCCCAAAACATAAAGCCTATGAGGGATAGATTAGGCATTCCTACCATTCCCTTGGCCAGGCTTAGAACCACAGGTACACCTGAGATTAAACAAACAGGAAAGTAAAAATCCAGAGGCCTAAAAGCAAGATCAGCGCTTTATCTTCTTTCCCAACTCAGATAACAGGTAATTGCTTTTTTATCACTTGCACAGGGAATTTGAATGTAAAAGAGGAGGGTGGCTTGATATCACACTAAAGGCTGCGCAGCACACGGATCCTCAAGGGCCACTTCTTCTGAGGACCCTGAGTCAAGTTTTCCAAATGCACTAACACAATTTAATGAGGAAAACAGCCAAGACCCAACAAAGAAAGGGTCAGTCCGTCCCGTCCCATGGAATGGCTTCCTATAGTTAATAGCACATGTGGAAAAGTAAACTGACATCAGTGGTCCCAAGGTAGTCTTTACCTAAGGAGAGATGTTTGGGCAAGAGGGGGGTACTTCCCAGAGAAACAGAATGTCATTGCTTAGCAACCTGGAAAACTCCTCAGCCCCAACTCCAGGGGTTACCTGGCCCAGGAAAACAGATCATCTCCCACAGGTGGAGCTTCTGATGGCAGTAACCAGAGCAAAGCCTCTCCTCGGGTGTCAGCCCTGTGGCGACCATGAGCTCAGAGGCCTCTGATCCCAGCTTCACAACTCATTCTCCTGAAAGATTTAGAGCCTCAGATTCCACACTGCTTTCAAGTTTCCCTACAACTTGGCTCGACAGATGCCAACTCCAACTCCTTCCTGTTATGATTTGATGATTCCTGTCTTTGATTCCTGCCCCTCCCCCCAGCACAGATTGCACTCTTTTACCTGGACTTGATTCCCCAGGCTTTGCCATATTACTGAAAAAAAAAAAAACATTGACATTGATTTTATTTGTTTAATGTTGTTGTGGGTTGAACTATGTTCCCTCAAAATCCATGTGCTCAAATATTAGCCCCAGCACTTCAGACTGTGATCCCATGTGGGGAGAGGACCTTTAAAGACATAATCAAGTCAAAATGAGGTCTTGGGGCAGGCAGGTGCCTAATCTGATCTGACTAGTGTATGAGTGGAAAACTGGAGGCAGAAACATACACACACACACACACACACACACACAAAGTGTCAAGTGGTGATGCAGGCAGATGGAGCTGGAGACATAGCTCGGCTGGTAGAGTGGCTGTCTAGCTCAAAGCCTTTAGTTTAATCACCAGCACTGTATAATCCAGGCATGGTGGCACGTGCCCATAATCCCAGGACTCAGAAGACAGAGGCAGGGTGATTAGAAAGTTTGGGCTTATTAAAAGTCATTCTTGCCTAATGAGTTTGAGGCCAGCATGGGCTACATTAAGACTCTTCCTCAAAAAAAAAATACAAGTAGAGATGAGGTGATGTTTCTATAGGACAAGGGACCCCAGAGATCACTTAGAAGCCACCAGAAGCTGAAAGGAGGCCTGAGGCAGATGCCTGGACTTTGGAAGGAACCAGCATTTCCATCACCTCAATCTTGGATGTCTGGAAAGTTCCAGGTGTGAGTTTGTCTGTCTGTCTCAGCCTCCTAGCTGATGTGGCATTTTGTCAAGGCATCTCCGAGAAGTGCGCACCTGGCACCTGTGGGCAGAGGTCCTTTTCTCCTTTTCTCATCTAAGTACTTGACATTTCAGGAAGCTGTGGCTCAGGGAAGCAAATAAATGGTTCCAGCTCTTCCAGCCCCCAAGGAAAGAGGTGAAATTAAAACCCAAGTAGCTATATCTGAAAGTCCACAATGGGACCCTTGCCTTTGGCCTCTGCTTTTTCTAGACTTGAAGGAGTCCCGTCCCTCCCCCTCCCCCCAGTAACTAAAGGCAAAGCCATCTGCTAACTACATGGGGAAACCCCACAGCCAAAGCATTAAGAAATATTTAATATGATGGTGGGAGGCACCTTGCCAGCTGAGCCATAGCCAGGAACTGGTCCTTGTTGATGGGCAAGAGACTCTTTACTACAGAAAGCTGAGCCTGGAGCTAAATTAGCTTTGAAGTTGATTAAACCTACGGGGTTCCAGGGAGTACTCGGCTACAGGGGCCCCTTGCAGTCCAGACACTGGAGCAGAACGGTTTGCAGGAACCTCTCCACCCTGATGGCTTGTGGGGGCACCTGGAAAGGGCTTTTCATGCTAGAATACTCAGAAATCCTATTTTAGTTAAGAATAGTGCATTTAGCAGGGAAAATAGACCTGCCATAAATAACACATTGCTGCCAGGGTCTTGTTCTTCAGTAGAGAGGCTGATAGTGGTATAGGTAAGTATGTGCATGTGTGTGTGTGTGTGTGTGTGTGTGTGTGGTATTCAAATATTCTTAACTGCTCATGGGAGCTCCTTCAGTCATACTTTATGAAAAGACAAAGATTTCATTCAAAGCAGTCACCTCCAGCTACTGCTCTTATTCAAAATTCAAGGTGATGTGAATAAATACACATATCTTGCATTTTCTTCTCTTCTATTCACACAGGCTAAACAGTGGAGAATTAAATCCATCCCATAATTAGAATACCAACAAAATGGCTGAACATTAAAATCTGTGAAAAACTGAAAATAGTGCAAAATAAATATAATGCTTTCTTGGTGGTTTCTATGAAATAGACAAAATTTCTAAAAGCAACATATTCTAAAAGCCCGAGCTAATTTTTTTCTACAAGGTACTTATTAAATATGTTATATGACTTATGGATTTGGGGAGAACTCATTGCAAACAATGAGACTCAGTGTAGTAAATTATGCAAAGCCAAACAAGACATAAGAGGCAGGGATCTGCCACCTTAGTGAGACCCGAGAATGGGAGGTGGGCTGGAGGGGTCCTCGGCAGCTACGGAAGCTTGCCGTCCAATTCCCAGTTCAGAAAACTTGCAAGTCCTATAACTCCAAATCCAGACAACCTGATGCCGAGTTTTGGCCCCTACAGGCACCTACAACATATGTTGGACCATGCACATATAAGCATAAATTCAAAATAAATAAAAATTTTAAAGGAGAGGGGAGGGGCATTGAGCTAGAATCAAAGCAATCTACAAAGGACAATAACTGAAGAACATCAGTATTAAACAACAACAACAACAACAAAAATAAAAACCAAGTGAAAAACAAATTAAGCAAATGCCAGTATATCTGAAAACACATCTGAAATGAAATAGTCCTGACCTATATTTAAAGTGTGGTAAATCGTGGGAGAGAATGTGAAAGAAGAACTAAACAGGGGAGCTGTGACACATTCCTGGATGTAAAGGGGACTTCCGTAAGCTCATCCTGCCCAGATTAATTCTTATGAGTCTGTATGTAGTCCATGAGTGGACAATCTAATTTGTGGGTGTATGTGGAAAAGATACAGCACTTGAAGAGTTGGGGTTATTTTAAAGGTGTACCGAGAGAGTAGGCGGTGCCTACACCACATACCAAAGCTTACTTCAGAGCAGCACTAAGTAAAAGGCCATGGTCTAGCCCAGAAGAGATAGACAGATTAGGGAAATTAAAAAGTGAGCATTTAAAAAAAAAGAATTTGGCTTATGAAAGAAGGATCTCAAGCCAGAGAGCAGAGAGGCCTAAAAAGTAGGGATGTGTTTACGAGTTTCAAGGGGTTATAAAAGAGTGATAACTGGACTGTGGAGTGATAAATCACTGTGTAACAAATGGTCTTACTGCAAAAGTATAAACTGAGCAATGGACTGGAATAAGATATTAAAATCTGAAACCTAAAAGTAACTCTCAGGACTGTATCAGAACAAAACACCTTGGGGAAGTGAAGAAGGACCTGCAATAAGATAATGAATATTGAAAAGATACCCAGAGCTGTTTAACAATTAGAGATCTCCAAAAGAGTAGAGGAACGTGACAGAGTGAGGCTTGTGTATCAGAAGACATCAAGAGAGGAAACAGATAATGTAACTGTTGGGAGTATCACAAGTCCTCTATCTGATAATGGGCTAATGTGAAACGCGTGTAAAGATCTCTCCCAGCAATAAAATGGTTAGCAAGCCAACTCAGGTACAGGAAGGGAGCTTCAGGAGACATTTACTGACAAAGATCTACAACACAGATGAAAACCACCGTGAGGCTGGGGGTGCTGGCTTGCACAGGTAATCTGAGCACTGGGGAGATGGAGGCAGAGGGATGGGATCGCCATGAGTTCAAGGTCAGCCTGGGATGCCAGAGTGTAAAAACAAACAAACGAGACACCACTTCACTCCTGGTCGGCTGTTTACTAAGAGAGTAGCGTGTGCTGGTAGGATGTGGGAACATAGGGTGCTGCAGAGGATGTGGCGGGGTGGCAGCTCCCTAAAGAGTCAAACACACAACTGCCAGGTTCTCAGAGACACTCACAAAAGCACTCCTACCAGCACTGTGCACACAGTCCAAAAGTGGAACCAACCCACAGTCCATGAGTGATGATGGGTGAACAAACGGCTGTGTCCACGTGCAAGGGAATACCACTCAGGCGCAAAAAGTACTTGTGTTCTTGAAGTACCACATGCTACAGTGTGTGTGAACCTCACAAACAGGATGCTAGAGACTGCTGCAAGCTCCGTACATCACATGCCCTTTACACAGGGCACCCAGAAAGGAGAACTCCTGCAGAAGAACGCAGGCTGGTAGACCAGAAGGACTGCTTATGTGTGCAAGGCTTTCTTGGCGGGTACTGAGAATCTTCTGGAACACAGGAGCACAACAATGCACACACACAAAAAAAAACCGCTTAACATGATGTGTGTGTGAACCTCACCTCAATGTGTAAATGGGTGACAAGATGATTTAACTGCCCTTTATCATAGTTAACACAGGACCTCATGCCCTCCATGTCCACAGCATGTCGACACACAAGTGTACACACTTAAGCGCAAGCACATACATACAAATGCCATGTGCACACTCACATGCCACATGCATGTGTGCACACACACACAAGCACAGTATGCACACTTAGGCCACACAATGCACATACATGGCACAAGTGTGTATGTGTGTTCAAATACACCCACAAGCACAATGTGCACGCTTGTGCCACATGTGCATCTCTTCACGCAAGCATGGTGTGTAAGGTCTTAAGGTCCCTAACTATATATGCCTACTGGTGTTTCATTTGTTTGCAAAGTGAAACTTTTTTTGTGTTTATATACATTTATTATATATTTTTTCACATCCCAACTGCAGTTTCCTCTCTCTCTCTCTCCTCCCAGCACCCCTCCCCCAACCCTCCACCTCCCCTCAATCTAGCAATGTGTGTTATCGGTCCCTAATTGCCCTTGAACACGTTTTACACCACCCATGAATTCCACAGACATGATTTGTGCCAACAACTGCACGAGTAATAAAAACGTACACGTGTATTAATTTACACTATGATGGATGGTGTGTGACTCCACAAACGGGATATAAGGAAGTGAAGTGCTCACGTGCTACCCTGCTCAGACCTCGGCAGGGCTGGCCTGCTGCTCCCCAGCCTTGCCAGCTCTAGCTGTTGACAGATAGCCGAGCATCACTCTAGCCCTGTTCTCTCATCTGAAAAATGGGATGATTGACGTACCCGCCTCAGAGGGTTATCGAGAGAAGCAGTGAGTCCTTTCAGATAAAGTACTTAACATCAGAGCTGGCGTGTCTTAAGCACCTGCAAATGCGGGGTGTTATTAGGTGCTCAGCGGTTGACATTTAGAAAGGAGAAGTAGATAATTGAAATTTTCCTGTAATTCAGAGCAAGGAGCGCTGTGCAGCTGTTGGCACGGGTACCCGTGGGGGGCGAAAAGCACAGGAAGGGTGGGTACACTTTGCCACCACCACTTTGACCTTACAGAAGCTGGAAATCAACCCATCCCCTAAGACCAAGTCAAAGGCTCACCACTGAGACTGAAAGCGAATATGTTTTCTCCCTGGTGGTCAGACTCATCTCTGGCACACCCTGCTATCTCCATTAACACGTATGCTTACCGGCTCCCCGTGTTTGTTCCCTGGAAAATAAACTGTTGGAAAGGAAAATCAATTTTCATTAGTGGTTCCATCACTTTCAGGAAAATCCTTTCTCAAATAAAGGTAGAAAGAACACTCAGAAAACAGGTATCAACTTGATCTTCCTTGAAGGACTCTGTATGCTGCTGACTGGTGCTTCCTGGTTGTCACCTAACAGAGACCATGTACCAGGAAGACCAGCGAGGGGGTGCCACAGATATGAAAGGCAGGAGGCTGGGGCTATAGCAAGCTGGACAGGCCCTTGAATAGGGGTGGCGTTTCTCCATTCATCTGACTCAGCTCAATTCAGCAGAAATCTGAGAATTTCAAATCTTCTGGTTTTTAAAGAGAAATTCTCTTGGGGCTGGGGAGATTGAATAATGGGTTACCAGAGCATTTGTTGCTCTTGCAGAGCACCTAGGTTCTGTTCCCAGCACCTGCGATGGGGTTCACCACCATCTGTAATTCCAGTTCCAGGGGATCCAGTACCCAATTCTGACCTCCACAAGTACCACAGTTCTGACCAGGCACACATGTGATACACCTACATACATACATGCAGGCAAAACACTCATACATATAAAATAATTATAAATCTAAAACAAAATGTTAAATGAAATCCTCAATCTGGATATTTTGAGAAATCTTCCAGTTTTAAAATATTTTCAACAAATTTATAGCAAATATCAAGAAGTCTCTAAGCTCAATTAAATACTTGTGGGCCCTGGAAGTGCCCAGTGGTGACTTACATAATATCTTCGAAGGTTTGAAATGATGCATGTGTGTGTATCTTGGGAAAACCATCAGCTGTGATTTTGAATCAGGCCGAGCCCATGCTGCAATGGGAGGCGGCTTCCCTACCTGTGCTACCTGGCTGTCCTCCTTACCTCAAGGTGGTCAATAGGTACCTCCCCCTGACCAGGGCCGACCCATGAAAACACATCAACTCATCAGAAATATCCCACATGACACATTCTCCAGCCAGGAGGCTCATGCTAGGGAATTCTTTTCCTTTCTGCTAAAACACACAACAGAGCGTGTGACACCCAGAGTCTCTGTGTGATCACTGGAGCTCTTGAAAGATTATCTGAAGTGGAGTAAAGAATAATGGTGTCAGGTGGAAGGGAACTATAAAGCGACCAGACAATGCCAGGACAGCATTGATTTTTCCTAAGTGAGGCCAGTGAATAATTGCATAATTCCCACTTGAGAGAGTTACTCTGAAACCCATTCCATCCCAGTGGTGTGGTGACTCTGCCTGGCCTATTGATCTCCGATAGGCACCGCCATTGGGGCGGGGAACTATGCACATCTGGTTATTTTCCTTTTTGGTCAGCACAGATGTGTGGTAAAGGGATGCTAAAGCCAACTCCTAGGATGGATTTCTTATCTCTGGTGTGGGCACCATGGTTTTTAAACATGACCATCATTTCTAAAATAAATAGATGCTGATCCATGTATACTATCCTTAAAAACGAAACAACAACAACAACAAAAAACCACCTTGCCTAAGAGGCTGTGCCTAACGCTCCACTCCTGTGCCAGGGACCACTAACACTATGTCCCTTATCTCTCAAGCCCTCTAATTGTCTTTTCCCTAATGGCAGATTTCTGTCCTGGAGAACTCCTGGGAGAGGTAAAACTCAATTTAGTTGGCCCTCCTTGCTGTGAGTGCCAATCTGTGGACCCAATAGACTTCAGAATATGAATATGTGAAAAAAATAACTATGCTAACCATGAATAGTCTTTCTTGTGACTGTTGCCACACAAAGCATAGTATGAAGTGTTCCCAGACCTTTGGCGGCACACGAGGTATCAAGTACAATGTGTTTGGGCTACAGTCAAATGCTTTGCCTATTTCTATTAGGGACTTGAGCATTATGGACATGGACAGCTTCATTACCATGAGCGGGAGGGGAATTCAAGGTGAAATTGGGGGAAAAACCCTCTCTTTCATTGCAATTCAGTGAACAAAATGAAGAGGCCATGATTGGTCTCCCATAACCCTACCCCTCTTGATCAATAAGTCTTCTATAATATGCTTAATATACTTAATGCTTATTTATACTTATATACTTATGCTTAATATACTTATGCTTATTACTCACTTTGTGTTATGTTAAAAAAAAGTATACCTGGGATATGAAAACATGAAACTTCACATTTAAAGAGTCATGGTAAAGAAACTTTTACAAATTATTTGCTTATTCTGACCAATTATGCTACAGCTATTTAAAACTCAACTCTCTCTGTTGTCCAAGATCCCAAGATAGTTGTGAAGTTTGGAGGCAGGAGCCCCCACAACATTTAAATAAAATTATCACCTTACTGACCTCTCTCCATGTCTCCCATTGGGAAATCCATTCTTTGAAAATCCTAAGATTTTGAGGATGACCCAACATCACTGTGAAGCACTCAACACAGGATGCCCCTTCCTCTCCCCTCCAGGATGGAAGGCAGGAAGATGTGGTGGTAACTGCCTTCAGATGGAGTGGTTCAGGGGAGTCCATGGGAGTAACAGAACCTGCAAGATCTGACTGGTGATCACATTGGCTATGTTGCCAGTGTGCCGTGGTTATCCATCTTGTCCCTGTGGTGAAATACCTGACAAGAAGCAAATTTGAGGGAGAAGTTTTGGTTTGGTTTAAGGGTACAGCCATCATGGGAAGGATGACATGATGGCAGAAGCAGCTCATGGCTGTGGACACAGGCGTGTGAGGCTGCCTCCTCACACCTGGGTAGATCAATAGACACAGAAGTGGAAAGGAGGCCAAGCTATGAGCTTTACATCCTGTCATTCAAGACACCCACATTCTCCAGCTAAAACCCAGCTTCCAAAACAGTACCACCAACTGGAGACACATGTTTATGCTCATTTGTAAAAACTCATTGGGCTTTCTGTGTTGGGTCCCCATCCTCTTAAATAAGAGAGCATGTTTCAATAAAGTATATTTAACAAATGCATCAAAGGAAGAGAAAAATAAGAGACTTAAAAGATATATTTTTAAAGGACCAAGATGGCTCTAATAACTCAAGTCATTGCATTGGGCCCCTAGAGATGGAAAGGCATGTTTTTATTCCCTACTAAATATAATTAATGCTTCACATGTTATAATATTATATATGTGTGTTGTGTATATTTATATATACTGTTTATAATATATAATGCATATATAAGAGATAACATGACATATATGTGCTTGTTTGCACAAGAAGACTCAAAAAGAGAGAAGACAGTGAACAAGCTAGAAGACCCATGGAATGGCACAGTGATAAAGTCCCTGGCTTTCCCCTTTTTCCCCTGTAACTCAGACCTGGAGCTGCACAAACAGTAGCCTTAAAATGCTGAAGAGTGAAGATTATTTTCAAAGTCCTCCAAAGCCTTCTCTTTGTTCCAGTGATCAAAAGAGAGTCACACCAACTAGTCAGGAACTTTGGAAGGACAAGTCCAGCTCTACTACCCTGGAGGATGGAGCTGTCTCACGCTTATACCACTAGCAGAAAGTAAGTCCTAGCAGAGAACTAGAACATTCACCCCTGCCAACAATGTGGCCGTCCCAAGCAGGAGTGAAGAACACTCGAGGAGCATGGACTGCCACTGTCACTAGGCATGACTGAGGTAGCCTTCTCCTCCCCTCTGAGGTGGTACCCAAGGGGACCATATAGAGATTTAAAACTTTCACATGTGTTAGAAGTAACAAGGCCACCCCACTACAGTGTTGTGGAAATATAAGCTATATCAACAAGCAACTCCAGCCAGGGGAGGTCCAACAGGCAGCCAGGAGCAGCAGAACCCAAGCGGAATGCCTGGACTTCTATTTGCCACTGACAGATATAAAATAGCACTCCACTTTTCAGACAAACGTAATGCCAAAGGAAGTCAATTTCAGAAAGGGAGTGGTTAAGTAAGACAACAGTCTCTACCAAGATGAAAATACCCAGCTTTTAATTGAAAAACTCAGTTGGCATTACAAGAACCAATCTCAAACTAAAGGGAAAAAATTAGTTGATAAATGCCAGCCAGTATGGACATAGAAAGTATGTGGGAATTATCTGAAATTTTGTCAAAGTATCCATGATAAAAACATTCTGACAATCAGTACCAAGCACACTTGAAGTAAGTGGGAAAGAGGCTTAGTAAGGAAATAGAAAGTCTTATCAAAGAAACTGAAACTACAAGAAGAACAAAGGAAAACATTCAGATCAAAAGATACAATAATGAAACCAAAAGCTCAGAGGGGGAGAGAACACAGAAAGGAGTCAGTAATTAGAATATAGAGCAATTTGGAATCACCCAAACTGAACAACAGAAAGACAAAAAAAAAATCAAAAGCAAAATTGAACAATGTTTTAAGCCTTGTGAGATTCTAATAAAAGATCTGTTACACATAGTAGTGTTGTCCTAGAAGTTGGAAAGGTGAAGAAAAGTACTTAAAGAAATAAAGGTTGGAAACACCTCAAATTTCACATGAAACATAAATCTACAGTATAAAATTTGGAGGGGGGACTCCAATGGTAATAAAGCAAAGAAAAATAAAAACCATAACAAAATATCATAATTAAACTTCTGAAAGGTAAAGACAAAAATATCTTAAAGGCAGTGGGTGAAAATGTGTCTCACCTATGGGGGAAATTCACCTTTATGTCAGTGAATTCTGACCAAAAGTCCTAGCAACCATAAGGGAACATGAGTTTTCCAAAAAAAAAAAAGAATTGTCAAATCCAGACTCTCAACAAAAATACCACTCAGATATTAAAATGGCATCAAGATATTCTTATAAGGGAAAGAATTAAAACTAAATTTGAGGCCATCAGACTAACCCTAAGAAAAGGAAATGGAAGGTCAGGTGACAGCGAGAACTCAACACTTTCGAAACGAAGAGAAACACAGTTGACCAAACGGTCAGGCTTACTGAAGACAATGTGCCCTTTCTCCTCTTGACCTTTGTAAATTACGCTTGATAAAAAAAAAACAGTGCTATTTGATGAGGTTTTAATGCATGTAGAAGTATTTAAAACTAATATACTATAAACAAGAGGGAGTGTAAGATGATGGCAACACTGTGTGTGTACTGACACCTAGAATAACCATTCATAAAGCTACATAAAGTAATTCAAGAACACATAAGGCATTGTGGTATTATTTTAAAATGTGAAAGTAACTGACTTGAATGAAAATTTAAAAAATAGGTTTGGCGAAAATGACTCAGTGGTTCAGAGTGCTTGCTGCTGTTCCGAGAATCTGTACGTGGTTCCCAACACAAATGTCAGGTTTTGCAAACCACTTGTAACTCCAACTCTGGATATCCTATACTTCTGGCCTCTTCAGGCATATATACTCACATGTTTATACTCCTTCACCCATACACAAACATATACATATTTTAAAATAAAATAAGGCTTTAAAATAAAACAAATTAAAAAAGGGAGAATAGAAAAGATACTTGACATAAACCCTATAGATCAATAATTATATATAAATGGTCTAAATGCACAAATTAAAATTAGAATTTGGCAGAATGTAGTACAAAGAGTAATCCAACTATTGCTGCCTACCAGAAAATCATTTTTATTTCAAAAACAGCTAGTATTTTGAAGAGCTGGTATTTTTGACTATAACAATAAAATCGACAAGCTTCTAAACGATAGAGAAGAAAAAGAAAGAGGACTGTCAAAATCAGTAACATGATGTAGTGTGTACTCACAGACCCAACAGATGTTAGAAAGGCAATTAGAGAATGCTATAGACAATTGTACAAACATGCAGCATACCTACAGACTCAACAGATGCCAAAAGGAATAAACAAAAACAAAAACAACTAACAAATTACCATAACTCACTCAATGTTAAATACATAATTGACTATCTTATAGATATTCAAGGAATTTTAAAGCTCATAATTTAAAACTCTTTAAACTCTATGCCTAGGTGATCTCACTGAAAACATTCTTCCAAACGTTAAAAGAAAAATCTGGACATCAGTTCTACATAATTCCATCAAAACAACAGAACACACCTCTCCCATTTTCTTAATCTACTATCATTACCCTGAAACACCCCAACCAGAAAGATGTATAAGACAAAATGCTACAACCCAATCTCTGATGAATACAGCAAACAGTCTCTTCAGAAATTGTTAGCAAATAAAATTAAGTAATATGTTAAAAGACATTTGTGGTCAAGTTGGGCTTATAAGAGAAACACAGGCTCAGTATAACCTACTATAGTTACGGCTAAAAATTATCCTATTATCCAATCAATAAAGAAATATTTCACAAATTAAATGTGCCCTTGCAAAAAAGGCACATTATCAGAAAAATCTTCAAAATGCTTAAAACAACGTATGAGTAACATTACATATAATGAAAGACTGAATATTTCCTGATCAGGAATAAAGAGTGTCTTCTTTCTAACTTTCTTAAGGGGTTCAGGGGTTGTCTCTGACATGAACTCAGTGGCTGGCTCTTTGATCACCTCCCCCTGGGGCGTGCAGCCTTGCCAGGCCACAGAGGAAAAATGATGCAGCCAGCCTCGATAAAACCTGATAAGCTAGGGTCAGATAGAAGGGGAGGAGGTTCTCCCCTCCCAGGGGACTAGGGAAAAGGCAGAGGGGGAGAAGAGGGAGGGTGGGAGAACATGAGGGAGGGGGCTGCAGCCGGGATACAGAGTGAATAAATTGTAATAAATATATATATAAATAAAATTAAATTTAAAAATAAAAAGGATAGCTAATTTAATCCATAGCTGTATATATGTGCACTTAGAATACACGACCTATATGAGCATTTTATATATTGATATCAATGCATTTGTTGTATATGTATGCACATATATGTTACACATGCACATATTAGAAATACTTAATGCCATCAGTCCAATAGAATTTTCCAACAGCAAAGTATACATAATTGGCATCTGACAGTGCAAATGGAGAGGGAGATGGGGTAGGGGGGAGGGGAAAACTATACTGAAATCAGCTTGGATTTAGTTCACAAAATGCTGATTGAACTTACTGAGTGCATTTACCTGTCATTGCAATGTTAGATTCTGGGAATGCAGGATGAATGTGGAATCTTCAAAGACTTCTAGTCATTTTCACACAGGCACACACAAAAATGTGACAAAATATAGGTGTAACTAAGCATATAATAAATATTGGATTTACAATCATTATAAAAAGATAGATAACATGGGAATTTCTCACCAATGTAAGGGGGCAAGAAAACAAAAGGAATGTATATTAAAAGCTAAACACGGCTAAGGATGTGACTCAGGGATGGGATGCATATACATAAGCCCTTGTTTTGATCCCAGCACAGAAAGGGAGGGAGGGAGAGAGGAAAAAGAGCTCTCTACCTTAAGACATCATGACTTTCCACGAACTCACAAGATATTTCCCAGAACTAATACGTGAATTCAATGATGTTGTAAGATACAAATAAACATACAAAACCTAATTCTATTTTGATATATTGGAATGAACGCAAGGCCAAAAAACAGTCAATAGCATTTACAGTTGCTCAAAAAATATAATACTTCAATCTAAATCTAATAAAATATATAAATTGTGTGTTGAAAATTATGCTCCTAGATACTCCTCTCATAGAAATAAAGACATGAATGCACAAAAGGCCCATGTCTGAGTGTTTACAGCAGCATAATTTGCAATGGCAGAAAGCTTGAAGTAACCCAGAAATCATGCAATGTGTGAACAGACAAACTGTGGTACCTCCAATTGTGGAATCCACTCTGGAATAAACAAGAAGTATCTGCACCACGGCCCAGATGAATTCCTGAACAATAATGCTGGGTGTAGAAGCCACTCCCAGATGCTGTGGGCTTATGATTGCACCTTTCTCACATTCTTAACATGGAGAAAAGACAGGTTCCATCTGGGGTTAGGGACCTGACCTAGGAACAAGAGGAGGGAGTCTGCACTGCATGAGTTTATAAGGACCACAGGAGGGGGTTCTAGCTCTGATGAGAACAGTCTGCCCTGACTATCTCCATGGCCATAGGCAGGTTATGAAACTGTTCTGTCTCTTTGTAAGATATTACAGTTGTGGCAGGGTTGTGGTAGATAAACAGTACATGGGATCTATGTGTTACAGTTCTTAAAATTGCCTGTGAGCCAACTCTGGTCTTAAATGTTTAAACAGTTTAATTAAAACAAGTTCCAATGCCACTACCATCTTTCAACCAGAATTAATGTGGCTTCTCCTCTGTGCTTTCTCCTCGGGGGCATCAGGTTGAAACTGGAAAACGGAAGACGAGTCAGCCTTAGAACCAAGTAGTTTGAGGCTTAAGTCTTCACTCTTTTTATACTATGTAAAATGTATATGTAAAATATAGAGTGCGCCATTATTCCTTGAAAAAGAGAAATAAATCTTCAAAAAAATGCCACTAGGTTGGAGAGAATGTTTGAATAGTGCATCTAGGGGCCTGAAGAATAACACATGCTTAATAACAAGGAACAACAAAACCACCTTCATGTGGACTCTCCTCGCCTCTCTTGGTACCACAGATGATGGTATTTAAGTTCCTCTACACAGGGTTGGAAGTTTCTTGAGCAATGTTCTTGGATCTATTCACCCAGTTTTCTTCTAAGACAGTCTTTCTTTTTTTATAATTTTTATTTTTTATATTAATCACAGGTTATTTACTTTGTATCCCAGCTATAGCCTGCTCCCTCATTCCCTCCCAATCCCACCCTCCCTCTCTCATCTCCTCCCTGCCCCTTTCCAAGTCCACTGATAGGGGAGGACCTCCTCCCCTTCCATCTGAGCCTAGCTTATCAGGTATCTTCAGGAATGGCTGCAATGTCCTCTGTGGCCTAGCAAAGCTGCTTGGCCCTGGTGGGGGGCAGGGGTGTCAAAGAGCCAGCCATTGAGTTCATGACAGAAATAGTCCCTGTTCCCCTTACTTGAGTACCCACTTGGATACTGAGCTACCATGAGCTACATCTGAGCAGGGGTTCTAGGTTATATCCATACATGGTCCTTGGTTGGAGAAGCAGTCTCAGAGAAGACCCCTGTGCCCTGATATATTTGGTTCTTGTGGAGCTCCTGTCCTCTCCAGGTCATACTAACTCCCCCTTCTTACATAGGATTCCCTACATTCTGCCAAAAGTTTGGTTATGAGTCTCAGCATCTGCTTTGATACACTGCTAGGTAGAGTCTTTCAGATGCCCTCTGCAGTAGGCTCCTGTTCTGTTAATTGTTTTCTTCTACTTTCAATGTCCATCTCATTTGTCTTTCTAAGTTAGGATTGATCATTTTACCCTGGGTACAGTCTTTCACATGTTAGCTGTCTCAGAAATATGCACTGGAATAAGTTCATGGTATAACCTACCATATGAGGTAGACATTGGTAAAAAAAAAAATAAATTTTCAGGCAGAAAAACTAAGAATTAATAAATATAATGAAAATGACGTTGTTAAATGAAATCTACCCTATCTCAGCAAACCAAAAAATAGTTAAGATCCTGGCATGCTGCACAATTACTCGAAGTTCATGTCTGAAGCTAGCAACTACAGTTGTCATTTTATATAATGTCTCCAAAAGAGAGGCACGGCGGGGAGCAGGAGTGAGTAACATCCACAGTCAAGTGCAGAGAGAGAGGGTGTGAATGCATGCAAGCTCCCTGTGCATCCAGTTTCTCTGCTTTTATCCAGTTCAGGCCTCCCAAACCACGGAATGGTGCTGCTCAAGTTCAGCCTGGGTCTGCCCACATAAATTAAGTCAATCAAGATCATCCCCAAAGACATTCTCCATCAAGCCAACCCTATCTAAGCAACACCTCACTAAGACTCTCTTCCCAGGGGAGTCTATATTGCATAAAGTTGAAAATTAAAGTTGATCATCATACAGGGATAAGTCTAAAACCGGCTTCCTTATTACTAAGGAGAGCTGTAGGCATGTACATGTTTTAAAATTTCTTTAATTGGTGGTTTTCTTTTTTTTTATTTTTTAATTTATTTATTTTTATCTCAACCACAGGTTAGGTACTTTGAATCCCAGGCGTAGTCCCCTCCCCCATTCCCTCCTACCCTCC
>CM053762.1:11259453-11294182 GCA_028658305.1 Pachyuromys duprasi
CTCACTCAGTATGATCGTTTCCAGGTCCCACCATTTGCCTGCGAATTTCATGATTTCCTCCTTTTTAATTGCTGAATAGTATTCCATTGTGTAAAAGTACCACAATTTCTGTATCCATTCCTCAACTGAGGGACATCTGGGTTGTTTCCAGGTTCTGGCTATTACAAATAAAGCAGCCACGAACATGGTTGAGCAAATGACCTTGTTGTGTACTTGAGCATCTTTTGGATATATGCCTAATAGTGGTACAGCTGGGTCTTGAGGAATCACTATTCCTAATTGTCTAAGAAAGCGCCAAATTGATTTCCAGAGTGGTTGTACAAAATTGGTGGTTTTCTTTAACTGCCACTACCTCCCTTCCAAACCCCCAGGCCTAGGTAGGAGAGAAAGAAGGTTAGAAGAGAAAAAGGATGTAAACCTCTTTAAACTTGGTTCCAGCTGGTTAGGATCATTGGGTTCTTTGGGAAAATGCCAATCTTAGTTGTCAGGATATCTAGTAGTCCTGCAATAGCAATCATCAAACACAGCAGGATGAACAAGCAGCCTTCTTCTTCTCTGTCCGTCCATCTCCTGGAAGCCCCTTCCTCTCTGGGCTCTGGTATTTATACTCTACCAGAGCCCTCAGAATTCCACTAACTCCAGCTGGCAAACACCACACCCCTCTTTCATCTCCAACACTTGCTATTAGAACAAAAACCTGTTTATGTAACATAACTGAGTTTTTAAAGAAACTAAAACTTCCACTATAGAGAGCCATATTGTCTTGCTGCATATGAACTTGAAGAGGTATGCAGAACAGGGAGGAAGGCAGCTCTGTGTCCATGTCTTATGGATAGCAATACTGATTTCTGATGGATGGATGGATGGATGGATGGATGGATGGATGGATGGATAGATAGATGGATATTCCTAAATATAACCTGTCCAGTTCATATAACATTACTTGTATGTGTAGCTTCAGGTCTACCTGCTTGGAAGAACTCTTAGAGCTGTTCCTTTGTCCATGAGATCCTTGACAGCAAAGGTCTCCGTCTCTTTGACACACTGCTATTTTTCCAGTGCCTGGAAACACAGCTGATATTCAAATATTCACTAGATTTGTGGAGAGTTTGTCTTTGTTATCCCCAAAATCTAAGGGTTACTGGGTGCAGCAATAATAAGATCCATAGTTGTCACTTTTTTCTATAACGCTCCAGCATCTCCTTATGACTACCACACCTGAGCAAACACCGTGTAGAAATGAGCATGATCAGTCAAGAACATCTCCCTGACAGTAGCAGAGCACCTGGAAAGTGGTTCTCATCCTAGCATCTCTCTGCAGAGCCCAACTACAACTGCTAAGCTGTGATACTCAGATGGCTGTTCTTCAGAGTACAGATCAGCAGTGATCTCTCTTTAAAAAAAAACTAAGAGAAAGGAAAGAAGGATATAGAGAGGAAGGAGAGATAGATAGATAATGATAATGAAGATAGATAGATGATAGGGGAGAGGAAGAGACTAGGTCTAGTGTGATCTGAGGCCAGAGTGACCTGGAAAGCATGGCTGGTAAGACACTCCCTGAAAATAGGAAGCCATCCCATTGCTCTGCAGTCTGAAGATGCTTCATATTAGCCTTTTCCTTTCTGCTGTTCACACAACTCACAGCTTGACGAGAAGTATAGCAGCAGTATGTCTTAGCAGAAACCAGGGACGAAGGAGGAAGACTTGAAGCTTCTTCCACATCATCAGGATACATTATTCAGTCTCTCTAAGCTTCTGTTTTCTTGTGTGTATGATGGAGATAAACTCAAAATCAATATTTTAAATAAATTTATTTGTTCATTCGTTCATTTATTGGCAGAGGAAACACATGTGCCACAGTGCACATGTTGAAGTCAGAGGACAACTTTCAGGAGTCAGTTCTCTCCTTTCACCTGTATGTCCCAGGGATTGAACTTATGTCATTAGGCTTGGCATCAAATGCCTTTCCCACTGAATCTTGCCAGCCCTAATACCTATATTTTCAAATTATTGTGAGAATTAAATAACAAGCTGGGTGTGGTAGCACATACCTCTAATCCCAGCACTTAGTGAGGCAGAGGCAGGTGGATCGCCGTGAGTTCGAGGCCAGCCTGAGTCTACAAAATGAGTCCAGGACAACCAAAGCTATACAGAGAAACCCTGTCTCAAAAGAACTGAAACAATAATTAACAATAATAACAACAACAACAGAAAACACATAAGACACTTAGCATACCATCCCAGCACAGTGGGTAGAAGCAGATATTTTTCAATCAATTGTTGTGGGTCAAATGGACATCTGCCTGGGAGATGGGAAGAAACCTTGACCCTGTCTCATACCATCAACACAAATCAATTCCAGAAGCATGATAGACCCAGAGAAGAAAGGTCAGACACTAACACTTTCAGGGAAAAAAAACAAAGGAAAATATTATCATCACTTTAGGGGAAAGGTATATATATTTTAAAAGAATACAAAAGAAAGCTTTAGCTTTAAAACATAAATTGGACTTCAGAAAAAAATCAAAACTATATACATCAAAAGACACCATTAAGAAAAGAAAATTCAAGCCATAGATAGAGAAAGGGTATCCACAATACATATATTTCTAGCAGTGAATATCTTAAGAATGCCTGCAGATAAATAAGCAAAGGATAGAATGCATAGCTTCAAAGCCTGGCTAAAGGTTTCAGAGAGCTATCTAGCATGCAGAGTTATGAATGCTGAGCACTGCCACTCACCTATGTAATGAGAGCAAAGAAACAGAGCAGAAGAACTCAGGTTAAAGTATTGGACAGTGTTCAGTTTTAGAGAGAATGAGGGAGACTCCATCTCTCCATTGCTGCAACTGAGGAAGCATCTGTAAGGCAGCCACTTTGGGGTAGCGCCAGAACTTATCCACACAGCAATGCCCCCCCACCCCATGCCTACTCTAGAATCAGTCATCCTGCTTCCAGGCATATATCCAAGAGAAGTGGATTAGCATGTCTCTCAGAAGATACACTCAGGAATGCTTGCAGCAGCTTTGTTCATCACATCCAAACTGTGGAAATAAGCCAAATCCTGGCCAACAGTAGAACAGAAATAGCAAGGGGAGGTAGACAGACAGACAGATGAATGATAGATAGAAACGTACGTAGGTAGGTAGGTAGATAGACAGACAGACAGACAGACAGACAGACAGACAGACAGACAGATAGACAGGGTAGATGGTAGATGATAGATAGGTAAGAATTAGATGCAGATATAGACCCATGCAATAGAATATCATACCTCATGAACAAGAAAACTAGAACATGGATCCACACTAGGACAAGGTAAAAACTTGGACATTGTGTAAAGTAAATTCCAATGCCAGAGCACATATTACATTATTTTGGTTCCATCAAGTTCAAGAGGCAAAGGTGATGTATTGTCACAGTAAAAAGAACAGGGCAATCTTGGTAATAACGGGCCAGGAAAGGACACAAAGGGGCTGAGGTCACTGTGCATATTCATTCTTGATCTTTGTGGTTGCTATGGGGTGTGCACATGTGTGTGTGTACATTTGTATGTATATGCATCAAGCATATTGCAATATCTCATTACATGTAAGAGTCCATTAAGTGCTATGCAAGACATGCAGTGATCACAGAGGAAGTTAGTGATCTATCATTCTATCAATTTTATCATCACAATGATGGATTCCTCTTCCAGTACCAATACCAATTTCCCCCAGTAATTCTGCAGAGACAACGTAATACTTTTTAAGGTAAAGATAACTTCTGTTTTCCCCTTTGCCTCAGAAAACGTGTATGAAAGCCAAAGACACTTTTACTTCAAATGACTTCTCCCACTGATCATACCTGTGTTAGATATTCTACAGAATGTGTGATACAGTCAAACCAGTATCAAACTGGGAGGGAAAGACATGAGAATGGTAAATAATCAGAAGACAACATAGACACTTGCCTCCCTCAAGAATGTTTAAGATGTTCAAAAGCTTCCCCAGCACATCTCACGACCTCGAGGAAGGCAACTATACACATGATGCACACAAAAGGAGCTGCTTCTCCGGATGGGTCATGCGTGTATTACAGAAAGGATTTCACATTAGAGCTGGGCAATTGAACAAGGAAGGCTGGGACAGCAAGGGGGTTGGTCCCACCTGATTCCCCGGTGCTTCATCTCTCACTAAATCACAATTTGACTTTGCCTGTTTACAAAATGGATGGATGGGGCTGAGAGGGATATAGAATGAGCAGGGACGGTAAATATAACACCAAGTGTAGCGACATCCAAGCACCAAATCCAGAAGAGAAAATAATCTAGGAAGCCAGGCACAGTGGCACACACTGTGATTCCAGCATTTGGGAAGCTGAGGAAATAGGATTTTCATGAGTTCAAGGCCAACCTGGGCCACAGAGTGAGACTGTTTCCAAAAAACAAACAAACAAACAAGGGAGGGAAGTAGGAAGAGAGGGAAGGAGGGAGGGAGGGAGGAAAATAGGCAGGGAAGAGAAAGAAGTGGGGAACTGGGAGAACTCATTTACCTATCCTTTCACATGTAGTTTAAAATGAAGCTGATGGGTAGCAGCAGGATAGCTAGCTCAGTGGGTAAAAACACTTGCTGCCAAGACTGAGGACCTGAGTTCAAGCCTCAAAGCCCCAGCTAGTATTTACATGATAGAAGGAGAAATAAAATTCCTACAAGTTGTCCTATGGCCTCTGAATGAGTGTAATGGTGCGCACATGCGCGCACACACACATACACACACACACACAGCAATTTAAAGGGGGGATGGGTGGGCAAGAATAAATGGAGATTCCACAAATGGAACCATTCTCTGATGCCGTCTACTCCCTTCAAGTTCAAAATAGAGCCCAGACGCTTCCTCTGCATGGTTATCAAACCTGGACATTTGTGGACGCTTTCCTAGCTGCAAACTCAAGAAATGATCCTTGAAATTATATTACCAAGAGAAATTTTCCTTCATTGCTTATTTTGATATAATTTCAATAAATGTATAGAATGTGAAATTATTTCCTCATTTCATCCCAGTTCTGAAAATGAAATTCAATTTATGAGCCAGGCTGTGGAACTCCAGCGGAGCACAGCACAACGCTCCAGCAGCCTATTGCTAGCTGGAGGCCCGGGCTTCTGAGAGAGGGAACAGGTAACCCTTTAGGCCTGGGAAGATCTTTAAGCTCATTCTCAGAGGGTTGGAGTCAGGATTCTCAGCCACTATTGGTGACCTGTGAGGCCTGAAAAGAAGGAATTAAGAAGGTGAAAACCCAATAGCAACTCTATGCACCCCGCTGTGACCCTAGACAACCCAAGGGGGACCCACAACCCTAAGCCCAAGTGGGGGCCCCTATGGGGCTCTACACAGAGAAGAGGGGTACTTGTAGGAAATATGTCCACATGAGCATCAGGTGGTGAAACTGTTGTGACTTTTTTTTTTAATCAGCTGGGCTTGGTGATGGAGGCCTATAATCCTAGCAACTCGGGAGACTGAGGCAGGGAGATGGAGAGTTCAAATCCTACCTGGGCTACAGAGTAAACCCAAGGCTACTCTGGGCAACTTAGCAAGATCCTGTCTCATCATAAAAAGCAAAAAGGAGTGCTAGTGGTGAAAGGCTTGCCTGGCATACAGGAGGCCCTAGGGATCTCTGTTACAAAATGAAATGAAATCATGCAATATTTAAGGCATGCGGGAGTGTAATGCATATAGAAGTGTGCAGGCACCCCCACCCAGCCTGAGCAAAAGATGTTACCAAAATATGAATAGCTGATCCTTTCCCTGGTCATATCCTCCCAAGCAAACCCCCATCCTGAATTCATGTTTATGCTTCTTAGCAATATCAGGCATCACCTAGCCTGTTGGAAAGATTACTGATAGCATTGCTCTATGGCATCCTGTTAGGCTGCCCTTTTGATGCTCAGTGCTTTGAGATTCATCCAGGCTAAGAGCTGTAGTCAATTCTTTTTCACTACTCAGGACATTTCTCTCTGACTCTCTCTCTTTTTTTCCTTCTCTCTTTGTTTCCAGTTTATAAATTGTCCATATATAAGGCAAGGGAGGGGAGGGTCATTATGCACACAAGCCTTCTCTCCTCTCCACCCCTTCTAGTGTTGAGGCAGAAACCTGGGAGGGGTCTGGTGAGATAGTTCTGTGGATAAAGGTGCTTGCGGCCGCTCCTGGTAATCCCCAGGACACATATGGTAGGAGGAGAGAACTCACTCCTGAGAGTTACCCTCTGACCTCCCACATAAATTCATACATACATAGGTTTTTGTTGTTGTTTTTTAAAGAAACTTTGGAGAAACTAGGGCTGTATCTGAGTAGTAGAATCTTGACTAGTGTACACAGATTCTCATTCAATGCCCAGCACCACCAGAAAACAAAACCACAGCTAGGTAATGTGGCTCATCCTTGTAGTCCCAGCCTCAGGAGAATTCTGAGGCAGAACAGTCACGAGTCCAAAGGTATATAGAAAGTCCCTGTGTCAAGAAAGGAAAAAAGGAGCCAGGTTCTTTCTTCTCTCTCTATCCCATGTTAGCCCAAGACTAAGAGATCACATAGGCAGACCCTCTCAGCTGTGCCTAGGCATCTGGCATCCCTTCTCACCCTCGTTCTGACATCGGAAATCCACCCCTCCTCATCTGCCTTATAGGAATGCACCTATCAGCTGCCTTCTTGCCTTCTTGTGGTTCTAGTCCATCTTCATCCTAACTACCAACATCCCAAGCCAGGCTGCTGTCGCCTCACATTTATATTACCAGTTCCATACTGGAAAGATGAGAGCAACCTCCAGCCTCAATGGGAGAACGTATTTCTAAGCCAGAAACATGAACCTTATCAGCTCCCTCTCTCTCCCTTGAAAAATCCTCCTGCGGCTCTCACTGCCTTCAAGATGAAATCCAAGCCAGACCCAAAACATGTCATGTAAGACACCTTGTGATCCTATCTCTACCTACCTGGGCAGGTGCATCCCCTAAGACTTCTCCCCCAGAGAGCTGAACGCCCTACAGCCTGGCTGCCTGCCACCACCACCTCCTGATTCTTCTATATATTCTCTCTTCCTCCTTCACCAGCCCAGCCAGTGAGGGCTACTGGTCCCTCAACCACACCCAAGTATCCTCAACAGCCATATCCTGAGCCTATTCCATACAAAATAGCCAGTCTTCATTGTGAAGTCCCACGGGTTCAGAATCACCTAGGTGGCACAGTACTGGGTATATCTTTAAGGATGTTTTGAGAGAAGATGGAGGAGGTAAGACCCATTCTGAATGTACAGGCCACATTCCATTCACTGGGGTCCTGGATTAGATTAAAAGGGGAAAGGAAACCGCTACATAAATGCTGGCATCCTCCTTTTCTGTGCTTCCTGTTCCACCAAGATTTGAGGGGTGCCAGTCACACATCCTGACACCACAAACCTGCCTGTCACATGCCTTTCCACTGTAATAACTGGCAATCTCCAACTTTGAACCAATATGAGTCCCTGAATTGCTTTGTCTGGTATTTTATAACACTGATAAACGTAATACTCTCCTTGAACCTGGGATGAGGGGCCTATTCCCTGGCCCTCAACATCATGTGTGTCACTTATATGACACACGCCCCTGACTGGTACTCACCCGACCTCTCTTCTTCCCACAAGATAGACAACCAATGGAAAGGGCTTTTCATAACCTAATGTCCCCAGGACCAGCTCAGTTTACTCCTGGCAGTGATAGGGGAAGGCCACCTGGACAATATAAGGACAATATGTACTAGAGACTCTGAAGGGCCCTGATCTCATTGTGTGGATTATTAAGAAAATGGGACTTAGAATATGTGGCTTTTCCACATCACTGAAGTTCACCCCTTGAGCTAGAATACTTACACTTAGTAATTTATACAAAAAGGTTTCCTTAAAAAAGAAAGAAACCAAGAAAGAAAGAAATAAGCCTTGGTCCAGCATTCTGTGGCACAGTAGATGGGCTACTGTTTCAAAAATTCCTTCCCTGGGGAAGATGTGACTGTCTGTCCCACCCCCAAGATCCTAAGGATAAACCAAAGTCCAGTTCCACCATGGTTCTCCCTGGGGATCAATTCATTTCTTGATATACTTACAGAGCATGAGTGAGAGGTTACAGACAGTGTGGGTGACCCCAAAGCAGCCATATTGGAAGGTCTGCACCCAGCATGGATGATGGCTTCGCCCTGGTTGCACAGATGAGCTCCTCCCCCTACTCTTCCACAGTCTGTTCTCTGACCCATTACAGACACCAGGAGGTCACATGCAAATAGGGTAGAGTTACATGCAAATGGCTAAGAGGCATGGCCAGATGCTGTAAAGGATCCCCTTCCCACCCTCCCCTTCTAGTAGTGAATGTCAATAGTCCACAGGCCCCAACATGGTAGACTCTCAGAAGTAGACACAGATGGTCATGGCAGTTCATCAGAGGACAACACTTTACAACAGGTGTTTATAACCTCAGTCTCCCCACTGGCCAATGCCCCACCCTCTCATTTCTCACAGTAGAAGGGTTGCTCTTGACTACTTTTTCTCTGGAATTTTAAAGATAAGCATTGAAGAAATTTCCTTTAGTCCTCAGTCCCCATCTGAATCAGCCTCCTCACAGGACTTACAGGAGGTTTGTCCCGTCAGGGCCCATGCCGCTTTCTTTTCTTTATTAAACTTTCTTCCTTAACATTTTCAGATAGATGTGACATGCATTTTGATTTCCCTCCACTCCCACTCTGCCAAATCCCCCCTGACTCATGTTTTCACATTTTCTTTTGTAGCCTACCAAGGCCATCTGTGTGATCGTGGGTTTGAAACTACCCATCTGAGCTTTGTGGGCTTACCTCTGGCCTCCTGAGGACAATGATTCTCTCTGTTCCAGAATCTTTCAGCAGCCCATAGTTCGAGAAGGAGGATGTCTCTCTTCTCTGGACACATGGTTTCCTTTTTGTAGATGGCATTCCCTTTTCCCAGCTCATCACTTCCCAGTCCACCATAGGATAAGTGCTTATGCTGTGCCTCTGCCTGTGCACAGATCGCTGAGAAAGCTACTACTTCAGCGAGGCTACAGGGCTATTCTTACCCTCCCTGATCTTCTTCCCTTCCTGCCTGCTGCCCCAGGGCCAGTCAGTGCCTCTCATAATAGCTGCTACTGGTTTGTGTTGGACACAGCCAGTGATGTCGGGGCAGCTTTGCTGTGTTTAAACAGCACTAGTAGCCTAAAAACCAGAGCACGGGCTGGAGAGACGCCTCAGCAGGAAAAGTACTTTCTATGGAAGCGTGAGGTCCTGAGTTCAGATCCCTAGAACTCATGTAAAACCCAGGCATGGCGACATGTGCTGTGACCCTACACTAGGGAATGGAGGCAGGTAGATCTGAGGGCTCACGAGCCAAGAAATCTAGCCAAAGCCCCAAGATCCAGGCTCAGGGAGAGATCCTGTTTTGTGTTGTTGTTTGTTTTGGTTTGGTTTTTGTTTGCTTGCTTTTGTTTGTTTAAATATGTAGACAAGGGATTGAGGAAAATGTCTAATGCCAACCTCTGGCCTTCACAAGCGCATAAATATACTCAGACACTCATGCACACACATGCACACACATGGGCATACATGCATATGCATACACAAAACGCCAGCAACAGCGAACAAAAACTACAAAAAAAAATAATAATAAATCCAAACCAATCAACCAAGAGACTTTCCTTTTCCTTAGGGGATTTGGGTACACTTTCTTTTACTGTCACAGACTATCCAAGTCTAGGACATTCGTAAAGATCAGTAACTGATTTGTGCTCATGGCCTGAGGCTGGGGCATCCTAGGGCAGGATATAGGTAAGAGCATGGTGATGCTTCAACTTTTGACATAGGATGAAGGGAGCAGGCCCATGCTGCTGGAGAAAATGTGGGGCGTTGCCTTGTCTCACAGTAGCCTGCTCTCATACAAGTACAGCCACTTATAAATGGGGGCTCATCAGCGAGAAAGGTAAATATCCATTGAGGTCCCCAACACACACCCCAACACATTCCTCTAGGCTCTGTGGACAAATACCACCATACTGAGAGAGTCAACGTTGGGGGGATCCACTCCAGTGGGGCGACTCGGGACATTTTATACAACTTTACCCAGAGCTGTTCTGCTCAGTAAGCGAGTCAGGAATGTATTTCTAAGCACTTGCTAACATTAGTCAAACTCATGATGCTTGGTGGGAATTCTGCTAGAATCAGACCCTCAGGAGCAAGCTATATCTCATTATTTATAACGGGTAATGTAAAGTTAGACACCTTGGAGAACTGCACAGCATTTGGCCTTTTAGAAACTTGGTCCTGCCTGGGGATATGGCTCAGTGGTAGAGCACTTGCCTAGAATATCCAAGGTCCTGGGTTCAATCCCCAGCGCTGAAAAAAAAAATGTTTTAATTAAGGTCTGAGTCCTTTTCTTATTTCTTCCCATGCCTGCCAGCTGGGAAGGCTACAGGTTTTCAATGTATACTATTTGTTCCTCGCAGGCAAAACCCTGTCTCAGTATAGTCACCCCGTGGTTTCCCTGACCATCTTCAGTTTGTTATTAGAGCAAAGTCACGTAGCAAAGAGAATATTTTCCTTTTTTCTATATGGTTCTCACTGTCCAGAAAAATGCTATTTTAAAAAGCATTTTTAAAAGCATAAGATAAGTGAGTCTCCCCTGATTTTCACACGGGGAGGGTTCCACTAAAGGTGAAGACGCACTAGTGATTAGAGCCTCCATCATTCAGTTTCAGCATTTGACTTGCAACAGGGGAAAACTGAAATTAATTTTCCACTTTACCTCATTGGCAACCTATTTTTCACCTTGCTGAACGTCCAAAGCACGGTGACAAGTAGCAAAGAATAAGCTGCCACCACCCTGAGCGCATAGCTGGAGACAAGCAACCATGAAGCCCTCTCCCACAGCAAACCTTGTTCCCTGGTGCCACCTGACTCCCAGTGGCTATCAATGCCCATGGGGGCGGGGAGACACAGGTCTCAAACAAGAGGTACCTAAATTCATGATCATCACTCAAAACAAATCCCTTCTGGACTGGCCGAGGTACCAGAGCCACACCCAGTTGGGCTTCTCTATCAGGGGTTAGTAATAAATATTGTCTCAAAGGGTTAGAAGTGGCAAGAGAGGAGACATGACAATTTGTAAATAGGTAGATGTGGCTTGTGAACAGTATGTAAACAGTAGGCTTGGTTGGGGTAGTATGTGAATAAAGGGTGTGGTTTTAGGGTAGTATGTAAATTGTGACTATAATCAGTGGGTCATAGGCAGGTAGGTGGGTAATATGCACATAAGTGGGCTCAGCAGCAGCATAAAATAAGTGGATCTGAGCCTGGGAGGCATATAATTGAGTGGCCATGGCTGAATTCCTCTTAGTGAATTCAATATATTTCATATGCCACATAAAATTAAGTTTCTCTTCTTCTCCAAAACATTTAAACATGTAGAAGAGACGTCCTTACCCTGGAAGTCTCACACATGAGGGAGTTTGATTTCCTAGAACTATATATGGAAGTCTCAGACATCCCTCAAGCCACCTGGGATAAACTAAACTCCCCTAGGAAATACCAGAAAAAAACCAATATGCAGTCCCTACTTCCTGTCATGTACTTTTACTCTGGCCTCTGGCAAAGATGTGCTCACTGTGGACTAGAAAACATTCTCAGCCTTTCTGACAAAGTCAAGAGCTGAGTGGTTTAAAAAAAAATGAAGAAGAAGAAAAGAAAAGAATCTACATGCGCACTATAACGTACCAGAACAGCTGGAAAAATAATCCGGAAATGGTCTGGGAGAAGAAAGCTTTGAAAAGTGAACTAGGACCGTCCCAGCTCCCAAGTGAGGGGCCTCGCCCTCTAATTAATCTTAATGGCAGTGTTTCCTGCCTCCACTTGTAGTGTCCTGATGAAAATTCACCTCACATTTCCTTCAGGCCTGCACCAGGCTCATATACCTTAGGATACAGTAACACTGGTGATGAAATTGCCTACCAGAGAACGGGCTGGGGCCCTGCAGCTTAGAGGCGGGTGTGGGAGTGAAATTGCACTCAATTACATTTTATCACTGCTGCACAAGTTTCAGGCGAATTCATTAAAATTCGCTCCCAGGATTGGGTTGTGGAACTGTGGAATTTTGGTAGCCTGGCTGACGCTGCGGAAGGGATATTTCTGCTCTCTGTGCCAGGGGAGCCATGATATGCCAGCAGCCCTTTGAGGCTTAGCTGTGACTAAGGATGTCACCTCTTGGAACCACAGCTGCAGTTTAAACAAGGGGCTCTCAGAGGAAACAAGCAGTACTCACGGTCCATGCAGAGCCGAAGGCAGGAAGGGAGGCCAGGGGAGCAATAGGCACAAATGTGTGGGTGCAGGAGCCAGCCAGCTCTGTCCCTTGTCACCCTAGGTGACCTGCTAAGCACCCATCAACACCTGCTGATAGAAGCGCTCCATGCAGACAGCAGAGGTGCAAATTTGAAAGTTGAGTGAGAAGGAATTCTCCAACACCGGGAACTAAACTGGGGAAATGAAAGATAAGACCAGTAAGATCTACCCATGAACAAATAGGAAGGCCTCACACAGCCTCTGCTCCAAAGCCTCATGCGTGACAGCTGAAGAGCTGGTCAGGCAATGTTCTGGGAGAGGTGCTGTTTCCTCTCCTCTGCCCCAGCAGGTCAGGCTGCCCAGCGGAAGCTATAGGCCCAGCGGCTGCTGGCCAGCATTGGTCCACAGGGTTTTGTTGGCACAAGGTAGAAGAATCCTGATGGGATGGCCAAGCATCCCTCCTCTGTCTGCCTGCTCATACCAGCATCTAGCAGCTTCCTGGATCCACAGGGGCTTGCCTGGCCAGCCCCATTCCCACTCATAGCCAGGTTCTGAGTAGGGTCCACAAGCTGGGTCCCTGCCCAAGAGTCAGCCCCCCACTCAACTAATACCATGTATAGTCTTCCTGTACCAAGACTCCACGGTCTATGAGGAGTGGAGCCTCCTAGCCTCTAAGGCAATAATAGAAAGCTGTTGTCTGCCTAAAGTCTGAGATAGGATAGTCTCAGACACACCAGAGAAAGTGTCTACTTTTGCTCAGGGCTGTTGTGCTCTCCAAGGTAGCACTAAGTGCCCTTGCTGGTGTGGAGACTGCCTTGCCTTCAGTGGGCACAAAGCCATGTGCATAAAGCATTCAGTGGTTCTGTCCTTTTCCTGGGAAGGAATCCCTGGATTCTGAAGCCATACTTTCCAAGGACATTGTCTGCAGTGTTAGAGATGAAACTGCCACAGCAACTGTTGGGTGCCCATGGCCCACCTGGGGGCAGGGGGGAGGGGAAGCATCACATAGTGAAGCTGGCAGAGCCCAGAAGCCCAGCTTTCAGGAGCACCCCTCTTTTTGTGACTTAGGATGCCCATCAGTCCTCCTGTCAATACAAGATTACATTTGCCCTGTCTACAGGAACTGAGAGGCTCAGAGGTTGGGGGCCTCACTCTGCCGGGCCCCTTTGTAGTAGCATGGTGTTGGGCCAGCTCACACAGCCTTTAGAAACAAGGGCATCGAATCAGAATCTGGACATGGGCCATAGTGGAGACTTTATGGCAGAGGAAATGCAAACATCACAAGCCAGGCTGCTTGCTGACATGTGACAGAAAGGCTCAAGGCTCCAGCTTCCTGTGCAAAGGCACATGAGACAGGGAAGCCCTACTGTGGCTTTCCTGGCTCTCACCTGTGAATGTAAATAGCCAAGTGGAAGGCCAGATGTGAATAGCAGTAAGAAGAGTCGGACCACCTGAAGCTGTTTCTCTTTCTGTAACAGAGAGACAGGCACTGTGCTCAGGACACATGCCCCTCAAAACACAGCTGTGGGGGATCAGAATATACCACCCCAAAATAGACAATAGTAAATCTCAAGCTAGTTTTTCTGAGAAAGCACAAACTCAGGCCTGGCTCTGAAAAGCTGACTTTATTGTAAAAGATTTTTTTGGTTTTTCCAGACAGACAGAGTTTCTCTGTGGAATAGCCCTGGCTGTCCTGGTCTCTCTCTGTAGACCAGCTGGCCTCAACCTCACAGAGATTTGCTTGCTTTTGCTTCCTGAGTGCTGGGATTAAAGACATGCACCACTACCATCTGCAGTTGGGAAGGTCTGGACACGAGAGAGGGGCTATTTTAGTATAACTGATCACCGGATGTTGGGAGACATTATCTGTAGAACAAGACAGGTTTCCTTCACCATGCACCTTCCTTCCCTGTCCTCACAGCTCATCTCTATCAACCCCCAGAAGCTCAGAGCCCCATGTGCTCACAAGGCTCAGTGATGCTTCAGTCATCTGACTCCCATGCTCACACAGGTAATTAAAACTGGGTTTTCTCTTGTTCATCTGTCTTTTGCCAATTCAATTTGTAGCTCACCCAAAGAGCCCAGAAGGGGAGAAGGAAGCCATTCCCCTCTTCCCAACACAATTGCAGTTGCCTCCTTAGATGCTGCCATGGGGATTACATGAGATTATCCACTAGGAAATATGTCGGCCAGTACATGGCATGGAGCCCAGTCTGCATCAGCGACGACAATGAATGAACAGCCTGCTGGGATGCTGCTGAGCAACCTGTGAGCTCCGCACAGATGGAACATAGTTCAGGACATCCTGCATCTGGCTTTGCTTATTTGGTCCTTAGACCAGAGATGTTGACTGCTAAGGCTGAAGGAGAACACCGTTGATTCAATAGCTGACACTTCCCAGGGACCACCCAAATGACAGGTCTCCAACACTCAGTCTATGGACATTTGTTTCCACGGTACTCTCTGAGCAGCTGAGATGAGGAGTTTAACCCCATCCCCCAAGGCTCCACCCACTAGATTCCAGTGGTCTCCACATCTCCCCAAGCCTTTCCAGATATCAAAGGTCTCAAATTTGCCTTTTTAAGAACCATCTCCCAAAGTCAGGCACAGTGGTGCACACCTGTAATCCCAGCACTCGGGGAGACAGAGACAAGTAGATCTCTTTGAGTTCCAGGCCAACCTGGTCTATAAAGTGTTTTGAGGACAGCCAAGGCTACACAGAAAAAGCCTCTATCACCCAGACAACTGTTTGCTCAGTGGGCTGTGCCACAGCAGAGCATCTGAACCATGACCTCAGGGGGCTATCGGTTCTAAGGACATTTGGAAAAGAGCAAGCCAAAGTGTCACCAGTGCTGTTCTTTCCTGGTTGAGCATTTGGTATTGGTGAGCTTGGTATCCTTAATAGACAGCTGCTCACCAAACTTGACTGAGCGCAGCAAGCCACTTCTGAGTGGGTAACCTTGATCTGGATCCTTAAGGTTACCCCTAAAACTCAATGAAGGTGATCTACCATAAAGCCATAGGGACAGAGCTCTCCAGGATGGCATCCTCCGTTCATGGCAAGAGACAACTTCAAGGACTTTCAAGGAGCCGATACCCTAACATTCCCGAGACATAGTCTTGTCTGGGCAGAGTGGAGAGAGGTGCCATTCACTTTTGTGTCACAGGCTGTAGTCCCCCAAGGGAAATTTTTAAGGTCACATGTCAGTAGTAAACCAGAGTAAAGAGTAATAAAAACCATAATATGTGATATCTGTGCTCACCAAGCTTAACAAATGTCATTACACCATGAGTGTCAAGTGATAGAGAGGAAAATCAGAGCCCGTGTGTTCCAGATCTCTCCCCAAATGACATGAATTTCCCCCCAATAAAAGAGGTGATAGCTAGGTGGGCAGAGCACACAGGTGGTACACACTAGCACCAACTCTTACCTTTAACTCTGCTTCAGTGGACTTCCCGGCCTCCAGGACCATGTGCTCTCCCAGTGCTTGCCTTTGACACAAGGGAAAGAGGTTGCCTTCAGCAGCCTGGAAACAGCGGCTGACTGAAACCATAGCAACCTCCTGCTTGGTCCTTAGTAGCATGTCTGCTCAGTGCCCTTTGCTCACCTCACCTTCCCCGAGGCACCCACTTAAATATTAAAATCAAGACCCCTTTTTCTTGGCTCAATGATAAATTTAGGAGTAAGACTCTAGACCGAGCTTGAATTTATGTGAATTCAGACACCAATTCATTTGCTGTCAATATTTCTAGCAAGAGAAAATATACTTGTAACCTGTACCATTCTCTGCTACTACACAACAGCCAGCCTCCACCTTAACCAAAGCCTATAAGAGCTGAAGGTGGCTTTATACTGAAGAACAGAAGTCAAGACTCAGCCTCAAGGTCTTGCAAAGCTGGAATGGAGCTGTCAGCTAGGGATGTCTTTCATCTGCAGTTTGAGGTCCCCCTGTACTCTAAGGCTTAGAGGCTTCTTCGGGGAGTTAGCAGAAAGCATGTAATTCCTTTTGGACATAAGTTGGGGGTTACTGTTTTCTCTGGGTCAGTGTTGTCACACTTCTCAAGTCCTATCTTGTGGCTCCTCCATCTTCACTGACAGCACACAGAATCCTTCCCACTAAAGCTCTCTGGTCCTTCCCAAGATTCACCTGGCGAGGTCAGGTCCACCAGATAAGGCACCTGTTGATTAATCCTGGTCTGACCAATAAGTCATCTTACTATCACAATAGATACCATCCATCATGCTCACAGGCTGTGCCCACCTTTAAAGGGCATGTACACCAGGCTGTCCGATTCTTAGAGTTCTACCTCTAGAGGACAGAAGGCAAAAAAATGTATGGGGACAGGAGTGTTTGCAAACCGAGAGTTGGAGAAGCAAGGGACTTAGCTGTTCTTATTGGCTTATTTCACAACAGGAAACAAGTCCATCCACCAAGGAAAGGAGAAAAGTAGACAGGGAAGAAAAGTTAAGATGAGGAAGTTGAACAAGTGAGAGGCTGGGCGGAGAGCAAAATGAGGGAGCAGAGCCAGGATGAGTAGGTAGGTGGGGATGGCCTCGGGCATGGGTGAAGCGAGAATGTTAGCTGCAGGGCAGGGTGGTGACAAGCCAGGCTTGAGTGCAGGAAGGGAGTTAGGAAGGTCTGGCAGCAGGAAAGGTGACTCCATCCATACAGTACGTGATATGCAAGAGAAAAAAGAGCCTGTTTTGGGCCTCTGCACCCATCTGAAAGCTGGGGAGATAGAGACAGCTAGACCCTTGAATACCATCAACCAATCAATCTAACTGTACAGTTGAACCCCAGGTACCAGTTGAGAGATTCTGTCAACAAGAATAAGGTTGATGGCTTCTGGGGAATGACACTTGAGTACTCGGGCTCACCTGTTACCCACATATGAACCCTCATACACATACATACACACACACACTTACTCACACGCGAACACACACACACACACACACAAAAGCCTGGCAGCAGTGGTGGAACCAGAGGGGACCAAGGACACCTCCTCTAATTCCAAGCATGATTACTGGCGAAAGAAGTTGCCAACAGACAGGTGTGTTGAGTAGGTACAGGTTTATGGATTCCTGGGGCTTAAAGTCAAAAAGACCAAAGTGGCATTTCCTGCTGGGATCCCACATGATGCCAGCTTCCTCCCCCACAACTCAAACTTCCCAACCAGCCATCTCTGAGGGACTCTTCCTCATGACCTGCCAGACACAGCTCACCCAAAACCAGTGCCAGGCTTTGTATTAAGTGCTGAGCCTGTCCCAAGCTGGTCCCCATTTCATACTGGAGGATCCCTAGATCTGGTCTGAGCTAAACAAAGGTCCCAGACAATGTGGGGACAAACCAAGGATGCATCTGGTCAAAACAGTTTTGAAGACGCATGGAAGTAAAACTCAAAAAGCAAGAGGGCAGCATGAGCAAACAAAAGGGCGTGTCTTGAGAAAATGACAAGAAAGAGGAGTTCCCAGAGGTGTGACACCTGATCTCACAGAACAACCTGTTGGGCAGCTATGAAGATGGATGGTAATGAGGGCTCTAAGAGCCCTGCCAACCAAAACCATGCTGAAAGCGGTTCTTGTGCTTATCCTCATTAAAACCAACCCTTAGCAGGAGGAAATCAATTTAGAACAAACCCTACAACTCCTGAAGCCTTTCTGGGCCAGAGAGAAAGCAAGTGTGGTCCTGGGGATGTAGCCAATGAGTGTCTGCAAGGCCCTATAGTCCCACCTCAACATTTCAGGGAGGGGGGAGAGAAATAAGTATGCCTCACCTCCAAGCTTTCTGTAAAAATAAAATAAAATAGAAAGGCAGGGAGAAAAGAAACACGATTGTTCTTTTTAGCTGGGGACCAAGCACACTGCACTGATGGCTTTAGTCAATGATTTATTATAATCTTTAGAACCAGAGGCAACAGTGTGCATCTAAAAGAAATATCTCTTTAAAAATTAAATAAAGCCGGGAACTCAGCAGGAGGGCTGGTGTTATTCTCCTGGCCTCTCTCCACACTAATCATATTCTCCCACTTTATCGTAGGTCCAGTTGATGCTGTGTTATCATTCTTCTTTTTAATTCTCCTGCCCGGCACACTTTATGCCTGCAGTCTCTGGAACTCCTTAGGGCAGGCACTTCATTTCGCTTGCTGCCAATCAGCTGAGAAATCCCTGATTTTCTACAGCATAGCACACAGTGAACCTTGGGAACTTTCTTCCTTCCCTTTAACTCCCTGGACCAGCTTCTTTAAGTTTCGGGATATGAATGCATTTAAATGGACCCCAAGAAGTTAATATATTATTACCCAGTTAGTGTGGTTTTATTTCGTGGTACCGTGATATAGTGCTCAATGATTTTTAAGCAATAAAAGAAGTGACTTTAAAACTTAATTAGGAAAATTTAGAGACTATCTAAGGTTCTTAGAGAATTTCTGAAAATAGGAATGGCGCACTAATATGCATGAGATTTATCTCAGGGAAATCCCAGGAAGGGCTTTTGGAGCTCTTGCAAATCACTCTCAAGGGTACTGTGTCTTACAGACTCACATTTTGCTGAGAAGGAGTTAGACAAGAAAGATGCCAGTGTTTGTAGGAGAAGCAAATCCTGTAGAAGCCCCCATCTGGGTCCTCTGCAGAGCCCTGTCAGTCTCCCTGGTTCTCGACATTCCCCAGCGCTGCACAGATCTCCTTGTCATACTTCCAGGCTCTCTCTGAGCTTTTCAAATTAATGTGATCTCATTTTAAAAAGAAGAAAAAAAAAAGCAAGTGAAACTATTTAGTCCTAATAGAATCTTTTCCGGAACACATTTTCTCAGCGTTGCCCTCCACAATGGGGTGGCCTCCGATGCATTTTGATCCCTCCCTTCTGAGCAACCCCGTCCTTGGCCCACAGCTTCATCCATTTCTATTAAAACACATGCACTCACCAGCAGAAGACTGCCAAGAAAATAAATGTTGGGTTTGGCACCCATTCCTTCTGGAGAAGTCACAAGCAGAAATAAGAGGCCATTAGAAGCAGCAGCCAGAGCTGCTGCGTCCATTCAGCCACTGCCCTGCAAAGCCCTTCCTGAAGATTGTGAGTGGTTGCTTTTCAAAGGTAAAAATTCTGCCTTCTTACCCACCAAGCGGCTTCAGAAACCTACTTCCAAACCGGAACATAGGTGAAAGTCACCAGGAACAGGAAAGGCAGGCACTAAGCCAGTGGTTCCGCTTACCTAGGGTTCCGCTTACCTAGTTAGGAATGCAGGCAGCCAGGCCAGTCCTGTGGCAGAGACTATAGGGGCTGCGCACCCACAGTCACCCGTTCTGCCTCCAGGAAGCTGCTGGGATGTCCCAGGCCTGGGAGGAGGCCTAGGTGAAGGCAATACCTGAATAATGAATGAGTGAGAAGGCTCTCACCTCTCCTCATTAGCATTCCATTCAAATTACTTAACTAAGGCATCCATTTCTCTTCCCACCTTCAAAGGAGAAGGGTTCCTTTTAGGAGGAAGCCAGGGTGATCTGGGAAGACGGATCTGGAAAGAAGCTAACTGGGCTGACCCTCTGCAATTCTGGAGCCCCTCAGCCTGCGAGGGGCATAACACGTCCAGGGAAACGAAGCCTGCCTGCCAGAAGGCAAACCAGCAACCTTGGGCCTCTAGCCCCCAAACACAAACCACACAGTGGTAATGGTGCAGGCAGCCAGGGCATTACTTCCAAAAAGAAAGCTCGGACCCTGGGAGGAAGTCCCTGCTGGTGATGCCGGCAAAACTGGCAAACCAGCAAACCACCTTCTGAGGAATGTCTGAACCTGCTATCTTCTCCCTAAAGTATTTCTGTAGCTCCAGTTTCGGAAATAGCGCATTCACTTTTAGGGGCCTCAACAAACCAGGCCTCCTATAATCAAGCCTTTTTTCAGCTGTTGTGCAAATGTCCTGCCTGTAGGGGGAGACAGAGAGCACCTTACCCTATCCTGAACCCACAGAAAAGACCAGAAGTTCTCTTGGTTCCTTGCCGGCTCCTGAAGATGATGTCAGACATTCCATGCCTGACATCAGTTGGCGTTCCAAAGCCTCTAACCTCGTTGTTTTTAGGCTTAATAAATGGTTGCATCATGAATTCTTCCTCATGCCGACAGAAAGGGTGAGGAGAAGAAAATGAGCCCAGGCCAGCTCTGCAGGGAAGGCAAGGCCCTTCAGTGGTTTTAGTGACTTTTAATAAGTAGCAAAATGTATTCTTTTCCTTGCTAGTAAACTGTAACAAACAAAGAATTAAACATTAAGAATCAACACAATAGAAGAACAGGAGTATATTTTTATAATCTCCATAAGAAAATAATTCAAAACAAGACTCCACATTCAGAAGATATTTTTAAAAATGAAATTTAGACTATATAAAAGCTTGAGTGTTTTTAAGGTAAGAAAATATATACTATAAGAAAAAAATAAAATATAAACTAAAAACTGGCAGGAATGTATTAAACACACATGTGTTAGATAAAAAGCAAATTTCATTAATGCATGAAGAACTCTTAAAACAGAAACAAGCAGGGGCTGGGAAGATGACTTGGTGGTTAAGGGTGTTTGTTGCTTTTGGAGAGGACCCAAGTTTAGTTTCCAGAACCCACATTAAGCAGCCCACAACCACTAGCTCCAGGATAATCCAGTGCCCTCTTCTGGAGTCTGTGTGTCCCTGCTTTTGTGTGCGCTCACACACATTCACACACATACATACAAAATTAAAAACAAAATAAATCTTTAAAAATTTAAAACAAGTTGATTAGTAAGTCTGAAGAATGATAGATTTAGTGGGGTTTACTGCAAGAAGCCTGATTGTGGCTTCCATAACAAACTTCATTCTAGATGGTGAGACAGAGAAAGCCTTCTCTGTGAGCTCAAGTCGAGAATGAGAATGCAATGCCTTCTACAACATAAACATATGCTATTATTAAGCAATGAGAATGTCATTTCTTCCCCTCTTCCTTATTTACCCTTCTTTCTTACATTTATTTTTCATTCATATTTTATCAACAAAAAAAATTAATAAATTGTACCTTTACAAATTAGGAACCGTCGATAAAAATATATCATTGAGAAAAATGAAAACAGAGTCCATACTATGTAAGAGGTGTTTACAATTCATACATTCAACAAAGAATTTGTGACCTGAATATATGGCTAATATCCATGTGTTAGTAAGAAAAAAGATTGATATCTTTTTATTTTTTAAGAATGTGCATGTAGCCCAGGCTGGCCTCAAACTTGTTATGTAGCTGAGGTTAGTTTTCAATGTTTGATCCTCCTCTTTCTACCTCCTGGACACTGAGATTATAATCATGCAGCACATATCTGGCTCAAACAATCTATTTTTAAATGAAGCTGAACATAGTTCTCTCAAAAGGGAATATCCTAATGGCTAATAAAAGAGAACGTGCTGATCCTTGTTAATCACGAGGGAAAGGATAATCAAAACCCCAGGAGGAGCCACCACGAACCATCAGAATAGCTAATAGGAAAGTACTGGAAAAATGCCAAGTGCTGACAGCCATGCAGACATTCAATGGTGTGCTGGTGAGCTGGTGCGCTAGCCAAGTCAGTTTATCAAACTGTGATGTGCCCTCTATCCCAGCAGTTCACTCTTGGTTATCTGCTCTGCAGCTCCACTACAGAGTAAAACCCCAAACTGAAAAGTATTCAGACGTACAGCAACAACAGACCGTAACAATAAGACCATTCATTTCACACGAGGACCGGAATGAATGTGATGTTTAATATTGTCAACCTGACAAGATCTAGAATTGCCAGAGAGACAAGCCTCACTATGATGGACTGTGCCTTCAAACTGTGAGCCAAAGAGGACCTTTCTTTTCTTAGTTGCTGCCCCCACCCCCCGTATTTTGTCACAGCAATGAGTTAGGTGACCAATACAATATAAACATCCCAAAGTTATGATGTCAAATGAATAGATCCAATGTCCTTAATTCAGGTGATAGAGGACACAAAGTGCTTCAACAGAAAGGAAAGGCTTTATTGGAGGAGAGAGACAAAGGAGAAACAGAGACACAGAGAGACAGATGAGAGAAGGAAGTTTCAAGAATGTCTGGGTCATGGTCACAGAATATTGTCATTGAAGATTCATGAAACTGTACGCATAGTATGGGAGCCTTGAGCCATACAGATAGCACACTTGAGTTAAGAAGCCAGCTCTGCTATGCAGAGAGGCAGTTAGAACTGCCTGCCTGGTCAAAACAGCCCACTCCATATCCTTTCTCAGTGGACACAGCAGCCACTAGGTCAGACTTATCAACTGATTGCAGACAGGTGTTTCAGTGAGATTTCATTCTGGAAGGGTTTTGCAAATCTGTATTTCTTGATGCAATTTTACACTGAACAAATTTCATTGCGCTCTGTTCATATCAAAGATCCTTTGAAACCTTTAAGAGTTTAGCGTGCACATTATTCCTGGCTAAAGACAAAACAAAAGAGGAAAAGACTAATAAGCAAAAAATTCCCAGGAGCACTCTCTGAAATGGGTGCCACTGTGTTTTTACGTGACACCGCAAATCACCTCGCCTATGAATAAGTGTTGACAAGAGCCAGGCATTGTTATCAGCGTTCTTCATCCTTGGCGTGACTCCATAATGCAGGACTTGCCATCTTCATTGTGTAGGTGGGGAAACTGCGTGATTAAAGAGCTCATTCAAGGAGCTCATTCAAGGAGATCACCAGTCTCCTGCACGTAAGGAGATCACCAGTCTCCTGCACGTAACGAATGAGACACAAGCCATGATGCCTGGCTTATTCTCTCATGGTGCTACCTGGGAATGACCTTGGCCCACAGTGAAAGCTGTGGACCTGCTACTCTATCAACTTGCTCTTCCTGGGCTATGAGGGATTTGCTGGGGACAGACACCGGATTCATTTGAGTGAGTCTGTTTCATGTTCACTGTCAATGCTAGCACATGAGAGATGTGGCTATGGTAGAGATAGACCCCCAGGGGAAAGAAGACACAGGTTCCCCAGCACGGTCCTGAGAAGCCCTGGCTGGCTGTCTTTCAATCAGGCTCTGTAACTCATCCTGGGGTCCTGTGAACTCTGTATCTTCTCCATCAAATCCATTTTTTTCACAAGTTAATTTGGATTGGTTCATCTGACCATGATGGGGGTTTGGGAATTCAACTAAGACAAGAAGTGTGCCAGGTACTCCTCATAAATAAGAAATGTGTGTGCATGCGTGTGCACTCCACATGTGTACTGTGTACCAGAGAATGTATACCAGTGAACGTGTGTGAGTGTGCATGTGTGCATGCATGAATGTGCATGCACATTGTATGGAGGATCATGCAAGCCTGTGTCTGTGCATGGGCCTGCATTTTCCTGAGCAGATTCCCATCCTCCCTCTGGCCTCTATGCATGTCCCTTGCTGTCTGTGACAAGCTGTTAGTGACATTTCCGGTGTTCTCCCATGTTCTTGGTCCTGCTTTGCCAGCATTATGATTGACATTTACATTTGTAACAGGAGGCACTAATTTACTTTTACAAGGCAAAACTACAGGTGTCTAACCAGAGAGTGCAGGCACAGCTTGTCTCTACCACAACCCATTTAGACTCACTGCTGTGTTGAGTAGGAAGCTGGGAAAACAGTGTCTCCTATTGCTTGCTTAGCCGAGGCTTGGGCTATACAGACTTCTCACAGAGATTCTTTACAGTGCAGGACAAACAGGAATGTTCATACAGAGGAGAGAACAGGAATACCAACTGGAGAATTCACTTGACTGGCGCATGTGTATTGGGAAGAGGGTTCAGGCAACAGGGCTCATCTCTAGAAAGACATTCTCTAGCTGGGGAAATCAGGCCACGCCATCTAGGCAGATTTTTTAGGGGTGTGGCTCATACACTATCTGACCATGCTCTCACTCCCAGACACACTAAGGATCCCTGATGACCCCTAAGCTAGTGGCTCTCCACCTTCCTAACGCTTTGACCCTTTAAAAGAGTTCCTCATGTTGTAGTGACCCCCACACATAACATTATTTTCATTGCTACTTTATAACTGTGATTTTGCTACTGTTACGAATCATAATGTAAATTTTGATATGTAGTCTATCTCGTATGCTATCTCCGTGAAGGGGTCATTTGACCCCTTCCCACAGGATGAGAGCTATTGTTCTTAGGGCCCAAGCCCTCTGCCAGACCCTACCATAGGGGTGATCCAGGCTGTCTGACTTCTCCTTTCTTAAGGTGGAGCTCTGCCTTTGCTTTCTCATGTGCTGGTCATCTTCTCTGCAGACCCAAGCTAACCAGTAACTCTAACTAGCTAGTGTAACTCTCATTAGCTAGTGTCAAACGTGGATGCAGTACGCAGGTATCCTGAGTGGCTAAGTAAAATATGTCAAACGCCTCTTTGTGCTTTGGAGGAGTTCTCTACACTCAGGGTAGGATATCAAAAAGCTAGAACATGTACTTTCCAGCCGATTTTAGTGCTGGATGTGGCCACATGACAGAGGCAGGAGGATCCTGTGCACCGTGAGGATTGACCTGGAGCAAGCTGTAGAAGGGGAACGGAACGGCTACCTTGCTGTTTCGCAATAGCTGTGACCTGGACATGGAATCGTGATGCGATTCTGAGGTTGGCAACTGTGTTGTCATCTTCTGTTTGCAGCATGGAGGGGGCAAGAGGAGATATCAGCATCCCAACTGTGGTAGAAACAGCATGGACCTAGTACCTGAGGCAACTCCTTTACCAGGGCACTCTGTAGTGCTGTAGCCAGGAGTGATTCCTAGAATAAGCCTGCTCCAATGGCCTCCAGTGCCACCTTGCCTTCAATGAAACCCCTGAACCTACATCAGACTTTTTGTTCTGAAACTAAAAACTCTGACTAATGTCACACTTCAGGGCATCTAGCGAGAACACAACTGTTTCTCTGGCCCCCTAGGGCCTTTTAAAGGATCTGCATATGTAAAGTGCCTAATGGTCTTTACTCCACTCCCGTGGTCCACTTCTTCTGGTTTCCTTTAGGCTTCCTCACAGTCAGCATACCCTACCCCCATGAAGCCTGCACAAAAGTAGGTAAAGCAAGGCATGCGACACACATAACTACATCTGATGAGTTCTTGGAGAATAGCAAGTGGGGGCCAGTGCCTCCAGGCCCCATTTTAAATACTGAGGTTAAAAGGGAGATGAAGATCTTCAACTCATACAGGAGAAGTGGAGTTTTTAGGTAACAATGTAACTATGGAAACAAGTGAGAAAATGCCTGTCTTCCCATTTGCATCTCTTCATTTTCTTCTCGTGATTATACTTCTTTTCTGTGTTTGGAATATCTTAAAAGTGATGGTCTCTAGAAATTCGAGCAATCTTCCTGCCAACTCCAATCATCTCCAGGATTCATCTGGAAACCTTGGAAAAAAGTACTTCTTACTACAGGAGCATGTACACCACTCAAGGTTAGGGTGGTATCACAGAATCACAGAACAGGAGACTGCTCCCCCAAATGGTTCAACATCACTCTGCAAGACAGTTTCAGCCTTGATGGAGATTACTGACACTTGGGGCTGGCTAAATCTCAGCTGTGAATTCTGTCTTGCCCTTTGTTTGGTAACGCTCCTGTCACTGGATACCACTGCAACCCTCCCTGAGAGACAAAACTACTTCCGGATAGTGACCGTTGCTGACAGGTAGGAATACTAGTCCAGTCTGCTACAATGAAGCCCAGAACATGTGTGTGTATGCATCTGTGCACATGTATCTAACACCTGCAGTTTGAAAAAAATCTCACAAGTGGTCCACTCAATCTCAAGGTAATTTTCCTTTATCTCTACAACATTCCAAGAGAAAAATCATTATGAATCCTAAGGTAGGGCTCAAAAGATTCCCATCCTTAAATGTCATCACCTCCTACCTGGGATTTTATCCTGGAAGCATATTCTCAATTGTCTAAAAGATCTTTATCTGACATAACGTTTCAGGTTTAAAAGTTCTAGATTTATGTTCTTAAATTGCATTCTGCTTCATATTTATGAGGCTGGTTGTTATCTTCTCTGTTCAAATAATCATCCCAGCACTTTCTGCTCAGCATGCTAGGCAGCTTCTCTTATCTTTTAGATGGAGTCATGCCCTGACAGAGCCTGGGATGGTGGGGGCCCGCCCTCCAAAGCTAGCTATGCATCTCAGTTCACCACAGCTGACTGGAGTTTCTCTGCTCAGCTTTGCTAGTCCTTCCTGTGCTGAAAGGCCACTTTCTCAAGACAAGCAGTCCAAGTTGCCTAATTTCCTGGCCCCAAAAGTCTCACCGAAATGACAGTCAGAGCTGCATAAAAGACAGTACTCCTCTCTGGAAGAAAACAAACAAACAAACAACAGCAGTGTACTGATCTTCTGAGATGTGTCATCTGCCCAGTGAACATCTCCATCTTGCTTAGGGACCAGATAAAAAGTAGTAGAGATATGTGCAGGTTGTGAACGCATCAAATAGCGCATGGAAAACAGTAAGCAAAGCCACCCTGGATGTCCTCATCTAGGGCAGACATCCATCATGGGTGCTGGTGCCATTTTGTCCCTCTTCTGTGGTATTTAACAGCACAAGTGACAGAAATCCCAGACGCTTGGGCAAGAATGATATCATCAGGGATCAGGATGATTCCTGTATCCTTGAAGGCAGGATTTGGTCTTGGAACAAAATTGGAAAATGGGAGGCGGTGGGGAATACAGAAAGAAGAAGGCAGCCAAAAAGAGGGAGGGGAAAGGAGCAAGGGTGAGCCAGGTGCAGCTTGTACAAGCCAAGTGCAAAAAACAGAGGGCACCTCATTCTGTTAAGGCAAGGGACTGATGAAACACAGGCCAGACAGGAGAGGCCAAGCCTAGCCAGAATAGCACACTTACAGTGCCAGGCTGAGGCACTTGAACCCTGTGCCCTAAGTTATTGTCTGTCCCTTCTGCGGACAGCCTCAACCACAGCAACAAGATCCAGGAGCTAGATAGAAATGTAAATTTTTTCTAGTTAGCCATCCCTTGCCCAGGCCTACACATCAGATACATATCCCTGAGTGGGTCAAGACCCGAATGATTTTGATGTTTGCTAAAGGTCCGGGCACTTCTGCCCCCAACACAGCCACTGATCACCAAGCAGAGAAGAAAGTTGTTATCAGAACCGAGGCAACTTTTCTTCCAGCTGCACAAGATATGAATGACTACTTCAATTTAAGTATTTTCATGTCCCAGTTCCACAACTTTAAAGGTCTCTGCTGCACCTTTTAATATCTGATCTTCATTATTCTAGGAGTGGCTGCTTCAGGATATTTACATCAAAGAAACATCCATCACAGAGCAAGTGATGATGGAAACCATGACAATGGGGCAGGAAGATGTCTCAGTAGGTAAAGTGCTTTGCTGGGCACGTCCCCAGCACCCACAAAAAGCCAGGTGCTGCTGCATGTCTATCACCCTGACAGTGAGGGCCAGAGACAGGAGGATCCTGAGAGGCTTGCCGGCCAGCCAGTCTAGCTGAAATGGTTCAATGAGAGACCCTCAAAAAACAGAGAAAGATAGCCCAACATCTATCTCTGGGCTCCACACACAGATGAATGGATGACTGCACATAGACACACACAGAGAGACAGGCAGAAACACACACACACAGGAGAGAGAGAGAGAGAGAGAGAGAGAGAGAAGCAAACCTGTCTGGGCAGAAAGAGCTGTGTTAAGGCTTAAGTCCTAAGATTCTACATCCTGATAATCCATGAAGCTGCAGCCCATGACATGTGAGACTTCACTATGTAAAAGACTATCTGTGAGGCTGGGGCTATGAAGACCCAAGTCTGTGATGTGAAAGAAATGTAGGCTCATTCTGAAACTCACGATGCCATTTTGTGAGGCACCTGGAGGTTTGCTTCATGCCATTCACACAGTAACAGATGAGAGGCCACATCAGTAATTGCTGCCCAGCACCTTCAAAATGGCCATTTGCATTCCCAAAGCACACCCACAGAATGCTTTCTTAATTGGGTCCCCAAAAGTTCAGAGAGAGGTGTCAGATATGGAAGGTCAGAGACTCCAGGGGCTTTGAAATTCCTTGCATATGGAGACAGGGCAATAGCTGAAGGAGAGTGAAGCAGGGTTTTAATGAGGAAATGGTTAAATTGAAAAATATGTGCTTACCCCGCCCACCTTAGAGCGATTGCTTCTCAGTGGAACTGGGGATTGGACCCAGAGGACAAAGGGCTAAGCCAAGCAGGGTCTGAGAGGCCTGCATTGAAAAGGCCCTCCATGTAGCCTCTGTTCCAACATGGAGACAGACAGACAGACATGCAGGCAGGCAGACAGATAGAGGGGCTCCCGACGACTGAGCCAGTCTATCAGGAACAACACAAAAGTGCACAGCATCAAGTCCTGAGTCTTTCCTCAATCGACAAGTCTCATTAGGACTGCTGCATCCTCTTCCTCTGTGGCCAGGCAAGACCTCCCTGCGAGAGGGGAAGTGAACTAAGAACAGGCAACAGAGTCATTGACAGAGATAGCCCCTGCTCCCTTTACTAGGGGACCTACATGGAGACTCAGCTACATCTGAGCAGAGTGACTAGGTCCTTTCCATGCCTGATCCTTGGTTGGTGCATCAGTCTCTGTAGCCTCCCTGGGTCCAGATTTGCTGGCTCTGTTGTATTCATATGGAGCTTCTGTCCCCTCTAGATCTTTCTAGCCACAAACTTTTCCCTATGACTCCCTGTGCTCTGCCCAGAGTTTGGCTGTGAGTCTCAGCATCTGCTTCGATCCCCTGCTGGGTGGAGACTTTCAGAGGACATCTATGGTAGGTTTCAATTGTCAATAGAACAAAAGGACAATCTATAGACTGGGAAAAGATCTTCACCAATCCTACATCTTACATGTTCAAAATAAAGAACTCAGGAAATTAAACTCCAACAAACCAAATAATGCAATTAAAAATGGGATACAGAACTAAACAGAAAATTCTCAGCAGAGGAATATCGAATGGCTGAGAAACATTTAAAGAAATGCTCAATATCTTTAGTCATCAGGGAAATGCAAATCAAAACTCTGAGATTCCATCTTACACCCATCAGATCAAAAACTAAGTGACAGCATTTACTGGTGAGGGTGTGAAGAGAGGGGAACACTCCTCCATTGCTGGTGGGAGTGCAAACAACCATACTGGAAATCAATCTGGTACTTTCTCAGATAATTGGGAATAATGCTACCTCAAGATCAAGCTATACCACTCCTGGGCATATACTCAAAATATGCTCTAACATACAACAAGGACATTTGCTCAATTATGTTCATAGCAGTTATATTCATAATAGCCAGAATCAGGAAACAACTTAGATGTCCCTCAGACAAAGAATGAATACAGAAATTGTGGTACATTCACACAATGGAATAATACTCAACTATTAAAAACAATGAAGTTTACTGGCAAATGGATAGAACTAGAAAAGACCATACAGAGTGAGATAATCCAGAACCAGAAAGACGTGCATGGTATATACTCATTTATAAGCAGATATTAGCCATATAATACAAAATAACCCTACTATAATCCACAGACCTAAAGAAGCTAAAGAACAAGGAGGACCTTAGGGAGGATGTTTAAATCTTATTCAGAAAGGCAACTAGTGTAGACACTGGAAGCCTTTGAAGAGAGGGAACAGGATGGGGGCCTGTTCTTTTTTTAAAGGGTAACAGGAAGAGCAGATCTGGGGGAGAGTGGATGTTGAGAGTAGGAGCTGGGAAAAGTAGAGGGGGGAACTCTGGTCAAGATAGAATATAATATATAGAATATAATGTATAATAGAATATAATGTAAAATGTAGAACAATAATAGGCCAGGCACTTGAATCCCAGAGCTAGGAAGGTAGAGACAGGAAGACTCCAGGGACCAGCTGGCCAGTCAGTCTAGCTGAATCAGTGATCTTCAGACTCATGAAGAGACTATCAAAGCACAAAGTGACTGAGAAAGACACCTGACATCAACCTTTGGCCTCCACACACAAGTACATACATGTGCGTGTATACCTGCAAACACATATGTGTGTACACGTGAATAAATTACACACAAAATAAGAAATATGAATTGGTTTCATATTAAATGATGCTAGAATTCTGTCCCATCCGTAAGGTACAACACAGGAAATGGGATCTGGGAAGACTGAATTTCCCCTATGAAATTCAAACTCATACCAGAGCTGACGTCAGAGGCGTGTTCTGCTCTCAAGCTGCTGTTGCTGATCTGGGAGGCTGTGGAAACTCCAGGACATGGGAATCAAATAGAGTACATGGGTCACTGATAGAAGGTCCCCAAGGGTATATTGTCTCTGGCCCCTTCCTCTTAGTCTCAGTTTTTGAAGGCAGAAAGACAAAGATGTCCCTCCCACCATACATTTCCCATCGCCATAATGTTCTTAGGTCCATGGGGCCAAGGGACTATGAACCAAACCCTTTGCAATCATGAGCTGAAATAAACCTTTTTTTCCTTTTAATTTGCTCGCTTGGCCATTTCGATAACATCTATGCAAGATTAGTAAGTACACGTCCGTTAATCCAAGCTAAATTTTTCAGGATCCCAAACAATGCAGGGAACGGTGGCTCTGCTGGTGTGGCCACCTAAAGGCCTCACTAACACATCCAGATGCTCTGGCATTACTCTTGACAGTGGAATGGTGGGATTTGGCCTTCTCTGTGAACCTACCTGATTTCACAGTTATCAGGTCAGTCACAGAAATACAGAGACTTTGGAAATGCAAGCAGACCCTTAAACTGCCTCATCACATTGCAGAAAGTGGGTGGAAAATCCTTGATTGATACCCACGAAGCTGACCTCTGCTCCATGGGGTTTGGTAGATTGGACTCTTCCCCCAGAGATCCAGCATGTGCTTGTGTGGCCTTTGGATGGCTGCACCCCTCCTGACAGCCCCATCTCCTGTCTCCCCAGAAACTGACAGCCTCAGAAAAGAGGATATAAATTATTCAGCTTACAGGCTTCCTAATTTCACTGTTCAAACTGCTGAAAGGCTGTGTTGCACAGAAGGGGTTTGGGGGCACCTGCAGAGGTTCTCAGCTAGAGTCAGAGTAGGGTGCCCGAAGCAGAGCCAGTTTGGGGCAGGAGAAGGCCTCTGCCTCCAGGTCTGAACACGCTTTAATTCTCCTGGGGCCCCATGCCCAGTGTTCCTTAGGGACTGAATAGGTATCTCTAATAGTAAATGTGTAACCTACTATTCAAAAGAAACATACAGGTTAGCCCTGAAACTACACAGGGGGGTGAAAGGGTAGGGCTGAAGGTTGGGGATACCTGAGAGACTCCAGACTCACAGGGCACCCAGCTAAGCTCCAAACACACGGCTCTCGTCATGATTTCTAAATGTGCTGCCTCTTATTGTTTATATATCCTGACTATACCTGTTCAGGATGGGGGTGGGGTAGTAAATGAACCGAGCCCTGACCTAACACTGCATACAAAAATTAATCTGAAATACAACATAGTCTCGAATAGAGAAGTTCTCAACTGCAAAACTTACAAAAATACAATCCAGGGGAAAATCTTTACACTTTGGGGGAGGCAAATAGGTTGTTTGTCAGAATGCCAGAAACACTAACCATGAAAGGAAAGAATAATTGAATTAAACGAGTGTTTTCTCTGCCTCAAAAGACTAGTAAGAAAACGAAGAGCAAGTCCCAAACCAGACAGAAATGCTTGCCTCATGCAGATCAGGCAAAGGATGTGTTCATGTTATATAAAGAGTCCTGTAACTCAATGACAAGACAATTAACTAGATATTTTTAAAAAAATGAGCCAGGGACCTAAATAGATGATGCAAAATGCTGATGAGCAACTTATAAATGAGAGGTTCACAAAACTTCCACAGGGAAATATCATTAGTCACTGACTGAAAGGACCCAAACCAAAAGTGCTGGCAATATCAAGCACTGATGAGGATGAAGAGAGAGACATACACTTTCATGCATTATTGCTGAAGGTATAAAGTGACTTGGGTCACTCTGAAAAACAGTTTGAAAGTTTGTTATTAGGTCAAACATATATTTATCACATAACCCAGTAAATCCACTCCTAGGGATACACCTCTAACCCATCTACTTATTACTTTCCCCCAAAATATAGTGCACATAAGAAATTATATGAGAAAGTACAAAACTCTGTTTATCACAGTAGTGTTGTAATGAAATGCTATGCTGCAATGAAAATGAATGGACAAAAAATGTGGACAGAGGAATAGTGTGTCTGTGAGCCTGGAGAGAGGCCATATACTGCGCCTGAATAAGAGAGTAGACACAACCAGGTGGTGGGGAGTGGTAGTGGTGGTGGTGACTTATACCTTTAACCCCAGAATGTGGGAGGCAGACGCAGGTGGATTTCTGAGTTCGAAGCTAGCCTGGTCTATAGAGTGAGTTCCAGGCAGCTAGCACTATACAGAAAAACCCCAAGAGAAACCCAAAAGAGAGGGAGGGAGGGAGATGGGGAGAGAGAGAGAGGGAGAGAGAGAAAGAAGGGAAGAGAGAGGCAGAGAGAGAGAGAGAGAGAGAGAGAGAGAGAGAGAGCGAGCGCACAGGCTGAGGAGGAAGCTAAGAGAAGAAAGAGTTGGAGAAGAGGCTGGGAGGAGGCTCCAGGGACCATGCTAACCTTTTCTAAGAATGAGGAAGGCAACAGCTGCCCAACCTGATCAGGTTTGCGTTTTTAAAAGGCAGTCAGTTGCGAGATTATAAACTAGAACACAAGTAGAGTGGAGGTTGACAGACCTCCTGGAAGACAAGATGATGCTAGCTGGGGCAGGGTGGGGCTGCTAGAGAAGGAGCTTATGGAATCGCTGTGAGAGGACAATAGCATCAGCAAAACTCTCAATGGCTGTGAGCTGAGTGGGGTGCTTCACTGGGACATAACATCTGACAAGGGAAACTTGAGAAAGAGATGGTTCATCTCGGCTCACTGTTTGAGCGTACAGTCTGTTATTGTGGGAAATCATGGTGGCAGGACCATGAGGCAGCTGGTCACATTTTGTCCCATGCAGGAAGCAGAGGGATTAATGCTGAAGCTCAGCTTCTTTATATCCAGAGCTTGAGCCCATAGGATGTCTCCACTCGGGAAGTTCCTTTCCTAGTCTTCACCTGGAACTCTGTCACTTGGCATATAGACAATCCCTGATGATCCTTACCAGGCCTGATCAGTTCTGACCAGTGTCATCCAATTTCTGATTCGTTGCTACGGACATTGAAATAAGGAGGAACACTGGGACATAAGGTGCCCCCACTGAGCTAACTCAGAACAATAATTGCACTCCTAAAGGAGAGTTAGAGGTACATAAGCAGGCAAGGTAAAGGAGAAGTCTGCTCCCTGAGATGATGCCTTCTTGTTCTCAGAAGCAGCAGGAAAGTGGTGGGAGGAGGGGAACTCTAAACAGGACCAACAGGGAAAAGGCACAGATTTAGGGGGCCCTATGAAATACCCAAACCAGTGTCAACCTAACAGACTCTCAGCCTTAGGAGCTCCTCCCATCCTGAAGGGATAAAGCATTTAGTCTCCATTTCTCCAAGGGCTGGTCTTTCTGCCTTTTCCAGATGTTCAATTCTTTGGCTGAGCCAGAAAATGAGTTCAGCAAGGACTAACAGCGCCCTGTTACAACTCTCTCAGCCAAGAACCCACCCAGCCATGTCTGTCTACTTTTCTGTCTACGCCATCACTGTAAACCTGGTCAGATGCCTGAATACTCCATTTTCACGCATCTCCTACACACACCCACACCCATGCCCACCTGCACACACACACACAAACACACACACACACACACACACACACACACACAGGCTCTAGTAAGCATAGCAGCAAAAATGAAGGGCAGCAGTTGTTAGTATTTACAGTGACAGATCTAGAATTAACCAGAATGCAAACTCCTGGGCACACCTGTGAGGGAAGAGTCACCCTAGATACAGGCGGCATCATCCCATGGGCTCAGGTTCTGGATAAAAGTAAAAACAACAAGCTGAGCCTCAGCATTAACCTCTCTGCTTCCTGCCTGTGGGTGCAACGTGACCAGCTGCCTCACAGTCCTGCCGCCATGATTTCCCCACCATATCGGACTGTCCCATCAAACAGTGAGCCAGGATGAACCACCTCTTCCTTAAGCTTCCCTCGTCAGATGTTATGTCCTAGCTTACACGTCCAGTAACTAATGCAGGTGGGTGGGCTAACACGACCTCTTCTTATAAACAGTCCTGACCCCCTGAAGATCTCTCAGCACATCCTTGTGGCCCTGGTCCACACTCAGCTATGAGTGGCAGAGATGTGGCCATCCATACCATGCTAAGTTCTCATCACACCCACCCTTTCTCAGCAGCCTTAGTCTCAAATGATAGTACTTGCATAGGGAACCATTGGCCCTCCTGCCAGTGTGTGGCAAACAGGTC
>CM053762.1:11294282-11320385 GCA_028658305.1 Pachyuromys duprasi
TGCCATCAGCGCGTTATTGTTTAAACATCCACCACACTGGTCTGCTGTTACCCCCTCTGCCTGTCCTCTTCTTGAGTCTCACGCATTCCTGTGTTGTCTCCCCACAGCCCTGTAATTAAGTCGCTCTGAGCACACTGCTTCACTTGTGCTTGGCATGTGAGCCGGGCTTTCCGAGGGAAGCGCGAATCAGCCCGTAGACGTGTTTATTCGGCAGTGGCGTGTCTAAGCGGATCTAAACAGGTTTCAAACTAGACTGAAATTATTGAGTTTACTGGGATGTGACCCTGTCCTTGGCATTAGAATGGAGAGGAGGAGGTAAAAACTGGAGTGGTCAAACCTGCCCTCCCTCCTGCCCTCACACCTACCCCTTTCCTTCTTCCTTTTCTCCATCCCTCCCTTTATTTCCTCTCTCTCATCAATTTGCTGGTTCCTGGTATCTCTCAGTCATCTTGGCTCTATTTCCCAAGCTAACTGTCATACATCCATGCTGTCTAACTTCTTAATCTCTTATTGGTATTTTTCTGACAATGACTTAGAAACTTGAGGCATGTATTTATGATCATTACTACTATTATTATATTTGTGTGTATCTGGAGAACTGGAGCAAGCCTTAGAGCCTTCACTTACACGATGCTTAGAGTATGAGTGTGGGCTGCCATTCCTGGTGTTTGCATGTTGGTTTTGGGGATTGAACTCAGGTCTTCTACTCATGCAGCAAACACTTTACCAATACAGCCATCTCCCCCGAGCAGTAACTTGAAGAAATTTCTTCTACTGAGAAGGCTTAGCCTCATCATAATCCTGCCTGTAATTTCCCCCATCCATGGTCTTTCTGGGGAATGGGTTTACCTGTGCAGGAAGTAGATCTTTTCATGCTTTTCAGGGACAACCATGCTAGGCCCGTTGGTGCTCTGCAAAGCTGGAATGGATGAAGCTGCTGAATGGATGGAAGGGTAGATCTCATCCTGGGGACTAACAAGGAGCAGGGGTGCCACAGGCACTCCCCTGAGACGTGAGCATGGAGAGCCTTCATCTGCTGGTCCCTAAGCTTTGCCTGCTGGCTCCTGAGTGCTCCACCAGAAGCTGCACAGACAATTACGTGGATTAGACTAACTGGTAATGGGGGATTTGAACACTAATCCCCTTCCAGTTGTTAATATTAATTAAAGTGCTCTTCTCTCTCCTTATGTAACAAATACTAACTATTTCATTAGAGGGAAGAAGAGAAAATGCCACATGGCAGGGAAGTCTCTGGCTTAATTTTTTTTTCCATGTAGAAAGCTCTGCGTGTTTGTTGTTGTTCCTGGAACACCAACTTTGGGATCCACAGGGGATGCAGGGAGGAAGGAGGGACATTTTAATCAGTCTGACACAATGGTGTGAGCAGCCTCCCGTGAGGGGTCTGTCAGGCATGTGGGCATGTGCATGCAGGGTGTGATGTTCCTGATGACTAAGATGGTCAAGAGCGTCCAGCAGACAGCTCATGGGCACATAGGTTTCCAAGCTGTGCAAGTTTCTGTTGCCCCAGGAGATGCTAGGGAACATGTCAAGAGCCTTCCTTCTTCTGAGAGCCAGGGGGACAGACCCTTGTCCCAGGCTGCTCTGCACAGAAGAGAAGGTACTCATGAGCAAGCAGCAAGGAGCATTTGCTGCACACATGTTGACAGCCATGGAATGTGTCTGAGCTTATCTGTGTGCCAGAGTCAGGAGATAGCAAAGATGAGCCACCCCCACCCCTGGACCATTTCTGATAAGCCCATCAGGCTCTGAAGTTCAAATGAGGAAAAGCCACACTGGGCTTCCTTTCTGCTCAGACCAGAAGATTTACAAGATTACAAGACCGAGTTTGTGTATTCATTATGTGTGCATGTATGTTTGTCTCATCGGGCAGAGTATGTTTAACTGATGTATGGTTATGCAGATGTTAGTGTGTAAGTTTGTGTCTTCAGGTTCGTATATGTTGTATATACATGTATGAACATGTATATGTATATCTGTGTAGCATGTACATGTGCACACATATATGTGCTCATAGGTATGGGTGCCTGTCAGCATATGTGTGCATTTGGGGAAATATGTGTGTTTCCTCAGGTATATACAGGCACATCTACAGAAATGTGCACATATGTATGGAGGAGGTATATGTATATGTATGTACAGTTACATGTGTGTTCACTTGTACATGTATTGTGCATAAGTGTGTATGTGTATTTTCTTAGGTATATGTTTGTATACAAATGGGCACATGCATTCGGGTATTTGTGCATATGAAGTCATGTAAACTTGTACATGGTGTATGCATAGATGTACATGTGTGTGTCTTCAACAAACATGTACATTTGCAGCCACATATGTGTCTCCTCAGTCATATGTATGAACGCATATACTAATACATGTGTCTGTATACAGGGGTATGTGTGTACATATATGCTACTATGTACAATGCACATGTGTATGCATGGGTGTGCATGTGCTTCTTTACACAGACATATGTGTGTATACAGATTAGGGACAAAATCAGGCTGTTTGTTCCTGAAATTAATCTCCCAAAGCATCGAGGTGATACTTAATCTCAAATGGACAAGTTTCTAGTTTCATGTCATTTTTAGAACATTTGCCCACCAACGTTGCATTTGCCCTCTGTGGCTCTTTTGGTCTTAAAAAAAAGATTCTCATGGTTCCACATTGAATTTGGGGGCTGGTGAATTAACTTCAATGTAGGAGCCTCCCCATACTCTGCCTCCTGTCTGAATTCAGAAGAACTGACAAGCTACCTTCCTGGGAGGGGTTAGCACACAGAGCTCAGAGGCCAGTATCTGGGGTGGACGGCACCTTGGCATGTATGGTAAGGCACAGCACGGTACACATCATGCTCACTCCTGGGATGAGGGCAGGAGAAGACCATGTCATGATCTGCAGCCTGGCCACTTGGTCTTCTGTAACTGCCTCAATGTGCATGCTCTCTGAGAAGAAATAGCAGCAAGGGCCTTTCAGTATGCAAAATCCAGCAGATTTGAACAGCATCCTCCCATGCCACTGTCCACTCTCAGGAGTAAAGCTGGCCTTCCAAGAAGATGCAGGGCCTCCATCCTGGAAGAGAGTCTTCTCAAGTCTCTACTCAGGTGTCACTGCTAACCGTTCTGAAGGGCAATGTCTGACCAGAGGCCTGTGCTAAAGTCCTTATCACCTTCTCCCTCTTGGGCTCTGAGTATACCTGGGTGCTGGTACTCTGCCTGCAAATTCTTCCCTTAACCATGATCGGCCATCTTGACACACAAGCTGCTGAGACTGTGGCAGGGTCTCACAGTCATAAGGCTGACATCCAGTGTGCAGTGGCCCTGCCCTCCTGCACTGAACCTTCTGAGGTCCATGCAGCCCTCTCATTGTCTATGCAAAGTGTAGGCTCGCAGGCCCCCTCAGCAAGGCAGAGAAACACACCTGGCTGTGTTCAGTCCACATAAACTTTGGGAAATGAGGAAAAAAAATTGCTGTGTGGCAGATAGGGTTGTTCAGCAGCGGGTAAGTTGGGAAGGGAAATAGTCCTCACAAGGACTGTGTGTCCACACACTATGGTGGGACCACTCCCAGGTCAAGGCTGGGCTTTATTGAAAACCACAGGTTTGAGGAAGCCATGCGGCCTTCTTCACCAGTCTCCTCTGGTTACTTGGGCCTGTCCTTCTACCCAACTGACCTTCGACACCTCTGCGAAACTGGGCCAAGGCCTCCACATCCCTGGACCTCAGCTAAGAGCTGTTCACTCCTCAGCTGTATTCCCGAAGCGCAGACACCAAAAAGGAAAGGGCTTCCAGCGAATTAGCCGATCCATTTGCTTGTGTTGCTTGGATCACTTCATTCCTTGTTTCCTTTTATAGACTTAATCTTTAAATGAAAGACAAAAGTATGAATCCATGTATGTTCGCTCTTTCAAAGAAGAATGCAAATTGCCGCATCAGGGGGTCCTCCTTCAGGCTGCTTGTTAGCCTGGCACTGGAGATGGGAGATACAGCACAAAGCCCAGAATGCATAAGTAGGAGACAAGCTTCCCTGCCACAGCCCAGCAAAGGCTATGGGGCCAGGGCTCCTTTAGCCCTTGAAGCATCTCTCAACATCCCGAGGGTCAGGGGATCTAACTAAGGCAGCAGGCTACATGCACTTTTCCAGGAGCTCCACCAACCAGAGATCTCTGCACCGGGGCGGATCCTCGTTAATGAAAGCTGACAGCTTACTCAGGTAGATCAGGCCTATTTTCATAATGGGTCACGAGTGGTGTGCATAGTTTTCTATTCATGGATCTCTGGATTTGGTCACAGAATTTCTGCATAAGAGCTGAGCATTTTGCTCCAGGACACCGTCTTGAACTGGTAGCACATCAGGAGAGTTCATAAAACAGCCAACACTACTCACAGAAGATACTCTACTTGCACACAGTAGAAATTGATTTTCAATTAAAGGTGGCGTTATGTCTTTGGGAACGTGTGACTTACTGGCCTTTTTTTGTTTAGAAGAGTTTTCCATATCCTAGACTGCACTCAAAGTTGCTATATAGCTACGGGTGACTTTGAACTTCGGCCCCTCCTGCTCCCCAGTCCTGAGACAGCAGCTATGTGACACCACACCTGGCTTGCGTGGTACCTGGATGGAACCCTGTACTTTGTGTGCCAGCTAGGCAAGCGCTCTACCAACTCAGCTGCTTCCACAGCCCCTTAGTGACTATTTTTAACCTTGTCATGAAGATAGAAAAACACTCTTCGATGAAAATAGCTTCGTAACTACTTTAAAGACATCCGGAATCTGGACCAAAAGTCATATATGCACACAACCGTGCACACCCTCTGTGCTGGCTTTCACATGCTGTTACAGAATGCCTGAGATGAATCTAGAAACTGAAAAGATTCATTTAGCTCCTGGCTCCAGAGGTTTCAGTCCATGGTGCAGAAAGGAGGTAAAGGAGAGCAACTCACCATGGTAGTCAAGAGAGAGAGAGGAGTGCTAATTCTAAGTTTCTCCTTCTCCCTTTCACATCATGCTACTGTTGATCTTATGATTACTGTCCACACTCAGGACAGAGCTTCCATTCTTAGTTAACCCTCTCTAGAAACTGTGCTGTCATCTGCTAATCACTTAAGCACGTCTCAGTCCAATCAAATTAACAACTGAAGTAAACACCCTACAAGGGGCATCCTCCTCAGCATGATAAGCCCAAGGTTGGGGGAAGCCAGAACAGGGTTCTCAGACTCTGATAGTCTGCACATCCAAACACTGAGCAAGCCCAGCACTATCCTTTGAAAGACACAAACACTTGACTCATGTCATGCTATGGCCCAAAGCCCTGTAAGCCAAAAAATGAGATGCTGTTACCTATAGGGCCAGCTATGGAGAACATTGAAGAATAGATGTCCCTTGGTTCTCTGCTAGGCTCCATGTAGGAAGAATCTGTAGAGTGGTCCAGCAAGGACATAAAGGAGAGGGTAAGATAGATGAAGCTTCTGTACTCAGGAGAAGGATGGTTACTTCGTTGGTTTTTTTTTATTGCTGTGAAAGACACCAAGACCAAGGAAACTCATAGAAGAAGGAGTTTACAGGGAGTCCACACTTCCAGGGATTACAGGCCATGGCCATGAAGGCAGGGAGCATGGGAGCCAGCAGGCAAGCATAGCAGCAGCTGAAAGTTCACATTTTTTGCACAAGTACAAGGCAGATAGACAGCTAGCTGGAAATGGTGTGGTATTTTGAATAGTCAAAGCCCATTCCCAGTGATGCATCTCCTCCAACAGGGCCACACCTCCTAATCCTTCCCAAACAGTTCCACCAACTGGGGACCAAGTATTCAAATGTATGGGTCTATCGGGGCCAACTCACTAAAACTACCATGCGTAGCTTCTAAGGTCTCCCACAGATCCTATGGACATCTGCACTCAGAGAAGGAGTCTTTGGGGCCTGTCACCAGGAGTGGTGTTGCTTCCTTTCAGACTTGCCCAGACTTGGGGAAGCACCAGAGCATAAAGTTAAGAAGCCCATAAGCCCAAGAGTATAGAAACAGCCAGTAGCCTCTAAAGGTGTCCCTCCCCCATGAAACATAACTCCAAAAGGATACATATTTAAAACCTCAAAGTAACAACAAAAGAGCATTGAAATAACTAACGAACAAACTGACCTTGCAATCACAACAATGACCAGCATGTGAGTGCTGTGGCAGTGCACCCCAGGAACTCAGGCAGTCCCCCACAGTACTTGACACTGCTGCCAAAAGAGCACAGCGCTAGCATATGATTGTATTGTATTCTGCATAAAGAAAATGATTAGGTCATCCAGAATACAGAATGATGTTAATAAGAGGAATAACATCACCCTTGTAGGTTATTCTCAGTAGGATAAATGATTCTGCTGTTCAACACTTGTGCAAAAAAACAATTGCAACCCCTTACCATGATTCTCGGTGTTTCTGGGTATGCTACACATTGGTTGTAACACACAGTAGACCTGCATCCTACATCCTTCCACACCAAACCTAACACAGACATTACCAAGACTTGCGGTTTCTCACTGTTCGCATGAATTCCTGCCGCAACCAACCCACTCCCATCATAGTGATGGTAACTCATTAATGAAGACCCTGCTTCTCCACACTGTGCTACTGACAATTAAGTTTCTGACCCATTGATGCTGTGGGATGCATCGGACCTACAGCACCCGTAACCCTTACATTTCACATGATGTTACCTGTTTAATATTACCAAGATGTTATTTGCACTGAGGGATGTAACAGTGGGTAAGGCAGCTGCCCCTGATCATGACACAAGGCCGAGGCACCAAATTCCATCATGCCCACTGTATTCTTCACTGCCACAAACCTAAATGCCTAAACATCATTCCCCAACATTCCTGGTGGAGCAAGGAAAATTCCTAATTTGATAATACAGGTGCCCTTGAGTGTCTATCGAGTGTGATAAAATGGGATGCTCTACTAGCCACATACATCTATGTTGTTGTGAAAATCATCTGCACAGCTGTCGATGGTTGCGGGGGCAAACCTGACTTGCCACTGTTTCCATGAAACATCATTAAAACATCGTTTTAACTTGAAAGAGCGGCTGGCAAACCATGATTTCTCAGATGTATTTTTTCAAAAACAAAGTGGGCCTGCCATTTAAAGAAAAACAGCTGAAAATCCTACTTGTCAACACTCAAATTTGAACTTTCAAGTCAACTTCAAAATTTGAAAGCTTGTGTATGCCACCTTGAGCCTGACAGGTTCTCAATAACTGGAGGCTTTTGGGATGAGTTTACTGATATTAATGAATTCGGTTTTGTTTTTATAAAATAAAGTGTGCCAATACGTTGAAGATCCATATAACTGTATGTGTTCTGACTCACCAATGCAGGACACAATAAAATCATACTTGGATAAAAGACCCATTCAGAATACGCAATCTACCCATGGGTTTTAAGGTAACAAAGTAGGAAAGATTCATCACCATGGCTTCAAAGCCATCAAATGCCATTCATCACATCATGGGAAGTCAAATAAGCCAGTTGCAAACTGAAAGGACTGTGGGATTTGATTTGGAGGCATCACAAAGACAGGAAGAATTGTGGTCAGAGGTTGCAGTGGGTGGCAGTGGGGTGTTTGATGAGAAAATATTAGTTTTACAAGGTAGAAAGAGGTCCAGAGATGGGTGGTTGTGATAATTCCCAACATTGTACATGGTCTTTACATCTATTGCACATTTAAAACTTCTTAAGGTAGTAAGTTTACCTTGGATTTATTTTAACACACACACGTGCACACACACACGTGCACACACTTCCAAAAATAGAACACCTCTTGCCAAGTTTGGGGTGCAGTATGAAAAAAGAACTCCCATGGCTCTCTGAAGAAAAACTCTTACACTCTTCTCCCCTTCTCCAGCTACTGCCTCAAGTGACATCTGGTTTTTGTCATCGAATTCAGTCCGAACATCAGATTGTAACAAAGGCCGGCAGAAGCACAAATGAGGGACTGCAGAAGTGCCTCAGTCCTTAAAGTCCCTGCTGCACAAGCAGGAGAACCCGAGGCCAGACCCAGGAGCCCACACAGAAGACTACGTGTCTGGGTGAGGAGCCACACATCTAGCTCCAGGGCTACAGAGTGGGGACTGGGATGACTCTAGTGCTCACTGGCTCGCTGGCTTGGCCAAACCAATGAAGTTCAAGATTCAGTGAGAGACCCTGTCTATAAAAAATAAGGCGGAGAGAAATGGAGGAGAATACAACGTCAGCCTCTGCCTCAACATGTATCTACAGACATGCATGTACACATCCATGAACATGTACAAATGCCACACACAAACCTAAGAAGGAAGCAAAAACAGAAGCCACTGGTTGCTTTTTTCATTAACCCAGACATTTAAAGAGCATGTGGAAACACAAAACAATGCCGACCTCTTACAATCGTTGTTTTAAAAAATATAGTTTGTTTTAATTAAAATGTTTTTGTGTCATAACAAATAGGTTGATCTTCTCTTATTATAAGTAGTAAAAAAAAGTGTAAACTAAGAAATTAGTTTTTGTTTTGTTTTGTTTGTTTCTTTGGTTTTGGGTTTTCAAGACAGGGTTTCTTTTTGCATAAGCTTGGCTGTCCTGGAACTCACAGAGATCTGCCTGCCTCTAACTTGTAAGTGCTGGAATTAAAGGTGTGTGCATTTAAACCTCCCAGAAATTAGTACTTTAATTATTCTTGGCTTAATTTCTGGTTCAATAAGGTGGACAGATACAGACCACATGAATAAATGCTCTAAGGAAATAGCTCAGTGGGAAGGGTACTTGCTATACAAACATTAAGGACTCAAATTAAAATCTCTAGCACCCTTACAGAGAGGCCGCACATGTTAATAATCCCAGCATTCATTGGGGCAGAGGCAGAAGGGGCTGTCTGCCAGTCTAGCTCCAGGTTCAGTGAGAGCCCCTGTTTCCAGGAATAAGGCAGAGAGTGATAAAGCAGTATACCCAGTGTCTTCTTCTGGACCTCACATGGTGTACCTATAGACATACACATATGTACATGCATACACAATAAACATGCCATATATACACACATACCTATGCTATTCAAAATACTCTCTCCCCCCTCTCCACTCTGTCTCTCTAAGAAAATGTGCAGAAATCCTAACCAAAAACCAAGAAAATTACTGGCTTAACATTTTCTGCCTCCACCACTTACAGATTGTGTGGCCTTGGACAAGAATTTAATCCTTGTTCCGCCTTCATTTCTTCGTGATGAAAATGGGGTCATGAGAAGTTAACATGTCAGTCACATGTGGAGCTGGATCTGGTCCATGATATGTTACTCAATGATGTCAGCTCTTGTTACTTACCTAGGGCTTATTTGTGGGGCACCTCATTGTTAGCAGTGTCCCATGTGCCGGTGAGGGCACTTTCTCATTTTGCCAGAAGGAGCTAACACCACCACAGAAGATGCCGAGTGTGGCTGTGTGTGATGGTGGATGATCTACGTGAGTGGCCGGCTGGGATATAGTGGGGCAGTGGTGTAGATCAAGTGGGTAAGTATGCCTACGGAAGGCAGCATGTGAACAGAAGAAGCAGGAGTCAAGCAGGATGGCCTGGGTGGCCCACATGGCTCAGCCAAAGGTACCAATTCATGCCCAGTGAGATGAGGGGCCCTGGAGATGCTGAGAAAGTGTGCTGGGATTTGCACACCAGTTCTACCAGGCTACAGCAGGAGGTGCGCCCCAGGCTCCGACCTGCAAACCCTCCCCATCACAAGGTGTCTACATGTGGAACCTTCCCAGGAACCTCTAGGCACAGAAAGAAGGACATAAATATTTCCGTGTTTTTTTAAAGAAACCAAAACTCCAGAAGGAGTTGAGAGCATTACCCCTCACCTCTTCTGTGCTGCCCTTCTCTGTCCTGCCTTAGTTGAGGTCCCACGGGTGGTCTTCCACTCCTCCTAGCCTCCCACCATCCATGCTCCACCCTCCACATCCTGACATCACCTATCACAGTGAGCAGCATCAGAGATGGCTGGCAGAGTCTGGCATTCTGTCTCTTCCCTGCCCACAGCTTACAAACAGTCCTATTTCTGAAACATAGTACAATCTGGAATGTGTTCTTTGTTTTCCCCATGATTCTGACTCAGGACTCCCTTAGAGTCCTTGGAAAGGTCAGTATGTCCTCTGTCCTGCTTCTCTCTGCTGTCCTCCTGGGCCAGGAAGAACCCCTGGAAGCTAGTACTCCCTTACCAAATAGTGCCTGAATGAATGAAGAATGGATTTCATTGGGATTCTCCCTGCACGCTAAATGAAAGGCTTTGAAACTCTTTAGAACGGGAATTAATTGCCTCCTCCAGTCATTATTTCAGTCCATAGCTCATAATCAAATCTTCACTCACCCAGAGTTAACAAATGGAATGCAGCAAAGGAGCAATGAGGAGAGTTCCCCTAAGACTCTGAAATCATTGTTTTCTTCCAGACTTTTCGTTTCTGTCTTATTTTTGCTCATATTTTAACATAGCAATTTGATAGATACATAATTAGCATATAGTATAAGTTGCCTATTGGAAATGTGTACACTAATGCTTTTTTAGACTACCAACAGGGTTGTTCTGACCTTACCTCTTGGTGTTGAATGATCACACAACTCCAAAAGATACCACACACTCACTGGCAGTCACCCCCATTTCCCTCCATCCCTTCATCCACAGATTTGAGTTGTTTTCATTGTCAAACCACTGTGGAAAAACACTGCTATGGACATTTGTGCCCACATTTTATGTGGACTTCCATTTTCATTTCTGTTTAGAAGTTCTGGGTCACATCGTGACTGTTTCAGCCTTTGGGAACTTCCATGTCATTTTCCAGAGTGGCAGCGCCAGCTTACATCACCCCTTGAGCTATGTGAGGACTCTTAATCTCTTCATGCCCTCTCTGCTGATATAATTGTCTATATGCAAAGAGAGGGGAGTTTCGCTGAAAGTGGCCTGAGTCAGCTTTAATTCAAGCCTGGCCCCATATACGACCACATGTTGACGGCTTGTTCTAGAATTGCTTCCCCAGCACCTGACTATTCCTAGAGTTCACTCCTGTCACAAGGGACCAAACAGTGTCTTAGAATCCAGACAAATTATACAAATGACTCCTAACTGCTCTGTCCAATGTGGGGGAACTGTACACCATATTGCACATGCCCTTCCTCTGTTAATAGCCATGCTACAAATGCAGAGAACTATGTATGACTAATATCTTCCATATTAGAGCTTGAGGACATAACACATATATAGACATCAGAATGTGCTACCAGACAGCACCAAAGGAGACAGACAACAGGCACTGCAGATCACTAGCCTGTGAGGGTGGCTTTGTCTCTAGACCCCTCCACTTAAGTTACCTAGCCCACATGCCACTCCCCCACCATGGCCCATTTTGCTAGTCACCCAATGGGAGCTCAACATTCTTAGGGATGACAGATATAAAGGGAGATGGGCAAGTGTTATGTGGACATGTAAAACGTTAGACATTGCTGTTTTCTAATTGGTATGGCATTTAAGTATTCTCTTCTTTCCTCAAGTTTAACTACCCAAGCCTCAATATCTGGGATGAGAAATATTAAATATTTCTAGCAATTTTTTTTCTGAAGATTCTTCTGTGAAGGGCTCCAACATTTGCACATTTCTAAAATAAAAAAACGAATCTGATGCATAAAGTGCTATTAATAATTAGCAGTCAATTAACATTTTCCACTTCCAGCATGTTAGAAATGTTAACTGAGCCATTTATGGGAGAAAAGAGTGCCCTTGCAGCAGCAATGTGTGTCACATACAAAAGTGGAGTCGGCCTTGGATTCCAGGCCTGGAAGTCATGCAGAATACCAAATGCAGGATTTTACACACCATTGATTATTATTATTCAGAGTTCATTCATTTACACCTTGAAATGAAAGCAAGAGCTCTTAGTATCTGTACATAAAATATCAGTGGTCATTAGACCTGTCTCAAGAATTCAATTTAATCTTTTGTCACAAGCTCAAGGACAGTCCAAGGACCAAAGCTACAGGTGACCATTTTAATCCACTGTCATAAAAGTTTGCAGTTACCAGTCAAAATCTAAGAAAAAAAAAGCCATATAAAGAAACTTAAAAAGTCAAATTCTGCTTCTTTTCAGCTAATACAGGTAAGTGTGTTATTGCTAGATCTGGCTTCAAAGCAGCAGCCAGAAACTTCTCCATGATGATAGATCAAAGTCACAGCAAGTGAGCACCAACTGTTTACTAGAAGAAAACAACAGGTAACTTTTCCTTTTGGATGAGAGCTTCAGTGATCATAGGAGCCAAAGTTTCAGTGTTTCCCACTTGAATAGAACATGCAGTAACACAGGATGTGGCTGGCCATGGCGGGCCAGTCCTCACTGCTCACTTGAGAGAGGTAGGCTTGCTGCCTGGCCCTCCTCAAAGGAGACAGCGAGAGAGCAACAGGTGGAAATTGATGCCAGGCTCCTTCCTTCCTCTTGAGCCTTTTAACCTCCTCAAGCTGGTGCAGGGCCCCCAGTGCAGCAGGAGCATGTTAGGAAACCTGGTTACAGAGCAGATCAAAAGGGGCTGAAGAGCAGGCGTAATAGTATGGGGTGAGGTCACTCCATAAAGGCCCTGGACTCTGCTCACTCCCAAGGCTGAAAGTTTATCCTTGCTTCACAGAGAAAGCCACCAACATTGAACACATTACCCAAGGTCACCAGGATAAGACAGAAATCAAGGTAGTCTGACACCATCAAAAACGCTTTTAAAATGGAATCAGCACCTTCAAAGGATGCCCAAGATCAAGACCATGTCCAAAGAATTTGAGAGAAAGACGTAAGCCCATAAGTCTTGTATCTCAGCTCAAGCTGAGATCCAAGCAGGATGAGGTCACTGCTTCCCTTTCTGGGGGCCAAGGAGGGCAGCTGGGACCTAGAGGAGACCCTTGTCCTCAATGTAGTCAGAGCCATTCTCCACTATGATTTTATGCGCTAAGCTTAAACTTTCAACACAGGAAAGATCCGCCAGACTTGAGGAGTACTACTGGCTAGGAGGAGGACTGCATGCTGATCCCAAGGGGAGTTCTTCCTTTTAAGACAGTGGTGCTCAACCTTCTTCATACAGTTGTGACTCTTTAATAAAGTTCTTGTTGTGGTGACCCCAATTATAAGGCTATTTTCGCTACCACTTTATAACCACAATTTTGTAAATTGTAATTGTTGTAAATTGTAATATTACTGTTGTAAATATTTTTGGAGAGAGGTCTGCCAAAGGGGTTGTGGCACACAGTTTGAGGACCCTTCTTAAGAGGCATAGCCTTGACTCAAATTCTCAGCACCCACCTATCACATCTACATGTTTGACAGTATCTTGACTTAATCCGGGAAGGACAGCAGCTAAAATACTCGGTTTAGATGGTGACTCCCAGATTCAGCTGTGAGTCCACCCGACCTGCCTAAAAAGTACTGCAAAACCCCATGTCCAGAGACCACAACCCACACACTCCTCATGGTTTTGTGTATTCACTGGGTGCTGCTTTAGTTCTTGATTTGGCTGAGGCCAGAATGGTCTTGCTGAAGTGTCTAGGGCCCCAACTGGTGCAGTGGGTTTCTCTTCATGTGCTCTCACCCAGCAGGCAATGGGCTCAAGCTCAGTCCCAGGGAGATGCAAAGCTTCCTGGAAACTAGAAGTGAGGCACCCCACCTCCCAGCTTCTCCCTTATTGCTCATTGGCTATTGTCCCTTTGACTAAATAAAGCAAGCCACACAGCCAGACCCAAGATCATGGGAAGAACATTCCACAGTGCAGCCTCAAGGGTTCAACACACTGGAGGAAATGATGTGAGGTCCTCGGTACCACAAACCAGAAAACACATTTCTGAATGAGATAGCTATTTAGAGCACTGACAAATGGTACCTCAAGCTAAGTTATAGTGATTAATAAGATTTTATACCATGATGCCTTTGAAGCAAGTCTATAAAAATATACAATTTAAAATTTTAGTTCATACTTTTAATTTCCGCATCTTTTCTTACTGAATGCCTGTATTTTATTCCCTTATGTTTTCTTGCAGCTGTTCAGCAAATGTCTCTTCAGATCCTAGGCTGTAGAAAGCATGGCAGAGAACAAGAGCCTAGTCAGAGCTCTGATCTCTACCCCACTGGGAGAGATAAAAATCTGTACCCAGATTGCTACAAAATAGGGGGAAAGGCACTGTGGGAGTAGAGGGACAAAGGAAAATCCAAAGGGCTCAATTCTGAGCCCTGCCAATATCCCATGGTGCCCCACTGCTTAGCTTATATGATTTCCCCAAGCAATTTACATTTGGTCCAATTTGGCCAGGTACCAGGCCTTCCCATCAGCCCACCATCATTATCAGTATCCAAAGATCTTCACATCTATGACAGGGGACTTCTGACTAGTTGGTCCTATTGATCAGAAGAAGATCCCCTGATGTTGGCTGGATATTGGATTAATCAATATTGGTACACAAATGAGTATTGTTTTTCTTGGGACTTCTGGGCAGCAATATGCTGTGTGGCCTGCGCTGCCAGAGCTGGGGGCCTACAGTGTCTGCCATTCTTCCATGAGTAGGCTGATTTTTCAGTTCTAAGTGCTTTATCATTTTGGGAATTGAAAAAGCCAAGCATTCAAATCCACCAGCACCACAGTCAAACCAATGGCTACTGAACCCAGTATCCTAGCACTTGCTGCCAAACGTGGTCCATTTCTGCAATGGACTTTTTCTATCAAGCAGCTGCTAAGCGTGTTCTCACCCTTCTAGGGGAATTGTTCACTTGAAGAGTTTGGTGAGGATGTGGGCAAGAGGTAGAGGAGAAGTAAATTCATTAGTCATTCAAGCATGCTCTCACCTACCCTACCCTTCTCTGCATCTCTTAGAAAGCACAATATCCCGTGAGCATCTGTTTACACAAGAGGTGACTGAGAGCTAAGTCTCAGAATGATTTGTACCACCCTATAAGCAAAGGCACAAAGAGGATCATGTGGCAGCTTGAGGAACATTCTCAGTGGGGAAAATGGCAACTCTTTGTCCAACTTTACTCTGGAGGTCAGTTGCAGGGCTAAGTGTGCCTTGTCTTTCCGATCTAGCAATCCATCTCCTTAATTAATAGCTATTTGGGACTAAAGCAGAGCTGCTGGAGATTCAGGCCATCTCAAGAGCAAAACCTTTTGATCCTTGCTCTTTGCCTGTCTCTTTGTAACCGAATCTCAGACAGAAAGACAAATAATAGCAGGTCTTTCTTCCTGGATCCTGTGACCCTCAGGGCCCTGCAACATAGGACCTGGAAACTGATGTGACCTCTCTTCTTTCCACACCCTCTTCTTTCTATCCAGACCTCTTTAATCTGACTTGAAAGCAATGCTAATAAAAGACTAACCCTTCTGGTTTGCACCGGTACTAAATGGCTCTCAGAAACCAAATTCTTCAATTCCTTCCCTGAGAAATCTCTCTCTCTTTCTTATATCCTAAAGAGACAGAAAATGCAAAGATTGTGCCTAATTAAACACTGCATGCTTCTATGTGGATGCTGCTAATTTTCTTCCTGCATTCTCATCAGTTTTCCCCAAAACAATTTCTAACCAACTAAGAAAATTTGTGCTCTGATTTAATTTCCAGGCCTAGAATATAAGACTAGTGATTGTTTTGAAATCATTTCCCCAGGGCATCAGTGAGAAGAAGGCAGAAAATGGGCACCTCATGGCAAGATGCCTAAAATGCCAGTAAAGAGATGTTATGGATTCCCATTTGAAATTCCTGCGCCGAATCTCCTAAATGAACCATCTTGAAGTTAGACCACTCCAATCCAGGGACAACTTTTTAGCAAGTGTCTATATCATGGCTGAATATTTAGTGTTTGGGTGAAGAGAGAGAGAGGCTCCTCAGCTAACTGTGGGAAAAGAGTTCTCCAAGTCCCTGCCTCATTTGCTGGGATGACTTTCAAGGTCTTTGCTAGGACAAGCCATTCTGATATCAGAACCTGTGCTTTTGCCTCTATCTGGTCACCTCCTTCAGATGAGATTTAACAGATTGACTTATTTCTCTATCACATAATTCATCTCTATAACAAATACCATCTGCCATGGAGTTTACCATTTGAGCACAGATGTATGTGTGTGTATAGGTGTGTGTGTATGTGTGTGTGTGTGTGTGTGAGAGAGAGAGAGAGAGATAAAGAGAGAGAATTGAGATCATCACTCACAGAATCTATGAGCAGTAACATATGCCAATTTTTATTCACAGCTGGCTGTGGGCCATGGCTTGATGCTTAATATTTATTGAGTGTCTGTAATGGACGAGGGCCCTCTGACCCCCTTGTGGAACAGCCTTCCAGAAGGACAGAGATTGCTTTCCCAAGGGAAAAATCCTCCCTTGCTGTGACACTTGGAAGGGAATCTTACAGCTAGATTTAATCCTATTACCATATTTCATCAATTTGAAGGTGCCTTTCAATCTTGCAAACTTAGATTGATGCTCCATTATTTTTTTTGAACCTAAGAATGAAAGACACTATCATTAATTGTAAAGGGCTGTGCACCATGGGACACATCCCAATTGCAGAGGTGTGTGTGACAAAATGCACGTCAATGAGATAGGCTATTTATGGCTTTGCCCCTGATGTTGGTGTAGAAACTATTGGCACCAGCCATCAACTCTTCTCAGAGAAGAGTTTGGGTCAGAGACTGTCCCCAACCTCCCCAGAAAGTGTTGTTATGTTAGAATTGCCCCTGCTCCCAAGAAATTCTTTCTCTTGCCCAGCCATATTGTCTAGTATTTTAATTTGCAGTTGCCTGAGCCTCTGTGTTCTTGAATGTAAGCTAAGCCTCGCCTTCCCTATTTGAAATAAAATCTTGTATTTGTTCAATGCTACCCATCATATTTCCTCCCAAATGTCAGACAACCCTGATTCCTTTTTGTTGGTACAGAACTTACACATCTGAAGGGGCAGTGTGTCTCAAGTGTATAACCTGGCAATTTTCATGAAGGGAACACATCTGGGAAGTCTCTACCCGGATTAAAGAGGAGCTCTGAGCTACCTTCGTGCCTGTCTGCTTTAAGCTCACTGCCAAGCTAACCACTGCCACTTTCCTCAGAACCCCAGGGTCCCTTTGGCTCCTTTGAGCTAGACATAAGGGAAGGTACGTGGAGTGTCTCTTGACATTCTGCAGTCTGCAGGAGTGTGCAGAGGTACCCAGTTTCTGATCAGACGGACTTTCCTGTTCTTGCTTGTTCTGAGTTCCACTCTCTCAGGCATTCTCACACTTGTCTCCCAGGAGAGAAGTGCTGCTCCAGCTGGGACTGTATGGAGGTGTTTGATAATCTGATGACAGGGCCTTATGTGTTCAGTTCCAGTCCTAACCACTCCATGGTTTCCCAAAGTAGTCCCACCTTTTCCAACTCTCTCAAGCAATGAATGAGCAGACCTACTCCACACAAGTAGCAACACATGACTGTGTCTTCATGTGGTGCATGCTCTGCTTTCCTCATGATGAATAACCTTGAGGATATTTTCCTTTGCCTCTTGCTCATCTCTGCCCTCCCTGGTGAAGAACCTGCTTGAGTCTTTAGCCTTTATAAAAAGTTCCTTGTAGCAGGGTATGGTAGCTAACACGGATAATCCCAGGACTAAATCAGGAAGCTCAACATGAGTTCAAGGCCAGCCTCAGATGCTTAGTGTGTTCCAGGCCAGCCTTAGCTACGGTATGAAAACTTGTCTCAAAAAAAGAAAACTACAATGAACAAATAAATAAAAACTGTATTATTTTTCACGCTGATTTTTAGAAATTCCTTATATATTATGCATGTTGACTATAATTCATTTGTTTCATCTATGTGTATATTTTACATATTCAATTATATATAACTGTATTTGATATATCACTCAATTATATATATCATAAATTATATAAATGAAGTATATGATGAAATAAAATACATAAATTAAATATAATAGCTAGTAGAATAAATTAACTGAAGCTTATTATTTTAAAAACATTTATTTGCATTTATTTATTTTATGGAGGAAGGGATGCATGCCATAACTCATATATGGAAATCAAACAGTCACTGGATTCTCTTCTTCTACTGGCCTGATTTCTTTTCCTTACACAGTATATTTTGGTGAGCAAGAACCCTCAATTTTGGGTGGTAGAGATGGCTCAGCAGTTAGGAGTACTGAATGCTCTTCCAGAGGACCCAGGTTCAAATCTCAGCACCTACATGGCAGCTCACAACTGTCTGTAACTCCAAGATCTGACACTGTCACATAGACATACCTGGAGGCAAAACACCAATGTCTATGAAATACAGGTACATACATTTTCATAAAAAGAACCCTCAATTTTAATTTAATCTTAAAGTAATTCAACTCTATAATTTTTTCATTTGTGGTTGTTTTACATTTTGCCCACCTCTTAATTGTAAACATATTTACCATGCGACCTTCTAAAACTCTAATTCTTTTTAGGGTGTGTATTTTGTTTGACAATTTCATTCATGTATACAATACATATTGATCATATCTAACCTATATCCCCCTCTGCCCTGCCCTGACTCCTTAATGTCCTCTTATTTTATAACTCAATGAGTATAATTAGTGTGGTCTGCATGTACCTGAGGAGAGCCAGTCACCTGGGTATGAGCAACCTACCAGCATCCAGGCTCCCAAAGGAAAAGAAGCCTCCCTCCCCAGCAGCTTTCAGCTACCAAAAGTTCCTCAGCTAGGAGAAGCCAATCATGCAGAATGGAATCCTGGGTAAATGTCCAAAACCTCCAGACAGTCTTCCTCATTGTGGTCTCTTTTTGTGGTACTTCGAGTGACCACAGTGTGGCCTACCTCTTGGGATCACTCTTCTGTTATTGTACCAGCCCCATTGCTTTCTTGATTGCTTTAACTTAATTGTGTGAAAACGCTCTGTTAAGTGTCACTCGTGAGAGGCCCTACCTCATTTTCCTGGTCAAAAGAACTTAGTCCATTAACAAAAGGAATTTCAAATTAATTCAACAACTTTATTTGTACCTCTGGACTGTCATTTCTTCAGCCTCTTTTCCCTCTCCCTTAAAAGTCTGAACTTCTTTTTTTCCTCCCAGAAGCTGAGAGGTTCAAAAACTGGAGTTAATTCTTGGGACTGGGGCAAAGTCACCAGAGCACAGTTCTTTCAGAGCAGGGGTCCAGCAGTCCCCCACCCAGATTAACCTCAGCATGTGACTAGGGTCACATAGCCCCTAAGAAAGCCTATGAAATGTGTTAACTCCCTCCCCCTTGCTACAACCTAACCTGCATGTAACAGGGCAGGTGTCCCCAGGTAGCCAGATCTGATCATTTGCAGTTTTGGCGCCTGAAAACAAACCAATCATTTTAAGGTCACCTCCTCTAGAGACCCTTTCACCCAATCCTGTACTGCCAAGACTTGTACTTCCCTACTTTCATTTTTGTCCCCTTAAAAACCCTGTTCCCCCAAAGTTGGGGGTCGCTTGCCTCTTTGTTCTTGCAGAGGGCAGCCACCCAGCTCGAGTTTGTAATAAAGGCCCTCGTGTGTTTTGCATCAGACTCAAAGCCTGTTGGTCATTTGGGGACTCGAGATCTGGGTATTTCAATGCCAGAAGGAACAAAAGGAAGAGGAGAAGGTGGAGAAGGAAAAAAGGGAGAGGGAGGAGAAAGTGAAGGGAGAAGGGGGTGTGAGGGAGAAGGTGGAAAAGAAGGAGGAGGAAGAGGGGGAAAGAAGGAAGAGATGACAATGTCAAGGATTATTCTTGTTGCAGAATATAATAGAGGAAAGAAGGGTTAGTAACCCAAGATTACTTTTACTGTTGGAGAGAAAGAAGCTGAAAAAAAAAACAATAAGAAAAGAAAGAAAAAAAAGAAAAGAGAGAAAAAGAAAATAGGTAAGACTTAACTTTTTTTCTTTTTTCTTGGTTTTAAAACTTATAGAAGTGAAGCCCCTGCTTGACTAAGGGCTACACTTGGCACCAAAATTCCAGGTGGACCACCTGTCTAAGGACTGCACCACTGTCTTAGTTCACATCCACCCTTCCCCCAATTGTGGCCTCCAAATCCAGCAGAGGCTCCATGTTCTACCAGAGGCAACACTGGCCTCCAGAACTCCAGATGGGTCACACATCTGGGGATCCCCATTTTTCAGTTCCCCTACACATATCCTACCCACAGTTCCTCTCTGGGGACCCTTTGTCCAACCATAGGCCACTTCAGCCAGAAGACCAAAGCAGAAACAGAAACCAAGGGAGAAAACACCCATCCAACAAAGACAAACTCAGAAATTTGCACCTAGACCTGTCATTACCATGAATGCAGATGCCTAGAGGGCAGTGTAAGAACACAATCAACAGCAGCCAGGGCAATAGGTCACCCTCAAGCCCTGCTATCTTACTATAACAAACCCTGAATATTCCAACATAGCGGAAGGACAAGAAAATGGCCTTAAAACTAACTTTATAAAGATGATAGTGATCCTTAAAAAGGAAATTAATAAATCCCTTAGAGAAAGCCAAGAAAAAACAAACAGTTGAAAGAAACAAATTAAACTGTTGAAGACCTGAAAATCGAAATAGAAGCAATAAAGAAAACACAAACTGAGGGAATTCTGTTAAAATTTTAGGTAAAAGAACAGGAAAAACAGACAAAAGCATCAAGAATACAACAGATGGAAAAGAGAATCTCGGGCATTGAAGATATAATAAAAGAAATAAATACATTTGTTAAAGAAAATGTTAAATCTAAAAACTCCCTGACACAAAATATCCAGAAAATCTAGAACACTATGAAAGACCAAACCAAAGAATAATAGAAATAGAAGAAAAATTCCAGCTCAAAGGTCCAGAAAATATCTTCAACAAAACTTTAGAAAAAGCATTGCCTCACCTAAAGAAAGGCATGTCTATAAAGGTACAAAAAGCTTACAAAATACCAAATAGTTTGGACCAGAAAAGAAAGTACTCTCACCATATAACAATCAACACACTAAACTTACAGAACAAAGAAAGAATATTAGGAAAAAATGCAAGGTAACATATAAAGGCAGACTTATTAGAATTATACCAGCTTCTCATTGGAGACTCTAAAACCCAGAAGGACCTGAACAGATATCTTACAGACTCTAAAAGACCGCAAATACCAGCTCAGACTACTGTAACCAGAAAAATTTTCAATCACCATAGACAGAGAAAACAAGATATTTCATCATAAAGTCAAATTTAAACAGTAGCTATCTACAAATCCAGCTCTACAGAAGATACTAGAAGGAAAACTCCAACCCATAGAGGTTGAGTTCAGCCATAAAAACACAAGAAATAAATGACCTCATACCAGAAAATCCCCCAAAAGAGAAAGCAAACGCATAGACACACACACAAACTCATAAACAATCACACATACACACCCCCAACAACAACAAAACCAACATAAAATTTAATAATCATTGGTTATTGATATCTCTCAACATCAATGGACTCAATTCCCCAATAAAAAGATACAGACTAACAGACTGGTTGTGAAAACAGGATCCATCCACTACGTTCAAGTAGACTTCATCCCAGAGATGCAGAGATGGTTAAAGATATGAAAATCAGTAAATGTAATTCACAATATAAACAAACTGAAAAGAAAAAACAACACATGATCATCTCACTAGATGTTGAAAAGCCTTCAACAAAAATCCAACACACCTTTATGATTAATGTCTTATGGAGATATTAGGGATACAAGGTGCGTACCTAAACACAATAAAGGAAATTTACAACAAGCCTATAACCAACTTCAAATTAAATAGAAAGAAATTGAAAGCAATTCCTCTAAATTCAGGAACTCTCTCCATGTCTACTGAGCAATAAAACAACTGAAGGATATAAAGGGATACAAATTGGAAAGGAAGACGTCAAGGTATCATTATTTGCAGGTGATATGATAGTATATGTAAGTGACCCCAAAAATTCTACCAGGGAACTCTACATCTCATAAACACCTTTAGCAATGTGGCTGGATACAAGATTAACACAAAAAAGATCAACAGCCTTCCTATAATACAAATGACAGACTGAGAACAAAATCAGGAAAACAATACACATCACATTAGCCACAAAGAAAAGAAAGAATAGAAAGAAAGAAAATATCTTGGGGTAACCCGAACCAAACAAGTGAAAGCTTGTGACAAAAGCTTCAAGTCGTTAAATAAAGAAATTGAAGAAGATATCAGAAGATGAAAAGATCTCTCATGCTCATGGATCAGTAGAATTAACATAATATAATGGCCGTCGTATCAACAGCAATCTATAGAGTCCATGCAATTCCCATCAAATTTTCAATGCAATTTTTTTTACAGATCTTGAGAGAACAATACTCAAATTTACACGGAAAAAGCAAAAGACCCAGGATAGCTAAAAACAATCCTATAGAATAAGAGAACTTCTATCTTCATTCAGAAAGGCAAATGAGACAGACATTGGAAGATGGAGAAAACAGGGAACAGGACAGGGGTCTAACACAGACAGCCTCTGAAAGACTTCACCCAGCAGGGTATCAAAACATATGCTGAGACTCATAGACAAACTTCAGGCAGAGTGCAGGAAATCTTATGAAAGAAGGGGGAGATAGAAAGACCTGGAGGAAACAGGAGCTCCACAAAGGGAGCAACAGAACCAAAATATTTGGGCACAGGGGTCTTTTCTGAGACAGATACTCCAAGCAAGGACCATGCATGGAGATAACTTAGAACCCCTGCACAGAAGTAACCCAAGGCAGCTCAGTATCCATGACGGTTCCCCAATAATAGGACCAAGGACCATCTCTGACATGAACTCATGGGCTGGCTCTTGGATCACCTCCACCTGAGGGGGAAGCAGCCTTGCCAGGCCACAGAGGAAGACAAAGAAGTCAGTCCTGATGTGACCTTATAGACTATGCTCAGATGGAAGGGGAGGAAGACCTCCCCTATCATTGGACTGGGGGAAGGCATAGGAGAAGAAGAGGGAGGGAGGGGGGGTTGGGAGGAGGAGGGGGCTACAGCTGGGATACAAAGGGAATAAACTGTAATTAATACAATTTTAAAGAGTAAAAAAATAAAAATAAAAAAGAACTTCTAAAATATCCCCATCTCCACTTCAAGCTTTACTACAGAACTATAATAATAAAAGCTGCATAATATTGGCATAAAAAAAGAAAAGTTAATCAAGAGAATTAAATTGAAGACCTGGACATAAATTCACACACCTATGGACACCTGAATGTTTTTTTAAATAAAGAGTTCAGAAATAAACAATGGAAAAAAGAAAGCATCTTCAACAAATGGTAACTGGTTGTCTGTATGTAGAAGAATGCAAACAGATCCATATTTATCACTCTCCACAAAACTAAAGTCCCAGTGGGTTAAGGACCTCAACATAAAATCAGATACACTGAACCTTATAGAAGACAAAATAAGAAATATCTTGAATGAATGCATTGGCACAAAAGACAACTTACTGAACAGAATACCAATAACTCTAAGAGTCCATCTTACACCTGTCAGAATGGCTCAGATAAAAAAACAAGTGAGAGCTCCTGCTGGCAAGGATATGGAGCAAGGACAGCACTCCTCCATTGCTGGTGAAAGTATAAACGTGTACAGCCACAATGGAAATCAATATGGTGGGTTCTCAGAGAATTGGGAATTGAGCTTCCTCAAGATCCCGCTATACCACTCCTCAGCATGTACAATCCACCACGACACAAGGCACTCCACCATGACACAAGGCACTTGTTCAACTATGTTAATAGAAACTTTATTCATAATATCCAGGAACTGGAAATAACCTAGATGTCCCTCACCTAAAGAACGGATAGAGAAAATGTGGTTTATTTACACAATGGAGTAGTACTCGGATGTTATTTAAAAAATGACATCATGAAGTTTTCAGGCAAATGAATAAAACTAGAAAAAAAAAACTCATTCTGAGTGAGGCAATTCAGACCCAGATAGACAAACATAATATGTACTCACTTATAAGAGGATATTAGCTGTTAAATAAAGGATAATCATACTAAGATACACAGACCCAAAGAGGTTAACTAACAAGGAGATCTCTAAGAAAATGCATGGATCTCCATGGGAAGGGGAGATAGAATATATTTCGAGGGTGGGTTTGGGGTGGGTGGAGGTGGGAGCAGGATGGATCAGATGGGAGAAGGAGGGATGAAGGGAAAGAGTATAGGAAGAGACAACTAGAATAGGCTGACATTTAGGAGGTGATGTCGAAACATCCTGGAACCTATGAGGATGATCCTTGCAAGGACTAGTAATGGAAGATACAGAGCCTGAACAGGACATCTTCTTTAACCAGGCAAGGCTCCTGGTGATGAGACTGTGACACCAACCCAGTCACAAAACATTGGAACCACACCTGTCCTGCCTGCAAGATGTCTTGTGGCAATGATAGCGCAGAGCTTGTGAGAGTGGCCAACCAATGACTGGTCTACTGCCTGGATGGACAGGAACCAGACGCTATAGAGCTCAGAGACCTAGGCTAGCACCAAACACAACTTAGAAAGAGAGAGAGAAAGAGAGAGAAAAGAAAAAAAAGTCTATGAAATTATTCCTAAAGATATTCTTCTATACTTGTGGATTGGTGCCTAGACCAATTATCATCAGAGAGGCTTCCCCTAGCAGCTAATGGGAACAGATGCATAGACCCACAGCCAAAACATTAGGCAGAGCTTGGGAAACCCTTCAGAAAATGGGAGGAGGACTGTAGAAGCCAGAGAGATCAAGGATACCTGGAGAACACAGCCTACAGAAGCAACTAAGCAGGGCTCACAGGGGCTCACAGAGTGGAACAGCAATCATGGAACTTGCTTGGTCTACATTAGGTCTTCTGCAAACATGCTGTGTTTGTTTAGCTTGGGGTGCTTATAGGACTGCTAACAGTGGAAGTGAGGGTATCTCTGATTCTTTTTGCCTGCTCTAGGGACTCTTTTCCTCCTACTGTGTTCCCTCATCCAGCCTTGATATGAGGGTTTGTGCCTAGTCTTATTGCATTTTGTCATGCTGTGTTCAGTTAATATCACTGGGAGGCCTGCTTATTTCTGAAGGGAAACTGAGGAGCAGTGGATCTGAAGGTGGGGTAGGGACTGGAAGGAGTGGATGTGGGGGAGGCTGCACGCTGGATGTAGTTATACTAAAGAAGAGTAAACAAAAGGAAAGAAGGAAAAATAATCAAAGAGAAAATTAAAATAAAATTAAAATACAAACAAAAACCAATAAAATAAACACCAAAACAAAACAAAAAAAGAAACAGAGAAAACTCTCTACTAAATTTAGTAGATGGAGGGGAGATAGGATCTTGCTTCTTAATGAACTCCATGAATGAAGGGATCTGCATCTCACACTGGTTTTTGTTCCACACAGTCACTCATTGCTTTCTAATTTTTCATGGCTTTGTGATTCTTTTGCAACCTCATAATTTCCATTAAAAATGAAATATAGTAGCTGATGGAATAAATTACCAAAATTTATGTAATCCTTTCACTACTCTCATATTTTAGGTTGCTTCAGGCTCTTTGTAGAATAGATTTACCACAGCAACAAATATGGTTGTTTCCCCTCTACTGAGTTTTCTTTCTTCTTCTCAGTGGATATTTACCAGTTTAGATGACCAATGGTAATATTCAAGGAGAAAGAGAGAGGGAAAGAGGGAAGGAGAAGTAGAGGGAGAGGAGGAGGGGAAAAAGAGGGAAGAACAGGGAGAGGGAGGAGCGTGGGTGGGCTCATGCACATGTAGAGACCAGAAGTTGTCAGATATTCTCTAAGGTGCTTCACCTTCCTTTTTTGAGGCAGGATCTCTCACTGAACCTGAAGCGTGCTGACTCAGCCAGCTGGTCAGCGAGCTCCCAGGTTCTTCCTTTCTCCATCTCCCCAGCACCACAGTCATACACCATGACACATAGCTTCTGATGTGGGTGCTGGGAGCTGAAACTCAGGTTTTTGTGCTTACAGAGCAAGGGCATTACTGACTAAATCATCTTCCCAGCCCCTCTGTTTCAATATATTAATTGTGAATGAATTTACATTTTAATGAGGTTAAAGATTTCT
>CM053762.1:11320885-11341291 GCA_028658305.1 Pachyuromys duprasi
TTCATTTACATGTGAAAGCACATATTTTCACACATACCACTCATTCCAAAAATTAAATACCAATATTGGAAGGCTTGACATGCAGCATTAATAATATAATTTGATTTCCAAGTGTTCTAGGTACCGTTCCTCCAAAGAAGATGTGGAAGCAAGCATCATATTCTTAAAACTGGGACCACACCTGCCGTTCAGCAGCCCGGAGATCTGCTTAAAAAAACTTTCAATGGATGCCACTACAGACTTTATGCCCCTTTCTGCTCAGCCGTTTCCTAAATCCTGATGGCCTTAGATCTCCCAACCCCCTTGTTGCTGTGGTCTCTATCCAAGAGACCATCCCTGAACACCTAGTGAGGGATGGTACTCCTGCTTCATTCTACCCATGCACATCCTTTCTTTTTCTTTGTAGAGCCTACATCCCCTGGCAACCTATACCCATATTTGTCTTACACACACACACCTGAAACAGAAGAACAGCTTTTGAAGCGGCATCTTTGATTCAAAGTTATCTTCCCATCCCCAGAAAAGAATCTAAGACACAGTGAATACTTATTAAATGTCTTTTGAATGAATCAGCCCATCATCAAACCTAGGAGGGGTCTATCCCCATAATACAAAGAGATGGTGAACTTGGGCAATCAATCCAACAGGAATACTCTGAAATTTCACTAGGTATTTCTATTGCACATTGGCAAGTGCCAGCCCTGTAAAATGATTACAAGATAATATAACCTGGTCTCTTTTTTGTCTTGTTTTCTATTAAGAGGCCTCATCAGAATCTGCCTCTGGCTAACCTATACCAGTGGGATTTGCAGAGCTCATAGAATTGCTAAGAAGACTGAAAACAGATTTGGCACCTGGCAGGAGCTAAGTGGGCTCCAGGGAACCACACGGCTCAGTTAGAAATGGCTTCAATGCCAAGCAGACAGGCAGGATGAGAAGATGAAGCCAAATGGCCATCTGTGGTTTAGACCCTCGTTACACTAATCATTCCAGGGTCAAAGGCCCAGAAAAGGACATCCAGGGGTCACCTTGTGGACCTGTTCCAAATAAACAGCAGCAGGAAGAGGAGAGATCCAGAAGAATTATCTGGCTGAAGTCTCTTTCCGCTTCCACAAGAGGGAAGAGACATCCTGATGTGTTCCCAATAGGGCTGTGCGCTGTGTATCAAGGAATCCCCAAGAAGAATCTGGCACTCTGTGGGAAATGGTGATGGGTAGGTTCTGAGCTGGCAGGGACTAGCAAAGAGCTTCTTTGACCTTGTCCTTCAACTGCTAAACCTTAACACGAGGAAGCCAAGGTGGGTATCTGAGGGGTCCTGAGAAGAATTCTGGAACCCAGAATTCACTCCTGAAAGCTCAAAGGGTCTATCTAAGAAGACACTTGGTCATTTCCTTCCATGGCCCAAACACTGGCCTAGCACCATCATTGTTTCTCAAATATCCCAGGAGCTGTGAAGCCAAAGCTGCACTTTCCAGTGTGTTCCATTGATTCTCTCATGCAAACCCTTGACGTGCAAAGGCTTGCAGAACTTAGACAAGTGTGCCCGTCAGTACACTGGGGACCCAGTAAGGGAAACAGCTCACCTCGGAATCAATATTTTAATAAAATATAACTAGAGTTCAGTGTCCTGCTTAACTAGTATCCAGATGTCCATCATTAGAGAAACTAGTTCCAGGAGAGAGTGAGAAGGTAAAGTCCCTTCTCATAAGTGGTCGGTTCCAAACTGCCCAGAAGAAATTCAGTTGGCTGACCTTAAGTTGACGTTTTCTGAAAGATATCAAAGCCTCAAAATGGAATAGGTGGGTGGCAACATGGAAATTATCTTGAGAATCAAACTCTGGCCACTTTATTTCTTAATAGGAAGCTATTAGAAAATTCCAAGTCTCTTGCCAAGATATGGAATGGCTCAGAGACCTTTGTTCATTAAGGCCAGCTTCTCATGCAAGGTGGACTCAACCCCATACTTTCCATCCTTCATAGGACACAAATCCTGGAACTGCACTGTTCTTTTATGCCTTGTGTTTCTACTGGCTGGTGGAGACCATTTGCCTCTTGGACCCCCATTTTCCCTCACAAGGAAAAAGGGAAATGCATCCTCCAGATGGAAATTTGCTACCTTCCAACCTCCATTAAGCTCAAGGGTGCTAGCCACTTAGGGTCAGTTCAGGAAACCCTGAGCCTCATAGCTTGCCTTGCATGTGAAAGGCTTGTTACCATGATGACATATCTTCCCTTGGCTTCACGCATGTTCTTCCAACTTAAGAAGCGATTACTGCAACTTTGACTTCACAATTAAAAAGGACCAGTAGGAACAAATAATGATTGATCTCTGAACTATTGTGCTGAGCTGCTGAGAGTGCTGCAGTGTGCTGGGAGCAGAAACCCTGCATCACAGGGATCAATAACCTGAGCTATATTGGTGCATTTGCTGCAGGCTTCCCGGGTAGACTGGTGCTGACAATTAAAGAAACGAGTCTACTTTAAAAGTGCCTCACTAGGAGCACGTAACCTTGATTTGTAAGTGAAAGTGTAGCTGTCCTTGGTGCTGTCAAAACTTCTCAATTCTTCTGGCTGTCTGCAAGAGCAGTTCCATCTCAGAGCGGCCTGGGCACAATGATAAAGGCCATTCTGCTACAGATAACGAAGGCACAGAAGGCTGGCAGGGCCATAGAGGAGTGCGGATTTTTAAACAAGAATAATGGGGATAAGAAGAGGTTTAAATTCCTACAGTATGGTACCAATGTGCCATGCCTAGTGGGTTACTAGAAGACCCACATTGATAGGACAGCGATGCAATGACATTAGCTTACATCTCTGGAAGAGGGCAGCTTCTTCCTGTCTCTGTTATTCATGCCTCCAGCACAGAACTTGCTCCTTAGTGATTTGATTTTGCTTGTTTGCTTGCTTGGTTGATTGATTGAATGTTTTAAAGCTGATCTCCAGAGAGAACAATTGTTTGGGGAAAAAATATCACTCTTTGTTCACTTTGACCTCTTGGTAGCTCAAGGTAGAGAGTGGGAGGTTAACAGGCAAGGGCATATGCTTTCATTTCTCTTGCCGGGGACCACCCATTTCATGTTAGGGTGAATATAACTGGTCCATTTTAGTGAGGTACTGAATATTGGGCCTGCTCATTTTCTCAGAATCAGAACATATGTCTTGGAGAAATGCATTAGATGACATCTAATCTGGAGGGTTCTGTTCCTACTAGCATGAAGATGGGTCACTCCATATGACTGGTGGAAACACCTTCATCTGGCAGTGAGCAATCCTGGTTTCCAATCCTGGTTTTCATTCCTGGAAGGGCTACTCATCTGCTCTGTAGCTCAGGGATTTCTTATTGGTCCAAGCTGACACGAAGATTTCTATGGAGATTGCCTTTGATATTCCTGAGGCCTCCACTGCCTATTTAGTGCAAAAAAAGTTTAGAAATAATTCACTGCCAAAGTGTATGTTTTATCTACTTGTGTATTTTCAAGCCTCTACACAAAGCTGGCATCCATTAGATGTTAGGGGTGTGTGTGTGTGTGTGTAGATAGGCATGGTGATGAATGGGTTGGTGGGTGTGTGGGTGAAATTAGGAGACTGGATGCTGTGTTGATTATGAGTTTGTGGGTTCTTTATTTGTGGGGAATTCTAGGACTCCAGCCTTTTAGCAGTCTGAGCAGCTCAATGAGTAATTTTAATCTGCTTTGCTTAGTGGGCCGTTCTGGTGGCAGCCGCCATCGATGTTGGGCAGCTCTGCAGTCATGCTATCCACCTATTCCCGAAGCTGCTTAGAGGCCAGGCTCACCTATGTACTCTGCCACTCACCCTTGACTCCCCATGGGCAGAGGTCAGCCAGTCATCCACGTCATCACAAGGGGGCTGGGCTTTGAGTTATTTCTACTTCTAAATGCCATGCTCCTCCATGCCTACCCCAGCTCTGTAGCATCCATTTGCTCTCCCCTGTGGCCCACCTGGGCCTCAAAAACACCTGTGGAGGACCATTCTGTAAGCATCTGAGATCTTGAGCTGGAGAAATCGGCTGGTAAGGTAGTTGCCAGGCAATCATGAGGGCCTGAATTCATTCCTCAGGACCCATTTTTAAAAAGAAGGCAGAAAGGACAGTACACACTTCTAATCTCAGCAGTGCCAAGGGAGAAACAAGAGGGTTCCTGGGACTCACTGGCTAGCCAGCCTAGCCTACTTAGCAAGCTCTAGGCCAATGAGAGACTGTGTCTTAAAAACAAGCTGGACATCTCCTGAGAATGACATTCAAGGCTGACCTTTGGCCTCCACAAGAACATGTATGTATACCCCATACACACAATACACACGTATCGCAAGAATATCTGGGGTCTTAAATGAACTCCTTGTGACACTGCCAATGGACAAATTAACATTCCAAACACAGCTAGTGCTCTCCACAATTACATTCTCCTCAGGACTGGAAGGCAGAAAACAGCCTTCAAACGTGGCATTTAGGGCCCTAACTGCTCATGAATGATGAAGGCGGCTACTACCGCAGCATTAATCTCCCATCATTGACCTCTTCCTGCCTTAATTGTATAGGGTGAAAACTTTTGTGACAGTGGCTTCTTAGAACTAACTTCGTCTTTTTGCTGAGGGAACAAGAAGCCCAGCTAATAAGATGACACAGGCAGATGTCCCCCGGCAAGGATTTCTCATGAGCAGTGTCTGATGGACATGTCCTAATGAAGGGAAAGCAGCTGGCCGGGAACTGTCCCTTTGGCACCCTTGAGTGAGGCCCCTGCCTCATGCGCAATACATCTCAATTATCAGGAATTGCCTGTGTGGAGACAAATGGCAGGTGTGAAAAGCAAGAGCAGGGGATGGATCTTCCAGCTGTCTGACAGATGTGGACATCTAAAGACATCAATTCTTTATGCAGAGACTTGAAAGGGAGAAAGTTTTCCAACTGCCCTTAAATTCTGTACATTTAAATTTTTAGTTAAACTTAATGGGGGAAATATGCTCATGGGAGATTTGTGAAGAGATGGGCTCGGGAGTGCTATGGCGGTCCATGCTTTGTATTCTGTGTGGATGCACCACCCTCTCCATTAGTAAGTCCATAACCACACTTAGTATTCAGCGGAGACAGGAGCCAGCAGCCCTATAAAGCACTGTCCAGGGATAGGGCCAGGCAGAGCAGGGCTTGATAAATGCTGGCTGCTAGGAAAGTTAAACACGCTGAAAGCCTCCAGTCCCCAAGAGTCATCCATGAGCTTCACAGACAAGCTTTGATTTTATATCCTCCAATCTCTCTTTCTTCCCTCCCTCTCCCCCTCCTCTTCCCTCTCTTTGTCTTTTATATCTTTATGTGTAATGTGTTATGACATGTAACTCTATGTGTCTATAAGTATAGGCATATACATGCCTGATCACGTGTGGAGACTAGAGGACCTTAGGTGTTGGTCCTAGCCTTCTATTTTATTCGAGATCATCTCTTATTTGCTTCTGTGTGCTCCAGGCTAGCTTGCCCATGAGGTTCTGTGGATTCTCCTGTCTCTACCTACTGTCTCATCACAGGAACACTGGGCTCACATATGGTACCTCCAGCACTATATGGGTTCTGAGACTCTGAACTCAGGTCCTCATTTTCACAGCCACTGAGCCATTTCCCCTGACGGCAACTTCTCTTTTACCTTGCAAACATTCCTTAGAGATTTGTCCTAAATTAGAATGCATGACACTCTACACATTTCTTTCCTTTCAAAATGCAGATAATAAAACCATCTAGTGCCCCCACATACCGCACACAAGGCCCTATGCCAGGGCAATCCCATTTCGTTCTCACAGTGTCCTCGGCTTGGAGCACCACTGCTCTGTTTTAAGAAGAAGGCAGAGAAGATTTTCACCCTGTGGTGCAGTGGCACCTACCCGCCTGCAGGAGACAACACAACAGGGCCCAAGTCCTGCCCTATAAGGAATCACAGTAATGCTGCTGATGAACAAAAGTAGCACGATGTGCTTGCTTAATGAGCTGAGGGCTGAGGGGTGGGAACAAAGAAGAAAGGAGAGATGAGTGGCTCTGAGGTGATGGCCTGAGTTCTGATATGGAGCAGAGGAATCCTGGATCTGGAGCTGATGGGAGCTCACATCTCTCTGATGTAACTGTTATGTCTCCTCTGACTGTACCAAGCCTGGTCCGTCACTGGTGTCTACTACAATCCTCCTTTAGCTTCATCCCTCCCATAATCCTCTTGTGTTAAGACAGCTGACCTGCCACAAGGACAACTTCATCCGGCAAGTTGTCCTTCCCCTCTGGTCCTTCCTCAACTGTCCATCTCCTTCCCTCCCTCTAAACTCTCAGATTCCCCAAAGGACATCATAAACTGTTCCAGAAAAGACAGCAGCAGAAAACACCCATAAGCATCTGTACTGTTTTGGCAGTGGGGGAGAGTGACCTCAAGCAATGCTTGTTTAAAATCCAGTAACGGTTTTTATGCTAACAGGATCATCTGGGAAACACACAGAAAAGCTACAGTGAGTCTCCTGACCATAAGTATTTAAGGCCCTCATATCTCTAAAAGCAAGGACATTATCCCTTGACCCAAACTCTAATTGGTGCTCAGAGTCCAGAGCCTAAAACCCACATCATGCATGGTGCTCTAGGAGGGAGGTGCCCACCCCCATATTGCCTACATTCAAACATGACCCTCTACCCCCAAACACACCAGGAAACCCATCTTGGTCTTTAGTCACCCTCACAGACTACCTCTTAAATCTCATTAAGAAAAAAAAAAGAGCAAATCAAACTTAAGCAGATAAGAAGCATCCCGGAAAGCCACATTCAGAGTTGAGTGGGGAGCTGGACTCATACCAACATGGACAAGAAAGATCTAGAAGAAACTGTAAGCTATATATCTCTAAGATAAAGCTATTGAAGACCAGAAAAGGAAGAGAATTTTTAAAATACGATCTTCTCATAGATGATGACTCTGTCTGTCTTGTGGCTAAACTCCAGAGCCCATCTCCATCACCTCCACACCCATGGGGCAGCCCTTTACCCATGAGGAGGGAAATGTTATATAGTATGAACTCTGGTTTGAGGTGCTGAGATGACTAGTCAGGAAAATATACAATAGAGTGATCTAGGCTTCAAAAAGTGCATAAAGATCCACAAGGAAGTAGGGATGTGTCTGCTCAAATGGACTGCCTGTGGTGAGAACCTATATGGCCTACGGGGGCTTTAGGTTAACTATGGGACATTGTACCATTAAAAAAAACCCTATCAATTCTTATTCAAATGGCACATTCTTTCCTCATAGCCCTATAATGTGCAGTTGCAAATCATGCCATTGGGATGCCATGCTCTTCAGTGGGGAGGGCCTGCCTGGGGCAAGGCTCACTGACCCCTTTAGCCTGAGCCCCTCCCCTTCCATCTGTTTTAAACGTTGGCTTCTCATAAAGGCACACGTTAAGAAATAGTTCATTTAAAAATAACCATACACTGCTTTGGGGAAAGTCACCACTCTGTGATCTGCACTCATCCCAAATGGTCAAGGCAGTTTTCAGAAAGCAGAAACGTCACAGCAGAATCTTAAAATACTGCTTAGGAGCCTTTTTCTCTACCCCCAAATCAGAGGCAGAGTGTCAAATACCAGCCAGAGGAAAGTTCCAGAACCTTTTATAATCATAAGGTTTCCTTGTGTGCCCAAGGTAGGCATGTGACATAAGACCAAGGCTTTTTTTTAAAGAATCATGGCACCTTTGAATGGAAGGTTTCTTCCTGTCTCTTGCTCAAACAGGGGCACAGAGTCTGCCTCTGACAAGTGACGTCACTGGGTCATCATTTTGGACCTTACAAAGAGACACAACAACTGTCTGTGCTCCTTCCATTGACAAGCTCTCTCTTGGCCAGGCTCAGGCTCCCTGCCGAATCCATTGCCCCCACCATTTGCCACCTGACACCATTCACCTGCATAGGGAGGGGAGTTTGGGCCTGCATAAGAGGAAGGGATGCAAGACAAAAGGTTATTCCGAAGCAGCTTGCTAGCATTATTTCCTAGATGTAAAATAAGCAAAGAGCGCCCTGGTGCACAGTGGAAGCACGTAGTGTTTGGTTCCTTCTGAAGCTCGCTTTGCTGGGTGTCTTAGGCCCCTCTGGCTCTGTCACAGTTCAACTGCCCAATAAATATTCTATTTGTTCTAACAAGCTGGATATTACTGTGACTGTTACATTAAATATCACAATGGGCTTCAAATGCATTTGATCCCATGTGTTGCTTCAAGCTTATGCTGCATTTATTCATGGGGAAAAAAAAACCCTCTCCTTAAACAGCTAGCTGGCTAAAAATATAGAAAAAATATCCCACTTTATTTATGACCAAGTCAATTCTCTCTCATCTTATTAGTAACATCTCACTCAAACAAGCTGTTTCTACCCAGCAGGGTCCACATGAATTTGGAGGCATACCTCTTCATGCAATTTCACCCTGATAACATACAGGCTTGGAAAGGGTATGCGATTCCAAGTAACCATCTGTGTTATTTTTCTCTGTCTAATGTCAGGTGTCTTGTCAGGCTATCCCATAACCCCAACACAGGAATCCTTCTCTCACCTATGACCTGAAGAGGACATGGCTAAGACACTCCTTTATTAAATGCTATTCTGCATGACGCTTCTACGCAATACAATGGCAGTCACTAGACTAACAACTGTTACCCCTTAGTTCGTAAAAATGCAGCAGCAAGCCTTAGGTGCTCATCACTTTTCTACAGACTGTGACAAAGTAACTAATAGAATCTTAAAGAAGAAAGGGTTTATCTTGGCTCATGGTTTAAGAAAGGATGCAGTCCATCACGGCAGGATAGGTGATGCCAAGAGTGGAAGCCAAATTTCATGCCGCAATTAGGAAGCAGAAAGCAAGTAAAGACTGCACTGTAAGCTCTCAGACCTGTCCCTAGTAACCCACTTCCTCTAGCAAGGCTTCTCCAACCAAAGGTTCCACAGCCTTTCCAGACAGCGCCACCAGCTGGGGGACCAGCTGTGTGGCACAAGATCTCATGGGGGACATTTTACATTCTAACCACAGTCTTCTAGGAGATTTCAAATAGGGCTTTTGGCAGTGATCCTCATGGTAGCTCTTGGGCTCAGAAGCCTGAAGTTCAGAAGTTGAGGTTATGGATGAGACTTGGTGATGCTCCTTTGAAGGGTGGGGGTACCCTTCCTCTAAAGACACATCAGGACACTGATGCTCAGAGACACCTCCCTAACACCTGTGTGCTTCAGGGAGAACATGAATTGAACTTTCAGGTAAAAAGCAGGCATGTAGCTTGAACTGTAGTCCCAGCAGTTGGGAAAACGAGGCAGGAAGACCACCATGAGTCCAGGGTCAGCTTGGGCTACACATGAGTTCCAGGCTATCCTGAGCTACAGAATGAGAACCTCCCCAAGATAACAACGACAAAACCCAAAACAAAACACTTTAAAAAAAAGGAAAAGAAAGAAATTATAGAGAAAAATCCCAGCCTTGTAAGCACAAGAGACAGTCTGCATGTCTATCCTTAAATCCTCCAGCTCTTATTAAGGTCCCCTGGCCACATCCACCAGCCTTCCTAAATCAGCAGCAAGCTTCCGTAGGGTTAAGAGAAACACCGAAGCCTCTAACTGCAGCACTGCTTAACACAAAGCTGGGGCTGGAAGTCAGAGGTGAGCTCTGCGTAGCACAAGATTTCACCAATTACCCTTAAAATTAGATTATGCATTAGGTGATAAAGGCCGAGAGAAAGCTACAGAGAGAAACTCACAGAGGGAACTGTCCACTGTATTATGTATAGGGGACTGTGGCAAAACAGAAGACCAAGGCCCAGACAACCAGTAGGTGCAACCCAAGAAGGGACACAGGGGTCATGGTTCTTCGTGGCAGAGCAGATAGGGCTCACACAGTCCTGGATAACAGGGACATGTCCTTTTCAGTAAATGTCCTATCTCAGTAAATACAATAAGCTCACATGTGTCTCCTCAGGCCCTTTTTAGGGGAAGCAACAGCAGATATTTCTTTTGTAGCCAGAAGAGCAAGAGCACCTCCACTTACCTACAGCACACAACAGAGTGGACACTGCACAGAGAAAGCACCTAGCAGACCCAAAGCAGCCCAGGTCCCTGTTGACAAAGGGGGTCAGTGGCAGTCAGGTGCCTCTTAATGCCTATGTGAAAGAACCTTGAAGAAACCCAAAAGCAGGCGTTTTCCACGTCGGACTCTGAACCACCGCCACACAATCAGGTTCCCTCCCTGCTCATCCGCCAGCCTTGGGAGGATTCTGTATGATCCTCTCACACAGACATGTCTCCAAGCAGCTGCTTTGTACCGATTCCTGCCCTTTAATCTATTGAACAGCTTCTACACATTGGTCCAACCTGAGGATATAGCAAAGACAAAAGGGTGGCCCCTGGTCCTCACTTCCTATAGCATGGAAGGCGAGATGATCAATGGACATGGTGAATCAGGGGACGCTGCACAGCCACAACTGTGGAACAAACAAAGCTCCCTGGTGTTGCTGAATAGTGGCTGTTGGGCAGAGGAGGTCCTGTACACAGAGAGAGATGGTGGTGGGAAATACAGTGGTCACATGGTGAGGAGGCTGGAGAGTAATTTAGAATCACAAATGTGGGTGGAGAGCTGTGTGCTATGCCTGAGAGTTCCTATCTTCTCCTCTGGGGAGTGATGCACGTTTTACCCAAGGAAGCAGCATTGATTGAAGATGTTCTTGTAAACTATTCAAAAGATGAGTCCTTCTGGTGGCCAGAGAGGAATCTATGAGAAGATAGGAGGCGAGGAAGATTGAACAAAATGGCTCCTATATAAAATAAGCAAGCTTCACATTCAACTTCAGCAAGAAGGACCTCACGAAAAGCCAAGGGTTAGGGAAGGCTGACAGGTCCCCTCCACTCTTGGGCCTTCTCTTCCTGCTTATAAAGAAGCTGAGCTCACCAATGGTGTTCTCTGAAGAAGAGCTGCCTGCTGCTGGCATTCTAGTTGTGAAGAAATGGGACAGTACTTCTCAAAGCAGAACCAAGTACACAGTGTGGATTACTGCTCCACTAGTACCCTAGCAGTTAAAACCATCGTTGGAGAGATGGGGCAGCTCTACTCTTTGAAAGCTGGACAGAGAGACCATTACTCTCCATGGTTAAGTGGGCTACAAAGACTTGATCCCTCTCATCCATCACAGACCCCACCCTTTAAAAGCTGCCAGTTGTAAAGGCCGTCCCTAATTGATCAGGAGGGAGAAAATTCATGCCGCCACCCTTACCCCTTTTCCTCCCTAAGCCACCAGAATCAGTAATGGAAAGTCTGGGTGACTGTCATCTGTCCCCTTTACTTTCACTTACATTTCTATTTCCTATTGGCTCCCCACCAGTCCCTTCCTAACATCTGCAGCCTTGTCTGCAGGGAGGTCACAGGGTGATGGGTGAGTGGGAAAGGGAATCTTCTAGAACTGTAGAATCGAGCTTTGAAAGGGACTTTCCACCATCCTCTGATTTTAAAAGCAGATGTGAATTTAGGTAGAAATAGTCATCTTTCCCACATTCTTTCTCCCTTTGTGTTCAGATCCTATTAATCATAGGAAACTGAAATTTTACTCAGGCCAACAGATTCTCAAAGCCTTGCCAAGAAGGCAATTTAACCATAAGGCTTCGACCATCCGCCCTTGCAGGATGGAATTTCAAATGACCGAGTGAGTGGTTACGTGGTGTTAATGAGGACACAGAAATGAAGATCGAAAGCTACATTTACTTGAGTCTTTCTGACTGCGAATCACGACATGGCTGTCATGAGACCCCACACCCCAGATCAAGCTCTTACAGCAGGGGCTACTCCCTCATCACTGAGCTTTAGAGCAGCCCCACAGAGACTGAAAATCTTATCCCCACCTCCTCCCTGCCTTAGGAAACCGACAAAGGAGGAAATGGCAGCATCTTCCTTAAGGTTAAATCCAATGGATGGCCAAGTCTACCACTAGCATGAGAGGTGTCTCAAGTAGAAAGTGCACTGGAGAAGCCTGCTCTCTCACCACCTACACTTGTGGGCTCCATTGGGTGCAGAGCCCTCCACACCTCCCAGCTCCCAGAGAAGCTGAACGGGGGCTGTAAGGCAGAGGAGGCCTCAATTGCATCCCAGGTGCTGTCCAGTGTTTTCTCCCATCAACCAGTGCGAGAAAGTAATGCAGGCCAACAACATGGCACACCGAGGAGGGCTTGCCACCAAGCCCGACAAACATGAGTTTGATCCCCAGAATCCATAAGGTGGAAGGAGAGAACCAACTTTTCTGAGTTGGCCTTTGACATGGACACATGCACCAACATAAGCATGCCCTTCCAACATACACAGATAAAAGAAAAGATAAATATAGATAATTAAAAAAAATTGTAGCCCTGCCTTAAACACTACACCAAGCTGTCACTGTTTCCTGGACATCTAGAGCAGATGTCATGCTGGCTTCTTGCATGAAGTATTCAAACCCCACAAATTCAACACATATGACCTTTGAGCTTAGTCTCATCCATGCCCCTCGCTGGCCCATATACTTAAACGATTCACCTCAGAACCCCTGCTCACAGCCTCCATCACAAGGTGAACTCTTAAGAGATGAGAAATATATAAATCAACTCATTGTTTTTACTTAAATTTTAACTCTTAAACATTGAAACTGACTGTAAATTATATACCAAAACATTTTTGTGGCTTCAAAATCAGATACATAACTACTGTGAAGACCCCTAAGGATGATTCTTTCTAGGAAAATTATGCACTCACTCCTTGGTAACTACTCTCTTTTTCTTTTCCTTTAAAAAAATAATTTATTTTTAATTTAATAAAATTAAATTGGTGTTTTGTCTGCATGTATGTTTTTGTAAGGGTGTCAGATCATGGAGTTACAGACAGTTTTGAGTTGCTATGTAGATGCTGGGAATTGAACATGTGTCCGGGGAAGAGCAGTCAGTGCTCTTAACTGCTGTGCTATCCCTACAAACCCTTTTTCTTTTTATTTATTTATTTTTTATTTATTACAATTTATTCCCTTTGTATCCCAGCTGTAGCCCCCTCCCTCATCCCCTCCCAATCCCTCTGCCCCTCCCTCTTCTCCTCCCATATCTCTCCCCAAGTCCACTGATAGGGGAGGTCCTCCTCCCCTTTCCTTTGACCCTAGCCTATCAGGTATCATCAGGACTGTCTGCATTGTCTTCTGTGGCCTGGTAAGGATGCCCACCCCCCACAGAGGGAGGTGTTCAAAGAGCCAGTCACTGAATTCATGTCAGAGACAGCTCCTGCCCCTGTTTCCCTTACTAGGGAACTCACTTGGAGATTGAGCTGCCATGGGCTATATCTATGCAGGGATTCTAGGTTATCTCCATGAATGGTCCTTGGTTGGAGTTATCAGTCTCAGAAAGGACCCTTGGGCCCAGATTTTTTGGTTCTGTTGACCTCTTTGTGGCATTCTATTGAGGCTTTCTTTGTGCCCAATTATGTTGTCTATTTTGGAGAAGTTTCCATGAGGTGCTGAAAAGAAGGTACATTCTTTTTTGTTTAGGTGGAAGGTTCTGTAGATGTCTCTTAGGTCTATTTGATTCATGACATCTGTTAAGAGTCATTGTTTCTTTGTTTAATTTCTGTTTTGTTGACCTGTCTTTGTTGAAAGTGGGTTGTTGACATCTCCACTATTAATTGTGGGGACCTATGTGTGATTTAAGTTTTACTAATATTTCTTTTACAAATGTGGGTGCCCTTGTATTTGGGGCATAGACGTTCAGAATTGTGATGTCTTCTTGGTGGGTGGAATTTTCCTTTGATGAGTATGAAATGACCTTTCCCATCTCTTTTGATTAATTTTGGTTGAAAGTCTATTTTATTAGATATTAGAATGGCTACTCCTGCTAGCTCCTTGGGTCCATTTTCTTAGAAAAGTGTCTTCCAGACCTTTACTCTAAGGTAATGTCAATCTTTGTGACTTAGGTGTGTTTCTTGTATGCAACAGATTGTTGGGTTTTATCTGCACATCTGTTCTGTTAGTCTGTGTCTTTTTATTGGAGAATAGAGTCCATTGATGTTGAGAGAGATTAATGACCAGTGACTATTAGATCCTTTTATTTTGATGTTGATTGTGGTAGTGTGTTTGTGTGCTTGGCTACTTTTAGTTTTGCTATAGTGAGGTTTGTTTCCTGTGTTTTACCCAATGTAGGTAGCTTTCTTGGGTTGTTATTTTTCCTTCTAATATCTTCTGTAAGGCTGGATTTGTTGTTTAAATTTGTTTTTGTCATTGAATATCTTGTTTTCTCCATCTATATTGATTGAGAGTTTTGCTGGGTATAGTAGCCTGGGCTGATATCTTTGTTCTCTTAGAGTCTGCATGATATCCTTCCAGGCCTTTCTGGCTTTCATAGTCTCTGTCAGGAAGTCAGGTGGGGTCTGATGGGTGTGTCATTATATGTTACTTGGCCTTTTTCCCTTGCAGCTTTTAGTAGTTTTTCCTTTGTTCTGTATACTTACTGTTTTGATTATTATGTGGTAGGAGGATTTTCTTTTCTGGCCTAATTTATTGGGTGTTCTGTAGGCCTCTTGTATGCTTATAGGCCTCTCCTTTACATTGGGGAAATTTTCTTCTATGATTTTGTTGAAAATATTTTCTGGGCCTTGGAGATGGGACTCTTCTTTTTCCTCTATCCCTATTATTCTTAGGTTTTGTTTTTTCATGTTGTCTTGTATTTCTTGGATGGTTTGTGTCAGGAATTTTTCAGATTTAACATTTTCTTTGATGGATATGTCAATTTCTTCCATTGTATCTTCAACACCTGGGATTCTTTCTTCCATCTCTTGTTGTCTGTTGGTTATGCTTACCTCTGTAGTTCCTGTTTTCTGCCCTAAGTTCTTCCTCTCCATGATTTTCTATTTATATTTTCTTTAATTTTTCCAATTCTATCTTCAGATATTGAACTATTTTGTTGATTTCTTTCACCTGTCTGAATGTATTTTCCTGTTTTTTTCTTCAATTCCTTCAGCTCTTTGTTTGAACATACCTCTATTTCTTTTATTTCTTTCAGTGATTTAATTATTTCCTCTCTGAAGGCCACTGCATCTTCCTGTATTTCTTTATGGACGGCCATAATTTGTTTGACTTTATCCTCTTCTATTTCTTTATGGATGGCCATAATCTATTTGACTTTATCTTCTTCTATTTCTTTACACGTTTTATTTGTTTCCTCCATTATCCTCTTCATAAGCATAGATGTAAGGTCATCTTCTTGAACTTCACTTACGTTAGGGTGTCCAGGGCTACTTGCCCCTGGATAACTTGATTCTGGAGGTTCCACAATGTGTTGGCTGTTGTTGGTTGTATTTTTTTGTGCTGGCCTCTACCCATCTGGCTGTTCCAAGTATTGGCTGTTAGTTTTTGGTGCCTGCTGGAATCCTGGGGTAGGGAGAATCCTCTTGGCAGGAAGATAGCTATTCCTGAAGGAGGCTCCCTTGGCTTTTTGGGTATAGTCACTGAATGGCCAGTGCTTCTCAGGAATTGCCACAGCTCACCTCAGGTGTATGGACCTGTGTGGTAACTGTGGTCATTGATAGTCAGGGAGGCTCTCCTCTCACCAGGAGAAGTCCTGGAGACAGCTTCCCTGCCACTAGGTTTCTTGCTCTGAATTTAGTGAGATGCTGCTGTTGTTGCTCTTAAACCGTGGTTGCTGGGCTCAGCCCTCTTGAAGAACTAGGGAGCCTTATGGTTTGATCAGTTTAGCTAGGGAGAAAGATTGTGCCTTGGAGCAGTGTCTGGGAGCTGATCCCACATATCCCAGGCTTCTGTAGGTCTGAGGTTGGAGCTCTGTGCTCCAGTACACATGAGGTAATCAGTGCAGGTGAGCACAGCACTCATGCATGCATACAGCAGGAGGCTAGAACCCGGAGCCTGTGGGAACCCTGGGATTTTTCCAGGGATTAGATGGGTGTCCTGAGGTCAGACTTGATGTTTCTCCTACCATGGGGTTTCCTCTTGACAGGGAGACCCAGTCTGTGGTGTTTTGGGTTTCATAGTTCAATCTGGGATGGTGAGTAGAGCATGCAGGCTTGTTGCTGGCAATTGGGCACCTGCAGGAACCCAGGAACTTTTCCTGAAAACTTTTCATGAGGGTAGGAGGGTTGGCTGAGTGCCCTGAGGTCGGACCTGATGTTTCCTTCACCGTCCCAACAGGGAAACCCAGTCTCTGGTGTTTTAGGGCCCATAGTTCTGTCTGGGACAGTGAGTTGGCATACATGTGGGTCTCTTGGCTGGTGGCTATGCACCTGCTGGACCCCAGGACATTTTCTAGAGGTTGTCTGGGTGACCTGAGGTGGGTGCCAATTGCTTCCTTCACTGTGGGGTTTTCTCTAGACTGGAAAACCCAGTTTCTGTTGTTGTGATGCCTATTGTTCAGTCTGGGATGGTGCTCAGAGCACGCAGGATTACGGCTCTGGGATGGTGATGAAACACTGGCAGGGACCTGGGAACTCTTCCTTGGTTTAGCTGGGTGACCTGAGAATGAACCCTATTGCTTCCCACACCATGGGGGTTCCTCTCAGCTGGGAAACAGAATCAATGGTGTTTGGGGGCCCAGAGTTCAGGCTGTTGTTCGCTGTGCAGTCACTGCTGTCCTGCTCACCTGACACCATCTTGGCACCACCATCTTGAACCTCCCCTTTCCACATGCCCCTCTCTTTTTCTTAAAGCCAACTTTTCTTCACACTGACTGTGGTGGTTTGAATGTGAAATGTCCCCATAGGCTCATGTATTTAAACGGCTTGTGCCAGTAGGTGGTGCTGTTTGAGGAGGTTACAGAACCTTTAGGAGGTGGAGCCTTTTTGGAGGAAGTAGTTTAGGAGTGGACTTTGAAAGTTCATAGCCCCATCCCACTTCCAATTTACTCTTTATGTTTCCTGTCTGTGGTTAAAGATGTGATTTCTCAGCCTCCTACTCTGGCTGCCTATGCCTCCCCGGCCATTATGAATCCTAACCCTCTGGAACCATCAGCCAAAACAAATTATTTCTTCTGAAGTCACTTTTGGTCACATGGTGTTTTATCACAGAGACAGAAAGTAATTAACACACTGACTCATCTCAAAATTATTTTGTTGATATAAGACAAGATCCTGGCTACATCTAAGCAGAGATCTTTAAGGTGAACATTTCAGGCTGCACAGCCAGCGTCTTGGGCTGTTTCCCATTCCCACTGACACATCCGGAGTGTCTTGGGCACATTTTCTACAGCCTGAACCATCAAACCCCCATCTGGAGCCACACAGTCTTGGTTTCTCTGGAAAGCCTTATTAGCTCCTCCTGAGCTGACCCATTTCTGAGATATAGTATAACACACGCACACTTCAGTTACCCAGTGTGATTGCTCTCACAACCACCATGGCTGTCCTGGGGACAATGCATCACTCCTCTCAATGTCCCAGAACTCCCCAGAGCTGCCGGTGGCCAGCCCTGCTTCCTGGGCTGGCATTTGCTGTCCAGGCAGAATCATCCATCAAGTGAATCACGTTCTCACCCCAGGCAGCTTCTTGGCTATGCTTTGATATGGTCCCAAACTAAATATTTGCCATTATTAAAGAACAAACTGTAAACGATGCTCTGGGGGCTTCCAGAGAGGATTAAGTATGAAGGCTTCCTTCTAATAACATTTTTGTCTTGGGTTGACTATGCTGCTTAAGAAAGAAATTCAGGTGCCTGATATCTTTTGTATAGTCATGCACTTGCAGATAATGGAAAGAAAAGTTATATATGGAGAGAGACAACAGACAGGTATGATATATAATGACATACATATATTATATACATACATATTTATACAAACACAAACCTACTTTGCATCTACAGCTACCCATGTGCCAAGCTTATGAATTATTATTAGAATGATGATTCAAAAACATAATTTGCAACATTAAAATATCCTTTTAAAATTTGTTTTTGCTTGAGTCTCTGAATTGAATATTTTATTAATCTCGTAGTCTTATTATTCAGGACCATCAGAACATTTGACCTAAATCCATATGATTTCTACTAGGAAGGAGGTAGGGGTGAGTGCTTTTCACATAATTTATATTAACAAACTTCATAAACGTTATGAACTGTAACCATCTTGCCCTCCTGTTTTTACAATGCAGTGACTATGAGTTTAAGCCTCATAAAAATGACTTATGGACACACAGCTATCATTCCCATATTTAAGCTGCACCTACCTCATTCTGAAAGTGTTGCCTGTTTGCCCTATTGCTCAGTCCTGGTTAGAATCCAACTCTGTGCTGGCCAGATTCTACAGGAAGCTGTGGTGACCCATGTTTACCATGGGTTCCAGAGATGACATGACGCTTGGGGTTACCAGTGTCCCCATTTCATTGGTTTTTCAGAGACTGCTAGCCTGAAAGGCTAGACATTCCAATCAGCCTCTTAGCTAACACCTACATTTGGAGGGGAAATGGGCTCCAAATACATTTGTTTATTAATTAGCCAGAGGAAGGGAGACAGGGGAATGGGGATCTGAGAGGCTCAGTCTTTACCTGCGTTTGAAAGAGTTTCATGTCTTTCCCAGGCAGAGTCATCTTTGGGGGATGAGAAAAGCCGATTGTTCATCTGGAAAACAACAAAAATTCTTCCAGTTCTGTTTTTTTTTTTTCTTGCCTGGTCAATGGTGCACATTGGGGCTGGGGAGAAGGCTCAGTGGGTAAAGCATCTGCTTGCAAGCCTGATGGCCTGAGTCAGATACCTCGCCTACACCATCAGCTGAACATGGTGTGAGCGGATCTATCATCCCCAGTGCTTCTCTGGCAGGATGGGAGGCAGAGACAGAAGAATTCCAAGAAGGCTCAGGCCACCTAGCCTAGCACAAACAGCAGTGACCAACAGAAAAACCCTGTCTCAAACATAGTGGGAAGTGAGGACTGATACCAAGTTGTCCTCTGACCAGACAGTGTTATGAATATATCTCCATTATCTCTTGACTTAGCACTGCCAATGAAATAGAGCATGGGTTTTTGATAACTTCAAAATGTCCAAGAATGGAAGAGAGAGGGAGAAAAAGGAAGGAAGGTAGTTTGAAATCAGTCAACATTGATTTGGGTGGATTTTGTTAGTAGATTAAAGAACCACCTCCCAGTGCTGGGTGGACGGTAAACCTGAACATTCAATAAATATTGGTAAATCGATTAACTGAGCAATTAAATTTCAAGAATTAGCTTTTAAAGTCCAATGAAAATAAGATTTATGGCCACAAAAGGGTTCTGTTGTCTGTAAGTGTATTATCACACTGATTTTCTCCTCCAGGAGCAAATAGTTGAAACTCTGCTTTAGTCTTTGTGAAAACAGTTGCTATGAATGACATTGTAGACCCTGAGTATGATGACAGTGAGATTATAGGGTCTGGCTCTCTACAAAGTTCACTATTAGGAAGAGTATATCAGGCTACCCAAAAAATCACACACACTGAAGTCTCAAACTGGGGCTTGGATGTGGTTTCTGTGTGAACTGTGACATGTAAGCCAAAGGACCTGAGCTCAGATCCTAGCACTCCCATAAAAGGCAAACATAGCAGCACATGCCTGTAATTCCTGTGCTGGGGAGATAGAAACAGGAGGATCCCAGAGCTTGCTGGCCAGCCGCTCTAGCCAAATCAGAATGTTCCAGGTCCAATGGAAAGTGATTTAGGTAGACCTGACACTGACCCCTTTCTTCTCTATTGAACACACATACATGAATGTATGTGTGAGCATACATTCACACATGAACATGAACACACATATGCATTCACACATGAACATGAACACAGATACAGTCACATACAAACAGGTACACACATACAAACATACATGAGTGTGTAACCGCAGACACATAAATCTCATGTTTAATGTAACCTTAAAAATGTTGAATGGAAAAAAATGTTGAATGGACTGTATTCATAGCTAGCTCTGGATGTATCATGTGGGGTGCACATTGGATACAGCTCTTCCAGATCATCTTGTTCTATGCAGGTCTGCCCATACCTCCCTGTCATACCCTATGGCCTTTTCCTGCTAGTGATCTCCTCTGACGGTCCTGTTGTATCCAAAGATGAATTGGGAGGCTGCTTACTTATGGAGCTCAAGCCTGGCTCCCATTCTGAACATTGGCTCTGTTCTCAGTCCAAGTCTGAGTTCAGCTTATTTGTGCTTACTCCTTATTTGGGCTCTTTTCATTCTTAGATTATGTACTTCACCCATGTGGGGCTGCAGCAGGAGAAGATGCAGCCAAAAGATACTTCTGGGTGAGACGGGGGGATCCAAGATGGCTGCCACGAGAGAACACTGTGTCTGAGGAGTAGGAGAGCAGAAACAACGCAGCGACCAGGAGACTGAACTCTGGGACCTAAAACGCCAGCATTGTGAGTGCCAGGTG
>CM053762.1:11341791-11455091 GCA_028658305.1 Pachyuromys duprasi
AAAAAAAAAAAACAAAAGATACTTCTGACCCAAGTAGTCTGGATTGCCCAGACATCATAGAGACAGAGATGATTAGAGCTAGGATGAACTCCAGAGAAGCCAGGTGTCAACTGCTGTGACTTTCCACTCTAGCCCCACTCAGTCTCTCTTCCAACCACCAACATGACTGCTGGTCATACAACATGATGACAACTATGAGACATCATAGGTAACTGTCACCAGACTCAACGGTTACCCACATCAGTCACTGAATTCTCAGCATTCTTAGAAAGACATGGCAGGTGACAGAGCTGTAGCATCAGTAAAGGAACAGACCACAGTCACACAGCTGGGGTAAGAGAGAGAAAGGCAGGACTTGGACCAAAAACCAACCAAGTACCAATCTCCACAGTTTTCAGCCAGTATGTTCCAAGTATTATCGTCACCACCGTGAACAACATTACTGTCATTGCCGTCACCATTACATCATCACCAGCATCACGATTACCATGATCACCATTTATCGCTCTGACCACCATCACCACCAGTACTGCCATAATCATCATTGCTATCACTCTCATCATTCACATCATCACTATCACCATGGTCACTGAATGTTAGTATTTGACTAATAGACTCTATCTGGTAATACTTGCATATTCACTAACCAACTAAGTGAGTTTACCAACACTTAAGTGTGCCAGTTTGGATTGCAGATGGCTTCTCTGTCTGTGGGGCCTTGGATGTCCAAGAAGATGAGTGACTAAGCCCCTCTGCAAATACCCTACTTCTCCTAAGCAGCTCTGGCCACTGGGGATCCAAGAGTTCCCAATGGCAGGTGACTCTGGAGTTTCCTTCATCAGCCTGATCCCAGAGCATAACCCACCCAACCACAAGGTCCAGGAAAGTCTTAGGTTTGGCCCTACTTTCTACAGATCATCCAAGGCCATCCACTATACAGAAGAACAACCCTTTTACTATGGTGTCAAGAGGGCCTGTGAGTCTGCCTATGATAACATCAGTAGATCACCAAGTCACACTCTGTGATCTTCTTCCTTCCCTTGACTGTGCATACTTATACTCACTACAGGATCTTTTCATGTACTTATGAGTTTGTTTAACATGCTTTCCAGGCCTTCCTTCCTATGTATCTCAGCTCATGTGACCTGCCCTCATGAGTATCTCCTGACATTACCTTCAAAACCAGATAAAGATCATGATTTGCACATCATAAACCATTCTTTCCCTTCAGAACACATGCCTTGATTTGTAAATACAGTGGAACACATGGAGATATGCCTGACCATTTCTCAACATGTGAGAAATAAAATACACCATATGAGAATAAAATATACCATACCCTGCTTGCCAACAGATTTCTTGCTCTGAATATAAGGCTGAACACATTATAGCCCTCAATTAGAATTGGTTACGGGAGATAAAGGAATAAATGAGTGTAGGAATAAATAAAAGCAGAGCCTTTTTTTTTTCCCCAGGACCATAGTGCACAGAACTCCAGTATCCACCGACCTGACTCCTTAGAACCTCCCCATCAGGACACCCAGCCACACCTTCCTCAACATTCCCTCTGCCTCTGCCTCTTAACATGAGCAGTACTCTTCAGGCATTCTCCTTGACCTTCCTCACCAACTCACCTGAGGGAGCCATCCACTCCAGTGTTCGGTTTGTCCATCTTCATTGAGCTACTGGCCCACATCCCAGAGTTCCACTTGTTCTGCTGTTCAGTGGCCAATGCTGCCAGCTCTGCTGGATGGTATCTACCAGCTGCTCCTTTTGGCTCCTGAGCATCTCACCATCCCACATCCATGTCTCCCACAGCCTTGATGAAAACCTCTGCAGTGACCTCTCACTCACATCTCTGCAGCCTCTTTTCTCTACTCCATCACCTGTGACATTTCCATAAAGTAATTCTAACTCTGTGCCTCCCCAGCTTCCAACTTTTGGTTGTTTTTTTTTTTTCAATAGATTAAAAGTCTAGTAAAGGCCATTTATTTTCATGAGCTTTTCCCAAGTAGAGTTGTTCATAATATCAAAATGTCGCAAGTATCTGAATTAGCCAACCTCAGAGAACAGCTTTGTAAGTCACATCACATGTGCACAGTGAAACCCAGGCATCTGCTACCATTAAAACAATGCCTGTGTTCCTGGCTACATCCCCCTCATCTATGTACTACAGCATGTCACCAGTGGTCTCAAATGCTCGGCTAATCTGAATATGTCTTCTTGAAGAATAATTTTTAACAAACTTTGTCCTGCACAGAGAGAGGCAGGATCTGAGCTTTGCCATGGTAGTCATCACCTGTGAGCCGCGACTGAGAGCTGTTCTTGTTACTGACAGTGTTCTTCAGCTCTGTTTTAACTATGTAAGATACAAAGTGTATTTATCAGTATGGATGCTGTTTCCTCCCCCGGAAAGGTACCCCCCCTAATCAGTCAGCTCGTTGTTCACAGCTATATTGCAAAATCTACAACAGCCCCAGGACCATTGTATAACCCCAATACAAGCAGAGCAAGTGAATGAATGAATGGATAAATGGATGAGTGAACGAATGAACAAACAAACAAGTAAATGGTAAGAGAACATGAAATGCTATGTTATGGTAAGGGAGCATGAATGCAGCAGAAACACCAGGAAGTGTCCACCATTACGGCTTCTTAATTAGAATCCCTAGTTCATGAAAATGTTATTTCAAACAATGGAAAAAACATACAAAATTACAATTGCTTCCTACTGGAGATGGTGTCCAAACAGATCTTCAGAGAGTAGATGATTGTGGACCTACTAAGTATCAAGCCAGAAGCAGCCCCAGCCTAGTTCAGACACTCTCTGTAGCCCTGCACTCTAGGATTCCAGCTTCCCTTTCTTTGGCTAGAATGCTGTGTCTACATGTGTGTGACATGCATGCACATGCATTTGCCTAACAGACATGGAGACAGTTCCTTGAGCTTTGCAAAACATCAAGCCAGCAAATCGGACTCTGAAACTCATACCCCAGCAAAGAAGAGGCTACAAAAAAAAAACCAAACAAACAAAAACAAAACAAAACAAAAAAACAGCTGGGAATTTCCAGACTAGATATAACCCTGCTGCAAACACCTCACCTCTTCAACGCTGCCTCTTCAGACAAGTGTATTGTTTTAGTTAACTTTTCTCATTGCTATTACAAAATGCCTGACAAAATTACTTAATGCCTGAAGGGCTTATGTTGGCTCACAGTTTGAGAGCGTACAGCCAATCATGGTGAGGAAGACAGAACAGCAGGAGTATGAGATGGCTGATCACATTACATTTGCAACCAGGAAGCAGACAAGGATGGTATTGGTCCTCTGCTCACTGTTTTTCATTCATTCATCAGGTTCCCCAGCCCATGAGATGGTACCGTCCACATTCAGGGTGAGTTTTCTCTAGTCTCTTAAAACCTTCTGGACATACCTGTTTAGAGACCCCAAGTCTACTTCTAACCCAAGGAACCGAAGACCAAGAGGGCAGGTTTGGGGCTGGGTCTTACCTTTAGGATAATGATGGATGCTGTTGGAATCTAAAGAAAAAAGGCCATCACTATCATTTACTGGGAATACAGGAAGTTCCACTAGGGGCCAGGCAGTGTGTGGAATGGCTGAGCCCTCTTGGACCAGCATCTAGCAAGGGCTCTATTAGAATAGCACACACTCTCCTCCACCAGTCAGACGCATGATTGATCTTTGCCGGTGGTACATATTTGTTTTCAATCTTCTGAACTCTCTTCTGCAACAGTAATTGATGTCAGACAGTGTATTTTCTGGTTAATGCAGCCCCACACCTATCATAGCTCAAATCTGTGCTTTCTCTCTCCACCATGACTCCCTCTCCATGCTCTGTCTATTCGTGTTTACTTCTGGTTTAACTTTTTCTAATCTAAAATAAATCAGCATGAAAAGCATTAGATTTTTTCATTTAGATTTTCAATTGGCTTTTATTACCGAGATAATTCTCCTTATCTGATTGCAAAAGGGGATTGTTCACTCTTTAGGATCTGAAGGAAGATGGCGAGGTTCAATCTCTCCTTTGTGTTTCCTTCATTCTCCATTGTAAAGGTGGAAGGGGGGGGTTCTGGTTTGAAAATGCATCAAAATGGGGTTTAAGCTCCATCTCCCCTCCTGTTGGAGACATATGAAGGGCATCAGTTTCTTCCCGGGTTGCTTAAAGAGAAGAGGTCTGTAGAAACTACAATTCTTCAACTTCAGCTCTCATCTGTTTGCAGGTAGAAATGACAGCAGCCAAAAATGGAGCCATTAACCAGAAAATTCTATGCAGGTATCAGGCATGGTGGGTAGAGTCACTTCAAAATACAGGCATGTTGATGACTCTGCTACAAGATTAAGAGTAACTAAACTGTTCTGTATTTCAAAAGGTGATGTCCCCTGATTCCTTAAGTATTCCTTCCAGCGTGTTCTGTCATGTTTGCTATTCTTCTTTGCTCCTTACTTCCCATGAGGTGATGGCTCTCAGGGCAGAATCTGTTTCTTCTTGGGAGGAAACTTTTCTCCCAGTAATCATTTAGTGCCATTTCCTGCTTTCCCCAGTGACTGCCCCGTCCCCAACCCCACTTGAGAATCAGGTATAGCAAAGTCACTCTGACTTTGGAACACCCCAGAAAGTTCTGAGAGTTCAGTAGCTCTCTCTAATCTATGACTGATAACTCAGCTGTTACTGCTTTTATTCATTCAAAGCAACAAGAACAAAATGAAAAACACTGAGCAGTTTCAGGGTAATTCTAAGCCCTTCTCTGACCTGCCTGCATGGAAGTCCTCCTCTGGCCTGAGAAGCAGAGATTGGCATTTCAAGCTAGTAGGTGCTTGAGTGCTCTTTGTTTGGTTTGGTTTGGTTTTGTGTGTATAAACACGAGACTTACAGAAAACAATCTAAAGAGAGCCCTTTTCATACCTGACTTTCATGCTTTTTTGAGAATTAAGGGGGGAGATACCTTCTACTTATTGGAGAGAGCACAATTGGTCCTTAATGGTATTATCACAAGAAAATGATCACAGCTGTCCTCCCAAGGGCTTACCATGAACTGAGCAGTGCTAAATGCTTCTGAGGTATTGTGTAATTTCCATGGCAACCCTAGAAGAAAAGGTCTACCATAACTCCATCTTCACAGCAAGAAAGTGCCATTCTTAATATTATTTGTTGTAACAATGTCAGCAGTAGTGTGGTCAACGGTGAAGAATTCTTGAGTTCCTACTTTGCACCACACTTCATCTTGAGCCCCTTTTACGTGTGACTGAAGTGCAGCCCCACGTCAGCATTACTTGAAGGCATCATGATGAAAATATATTATATCAAAGGGGTGCTCCAGTGTAATGACGAGCTCTCTGAAGCGACTGACGACGGAGAAAGCAAATGTCCATGGGCAATTTCAGAGTTAAATTTGACCAGGCTGAAAGACAAACTTGCCTATATCTGGGCCCAAACTTCTAGCCTTCTGCAGTCTCAAGAAAGAATGGTTGATTTGGTTATGATGATGAGAAGTTGCATGCATTTGTAATCCCAGGGCCAGGGTGGTGGGTAAAGGAGGGTCTTGGAGTTCGTTATCAAGCATGTCTGACTGAATCAAGAAGTTCCAGGTTCAGTTAGAGATCAAAAGATAAGGTAGAGGGCTGGCAAGATGGCTCAGCAGCTAAAGACACTTGCCACTAAGCTTGATGTACTGAGTTCAAGCTCTAGAGCCCACTTGATAGAAAGAGAGGATTTCTAAAAGTGGCCCTCTGGTCTTCATGGGTGTGCTGTGATATTTATGGGCAGGCATGCATGCTTACATACACACATGTAATTATAATAGAAAATAAATTTAAGAGTGAGTGGACATCAGAACGCTGATCTCTGCTGATACACAAACACGCCCATCCCCTATACATGTGTACACATACAACATGTACCTATGCATATCACATACAAACACAAAAGTAACACTTGCATTGGCATAAAACACTATAGACTGCAGGATTTCTGCTCTTGGTCATTTTGAGAAAGCAAGGGAGAGGTTGCCAGGCACCTGGGTCAGAGAGCCTGAAAGGCTAAGGCAGGAGGGACACTGAGGCCGGTGGAAATGTCGCAGATCATGTGGCTACACCACTGTCTGCATCTGCCCAAATAAAATGAACTATGTTCTTCTAAAATTCATGAATATTGATGCATGCAAATTTTATTTTTAATAAGGATGAGCTTTTGAAAAAAAATCATATCCTGAATAAGCTCCGATTTAGCTTAGAGTTGGATTCAACCAGCATGTCTAATAAGAAATAAACCCAGTCAGTAAGTTGCCCTTGGGCATCTTACCACCCACTGGATAAACCTACAACTGAGGATTAAGATATGTACCTAGAGTTCACGTACCTTAAGCACAACTGAGTGTAAGGCCAGCTTTGTGAGTGTGGGACCTTTGGGTTTACCCAAGGGTTTATACACAGAGGATCCACACTGGTTTAATGTTGCCATCTCAAATGTTTTCTTATGGTGGTAAAATATACATAGTATAAAATTCACCATTGCAATTCACCATTGTGTGAGTGTACTTTTTCATGTGTGTGCGGGTGTAAATGTGTGCATATGCTTATGGAGGCCAGAGGTCAATTTAAGTGCCTCCTCAACAATCTTCCTCAACATGCGTTGAGACAAGCTCTCTCACTGAGCCTATCAGTTTGGCTAGCCTGGCTGTCCTGTGAGCTCCAGAGATATCTGCCTGTTTGCGGCACCTCCCCACAGCACCAGGGCTACAGATTGTATATGGTTACTTGATATCTCAACCCAGGTCCCCAAGCTAACACAGCCAAGCACCTCACCAACTAAACCATCTCCCCGGCTGCCATTGCAACCAATTTTAAAAGCTGTTAAGCATCTCCATGATGTCATTTAGCTATCACCACTCTTACAGTTTGATTAAGAAATGTCCCCCATAGGCTTATGTTTTTGAATACCTGCACTCAGCAGTAGCGCTGCTGGGAAAGGATGGGAACTTTTAGGAGGGGAGCCGTGCCGGAGGGAGTATGTTTCAGGTGCAGGAGTTGGGAGTGTTAAGGGGGTGTGGCTTCAAATCACTTCCTGCTCTCACTCATTTGCTCACTCTCTCTGCCTCTCTGTGTGTCTGTGTCTCTGGTGCTCTGTCCTTCTCTCTGTGTCTCTCTGGCTCTCTGTGTGTATCTCTCTGTCGGTCTGTCTGTCTCCGTGTCTCTTCCTGTGCCAATGAAATGTCATCAACCATTTTCCTGTCCTACCATCACGCCATGCTTTCCCCACCATGCTCTCCTTCCGGAACTGTAGGGTGAAATAAACTTCCCGCTCTAAGTTCCTTTTGGTCATGGCACTTTGTCACAGAAACAGAACAGTAACTAATACAGCTGCTATCAATTTCCAGAATGATTTCTTCCCTACAGGAAGCTCTGTACCCATTAGACAATTCCCCCCATCCCCTACCGGTCTCACCTAGCCTCTATCTGCTTCATGCGAATTTGAGTATGCCAGTGGTCTCGTGAGGCTGGAGTCTGCTGACTTCTTTCACTTAGCACAATATCCTCAAGATGCATCCATGCTGTGGAGGAGCTCTCGTTCACTCTGTTCCCTGTGCCCTTTGGTCCATATACCCTTACTTTTTATTAACTCTAATTTATCCTTTTTTTTCTTTTGTAGGTCTCTGCTTTTGATATTACTATATTGAAACTTTCAATAATTTTACTTTTAAAGTTACAACTCAGAAGTGAAGTCTGATGGGATGCGGAGCTGGCTTGTGGGTAAAGGGACTTGAGTGGTGAGTGCTCATCAGTTTCCTTGGTGGCCTTTGTTAAGATGATGAAGTGGCGAAGGGGGTACCTTTGGCAGGCCCATGCCAAGTTGTGCCCCTAAGAAATTATACTATGTCACACAATAGATCTAGTTTAAGAGGTTTACAGACAGAGAAGGAGAGTGAATGGCCATCTTGGAGTGGGGACATGAGAGGGAGATAGAGACAGAGAGGTTGGGAGACAGAGAGAATAAAGGAAAGTGGAGGGGGGAGGGAGACATGGAGAAAGGAAGGGAGGAAAAAAGGGAGGGAGGGAGAGAGGAAGCAATCTGGGGTGACTGAGACCTCTTACGTGCCACACCTAGTGCACCTGGCACACTTTTCTTACCTGCCTGCAGCGGGTAATGATAAACACTGCTGCCACTAGGTCCCTGAGGGCAGGCCAGTGGAAAGGCCTGATTGCTAACAGCCTTGGCATAAGGAATCCCTGAGGCTCAGAGTCTGGGGGAGCTTGTGATATAGTAGAGTTGGATAGACTCACAGCGAACTCAAGATGGGTAGGTCATGTCTAGAATGCAATGTGTCCAGATGCCCACTGCACTGAGGCCACACCTCCTGATTCACTGCAGAAATAGCCAGGAGTCAAGAACGTTCAAAAATACATGAATTGCCAAACAGCTCAATGGTGTCTTAACCACTGGCATGGTCCTACAAGGTTAGGATATTGAGGGCTTGGTCCCCAGATGGTGGCACTCTTTTGGAAGGTTCTAAAAACTTTAGGAGGTGGGGCCTAGGTGGAGAAAGTGGGTCATTGAAGCTGTGCTGTTAGGGGCTGTATCTTATCCCAGTCCCCATTCTGTTGCTCTTCCTGATTCCTGTGTACTATGAAATGAGTGGCCTCTGCCTCATGCTCTCACCGCTCTGAAATTATGTGAGGAAGGTCCATAATCAGTGTAGCCAAAGACTTCAACATTATGTCAGCTATTGCTCTCACTGCTGTGGATAAACACTTAACAAGAAACAACGTTCTGGAGGGATGTTTATTTTGACTCACAGTCCAGAGGAATGAAGGCTGTGGTGAAGAGTCACAGCAGCATGCATACCTTCGTCCTCACACTGACCAGAAAGAGGAGATCAAGGGAAGTCGGCGCTCCATGGCTTTTTCCATTTTCCCTTTTTATTCACTTCTGACCACAGCCCATGGCATGGTACTGCCCATGCTAAGGCTGGGTCATTCCCCTTCAGTTCAATCTTTCTGAAAACCCCTTTTCCAGACATGTCCAGAAGTGTGGCCCCCAAATACCCTAAATCTAGTCACACTGGCAGTGAAAATTAACCTTCATACCTTGAAACCACTTGCCAAAATCACTTCTCCCTTTTAGATGATCATGTCAAGTATTTTGCCACAAGGTGTTGCAGGGTGGGGCACGGTCCCTGCAGGACAGCCAGACTGGGTAAAAAACTTCTGAAGAGTCTGACCCCATGGTTTAATTTTCTCACACATTTAAACACCATAAAACTTTGGGGGACAAAGCTTTAGGGATGGCCACATCAAAATTCCCTTGCAAAATACCACACTATAGCAAAGTACCTGAGACCTTTCTCATAAGAGTGAGCTCTACTGACTGGCAAACTGCTCAGGGTGAGGCTGCTCAGGGTGAGGACCTAGAGAGAAGGGATTTGTAATAAGCATAAAGTTAGAGTCTTTTGGTGGAGGATGCAAAGTACAGGGGTCTTCTTTCAGGAGGATCAGTTCTTTCCACTGAGATACAAAGCCTGGAATTAGGGTCTAAACAATGTCTCAGGATCTGGCTCCTAATAGAATAGCAAAGGATCATCAGGTTGCCTGAAGGCTTTCACACCAGTATTCCAAGTGACCGGGTGTCATTCCTCCTTTCCTTGAAGAAAGCAGAGACTTAACAATTCTGGTTTCTCTGATGCTTACCCCAGAATATGCTTCCTACAGCATGGACAGAAAGTTTAACTAACATGCTTATATCTTTCCCCTGGGTTGACAAACCACACTTGCTGAAACAATGATGGAGAAAGAAGGAAGGAAAACCCAAGCCACCTTTGCAGTCCTCGCCTACTTCCACGCAAGCCAAAGGCAGTGAATGTTGGTGGAATGTGACCTTATTCAAGGACAGGAATTAGACAGCTGAGCTGGCTGTTGCAGCAAGTTCCATTGTTTTTGTAAGAATGACGCACACATGCCCATAGAAGAGCTGGGACATACTTGCCATTGTACTGATTCCACACGGGAGTTAATGTCATAACTCATTTTTTTTTTTGCTAAATACAGCATTGGACATTATCAAGATGGGCAGTAAAATCACACCAATAATGTAAAATTGTAATTTGTCTTTACAGAGACCATTTAACTAAAAAAATTAAAATGCCATGGAAAAATCAAAAGAAAGGAAAAGACAGAAAAAAGTCTGAAAGCTATTTAAAGACCTTTGCTCACAGCTCTCTTTTCAAAAAGAACTCCTATTTTCATTTTGCAACAATGTTGAAAAATTACACAGCCCAATATAAGCAGCCATTATTCTGAGACTTCTTAGGAGAGCCTTCCTATTTTCACTCCTGAATCCCTAGTGCAGCGGTATGTATGAGAAAACCAACAAAGCTTGCTCCATCACAGGGAACATGTCTCTCCTCAGCACTCATGGAACCCTTTCTGCATACCCATCAACCAAGAGGCAATGCTTCTGCATGCTTGACCTAGACCATCCCCACTCAGGGACCAGAGAGCAATGCAAGGCTGTGGGCAAGGCAGTGTACAGGGAAGCCAGTAGCACCTAGAATGGATCAGTGAAAAGATAAGAATATTTGCAGCTAAAAAAATCATGGTTTTCATGAACTTCCTGTAAACACATGGCTGAATTAGAGGCATCTGGGTCCCTGTGCGGTAGATGGGTCTCTTGTGCACCCAGTCACTTGCTCTTGGCTGTAGGCTACGAAACAGCTTCTTGCCTTCCATACAAAGTGACAAGCAGTTTGCTATCTACTTTGAAAAACTATCCTATCCACTTTCCTTCATCTCTGTTTGCTTCTTAGACACGTTGCCATTTCAAAGTTGTGGGTTTTGCCAAGGACATTCAATTTTAGTGTTGTCTTCTTGAGATAGAAAGAGGATGTGAACTAGACTTGAGATGATTTCACTATTTCGGAATCCTATTAACAAAAAGGGTAATCAAACAGGTAAATTCTACTTTGTAGCTTCACTTCAGCAAACTAGAGCTGGTACTTCAACTGTCCATCATCCTGCTGTCTGTCTGCTGATCACTGAAAAGCCTAAATGCACAAGGAACTAAGTGTAAACACTGAGTCAGAGAAGAAACCATCTATGCAGTAACTGTCACTCTCCGTGGCTTCCAGTTGCATTTAATGAGCTTTTGTTTATCATTTATTCATGGAAGATTCCTAAAGTATCTACTCAAGGCTGATTTGATGTCAGGAGTAAGTACATGGTTCCATAGAGCAACTCATGAACACCCTTCCCCCATGAGGCTCCAACCTATGTGCCCTAACCCAAGGCCTCCTTATATTTTCTTTTCTCCACCTATACAATGAAGAATGAATTGAAAAGCAGAGAACTCAGACAGCCACTAAGATTCCTAGCCTTGGTATATATGCCTCACATAATCACCTTTCCTTGAGTGCTGCTCAAGGAAATCACCTGCTCCTATGGCTAAGCTAAGTTACATTGGAAAATGTTTTGGCTGGTGATACTGAGCTTACTAATCTGTTGTCACTGAATCAGTTGAAATGGAGACTATGTTAGGTAGGCCTGACCCTGACTTAACAGGTGAAACATATAAATTTGAGTCAAGAGATTCAATACAGAAAGACTTTCCAGATGACCTAGAAAGGATAAGCAAGGGACTAGAGACTTCTGCTTTTCTATGGCCCAGGTTGGGTTCCCAGACCCATGTGGTGGCTCCCAGCTGTGTTTCACTCTAGTTCCGGGGAATGTGATGCCCTCGTTTGACCTCTGAGGGCTCTTGCATGCATGTGGTACACATATGTTCACTCAAGCTCACATTCAAACACGTAAGTAATCATAAATAAGGAAATAATTTTTAAAGAACAAACTAGGCTTCTCTTTGGCTAGAGCCATGTGGCAAGGCCCTACAAATGGCCTTTAGTTGTTGATCTTTGGCTGTTGCCCAGAAGGAAATGGAGACTCCAGTCCTGCACCAAACAACTAAGTTCCCCCCAGTTACCAGTAACCTTCGAAGTGTAGTCTAAGCCTCTGGTAGGAGGCTGACACCTATTCAAGCTGGAAAGGACTTCTTCGTGCACAGGAGCCATCTAACTCACACTAGGACTTGTAGTCTGCACGACCACATGCTGCAACACAGCAACACAAAACCAATACAGACGGCACTTGCCAGGGTGTGTTTCCTGTCTCTGAAGAGCTAGTCCAAAGTGAAGCAATCATCTGTGATGGATTTGCTAGTGGAATCCTGGCCCTAGGAAGGAAAGCTAGATGCTTCAGTCATCAATGCAGGATGACCACAACAAAATAACCCACTTTTCCTGGACTAGTGCATACTGGCTAATTATCCCTGCACTGCCATTTGGGGGAATATAAAGGCTTGACAGGCAATTCTTTACACATTTCATTAACTGTAAATTTAGAGACCATTCTCTTTTTGCATCCTTCTTCTCCTCATCCCTTCCTCCTGAGGATCTAATAATGCATATACTAGACTCTTAACATTGGGAGGCTGGTCCCTGAAACTCTGTTCTCTGTCTCCTGTGTGTAGTCTCTCACTCTCAACCCCTCTCTTGATCCCTCTCCTTTTTCTCCTCACCCTGAGTTTGGGAAGCTCAATGAACCTGCCTTCTATAGTGTCAAGTTTGCAAATGATTAAACTCAGTCAATATTCTAGCTTATTTCCTCTTTTTTCCCCTCTCCAAATATTCTGTATTACTCTTTCCATATATCATCCATGTATCTCTCTAATCATGGTGATGGCTCCTTTTAAATTCCATGACTTTAAAGAGAATACAATACACTTACAACATTCTAACAGACGTTAGAATTTGTAAGAATTCTATGTAAGAACAGATTTGTAAGAATCTATGTTTTGCTGAGTTCATCATTCCAATGAACACTTCTATTAACTGGGCTCTATCTTGCTCATGAGTCAGTCTTTTGGATTCTTTGAATGTCTAATTCTTTGAATTTCTTTGACTGGTTGCTAGATATTGTAAATTTTACATTATCTGTCACTAAATTTGTTTTTGTAGTCTTATGAAGAACAATGAACTTTGTTTTGCTAACCAGGAATAACTTAAGGAATAACTTGGTTTTTTAGACCTGTTTTTAAATTGTCAAATGGGTCTGAGCCTTGAGTCTGGAGGCTCTTTTAGACACCTTTTAAGGGCTCTTCTAAGTTGCCTCCAAACTCAACAAGGCATCTACATTCTAGATGGTTGAAGACCTGAGTCTTCATGACCTGACATCACTCTATATCTCAGCAAAGCACAGGCGGATTTTCACACAGACTCAAGGATGCCTGGAGCAAATTTTGGAGCTACTTCTGAGTTGTCTCCTATCTCTCAAGACCTGTGACCTAGTCTCCTCAAGTGAGAGAGACTGCTGGGCTTTATTTAGGTTCTCCTGACATGAGCAACTATTTGGAAGTTGTTAGTCTTTTTTGCCAGAAACATCTTCTTACACAGTTTTAGCCTATACCTCACTCTTCCCACTGGACCTTAAATCTTCCCAGTCTTACAAGAGGCACGTGGCCAAAGGTCTCCATCTCTGAAAGTCTTATTGTGTTCTCTGCACGCACAGTTCTGTGTAGACATTCACTAGCTGCCTCAACAGAGGATGAGCAGACAAAAGAACCAGACTTTTTGACTGTGTTACCAGCAGCTAGCACAGTTATCATAGGGGCTTCTGAATACATATTCTATCCCATTCCATTCCATTCTATAGACATAAAAGAAAGTCAAAATATAAATTTATTCATGCCAAAGATGCTAATACAATTTCAAGTTTTCTGTTGTAAGAGTTCTGTCTTTTAGTGTTTATTTAGTTCCATATGAACAGATGTTAGAATTCATGGCTTCCCACTAGTGTTTCCCTTTTTAAGTAAAGTTTATTTATTTTATTTTATGTGTCTGAATGTTTGCCTACATGTATGACATGTGAATACATGCATCAGATGTGTGCAGGGCCCAAGGAGGCCAGGAGAGGGCATCAGACCAACCATACACACACACACACACACACACACACACACACACACACACACACCCCAGAATTGCAGGTACTGATGGTTGTGAACTGCAGTGTGGGTACGGGAAACTGAACCCACATCTTTTGCAAGGGTAGCAAAGGCTCTTAACTGCTGAGCCATCTCTCCAGCCTTCCTCATTAGCATTTCCAAAAGACATCTTTATCATGTAGAGAATAAAGCCTCATAAGCCAAAATCAATATTATTAAGTACCTGGAATCTTCCAATGTTCCACATAGAATCTAAGCTGTATGCCTTTATATTGAACTTGTGCAGTTTTTCCATAGTTGTAATTACAGTCTTGTGATTTCACTGTTCAGCTATCAGAAGATATGTACAGATGAGTTATTAGTATTGGTTATTTAATTTTATTATCTTTATATGTGGATTTATTGTGTAGGTGGGTTGTGCACCTGCCACAAAACGCATATGAAAGTCAGAGAACAACTTGCAGGAGTCATTCTCTCCTTCCATTATGTGGGCTCCAGGGATCAAACTCAGGTAGCCATGCTGCCAGCAAGAGCTTTTAACTGCTGAGCCATTTCACCAACCCAAGTGTTTATATTTTAAAATAAGATTTTATGTTAAAAATAAATGGCACCAAAGTCATTAAGATTGTTTTACACACCACCTAAAGTGAGCGTTAGCAATTTTAACTCACAAGTCCAAGGCAGCCTGCCACAAAACTACAACATTCACTATCAGAAATAGTTTGCTGATCTCTATGCTAAACCTGTGAAAGCTGTCTAGAATTCTAGATAGACTGTTTACAGTAGAATCAGCATATGACAGAATTTTGACTTTCTTTACATATAGGATATACATTAGAGCTTTTGAATATTAACACTGAGAAAATAAACTCCTCAAAAGCTATATTAAAACTACATGTATTTTACTGGTTGGTAGATATTTTACAGCAAGACAGCCTGAGTATTTTCACTTCCTCTGTTGTCTGCAGGAGTAGAAACTAGGACACGAAAAATAGAATGACAGTTCCCGGCAAAAAGAAGGTAGCAAAGAACAGTCCAGGAGGGCAGTGGGACACACTGACCTGGCCTTCCACCATCTGACTCTGGGTATATTCAGGACTGGCTTTCCTGTGTCTGTGATGCCTCCTGAAACCCCCTCCCCCCCCCCCGCAGCAGTTGCTGTCAGGAGGGGAACCTTGCCTTTGTCTTCTCTCCTCCTGAGCACCACATGAGAAACACAGACCTCAGAGGAGGACATCTGAGGCCAGAGTGCTCCCATCCACACTAGCTGTGTCCCCCATGATGCTTGCATTGACTCTGAGCCTCTCAGAAATTTCTCTTTGGAAAAAAAAATGGGCCTCATGTGTCTCACACAGCTGTGGTGAGGATGAATGAGACTTTTGAGGGATCAGCCACACCAGCTCCCTTTGTTCCATCTCTGCCTCCACTGAGCTCCTCACACACAGTGCAAATAACCCGGCCATTTGCAACTCTGATACCCCTCCCCCACCCCAACCCTTTGCACACCAGCTCTGCTGGTGGGGTGGTTTATACTGGTGTCTTTATTGCTTTCCACTGGATCCTATGGATACAATGGATAGGTCTAGAACTTCAGACCATGGTTTTCTGTTTACATGACAGACTTCTGAGACTAGAGGTGCAGTTCAGCGGTTCTGTATTTAATTTCCAGCACCATACATATTCAAATTCAACAGCCCATGGATGTCTGAACCGGACATGGACAGTGGAGGAGGACAGAAAGCTCTGAAGTGGAGAGGAAATCAGATGATCTTCTTGAGTCTCAGTGCATCTGCCTTTTCTGAGCCTGCTCATCCTGAGTGCTTGGGCAACATTGCAGAGAGAGTCACGAGCACACTATTCCAGCAAAAACATTGCTTTGAGGAAGAGAATCAAGATTCAGAAGACTTTGATCTGGCTCTGACTTGTCAAGTGGGGTAGATAATGGGTAACACAGCTATGTACCTTTTGATAACCACAGGAATAAAGTGTTTCTCCTCCTGTTTGCTCCTTGTGACCTCTTCATTCCATGACTCAACTCACCATGAAGCTTGAGCACTTAAAATTTGAGTGTTTTTATTTCTAAAGACCTCAAGACACAGCCCAGTCACTGGAAAGCCTTCATCAAAGCCCATTGCCAAGGGGATGGGGAGAGAGGTTAGTCAGTGAAGAGCTGAGAGTTATGATGACCTGAGTTGGATCCTCAGAACTTCCTTTAAAAAAAGTCAGACATCTTGAGCCTACATGGTAAGTTCCAGGCTAGTGAGATGTGTCTAAAAACAAAGTAGATGGCTACAGAGGAATGACACCTAACCTGTGGCCTTCACCTGCACACATACACACTCATTGCTACGTGACATGAACACACATACACACAGAGAGACAGAGTCAGAGAGACAGAGAGGGAGAGGGAGACAGAAACAGACACAGAGCAGATTTTCTCAATCCTGGAACAACACCAAAACCATATGGCCAAGCACTTACTTCTGTCCACAATAAAGTAAAATAAAATAGTAAAAGCTGTGAGATGGTAGTTTTCTTTCCTCACTGCACAGCCAGCAGGGCAGGCCTGTGATCCCTGACAGAGAAAATGGGAGAGACAACTGCGCAATCATCCCTATGTGAAGTGGCTCTCAGACTGTGCTGCCAGGAGTGGGGACTCAGCAGAGCCGGAGTTCTCACTTAGCACAGGAGACAGAGGCAGGGCCTGGGTGGCTTTGTCAGCTGAGCACAAAAGACCCCTCAAGTTTCTCACATGTATCTGCTTGAGAAAAACAACAACAACAACAACAACTATCTGATAGCAACGGAAAAGAAATTCCAGAAAGAGGCAGGCCAGGTAATTTCAAGACCTCACACAGGTGGAAAGAATTCACAGTCCCACCAATTGGAAGGTCTCAGCACATCTGAGAGGCCAGAGAGATTCCTCAGAAAGGCTGTGTCTTGACAGCAGGACTGAGTATGTCATAGAACAGGACTTCTGCCCCTCAATGCTATGGACATGTTAGACTGGCTCCTTTCCCATGGGGAGGAAGAGAGGTGTGCAGTGCATTGAAAGAAATTGACATCATCTGTGTTTGGTAAATAATTCAGTCAGTAAAGTCCATGCTAGTGATATGCTTTTATAGTCTCAGACTTCAAAGTACTGAGACAGGGAAATTTCAAGCCCAACCAATGATTTACAGGTAAAAGTGTGTGTGTGTGTGTGTGTGTGTGTGTGTGTGTGCGAGAGAGAGAGAGAGAGAGAGAGAGACAGAGAGAGAGAGAGAGAGAGACAGAGAGAGAGAGACAGAGACAGAGAGACAGAGAGACAGAGAGACAGAGAGACAGAGACAGAGGCAGACAGTCAGAGACAGAGAGAGAGCCTTTAAAAGCAAGATGAATAAATGAATGGCATCATCCAAAGTTGACTTCTAGATATCATCCATATTCTCTCTCTCTCACACACACAAACGCACCTGCACACATAAGTTCACACACACACACAGATGGTGGCAACATCTATGACCTCTACCCATTAGAATCAGTGGCATCCTTCTCCCAGCTGCCATCGCCAAAACTGTTTCCAGACACTACCATGGAGCAAAGCCATGGTATTTGGGAACCGCTGCTCTGCATCACAGCCTCCTTTAAACCTCTCACAGAGCTCACCAATAAACCCCAGCAGAACCAAGCTATTTGCAAGCAGCTTTCTCCACCAGAGCCCACCCAACTCTCTTTACAGGAATAATACAAAATCAAGCACTCAACAATGCAAAAGTCACAATCATTAAAACCCAGATGAAAAACTGGTGTGTAAAGAAGAAAGAAAATACAACTCAAAACCAGGAGGCAAATCAATCAGAGGAAATAGATGGGGGAAAGATACAGAGATGCTAATGAACCCCACCCACAGTAGCCTTGATCCCACTGTTGGCGTTTGTCCTGTGTACTTGGCAAGGCAGAGAGAATCAATCGTGAATCAGAGAGAAATGGGAGATGTAAGGAGCCACCTAGAAGTTGTTTTAGTTTGTTTGTTATTTAGTGTTGATGCTCTGCTGTTGCCCTGGGCCCACTGAGTCACAGCGGTCTTCGTTGGGACACATGGATAGGGGGACTTTCACCATGATCCTTTAGGTAGCCAGAACCAAACATTGCTAGCAAAAGTCTTTTCAAATAGCAACAACAACAATAAGAAAGATAACTAGAAACTAGAGAAGCAGATGGTGGAAGAGGCTCGGGTAGATAGTGTTTTCCTCACACACCTCTCATGAAGAGAACGTTTGAAACTGTCCCTTATCAGAAGACAGACAGGTCTCTTCACTTCCAAGCTCCACACTCATCTGTTACCAGACAGGTCTCAATAACCACTTTAATGCATATTATAATGGCAGATTGTCATGTTTCGTTTGAGATCACCAGGGCTGGCTCTGAAGCGTGCGTTCCCAACCGAATTTTAGGCCAAGGCATGTTTGTCTCAGAGTCTTCTGAGGATGCCCTGTCCAGGGATGAGTCGGCCACTCCCAGTTCTGTGACAGGGAGCACAAAAGAGTCCATGAGCAAAATTGGTGTGCCCTTGAAAACAGCGAGAAGGAGAGCTCTATCCAACAGAGATTACTATTATTGCTTATCTCGTGATACAAACGTGTCTGCAGTGGGGAAAAGAAGCAGGAAAGCCAACCGTGGAAAGAAAGCTCAATGGAGAACTCTGCCTGGCTGTCTCAGCCTCCCTGGTCAGTTTCTGCAAGATGTTGTGAGCACCAGATTCCATAACAGCATCTATATCTCCTCCTATTCATTGTTTTTTTTTAACTTGGAAGCTTCATCTGAGGGGTCTTCCCTCTCTGCTGGGAACCCCTCTCTTGGAGCTCCAGCTGACTGCCTTGTCAGGGCTTCCCCAATTGGTTGTTTGTAAACCTTGATTTGATGATGTTACCTCTCTGTTGTTATCTGTTCTTTTGCTTGATAGCATCATTGATGGGTCACCCTGCTTTGCCCCGCAGTCTCTATAGGGAACGCCTGCTGACTGTCTTAAAGGAGCTGCCCCAGTCCATTTCTGCTGGATTCTCGGAGTCCCCAGCATGGTGATGTTTTGCTACCTATGTATTTATTTGTCCATCTGATAATTGCTATTTACTCTTACACTGGCTTGCTGGATACTTAATAACGCATTCAAAACTAAACATTTGGATATTGTAGATCATTCTTGGCACCCTGTGGAGCAAAGATGTTTAAACACACTCACCCTAGGAGATGCCTATCTATCACTTAATGCTATGGCTGGTGACTCGGCATGGGGCATCTCGTGAATGCATGCTCACGATGTGAACTGCAAACAGAGTTTTCAGACAGGACCTTCCATGTCCGACTATGACTTGGTTAATTTTTGAACCTTCTTACTCAGGAAAGAATTCCCTTAACACATGATGTTCCTATTAGTTTGGGGTACTTTTGGGGTCAAGAGGAAACCAGGCTTTGCAAACATTAGGCAACAGTATCTACAACATCCTCACTCTCCTCTGCTTCCTCACCTGGCAGCTTCTCGGCACAGGTTCTGTTGACGGTTCCTATCTGGAGTGACACCAATCACTGAGTTAACGCAGCTCAGTACTAAGATGGTTTTAGAGAGCTACCCATCCATGAACCCTAGGCTCAGCTCAGTAGATATGAAGTTTCTCCCAGGAACTTGACACCAGTGAAGCTTTGCACAGAAAAATCTCCCAAACTCACTTTTATTGAAAACGAACCCAATTCTTTTCTCTAGTACCCTGTGGATTGAGAGTTCATCCCTGCAACCTTGCTCATTTTCTACCCCATCAGTCACTTCATGGTCAAAGCCCAGGTTAACAGGAAGCCCCTGAGCTGATGTTGGGAGAGAAGTCCAAAAACAGGCTGGGCTGTTAGTTGGTCTCTCAGGTATGTTTGGCTTGGGAAATGGAGCACCAAGGTTTGTTTCCTGTAATAGCTCAATGGTGTGGGACTATTTTAAATGCTAAAATGTTTACTGCTGGACTTTGGAGATGAAAAATGTTGATCTGAGATAAACACAGGACCCCCTGAAAAACATCCGTACTCTGCAAATGGTACAAACCATAAGCAGCTATCTCTTCAGAAAGTAAATACATAAAATCTGATTTAAAAAAAAAGATCATATACAGAATAAACTGCAAGCCCAGACAGCAGACAGATGAGATGTGTTTGCCAGACTAGAGAAGATGCCTAGCTTGTGGGCCTTCTGTGTACATCTCCATCACCTCCATCCATGGTCTCCAGCTCTGAACTTAAGCAAGCTTAAAATTCAGAAGGTCAAAGACCAGGATTCTGTTTTCAAGCCTGCCCTTGAGCACAGGAAGCTGGCCCTAAATAGGCCATGTGCCATATAGATTCAGTAAAAACTATGCAGATGGTTGGACTGTTAGCTGGGGAGTGGCCTAGGGTTCATTTAACACATGTGGCTAGGCTGTACGCTGTCAATAGTAGCGACGATTCAGCCACAGAAACAGACAGTTGGGGCAATCTGCATTTTTCTGAGCAATCTCTTGCAAAACACCTTTTCACATTACTTTCAGTGTGACTACAATAATGAAGGAATGTGGAAGTCTTATTTATGAAGAATGGAATGCAAGAGAGGGTGTTCACTAGGAAGAGCTTAAAGCAGAGCTATGAACGTTACTGTAAAATGCATGATGAGATAATTAAACAAGTTTTTCCCTCTCTGGGGGATTAGAAAATAGCCACAATGAAAATTTTACAATGATAAAATTCTGTCCCCGTCCGATTAATTACTTGTGAATAATAACATCTCTGGTTTCTTTCAATTATTTTATAATTGTACACCTTTTGCTCTGGCTGATTGGGCAATGAATTAATGAATAAGGACTACTACTGAATTTAATTAACACCATTTTTCCTGTGGCCTTTACATATCTGTTGTGAACATGGAAATTCACTCTCCCAGGACTGGAACTGGAAGAAGCCAGCCTAGAACCCTGCAAAACCTGTTCCTCCCTGTCAGACTGGCTTCCCTACTGCCAAGTATGGGTGACTAAAGGTCTCAGGTATTTGCCAGAACTCGGGGTGGGGGAGGCTTTCCTAATGACAGCATCAATATTCAAATGCTTACTTTTTTTTCATAAAGCATTAGCAATGTGTTACAGTCATCCAAAGAGATAGGTAAGTGAGCTGTCTGGGAGTCGATTACAGTGTCATTCATAATTTATTCCAGGTACAATGAAGAGCTGATCAGATTTCATGTGTGTTTACTTTCTGAAAAGATAAGTGCTGTTGGCTGGTACCCAGAGTAGACCTCAGATATCTTTCAGTGTAATGTGTTTTTCTCAAGTTGACATTTTCAAACTCCAAAGTCCTCCCCATTTTCCAAAAAAAAGTTGTCTGGGCTTGAAAACTAAAGCTCATGATTGAAAAATAAATACAAGATCTTGCTATCTCAATGAGATCAAGTGAGTCATGAGCACTCACTCCCTCCAAACACCCAGGCAATCAAATAGGCAGTTCTTCCTAGAGACAGAGAAACACAAACTCACGGGCTCACAGCACTGGAATCATGCAGCGCTCGACAGTTCCCACAGTTCCCAGATGTGAAAAGCAGTGACCCAACTCAGAAATTTTTGAGCAGATTTTTGTTGTCAATTGTGTGTCAGTTACACCCATCCAGTATGTTATTCCTGCCAACATATTGCAGACGCTGAGCTAGATTAGAGGGTATTTGTAAAAAGTATTTATGAGATAGAAACAAAGTAATGATTTTGCTAGGCCACAGAAAACACCTGGCCTCTGCCCCCCCCATACACCTCCATCAGCATCTCCTAGCTCAGTGTGCACCTGCACCCCCGCACCCCTCCCTTTACCCCCACGTTGACAAGCCCCAGCTGTACCTCATAGCTGCTCACTGGGTGCTCAGTCACCTTCAGGCCCGGGAACATGTGAATGAAACAAACTTTGGCTTTTCTCTGGGGAGGAAGCAAGTCTCTCTTCACCAAGTCTATGACCATCACATGTTTTTTCAGGCTGGTACTAAATGCAGTTATCTGAAAGGTGGGGTGCACAGCCTTCCCCTCCTCGGGAGGTTTCGCGGGCATTCCGGAGCACTATGTGAGACCGGGAATCTTGTGACTTCAGCGAGCCAGCCTGGCAAACACAATTTTCTTTGTTTGTTGAAGGTATTGAGTGCAGCGGGAGGAGTTTGGGACCAGCCGCAGTGCAGGCCTGAGTTTTCCAACTTCACAGACAGTTGCTCAAAAATCCTAGCTATAGGACCTCTGGATATGGTTGTAGAAACCCCTTGGGTGACCTTTAAATGCCATGAGAAAACTTCCTTCCAGCTGCAGCCTGGCCAACTCCAGCCTCCCGTCTGGGCACTGAGGTCTTGTTGTCTTCTCTGATTTCAAAGAGACATGTTACTTTCTCTCTTGTTTTCCACTGGCCTTTAAGTTCCGGACTCTGAATTTGCCTGGTTACCAAAAGGTTCAATGTGTGTTTCCATCTCCAGACCCTCAAATCCAAATAAATTATTTACAGAGCTCTGTACAAAGGAACCAAGAGGGATAATTGCTGCTTTTTAGAATGCCTGCTTTCGCTTGCCAGGGGCCTGAAAGGAACAAGTACAGACTGCCTGCCGGCACAAAGAGTGGCCTCAGCCCTGGAAAAGATAAGAGCACATTCAGGGAAAGAGGTTCGAAGAAGTAACTGCTGTGGGTGGGCTTTGGGAGACACTGTGCCTGTGAGGACAGCAGCTCAGGTAGTGTTCCCATCCAGAGTCAACTATGGAAGCCCTTTCATACCCTAAGCCTCAGTTTCGCCAGGAGGAGCACTGAGATAGAAAAGCCCTTCTGACCTGCCGCTCCCCAGGTTATGAGTAGCAGGTGAGCTACACAAAGGGAAAGAAAAGAGCTGCGTGTACCAGAGCCAGCAAATGTGCCAGGGCTGTGGTGCACATCTTTCTTAGGAGATAGTTGCACATTTTCTGCTCAAATTATTTTTGCACCGTTCTCTCTCCACAGCAGGACCTCATAGTGCCGTGCTTATGAAGGTTTACTTTATGCAAAAAGTTATTAGCTTCTGAATGTCAGGTTGCTTAGAATACAGACCTAAGGGGTTCTCCTTGCTATTTTCATTTCCTGTGCTGGTGCCAGTTCTAGTCATCTGGCCTGGGAGCCATTAGTCAAGGGCATGTGCAAGACAGAGCACATGGCAAGACACAGAACTCTTTTTTTGCAAGGGGACCTTCTACAAGGATGACCCTGTGAAAACTTTAACTCACTTGCTCCACATTGCAAGCCAGGGAAGGCTGAGGGAAGGCAGGGATGACTTTCCCGGAAGCAGGACTCAGTGTCAAAAACCTTGCTCCTTCCTGCTGTGCACAACAGCTCTGCAAGTCCTAGCCACTGGCTAGGACCAGGCTGTTAGGATCTCAGACTCCTGTTACTGGGTGCAAGAGCTGAATGATGAAACTAAGAACTGAAGCTCAGGAGGAGATGGGAGAGACTGGAGATCACTTCAGCCGTGGTTTGCACCTGAGTGTGAAGACAGTACACACAGACTCAATACCTATCGCAGGATGGTGACTACTGCGTTCAGCTGTGACTCTGGCTTTCCTAAAGATGTAAATAAGAGCACAAAACCCAGCTGGTGACAGGCTTTACTCACACTGGCAATTCCCCATGAATAGAGTGCATAGAATGCCATCTTGGATTTAGAAGCACTAGGATAAAGGCAGCCAGGGAAGACATTTGTGCAATAAAGCAATTAAAATTTATCAAAGACTTCAACAACCGAAGGAAGATGCATACCTGGTTTGGGTTCTGAAGGTCGACACCTGTGCTTCTCCAAAGTCTGCACTGGAATCAGTGCTCTGGTGCCCGTCAGTTCCTGTCCAGCAGGAACTTCAGGTCTGAGAACAATCAAGACTTTTCTTTTAGTACCACAACATTCTGAAGGATACCGAGCCAGGCAGAAGCTACCAGAACTACCTGTCCAGAAGTTCCAAAACCAGGCAGGGAAGTTTATTTAGGCTTGGTACTTTGTTATGGACACCAACTGTCACAGGTATCACCAGAGCTCACGAGCTTACCTGGACTGTGGGTGACCCTCCCTCTCCACTGAGTGCAACAGTGGCTGGACACAGAACACGGTGTGTAGCACGGCCAAATAAAACGTCTAAAGATTCTTAGCCAAGAGGGCTTAACAGGAGTCGTGAGATTGTCAGATCCAGTCTTTCAGTGTGTGGAGTCGGAATAGAAGGTCAGAGAGCAAGGAAGGTGGAGGAGAGGTCAGAGGGCACCACTGGCAGAAAGCTGGGAGATGAGTTGGCATGGATGCTCTAACAAGCACATGTACTGGGGCAAGACTCCTCTGCTCCAGCATTGGTTTCATTTGTCAGCAGCCCCCTGACTGTTCTGACAACCTTAGGCTTGCGAATATGTCCGTTCAGACCATTGCTGACATACAGCAGCAGAGAGTAGCTGTTCCCATCTGAGGCAGGGTCTCTCCCGGAAAGACAGCCTCTTCCTGATTCTGATTCTGTTAGAAGGGCTGGCACACAGCCTTCCATTTGTCCTTGGAACCACTCTCCCACACATAGTACAGGAATGTGGCTTAAAACACACCGGCTCCCTGTAATCCTCACAGAATTAGCCCTACAGCCTCATGTGAACTGCAAAACTGAACTTGAGTCAGTTTCTCCATTTGCTCAATAGGATAGACATTATTAAATAACACTGGAGTAGAAGCCAGAGTCAGGGCTCTACCAGTTCTTCCAGAGAACTCCACTTAGGTAAACCCAGGTTTTTTTTGTTTTGTTTTGTTTTTGCCTTCAAGACATCTTGAGTTTGTCTGTGTAGCCTTGGCTGTCCTGGACTCACTTTGTAGACCATGCAAACCCAGGATCCTTGACTTCCATAGAAAAGAGTTTCATGCTGACCCAGTATGGGTTGCTGTTGGAGTCTGTCAAAGAGAGACTTTAATGTGGACTGAAGCAGCCGGTTAATAGAAAAGGAAGGACAGTACACACCTAAGCATGGAGGTGGACTTTTCAAAGGGAGACACACCAAATGTCTCAGCAGTGGCCATATATACAACTTTGAAAAAAGTCTCAATTTGTATCTCAGAGGGTTCCTCTATTAGGAAACCCCCTCTATTAGGTTTACAAAGCTTGCACAAGGGGGTGAAGACATGTCCTCAGCTGGGAAATGAGTTTTTTTCTGAGATTACTTTAAAAAAATAGGACTAGAGAGATGATTAAGAGCACTGGCTGCTCTTCCAGAGGACGCAGGTTCAATTCCCAAGTACCCACCTGGCAGATCGCAACCATCTGGAACATCTAGAACTCAAGACCCAGGGGACCCAATGCCCTTTTGGCCTCCAAGGGAACTGCACTCACATAGTGCACATCCATACATGCAATCAAAACAAAAGGTAATGTGATTAAACATTTAAAAAATGTTCCTAGAAAAATTATAGGTTTGTATCTAGGGAAAAAGAAAAGGCCATGCTTGGTCATATACATTTACACCATTTTAACATTCTTATTTGAAATATCTGTAGGGAAAGAAAGAAAACCGTGCTTTCTCTATGTGGGCAACTTCATAGCAAATTTTGTCAACTGAAGCAGAATTTCTGACTCTCAGCGCATGAAAGGCTTCAGTCACTCTGGAGTGAGTCATCCCTTTCCTTTTTCTGTCCCCTTATGCTCCCTGCCTTTCTATATTGCCTCAGCAACAATACCTTCCTCATTCCACAGCTGCTGTAAAGACTGAAAGAGAAGGTGTGAGTCAAGTGCTTGGAGCAAAGGCTGGCTCAGGGGACCTCAGAGATAGCTGTCACCATCACCCCAAGGGGCAAAGACTAAGAAACATGAAGTGGCAAATATGTCCACACTTGAAAAGGACAGGTGATGAAAAAAACTGGGGCTGGTGAGATGGCTCAGCCAGCTCCACACAAGCAGGGTGACTGAATGAGATCCCAAGTATTCAAATAAGAAAAACTGGCCATAGTGCCTTGAGTTTGTAATCCCGGAATTGGGGAGGAGATCTGTGGGGCTAGCCTTAAACAGTTCCAGACTGATGAGGTGGACAGTGCCTAAGAAACATCCCATAGGCTAAGCCTGGTCTTCACACACATTCCATGCATCTGAACAGGTACACACACACACACACATACACACACATACACACACACATACACACACACACATACACACACACATACACACACATACACACACATACACACACACATACACACACACATACACACATACACACACATAACACACACACATACACACACACACACACACACACAGACTTTTTAAAAGGAAAAGCAGGAACCCATCATAATTCCAGGACTCTTGGCCTGTTGTGGTACCACAAACTGAGGCAAGTGGCTGCTTGATTTCCTCACCTGGGAAATAGAGTCCTTCTGAGCAGGCTATTATTCTGTTGCAATTTTTAATTCCTGTTCCAAATAAAGAGAAGAAGAAATTGCCATTCCTGTTCTCTGCTTAGGATTCTGCTGTGTCCACCTCCCATCTCGCCACAGGAGCGATGTGCACTACCATACCTGGTCTTACATGTATCCTGTGGATCTGAAGTCAGGTCCCCACATGTGTGTGCCAAGTGTGCAAACAAGTGTCAGTGTCAGGTAGCTCCATGCCACCACAGTGGCACACACTGATCAAGGATATGGATGCTTTGGGGGTTTCCTGGAGCTCCCTCCTACTGAGAGCTTTCCCCTCACCTTGACCCCAAACCTATCCATAGGCCTCATAGAGGCTGGCCTGTCTCTGACCTCATTGAATGACCCACAGACTGTCTGAATACTGATATCCCCATCCACCCCAACTCTTATATTGAAGCTCTAATCCTTAATTTTGTGTTCCTTGGAGATGAGGCCTCAGGGAGATAAAGAGGGTTAAATTATGTCATGAGGGTGGGGCTCCCCTGGTAAGAATAGTGATCTTACGAGAAGAGAAATGGGGATCCCCTTTCGTTCCCTACAGCAGAGCAGTGCAGCAAAGATCATGGGATATCAAGGTCTATAAGCTGTAAGAGTTGTCATTTGAGCGCTCGTTGCACTGGTACCCTGATCTCAGACCTCAGCATCCAACACTGAGGAATTTTCACACATCATTTAAGCCACCCCATCTGGTTCAAGCTGACTGAGACAATCCTGAAGAACCGTAATAGTGGGTTCCAGCGAGAGGCCTAAGGTGGATATTATTCTCCTTACCCTGGATGAGTCATACAGGGTTTCATAGAGCATGCATCAAAGTATTTAAATAATGAATTATTCAAAAAGAAACAGAACTCTGGGTACCTGGTGCCAGAAATTCATGCCTGTGAATTCTTAATCTCTGGTGGGATTGCCGTTTATGGCTCTGAAAGATGTCCTAATTATGCAGCTCCAGAGTTGATTTCCTGCAAGGCCTGTGCTTATCTAAAAGGCATTAGGTGACAATAAAAACAGATGAGTATGGGTTTCTGAATTTATAACCAAGCCTTTTGGAGGGGAGTAACACTTTATCTATGGGTGTTTCACTCATCAGGTAGGAGCTGAAGTTTCCTCTTGGCACAAGAGCTGGCTGCCAGAGCATCTTTTAACAAAAACAGATGTGAGAGCCACACAGGACCACTGCACATCCACATACCCTTCTGTTAGTTCCTGCTTGATAAATGCTAGAACAAAAGAGAAGGATTGAGAGTACTGTGCTCCTTAAAAATCCCTGGGCTTTTTAACATAAGAGCAAGGGAATGGGAGTTTATTTGGCAAGTCCTTCTGTTGCTGCATATTTGAGCTGTGCTGAGTGATTGCCTCAATGTAGTAGAAAAGGTGGGAGTCTTTCAGTCATCAAGTGGAAGTGAGTGGTGGTTAGTATTAGTTGTACACTTGAAAGAATCTAGAATCATTGGGGAGACTGGCCTCTGGGCATGCCTGTGGGGGTATCGTGACTGTATTTATTGAAATGAATGGAAAGACTTGTCCACTGTGGGTGGCACCATTCCCTAGCTAGGATCCCAGTGGAGAAAGGGGGCTGATCAGCAACGTGGAATTTGATGTCAAGATTCTGCTGCTTTGACTCCCCACTATGATGGGTTATGACCCTTAGATATGACTCAGAATAAACTCTTTCTACATGAAGTAGCTTTCATCAGCATCATATTTTATCACAGAAACAGATACTAGGGCATTGTTAGGTAGATGTAGGAAATAAAAGATGTATATAGGTATTTCCTCCTAATTGAAACATCCACTCCCAGGATATTCCTGAGGCTTAAGACTCCAGAAGCTCAGACTGTCATGGGACTCACAGGCTGGTCCCCAGGGATATATAAACAGTAAGCAACTGCTGGGCAAGGAGAGGAGACTCTCTGGAGGAGCTGCTGGGAGCTCCAGGGAAGCAGCCACCAGCCATAGCATATGGGCTTTTCAGGACACGAGGCTACTTTTGAGCGACTCACAGTCCAGTAACTCCTCATCTATACAGCTATAAGTGACCCAAGTGAACTCATTGGTTCCAAGCTATTTTGGGGTGGGGTTGTTTCTTTGTTTGTCATCATGTGGGGTGACCAAACATCTGTTTCTGTCTTCCCAAGAAAAGTCAAAAACAAAAGGAGGTGATGGCTTTACATGCCAGTTTCCCTATTGTGAACAGGAAATTTCCCCTACTTCGTTTGGAGTGTTTGGAAATCATGATAATTTGATGTTTGGGAAGTGGCAAACACGGGGCGGGGGGGGGCAGGGTAGGGGGGGAAACAACAACAGGAATACGAACAATATTGGCACATTCATCTACATCACTCACTTGCCCTCACTGCTGCAAACAATCGAGAATCATTTATTTAGCACCCACAGGGTGTTCGACGTTGTGCCAACTGCTCTGATTAAATATTCAAAGCCACTTCTGATGTCGCTGAAAACCAAAGCAACCCGCAGTTAGGGGAAAATCATATTTCTCTCCTTCAGATCCACTGGGAGGAGAGAGCGATTTGAAGACAATGCATGGTGTTTTCCTATTTTCCCTCCAATGTCTCTAATGGATTGTCAAGAAGAAAAGCCATGATTTTAGAAATTGCGTTTGATTTTAGAGAGTAGATCTCAACAAGCAGGAGGGAGGAGGGTTGCAACTGACATTTGCCGGAAACATCAAACCCAATTTCCTGTTTACATCCTAAAATAATTCAACTCAACAAGAAAACTTAGTTGCCCCCCCACCTTCCTCTCCCTTCCAGGAAGGACACAGTGCCTTCTTCCACCAGTGCACACAACAGGCGTTTTGGTTACAAGCCTCGCTAGAGGAACAGAGGCCAGAGACCGGTGCTGTGGCCCAGAGTGGGCTACGCCACTTGTTCCGGTCAGCCCCACACAAACCCATCCTTGTCTCTCCCAGCACTGTTCTCTTATGTAGGCAAATTAATTTTTCAGTGAGTTGATATAAATGCATTTCTGAAATGCAGTAATTATCAGCAAAATACCTCGGGGCCATGTTAAGCTTAGCCTCCCCGTCTTTGTAAATAAAGTTTTACTGGCTCACAGCCACTGCCAGCCTCATGCGACAGGTGGGGACAGCTGACCTGAAGCGTGACCCAGTGAGCACTTGGTAGATGAAGCCTTTGACCAACACATGAACTTTCTCCTGGTTTCTGCTGAAAGGAAAAAAAAAAGCTTTCTGTATGTCCCTGCCTCTCAGCCAGCCCACGCGTGTACCAGCAAGTCTTACCATGGTTGTAAGGGACCTATTTGAGCCCTCAAAGGACTCATTTTTTTCTTGCCAAGGTGATAACCCAAAGATAAGGCCGAGTACAGATGTGGCTCAATGGGTCATCCTCGGATACCAATAGTGACAATTAATATAACAGAATTTTGGCTTCCAGTTCCCCAACAAAGTCACAGCAACAGTAACTACCTGCCAAAACAACAAACAAAAAAACCTTAGCAGACCATTCTTAAAAGAAAAACCACAAATGGACAATATCTTTAAAACTATCCACATCCTTTCCCACCAGGGAAATACCAATCAAAACTGTCTGGGAATACCACCTCACCCTAGTCAGGATTGTTATCAGAAAATAAGAATAATGGTGAAGAACCCTTACTCACTGCTGATTGAGAGGTAGGCTGGTTTAGTCACCATGGGAATCAGCATGGAGATTTCTCAAAAAAATAATAGAACTATCACATGACCCAGGTATACCATTCTTGAGTATATATCTGAGAAACTATATCCCATAACAAAAATACTTATACATTATGTTTGTTGCTGCTCCATTGATGACAGCAAGGGAATGAAAACCATCTCAATGCCCATGGATAGACGAATGGATAATGAAGGTGTGGTACATACACACAATAGTATTTTATTCAGCTGTAAATAAGAATGAGTTTTTAAAACTTGCATGAAAGAGCATAGATATAGAAATTCTTATATTAAATGACTAACTCAGAAGGACAAACAGCACACATCTCTTTTATGTGGATCCTAGCTTCTAATTTTCACATGTGTGTATAATTCAGTTGTGCAAGGGTGTGAGTGTGAGAATATATGTCATGAAACTAGAAAGAAGACCATGAGTGGAGAAATAGAACATATGATATGAAGCCATAAGAAGACAAGGGAGAAGAGCTGGAGGGGAAAGAAGCAAAACAAGCAAATTGTTTTGAAAATGCTATAACAAAACCTATTTGTAACCAGGTATGGAGGCAGAGGCAGGCAGGCAGAACACTGTGAATTCAAGGCCATCCTGGTCTTCATAGTGAGTTCCAGGACAGCCTGGGCTACATTAAGATACCCTGTCTCAGAAACAACAATAATAAAAACAAACCAATTTTCAGGCTGACTAAAATATAAACAAACCAAAATGATGGGTCATTAGCCAAGAAAAAGATGGCACGGCCCTTCTTCAGAGCACCGGGTGGAGGAAGGACCTGTCTAAGTAATTCAAGGAAGGCTATTTTGTATCTGGGACCTGCCAATCACTCTCCCACCTGAACGCTTGCTTCTCTGTCCAGAAGCTTAGTTGGCTCCACCTTCACTATCCTCAGACTCACCTCTAACGCCATCTTCCCAAATCAACCTTCCCTGTCAACTCCCTTACCCAGCCTGGGTTTTCTGAATGTTAGTTCTTAGCAGATATAGTCATGACTGTTTTCTAGTCTCTCGCTTGTTGGCAATTTCCACATTAGATCCTTCCCCTCCAACCTCTTCCACACCTCCTATCCATTCTTCATATTGCCAAACATGATAAAAAAGCACACTCTAATGCAGTGTCAAGAATACAGGTATTGAAGGTGGGGGAGTTCCTGTAAACAAACGAATCATAGGGTTTAGATGGTCTCAGTAATGTTGGGAAATGAATGGTGTTTACAGCATATACTAACTGCAGCAGCCCTTGGGTGTGTGTGGGAAGTGAATGTGGCAGTAGATAACCTCTTCAAACCAATTTCCCACCTGTTCTGTGCAGGTCTTCATGAGCTTTGTGCAGGGCTGTTGGAAGATGGGTTTGATAGCTCCCAGAGCATAGGTCTGGGTCATACTTCAAAAGCCTGTTGAGAGAGCTTGTGAATGGCATGCTAGTAACTGTTTCATGTGACCATCTATGTCCTTCCTTGCTTCCTTTGATCAGTGGTTTCAGGCTCCTGGTTTCCTACCCTTGTATTATTGAAATATGCTTCTGATGCTGCTGAGCATTCTCTAGAGAACTCAGCTGAACCCACTTCCAGCTCCTGCCACTACTTCACAACTGGTGAATGGTCCAGCTCATTTTTAACCTTCACCTATAGTCACCCACCACTTTGGGGGTGCCCCTTCCCCAACCCAACTTGCACTGGGGCCCATACCATCAATACACGAGCATTTGTGGAGATAGTTTGTATCTAAACCATCACAGGAATTGACCTTTGTGGGACAACAGGCTTCTGAGCTCACCACTCTTTCCAGCAGGTTCCCTTTTCTCTGCTATGTTTTTGGTATTCTCATACCCTGCTAGGAAGCCTGCAGTGCACTGCAGCAAGATTGCTGAACATCCGGAAGTTAAGGCCACCTGTGTGAATCTGTCCTTTTCCCACTTACTGTGGGCAATCACAGGAGCGTGGGGAAAGGATGACCCAGTCTCCCTTCCTGTGTTTCTTCCAGGTTCTCAGCCCTGTAGCTCCCGACACTCAGCTGTACCTCCAATGGTGTATTTCCAGCCAGCCTGCTCACCAAGGGGAAGAGGGCCTCAGATTCAATTTCTCCTCTCTGCCCATGGCTCACAAAGCATTCCTTTCTCTGGTTTCAGCAGCGCTTTCTCTGCCCTGGCTTCTGTTTCTCCGATTCAGGTCTGCCTCAGCCACAGGTCTGCCTGTTCCTCACCCTGCAGTTAAAATTCAAATCGGACGGCAGTCCTGTTTTCAAGAAAACAGCCTTGTGCTGGGGAGCTGGAATGAACAGGGGACTACAAAGCCAGAACAGGTGAGCAGCCTATTCACAGAGACTCAAAGAAGTCTGAAGCTTGTCTTAAGTGGAGAACACAAGTGGTCAGCCACCAGCAGAGATGGTCTCCTCTCTTCAGCTAAGCCTTTCTGCAAATGTCCCTCGCAGCCATCACCAAAAGCTTGTCTCCTAGGTGACTCTAAGTTAGAACAAGTTGGCAGTCAAGACTGACATTGCAGCTACCTTTGGGCTCTTAATTTCCATTTGCCTCTAGAGTATTTCCCCCCTCTTACACTCAGCCTATATTTGTCCTTAAGTGGAAGTGAGTCTTTTGGAGACAATACATAGTTGTGTCTTTCTATAGGGAAATTTAGTCGAGTTATATCCAGTGTAAGCATTGGTGAATAAAGACTGAGTCAGTCCTTGTTTTCTAGTTATTCTGTAAATTCTTTGCTCCTTTACTTTTCTTGTATTCAGGGATTGAGTGGTGCACCTCAATTCTACTCTTTAAACATTTTATTTATCCTTGTGTGGGGGTACAAGGGTTTGTTTGCATATTGTATGTGAGCATACAGGTGCATGCTACTGAGCATGTGTGAAGGTCAGAGGACAACTGCATCCAATATGTGAATCAAACTCAGGTCATTGGGCATGACAGTCTGTGCCTTCATGTGCTAATGGATCCATCTCCCCAGCCCCTTCAATTCTAGGCTGTTGCTTTGTGGTTGTCATGAAACTTACATAAAACATACTTTGTATGCAGTCATTAACCATCTTTCCAGTTTCTATGCTATTTCTATCTACCCATGTCTAACAACAAGAGACAGATAATAGCAGAAAGCAATAAGAAGACGGTTAAATTTACTTAGGACAAAGGAAAGAACCAAGCACCACAAGGTCAAACATCTCTGTTACTCTTACTAGCGTTTCCACAGTTGCCACTTCACCTTTTGTACTGGCTGGTTTTGTGTGTCAACTTGACACAAGTTAGAGTCATCAGAGAGAAAGGAGCCTCAATTGAAAAAAAAATGCCTCCATGAGAGCTAGCTGAAAGGCATTTGCTCAATTAGTGATCAGTTCCAGAGCTCCCAGTTCATGGTAGATAGTGCCATTCCTGGGCTGGTGGTCTTAGGTTCTATAAGCAATTAGGCTAAGCAAGCTATGAGAAGCAAGCCAGTAAGCAGCACCCTTCCATGGTCTCTGTATCAGCTCCTGCCTCCAGGTTCTAGCCCTGCTTGAGTTCCTGTCCTGACTTCCTCCAGTGATGGACTATGGTCTGGAAGTGTAAGCTGAATAAACCCTTTCCTCTCCAACTTGCGTTTGGTCATGGTAATATGCTGCAGCAATAGAAACCCTAAGACACCTTTGTATTCTGCTTGTCTCCCTCCTGGTAGACACAAGGACATGTTTATGTCTTGTATCTCAGCCCACTGTGTCCACAGGGAACTTCCCGGGCTGCGATCTTTAATCCAATGAGTAGGCTCACACCTATTTGTTGCTTCTGCCCTTGTTCTGTGGTTGCTCTACCAATCAAGTCACTGTACAAAGCAAGCTAAGAGCAGCAGGTTTTTCTCCAACATGTGCACCCTGGCTCCCTTTATCTTGCTCTTGCTCCTCCACCTCATTTCTTTCAAGGATTACATGAACATCCGCATGTGCTGAGTGAGAACCATACAGCAACAGTCTAAGAAGCAGCTACCGTTTGCAGAAACTTACAACTGCCTGTCAGCCTTGTAAGGTTGTAGACAAGGCAGGCTTAATTGTGGATTTCAAGGCTGCCTCACCAAACACGGCAGACATCGTCCCATGAAACTCACTCTGAGTCAAGGATATTGTAGTTTGGGTCATCTTTGAAATACATGGAAGGTTTTGCATTGCTAAAAAAAAACAAAACAAAACAAAAAAAGAACTGATAGTAAGTTATTTCCTATGGTGAAGAACAAATTCTTATGGAAATGTTCACTATATACAGGGCAGCACCAGGTTTTATTTGTACCATTTTTCTTTTTGTTTGGTGCTTTACTATTTTGGATTTGGTTTTCTTGATACGGTGTCATTCTGTAGCCCAGATCATGCCAGAATTTGGTGCACAGGCTGCCCTCAAACTCTCTACATAGCCCAGGCTGGTCTGCAATGTATGGCAATCTTTCTTAGTCACTAACATGATAATAATGGACCACCATGCTTTTTTTTTGCACTGTTTTCCTAAGCAAGTTGAGGGTAGTTGGCCTCTCCATTGTCATATGGGCCTTAAGTCATATGGACCCAGGTTACCACAGATAATTGGACAAAGGATGAAGATTTGATTCAAGTGTAGTTAAATATTTACAAAACGAAGCTTTGTAATGAGGGACAAAGAGACTGAGTCAGTTAGTGGGGGACACTATTCAGGACACTGATGTTGCCTGAGTCCTGTCACTGCACCAAACGATGTACGGTGGGGTGGTGAGAAGTTAGATCGAAGAGAAGCTTGGAAGCCTTTGAGTGGCAAAGATGATCAGAGCATCTTGGCCAAGCTCCCTGGTGCTCACTCATGCTTTATTGTAAAGTAAGTCCTATGTGACTTGCACCCTGAGACTCCTGCCCAATGTAGTCAAGCAGTTGCTCTGGCCGTGGGGACTAGAAGATGCTTTGGATGGATAGCACAGCACAAGCACCCGGCAGGCTGGTAGTTCCCCATCTTTCTCAACACCAAACACCTCTTCCAGGCTGTCAACTTCAGTCCCTCTGCTTCCTCAGCTCTTTTCTCACTTTCCAGCCATTCGTGATGACCTCCAGAGAAGGCTTCAGAAACATACACATTCAGGGTGGGAATTTCCAGGGCTTAGCACAATTTATGCCTTAGTTTAAAACTAACAGAATTTGCAAGTTGAAAGAGAACTTCATGCTGAAAGACCGGACCATACTACCAAGTTTTTCAACATAATCCTGATCACTCATATTCTGTTTAATTTGCAACCATTCTAATCTAGTATTTGTTTTAGAAAGTGTTCCCTTCCTTTACACTACGATCAGGGGATAAATGCAGGTACAGGAAAATCTCTCTCTCTCTCTCTCTCTCTCTCTCTCTCTCTCTCTCTCTCTCTGCGTGTGTGTGTGTGTGTCCCTCTTCCCTGAGCCTTTCCCTCATCCTCTGTCTCCCCCTCATGTTAAGTAAGTACTCAGGCTGAGCTACATTCCATATTCCAGTTTTGGGAATAATCTCCAAGAGTTTACAGTTTCATGTTACTGGGACTCTTGTGTTACAGGTGGCAGAAGTTTACCTAGAACAGTTACTTATCACTACTGTGAGCCAGTGTGTGGCAAAAAGCAAATTAAAGGTAAGAGGATTTTTTTCTCACTGTTTGAGTATGCATAAATCCATGATGGCCAGGAAGGCATGGCAGCTGGCCGTTTCATGGCTGCCAGCAACCTGTAGCTGAGACTCCTCCAATCTAGTTGAATCAGGAAGCAGAGAGAGAGGACAGGAAGTGGGGTCAGGATAGAAAACCTTAAAGCTTACCTCCCAGTCAGGTCACGCCTACTAAACGTTTCACAATGTTTCAAAATGATGCCATGTGTTGCGTATAGAGTTCAAACACATGAGCCTGTGAGGGGAGGGGGATTTCACAATCAAACTATGACAGAGGGGAAAATACTATCTTAAGGAATCTAAAGACCAAATAAAAAATTAGAATGGCCAGGACCCATCAGGAAGGAAGGATCAACTGGCTCCTCCTCCTGGACTCTTGTCAATAAAATGGGAGGATCATATGGACCTTAGAAAGCAAGATAAAGTATCTTAAGTAACTTATGTATCTTAGAAGTGTTAGGAGGGTGCAAGGTAGAAACTCCATAAATGTTCCTCTTTCCTTTATATAAATTCCACCTTACACATGAAACTCTGAGGACCAAAATTAGCTAGCTTAGCAAGCAAGCTAAAGAATGCACAGTTAACAGACACACTTTAGATAGAGCGAGATAGAAGTACAAGACTCAAAGAAAGAGGGGAAAGCAACTAGAAAAGAAACTGTGAGTGGCTGTGGAGGGTCTTCCAGGCTTTTTCAGCAGAGGCAGAGGCACTCTCTCCCCTCAAAGCCAGGGAGGTACAAGCAACCTCTCTCCTGCCCAAGACAGTTACAGGAGATTATTTATCATAAAGTAGAGGTTATCAAAAGCAAATCATTCCTCATGCATTTCCAACGATCGAAAGATATACTAAATATTAAAATAGAACATGTAGAAAGAGCTAGAGAAAAAGAGGGATGTTCATAAGGCCCATGGATGGAATCTGAGACTTTCTAAAGATTCACAAATGAATCTGAAATCACTCAGAGATGCCAAGAGCCCTCTGGAATTAGCATAGAAAAATAAGCGAGCATTCTGAAATCAAGTGGCTCGGAACTGATGCTGATTAGAAGGCTGCAAGCAGAAGATTTTCAAGGAGACAAAGAGGATATGAAAGTACTCAGAACAAAACAGCCCTCTCATTCCCTAGTTAAAGATGAGTTGCAGCATGACCAAGAGAGAGCGGAGAAAGGCTGATAAAACGTTGTTTATAAAGTACAAGAAGAATGGGGGGTGGCTCACCAGATAAAGTTCTTGTCCTGCAAGCATTAGGTTGCAGGTTCAGATCCCCAGCACCATGTAAATTCTGGGCAGACCTGGCACTTTAGTGGCAGAGACAAAGGATCCCCAGGGTAAGCTGGGCTAGCTGAGCCAGCTCTGGGCTCAAGAGTAAGATTCCCCCCTCAATATATAAACTGCAGAGAAAGCAAGAAAGATTCCTGACATCTACCTCAGGCCTCCACACACACGTGAGAACACCATACCACACACACACGGTATTATCATATAAAAAGACAACACCTAAAATGTTTACATCAATAAAAAATATAAATGTTGTACTATCTAATGCACTCCTACTGGGAACGTCATGTGATGAGAACATGTTCATACATATCCATGGTGGGGCCACTGGTGTGGGATCCGTCAGCCAATTGTTGCCCTTCTTTTCTGTAATGAAGATACATTATTCTGCATTAAAACAATTTCAGGAAATCTTTTTAAGCTGGCTTCTGTTAGTGTTCAGAAAGTACCCAGAAGGTCAGTCTGGGGTTCAGATGAGATGGGAGACACTGGGGTGACAGTCATCCCCAGGCACCATGGAGATGCCCAGATGTTCCTCATTCCATCTAAGAGTGAACTCATGTCCACCCAACCCCAGATCAGCCCTCCAAACTCAGGATGGAGTGAGTGTCTGCATTTGACGCCACGTGTTCAACTAGGAAGATCCACTCAAAGTATCACAAAAATTATTCCTGAGCCAGTAAGATGGTTCAGCAACTAAAGGCACCTGGCAAACCTTCTAAGCTGAGTTTTATCTCCAGGACCCACATGGTTACACAGACCTAACACACACACACACACACACACACACACACACACCAAATGATAGATAGATAGATAGATAGATAGATAGATAGATAGATAGATAGATAGGCAAACAAGCCAAAAATATTTTTTCCTGAGCTCTCAGATTTTAAGGTACGTATAGAATACAACTTTTAAAGAAGTCCAGCTTCTGGGCTGAAGTATAGCTCAGTGGGTAAAGTGTTTGCTTCACAAGCTTGAGGGCCAAAGTTCAATAACCAGCAATCACATAGATAGATAGATAGATAGATAGATAGATAGATAGATAGATAGATAGATAGATAGATATAAAAAACCCACACTTGATGGTGTATGCTTGAAATACCAATACCAAAGAGGAAGAAAATAAGCAAGTCCTGGGGCTCATGGGCCAGCCAACAGAGCCGAGTCTGTGAGCCCAGTCAGTGAGAGGCCCTGTCTCAAAGAAACAAGGCAGATGGCTCCTGATGATGGACACTTGAGGCTGCTCTCTGGTCTCCATGTTTGTGTGCACACACATGAACTCACACACAAAGAAGGCAGGTGCCAGGCCACTGTCTCACAGCAAGTATAGGACACAGCAAGCAAACAGCCCCCTTCTCTCACACCGTGCCACACGCTCTATCATCGGAAAGGCTGAAATTCCAATGGTGTTCTACCTCTTCCTAGCCAGGCTTTTTAGCCAGGAAATGTAATCACCCATTCATCAACAGCTGTTCATTAAGTCCCATCCAGGTGCTCAACCCCAAGGATCTGAAGATAGAGATAATGGATCTCTTTCAAGGAATACACAATATTCCGATGGGATATGTGTGCCCACAGTCAGAAGGGAGTTGACGGGGCCGCATAACTGCTGGCAACAATGAGGGGGAAAGTTTGTGATGAGTGCGCAAATGAAAATGGATTTGCCTGTCAGTATCCATAGAATCTGTGGTCAGGGCACTGGCAAAAGTGGCGGTTGGACATAGAATCTAGAGACATGTACTGCTTCATTTTACCTCCTATCTTCCCATCATCCTGTTTGCACCATGATTATTCAAACGTCTTCCACCACCGTGACACAGGCTGCATGGATGGTGCTAAACAGAGGAATTATTTTAAGAACCAAGCTCCCTGCTAAGGTCTAGCCTCTGGTTCCTGGATTTATATCCCCAAATAGCCAACCGTAGCCATCACACTATAGTATTAGGTAAATTTTCTGAAATCCTACTGTGAGCTGATATGGATGAATGGAGAAGAAAGGACCATAAACAGAAGAGGTAAATCGCTGCTTTCCACTTTGCCAGGATTTCCACCTTCCCCTGTCTATCCTACCCCATTTCCAAATCCAAAGTAGTGTTGAATATTAGGCTCATATAATTTTACAATGGGACTCATCAGCCTTAAAGCTGGCTGCCTCCTGCACTGAACATGAGAAAAACAAAGCATAAAAACATTAAACAACATACTCAGGACCACACAACCTGCTGTAAATGTCCTTTCTACTCCTGATAAGTGCAGGCTGGTTGAGGGTGAAGGCACCTGAGTATTTATAGAAACAGAAGAAAAGCCATAACTTCCCCTACTGCTCAAGGAAGCCCCTGGGGAACCAGAAGCCAAGAGGTGCCTTTCTGCTCTTCTCCCTTCCTCCCTGCCATCAAATGCTGGACCCTGACTTAGTTAATTTTCTCAGTGCTGAGATCAAATAAGAAGCAACTTGAGGGTCTATTTTTGACTCACAGTTCACAGATGCAGTCCATCACAGGGGTGAAGGTGTGACAATGGAAGTTCGAGGCAGCTGGCCACATGTATCCTCAGTCAGAAAGCAGAGAGAGATGAATGCCGCTGCTTAGCTGGATTCCTTCTTTTTCTTTTTAAGTCTGTCCCAAGATCTGTCCCTTGGACAGTGCTACCCACATTTGGGGTGGGTTTTCCCTCGTCAGTTAAGCTTCTCTGGGGAACCCTTGCAGTAGGCACGCCCAGTAGTGTGTCCCCTAGGAGAATCTAAATCCAGCCAAGCTGACAGTAAAGATCAGTGCTCACAGCCCTTTCTCCACCACCACCTGTCTGTGGGGTGTTCTCCTGTCACCTGGAGTAAATCCAGAGAAGGACATTAAAGCTCTGGCTTGAAGAAATGTGGGCAGAAGGTACAGCCTGCACAGCCTGCAGAGAGCCAGCCAATCAGAAACAAGGCTCTAGGCTCTAGTCCCAGTATTATAATTTGCTGAACAATGGGATTCTCGGTTTCGTTAGAGTAAAGGGGGACAATATTGTCTTATTCCCCCTGGAGAGTAGCTTATTAAAGGAAAAGGGATTCAGACGTGTGATAAAACCATCAAAGGCCTGTAGCAATAGATTGAACTGTATTGTAACAGAGAAGAGAGTGAGCATGTGAATTCAACTTCAAACAAGGTCAAGGGGGATTTATTGCCAAGAGTTCAGGTTGGCTATGGAAAATTACTAGCATCAAGGGTCAGCACTTCTTACTAAATGGTCTCAAGAAGATTCTTGTTAAAGGCCAAGGACTCAGACTTCAAAGCTGAGAGATAAGGAACTTGATCAGATATCAAGGGTAGGGAGATTCTTCCTAAGACTGGACAAGTCATAGACAAGAGAAGAGTCCAAATGAGGCCAGGTCCAAGAGACAGTTCAGAGGGGCCTGATTAAAGCTTGACCAAGATAAATGTACACACATCAGGGAGTTGTACATCAAGAATGATATGCATGGTCTTTTGTAGTGTATCTAGCTCATCAAGTTCAATGAGAGCTCTTTAACAATAGTTTGTTAAGTAGCTGGTACAATGATACAGTTAGCATTTCAAGTAAAATCAAACCAAATACATAGTCTTCGGGCTCTTAAAACTCCAAGAAACAAGGAGCTTCACTGACCACTGGTTAATTATTTGTAGCCACCATCCTAATAGCCAAGTACTCAAAGGACCACTGGTGACAGACTATAGACATCTAAGTAATATCCATAGTCAGTGTCTAGACAGTTCTTGGACAGTCCCTTCATAGTGGCGGGTAGCTCCTTCTTCCAGGAAGCCACCCTGTGCCAACTGATCCTGAGCATAGAGAAGCTTCTCACATATCAAGGGTTTCTGGTCACTGCCAGGATTCTAGGAGGTGGTTTCAATCATCTCAAAGATCTGACAGCATCTTTAAAAAAAACCGGCCACTTGAGCCACCTGAGTGCTTTCTTCTGCAAGGCAGCTTTCCAATGCACTGTTCCCCATTAAGAAGATTGGTATTTAGAGAAGCATAGCAGCAGGTGAACTCAGATGGTCTAGAACCCAGCACCCAGAGAGGAGAACTCAATTCAACCAAGAGCAGGCTTTGGCCAGAGTAGAAACTAAGGCTCTGGGTGTGCCTGAAGGTTCTCGGCTTAATACAATAGGACACAAACCAGGCAGGTGCCAGACAGCTGATCACATAAAGAAATGATCTACCCAATAGTCCAAGTGCTTTCTTCCGTCTATGGTTTCTGCTTACATATTCTTCACACGTTGTAGGAACAGGAGCTAGTGGAGACAGTTTCCTGCTCTTGTATCATCAGGAAATCCAAGCGTGCTCTAGCCCTTGAAGGCACTAACTCTGTCCACAAGCCGCCTTTGCAAAGCTGAGGGGGCTCTTTTCCTAAATGAAGCCTTCCTGGATCTCCAAACTAAATACAAACTCATTTTCACTCAAGCCCCTGGGATTTTACAAGCCACACTCTCTGAATATCTTGTTGGTCTCATTCTCTACTTGTTCCTGTGTTAGTCTCCCCCTCTGCCCTCCATATCAGACATTCCCTTGGAGGATCCAATGAGTCCTTGTGGGGCAATCAGAACATGCTTCCTACTGACCCTGGAGGCAGCCTCCCCACCATTCATTATTTTCCCAGGAAGAAAATAACGATGGGGCAGAATTAGCCCCCAGAAAAGTCTATTTGTCCCCATCCTGAGTTGGAAGGTAGGAAGCCTTTCCCTAACCTTGGTTTTCCTCCGGTGCAGGCATAACCGCTTCTAACCCTATGGAATCATCTGACTTAAGCTAAGGTTCTCATCTATCTTCAGACAAAACAAGAAAACCCATATCCAAAAACCTGTGGATCTTGGAAATATCCTGACTCGTAATTGAAACCTTCCGGAAAGGAAAGAATGCAGACAGATCTTGGAAAAGCCCTTGCCTCAATCTCACATTGTCATTACAGGATGCAGACTTCAGCCAGCTACCCTAACAAGTCACTGTGTTCAACTTCTTGGAGACACCTGTCTGACCATCTTCATAGACATGTGGTTCCGTGCAGCTGCCAGGCTCCAGGCTTCAGATGTGACCTATAAAGGGTTCATTGCTCTTCTGGTAGAAAATTCTGCTGAGAAAGGAGAACCTGCCATCTGCCTGGATTACCCCTATGAAGATGAAGGGCTGGGAACACCCTGGCCTGTGTCATGGCTGGGAATGCCCACTGAAAACTGCCTTTTTCATTCCAGGTGTGAAATCTCCAAAAGAAAAACTATGATCTCCGTTCAAAGGCATCATTGAACTCCTATCAGCAGGCCAATGATGGATACCTGCTTTCTACACTAAATTCGCTGGTAGAGGCCAGCAGCAGGACTGACTAATAAAATCAAAGTAGCCTGCAAGGTAAAGACTCGAATGGAAGCAGGAGAGGCCTGCAGGGTAGTGCAAGCCTTGAAGATTTGATTCTATTAACCTGCTAAGCCGAGTAAAAGGAAACCCTCTTCAAAGAAGCCACACAGATATTTGTATAAAGGGTGCAAAATGTAGGCCTCGGGACACGCGTGGGAAACACATGTAAGAATAAGATAAGCAGGCATGAAAAATGCTTCCTCTCGGCTCATTCCCAGGACTTAAGTACAACAGAAATGAGGAGAAGTGCCTGTGTTTTTGGAGATGCTAGAAAGAAAAAGAGAAGCCTGGACTCCAGAAGCCCCCAAACGAGGTTCATCACCTGCCACCAATACATCAACAATAGGGAAGGGCTAAGTGGTGTTAAAAGGCAAATGAGGAGGCTTATCTGGTGTGGCCATACTGCGAAGAACAGATAGAAGGGTCCAGTAACCCAAGTCCATACTCAAGGTGCTGTCATGATGATGACGACTTAAATAAGGAATAGGTTGGGGCAGACAGGATATAAGGTATACCGGATCTAAGTTAGCAGTCCTGTTCAAGGTGCAGCCCCTCCCATCCTCTCAGCTGTAGTCTCCCAAGGTGATCCAAAAGGTCCTTCTTATTACCCTTGGTTCAGAGGACAAGCCTGCTTCTCAGGAGATGACCGCTTCTGCCTCAGGGTTCAACTTTGACGTGATGGCTAACTGCCCTCCTGAAGTTGGTGAGGCCGGATGTCTGTCCTGCTAGGTTCTGCTGTTCTTAGAATCTAAGAGGCCTGCTGGCTCAGGACAATGGTTTATCTCTGCATCTTCAGTTTGAAGTGGGATGAGCCAGGTTAGAAAGACATTTCTTGAGAATTAACATGCCTGTGCAGAAGCAAGCAGGTGACCTAAGTAAAGGACACAAAATGAAGGCAAAGGCATCCTCCATCCCGTATTTGCTGATCTCATGGGTCCAAGTGACGAATCCATGCTGCTTAGGAAAAACAACTTCTAGGTACCTGCTTTACATTAATCAGGGAGTGACTCCTCTAGACCTCTGTGCTAATGCCCCCTCCCCATATTTCAAGTATCGAAGCCTTCGTACTGCCTTAAGAGGAGAGGTAAGAGCAAGAGGGTCCAAGATCACTCCTGTGTCTTGTCTACTACCTGTTGGCCACTTTTCCCCAGAGGTGCTCTAGCTCTAGTGACTCAGTAAGGCACAATATCTAGCCAGGGTCTGGAAGCCCCGAAATCATCAATAAACAGCTGCTGAGGCCAGATGACGAAGTGAACAGGCAGAAGTGCCACGTAAGAACAAGCTTGGAAAGCAGGACCCAGGGCCGTGAGAGGGCAGAATCAAGAACCGGAGGGTTAGAGAGAGCCAATGGGGAAAGCAGAGCTACTATCCCTTCCAGGGTGATATTAGACCACCTCAGGGTCCAAGAGATGCTTCACTCCTACCACTCTACCTATATGACACCCACTTCGATTCCCAGGACCTGCAGAGAGCCCCACATGGAATATTCTTAGGTGTGGAGGTGGGATCTGGCCTAGAGCCCACGCTGAGGAGGAATAAGAAAGCCCTAGGGCCAACCCAGCCAGACTCCTGAAGACCCTAATCTTCCCAGGACAGCGGAGCAGACCTTCATGGGCAGAGAGCTATGACCTATGTCACCTGGAGACGACTTTGCTGTCTCTATACCCCGGGGACATTTAACACTGTCTGTTACTATCACAACTGGCATCAGGTAGCAGGGGTAAAGGAAGCACCCTAACATAATGCAGCCCAGATTGTATCTTCCTATAAAGAATGCCCAAGATCACTCAGACCCCAGGGTCACCAGGACTAAGGCTGAGGGCATCACCAGAACCCCACTGTATGTGCCCTCAGATCTCTAATCCTTGTGTGTTCCCTCAGATGATATCAGAGGAGTACACAGCATAGTGTAGAAGGAAAGATGGACTTTATCACAGAATAAAGGGCACCTCTCAAGAATGACAGCGAGAAATGGACAAAAGGCCTACAGCAGAGGAAAGCACACTCTAGGGATAGGAGTAGGGGTGGACCACTGTGTAGTGCGTACTCTTGAGGGATGAGAGTGGACAATAGTCAAAGGCCCACAGCATGTGAAAACGCACTTAAGGGGTAGGGGTAGACAATAGACAGAGTGATCACTGTGTAGGGAACATCAAAAGATGAGAGTGGACAATAGTCAAAGGGACAATTGTGCCAACCTCCATTTGTAGATGGGTTTTATCTTACTTGGTAAAATCTCTTGAACACATGGCTTTCCTGGGGGGGCGGGGGGAGGCTGTTGTCCTGCTGTTTGGCAGGCCCAGTTGGATTGGTCAAGGGTAATGCTATGTCTTTACCAGCAAGCCTCCAGCTGAATGGTATTTGTATGAACTTTAGGCAGAAGCCATGTCTCCACTCAAGGCCAAAGCCAAGACTCAAAGCCTATTCTATTGAAGAGTAATCAGAGCCCTGCAGTTTCAATCCCAGGTCTTACAAGCTGCTTGTTAGGATGGAGGGACCACCCCAGTGCCCCTCAAACCGACACTTGTCTAGTGGCCTAACAAGAACCTCCTAAGATAACCACAGAGATCACTGCTTCCTGCTTCACATCATTATCACCTTTTAGAGTTCCCTCTCAGCATGTCTGATCTGGCCAGTACACTCAGGGGTACACTGATGGGAAGGATTACTAGCACTGAGGCTTGCAGACCAGTTTGGACAACACAGAGGACTCTGAAAAGAAGGAGGAGGAAGAGGGATGGGGGTGAGGATGGGGAGGAGCAATCCCAAACCAGGTCAACCTATGTAAATACTCACACTAGAAACAAAGAGACCTAAATACCAAGACTGCCTCGCTTTACCTACCAGGCCAGATTTGTGGAAGTGTCCTTGTGTAGGAGAAAGATACCCTGAAGATAATCAATTTAGGAAAAACAAATTGAGTGGGAAGGCTGTTACCCTACTGAACAGGCTGTTACCCTTTAAAAGATGCCTTCCCTTTGTTCTGACTCAAGCTAGGCATTTTTCATGTTAAATACAAGTTAACTGGGAAATTACATTTCTACTCTTTTATGATACAGATTAGAGAGATGAAGAAAAATCTGCCATAAACAATGGAAGGCGGCATTCTTCAGATGGAGATAGCCTGCAGAAGGCCATTCTGCCTCAACTGCAGGTTCAAAAGGCTGCCTGTGCCTAAGAAGCCCAAATTCTCAGTCACAGGAAAATCACTGAGGAGTCTGAGCGGCACAGCCGTAGCCACTGGAAACAGCCAGAGTCGTGAAGTCACAGCTGCCTGACACAGTCACAGCAAAGCAGAGCAGATGGCTACAGTCACTGTCTAACCCTCTCTAACTTTTGGTTTTTGGTCTCTGTGCATTGAATTTCAGGGGGCTTTCTGCATTATGATTCATTTTATGTCTTTTCCTGAGAAAAATTATGGCTGAGTCTTTTTAGGAAAATTCTAAAATTAGCTTTATCTGACCACTATTTGAAAGTCTTCCTTTTGCCCTGGAGATCATTAAGCACAGATAAGGCACATAGCTAAATGAGGCCATTTTTTTTCCAGGGATCCTCCTGGGGTGTCTGCCCCTGAGCTGACTCAAACAGCATAACTGGTGCAGGGTAAACAGAGGCAACTGACAAACCCTCAAAGGCCACGAGAATAGGTTACAGGTTCAAGATCTCTTTTTATTATAGCTTAAAGCTCTCTGAAAATACAGTTAAAAGATAGGGGTACACTCCTGAAGGAATAAAACTCAGTAAATAAGATAGGTTGGCTAAAATAAACTTTTCCTACTCTATAGCATAGATGATGAAGCATAGTACAATAAGTTAGGTATTCATAAAATAGTAAATACTAATATCTGACTGATTCAGATAATTTCTGTTTGTCTGGAGTACTTTTAGCCTATAAATATTGCCAGTCTAAAAGCAAGCTGTCATATAATAAATATGTTTGCTTTGGAGGAGACATTCTCTATATTCTTTAAATTGGAGTTATAGGGCTAATGATAATAATGAAATCGGTTCTGTTTGTATTTTCTAATTGTGACTGAACTTGTAACCCTGGACATGTAATGGAAAATCAAATACATAATCTGTACCACTTGCATAATTATTAGTCCGTCTTTGTTCTATGAAACCTGCATAAATGAAGAAGCACCTGATTGCTAGTCAGTCAGGGCTGGGAGATTCCTCTGACCATCAAGCCTAGCTACCTTCCTCCCCTTGCCAACTCTATATCTCCTCTACAGGCCTCCCTGTCAGCAAGGACCCAGCCTCACCCTGTTGCTGGACCACACCCCCACTAATCCACTAATTGTATCAGGACAGTAGGACAGTGAGCAGTTCCCAAGAGCTGCCTCAGAAGCCTCTGGAAGCTGGTCATAACTTAGATTGCTGTTTCCAGCTGCATGAGGTCCAAGCTGTAGTAAGGTCAAACCTGCCAATTTGTATTTCTTCAAGCTTCCAATTGTTTCTGGGATCAATGCTTAAGACCTATGGCTGTGAGGTAGACCCAGGCTTTCAATCTAAGGGCTAACAGCTAGCAATCTGAGGGGCTGGCTTCTCCCTCATTGTCATGAAGAACCAACAAAGTGAAGTATTTGTGGTGTGTGTTTATGTGTGTATGTGGGTGCATATATGTGTGTATGCACATCTGTGTGTATGTGTGTGCATGTGTGTGTGCATGTATGTGTATGTGGGTATGCTTGTGTACCTGTGTATGTGTGATTGCATGTCTGTGTGTATCTGTGTGTATGTGTGGGTATTCATTTGTGTGTAAGCCAGAGAATAATTTGGGTGTCATCTGTCACCCTCTGACTGGCCTGAAACTCAGCAAGCAGATTAGGCCATCTGTCCAGCAAGCCTCAGGAATCTGCCTGCTTCTACCTCCCGAGTGGTGGTGTTGCAAGCATGAGCCATCTCTCCCAGCTTTCTATCTTTTTTTACGTGGGTTCTGGGGATCAAGCTCACATCTTTGTGCTTGATGAGAAGCAATTTCCCAGCTGAGCCATCCCCCCGGCCTCTGAGCTTCAATTTTATATACAACCCATGCACCCCTTTAAATGAGATTTCTCAACAAGCTGTGTATAGAGAAGGAAAAATAGTCACTGTATTGTGGAAAATCCCCTGTCACTGAGCACCAATGCTGACATCAGCTGTAATGAGGCGTGACATTATTACATGACCCTCACACAACATGAAGAGGGGTACAGAGTCACTGTGGTATTCTGCCATGGAATTTAAAGTTCCAGCCTAATCATGAGCAAACATCCTACAACACAATTGGCCATATTTTCTAAGCAACAATGTTAGGAACCACAAGGGAAACTGAGGTCATTCCTCAGAATGTACAACAGTGCCTTGGGGGTTGTATGCTATTGGGGGTCTGGATTCAAAAGGTCCCTGAAACCAAAAAGGGACATTAATGAAAAAAATCTGCAGCTATCCAACCAAGTTTATAGCTTTATTAAGAACACCATGCCAATGCTGATTTCTTAGTTTTGACAAATATACCGTCATTAGACAGCAGAGAGTGGACCAGGGCAACAAGAAGCCTACTGGCATCACAACTCATCGGCACAGATGCGATTATTTTAAACTTCAGGCTGACCCACAAGAACCTGGGGACTGTAAGAATTTCCCAACAGCACGGGCTCTGAGATCAACAATTAACAAATGGATCTCATGAAACTGAAAAGCTTCTGAAAGTCAAAGAACACTATCAATAGAACACAACAGCAGCCTACTGATTGGGAAAAGATTTTCATCTACCCTACATCCAACAGAGGGCTAATATCCAAAATATACAAAGAATTTAGCAAATTAAACATCAACAAATCAAATAATCCAATTTAAAAATGGGATACATAGCTAATCTGAGAATTCACAAATGAATCTCGAATGGCTGAGAAGCACTTAAAGAAATGCTCAGTGTCCTTAGCCATTAGAGAAATGCAAATCAAAGCGCCTCTAATATTCCATTTTACACCGGTCAGAATGGCTAAGATCAAAATCTCAAGTAACAACACACACTGGCAAGGATGTGGAGAAAGAGAAACACTCCTCCATTGCTGGTGGGAGTGCAAACTCATACAACCTTTCTGGAAATCAATCTGGTGCTTTCTCAGAAAATTGAGAATAGTTCCACCTCAAGACCCAGCTATGCAGCTCCTGGGCATATACCCAAAAGATGTTCCACTACACAAGGACACTTGCTCAACTATGTTCATAGCAGCTTTATTTGTAACAGCCAGTAACTGGAAACAACTTAGATGTCCCTCAACTGAAGAATGGATACAAAAATTGTGGTACATTTACACAATGGAATACTACTGAGCTATTAAAAACAAAAATCACGAAATTTGCAGACAAATGGATGGAACTAGAAAAGATCATTCTGAGTGCCCCCCCCAAAAAAGACACACATGGTATATATTCACTTATAAGTGGACATTAAACCTATAGTATAGGATAACCATACTTCAATCCACAGACCTAAAAAAGCTAAGTAACAAGGAGTGCCCAAGAGGGGATGCCGGAATGTCACTCAGAGGGGAAATAGAATAGACAGCAGAAGTGGGTGAAGAGAGGGAACTGGGCAAGAGATGGAATGGGGAGGGAATCAAGGGTGGGCATCAGATGTGGGGAGAACAGGGGTGAGAAGTGAAAGGTCTGGAAACAAAAAGTGAAACTGAAGGGGAGGGCACCTTCTTGTCAAGCTGGAGGCCTGCGATAGGGTAGGATCCTGGGAGGACATGGGTGTGACTCTAGCTGAGACTCCTAATGGAGGGGGTGGAGGGTAAGGAGGGCATGAAGACTGAAGTGACCATCTCCTAGCCAAGCAGGACTAGTGGAAGGAGAGGAACAACAACCCACCAACAAAACCTTTGATCCAAAACTTACCACGCCTACCAGAAGTGCAGGGGTAAAGGGAGAACAAAGATTAGAGAATGTCCAAACAATAATTGGCCCAACCTGAGACCCACCCCACAGCAGAGAGCTAGCCCCTGACACTATTGATAATGTTCTGCTATGCTTGCCGATAGGAGCCTAATATGACTGTCATCGGGAAGCTCCACCCAGCAGCACATAAAGATAGATACTGGGACTTAACCTGGGGAGGAGCTCTGGTGATCCTGTGGAAGTGTTGGGGGAAAGATGGAAGGATCTGGAGGGGACAGGAACCTCACAAGAAGACCAACAGAGACAACTAACCCAGACTTATGGGGGCTTTCAGAGGCTAAGACATCAACTAAGGAGCATGCATGGTGTGCACATATGTGGCCGATGGGCAGCTTGGTCTTCATGTGGGTCACATGGTGAGCGGAGTCAGGGAAGCTGTTTCTAACATGGACTCTATTGCCTACTTTTGGATCACTTTCCCTCTGGCATGGCTGCCTTGCCTGGTCTCAGGGGATGAGGATATGTTCAGTCCTAATGTGACTCGATGTGCTATGGAGGGTTGATGAGAGTGAGGGGCAGTTCCACCTTTAGCATAGGAAAGGGAGAAGGCAAAGGGAAGGAAGGAGAGGGGGTTAGGAGGAGAGGGAATGGTGGACACCCTTGGAACGTAAAGTAAATAAACTGAAATAAAAGAATTTCCTTGATTCATTTCATAATGTGGATGAAACAAGGAGATCTGGTGGTTGGGGGGGGGCTTATCTCAATCGTTTCTCATTTCTTTTCTGGACAGAAGAAAGGTAACACCAGATACAGGGTGTAGGGGAGAGATGCATAGGATTGGAAGCTGAGTGGACAAATGCTTTCCAGGAGTAAGACCTCGTTTGCTTGAAAATGATCAGTATTTGCAAACCATAATATCACAATGATGTTCAGAAATGCAAGTTTATTTAATGAGATACAATGCAGAGCTATGTGCTCCTGACTAAGGCAACCATGGCTAAACTCAGTTTTCTCAGTGTGATGGTTAGTTTTAGTTATCAAATTTAACACAATCTAGAATCACCTGAGAAGGAAGTCTCAGTGAGGGACTGTCTAGACTAGGTACTGACTGTGTTATGATTATTTTAATTGAAGTAGAAAGATCTGCCAACTGTGGGTAGCAAGAACCATTTCCTAGGTAGGGAATCCTGGAGTGGAGAAAGTGGGAAGATCCCTAGCACACATTCATTATCTATTGCTTTCTGCTTGACCGTGGCCAAATGCTTCAAGTTTCTGCTGCCTTGACTTCCCTGCAACAATGGATGGTAATCTAGAATTATGAGACAAATAAACCCTTTCTCCTTTAATTTACCTTTGCCAGGGTATTTTTTTATCTTGGCAACAGAAACAAAACTATGATAACCAGTTACACATTAGAGGCTAAGACGAAACAGCCTTGGAGTTTCTGTCCACACTCATGTTCAACAATTCATGTGTGTGTGCTGGGAACTACCTGACTCTGCCTCCTACATGCTGGGATTAAAGGTGTATGCCAGTAGATACCTTGTGGTTGGTGTTGCTCTTATATCAGTCAAGGGAAGAGCAGATGGCAATCTTTAGTTCCTATTAGCTTGATGTCTGGGTTGGTGGCCCAAGCTGTTTGATGCCTAAGATTCATAAAAATCAAATCAAATAGAGGCAGTGCAGCTCAGGAGGAAGAAGACACACAGTGAGGGTGAGAAAAGATGCCCATTGACCTGCCCTCAGCCCCACCACAAGGGTGGGTTATAGATCCACAGACCCCTGCCTACAACCATGCAGTGTGGCACAGGAGAAAAACAGACAGAGACCTGCAGACTTCCATGTTACTCACAGACCTGCAGAACTGGCCTGGTCCCTTTCTGGCTGTGGTGCTCTGGAGAGCTAGTCCCACTACATGTCTGCCACGAGGTGACATGGATGCAGGGATGATACCCTCCCCCTCTCTCCTTGCTTGTCACCACCTGTAACAGTCAGGAGAGCTGGCCCTGTCCCTCACCAGCAATAGCACTCAGGAGAGTGGCCCTACAACACACCTAGGCAACACAGTAGAGCTGGCCCTGATCTTGAAGGTACATGTCCCCAAGGATATGAGTGCAGGAAAGCTGACCTACCCCCTCACAGTCTACAGCAGTTGGGAGAGAGAGCCCCATGCATTGACTGGGCAACACAGTGTAGCTGGTTCTGGAGGCATGGATTCTGGTGAGCCAACCCAAGGGCATGAGAGCAAGAGAGTTGACATTGTCTCTTGCTGATGATGGCACTGGGTAGCTTAGCCAGAGCAGTGCTAGAGAGCTCTGGTTTATCTGGTTCAGATAAGGAACAGCTGGTGCAATAATCAACTCAGCTGCCACCCAGGCCCAGATCCAGGTCTCTGAGTTGGCCCACCCCCAAAATCTATATCATCTGAGATTATTTGGGATACATGAAAGAGCCAGTCCTTCTGATCCAAAGCTGCAGGATCTCCAGGACACAGAACAACAACAGGATAACTAGGAGGAGTCCCAATGAGGATCCAATATTGATGGTATCACAGAAGCCAGAAATCTCTAACCAGATCAATGAACATTTGCAAGTGAAGATGTACAGACAAAGGGGTACACTGTGGGACTCACTGTGACATCCAACAGCTTCCACGATGAGAAGTTTTTAAAATGTTTTCTATGCTTTGGATTTTTTCTTTGGTGTGTGTGTGTGTGTGTGTGTGTGTGTGTGTGTTTTATTTGGGAGGGAGGGAGGTTGCAAGGATGAAGGGCAGATATGAGGGAATGGGGAGTGGGCCTGCCTTATATCAGAAGAATTTTGTAATGATCAGCATTTTTAGAATAAGCTTCGCCTGCCCTAAGCACACTGGGAAAGGATAGGAATGTAGTCAGTGGAAGAGTGTTTGCCCTGCATGCTCTACACCCTACATTTAATCCCTAGTACTAGAGACAAAAATGAGAAATTTAAAGAAATACAAGTAGAGATCTTTGATATTTGTGGTGATTTACAATTCTTCATAAGACAACCCAAATTATTTTATAAATATTGTAAAAAGTGCTATGTACTAGTTTCAATTTTAAAATTCAGGGGAAAAAACTACAACATACATCCAAAATTACTAAAATTTTCATGTTCAAGACAAACAGAAAATACATCTTATATGGGAGGCCAGTAATGGCCTGGACTTGCTAATGGGCTCTTTTCTGGGTGATGTCTCAATCAGATAAAATGTGTAAATATGAACGCCCAAGGGCTCAACATGTTGCTGAAAGAAATTTGCTTTTCGGTTTTTTTCTAAAAACAGAACTGGCTTCCCTCTTTCCAGGAAGTCCCAAATTACAGTTTTGAATCCATTCCACCAACACATGAGCCAGGCTATGGCTTTGACAGTCAGAGCACACAGCACTGTAGTTTAGAGAGCTAATCTTGGAGCATTAAATAAAAATGATGGAGAAATGTATATTTCTGGTCATGGCAGGACAGCCAGAGTCAGATATTATTTCTACAGGCCGAATGTCTGTGGTCTGTCCCATCTTCAAGGTCTTATGCTGAAGTTCTAATGTCCTGTGTGACAATATATAGAGATAGGGCAATAATTGGGTATGGATGAAGTGACCAGGACAGCCTCCATGATGACATTAGTGTCCTCATAAGAACATATACCAGAGATCTATCCCTGTCCCCCACAAGGGCACATGGGCATTTGGCAATACAACAGCCACCTCCAAGCAAAGAGAAACTCCTGCATAAAACCTACTCTAATAGGTTCACTCCCCCTCCCCCATCTTCCAGGAACATATATTTTTTGGTATTATTTCCAGGATATTTTCCTATTCATCATTTTAAATTTGTGAATTAAGGAAACACTTGAAAATATCTAGGTTGTTTTAGTTGCTCTCTTGATTAATTCGTTGTTGTCAATTAGATAAGACACTTCAGGACTTGTTATAATATAAAAAGAGTTACCTATGACTAGGCATTTGTGGCCTCAGACAGATATTCTGAGATGTATTTCTTTTTAGATTGAGTACTCCAATAATGGTTTTAAAATGAAATTCTTAACTATTTTTAATTTTTTGTTTGCAAGCAACCAAAAGCTGCTTCTTCTAAAAGGCATTGCTACTCAGCATGGCAAGCAGAGGACCTAGATTCATGTTGAGATTGTGTTCTTTATTATGGTCAGACTTCTGCTGGCTTGATGATCACACAGCAGTGTCCATCATCAAAGGGTGGCAGCAGCCTAACCAATCTCAACCCCCTGAAAGGCTGGAGGCTCAGAGTTGTTGTCCCAAACCTTACAGTAGTCATCTTGGAGTCTAGGAGCTACAAAAGTCTCACAGACCCAGCTCACACTATGATTCTACACCATGTCGAGGCTGCACCTTCTTCTCAAAGGAGCCAGAATGACCCCCAACAAGCAATGACGGTGGTACCTACGTTCCCAGGCAGAACAAAAATGGGGGCAACAGTCCACTCCTGGACAGGGCTGCTTGAGTTTCTGTACTTCCTGTTCTCTGCCCCCATTCTTCCTCTGTAGAGCTTATGTTGGTACCACAAAGGCACTCGGGGATCACTGGAACTCTTTATTCTGTCCTCTTCCTAAACTACTGATTAGATCTTCTCTCTGCCTTCAGCAATTACTGGTCTCTAATTGGTCAGTTGACTCAGGTGGCCAAGAAAGAACCTCCTGAGGCTTCCACAGCTGGGGTTTTTGCCCTGGCTGGCATTGGAATCCTGGAGCTACAAGGTATCAGTTTCCACTGTTTAAGCCGTGTGGTATGAGTTTTGTTAAAGAAGCCTGGGCAGACTGAAGCATGGCTGAATGTAAAACCCAACTGGGGCACATGCTCTAAAAGTAATCCCTATGAGAAGGCACTCACAGCAGGCCAGCTGCCCATTGGTTGCCTGCAATGCCAAGGGACAGTGTAAGACGCTAGGCCCCTGAGCACATGAAGATGACCAAACTGAGCCAAGGAGTTAGAAGACGACACTATCCACCAGCATTGTGGCCTTGCTCTCCTATAGCCTTCCTCAGGGCCAGCACCATGAAGGAAAGGCAGTGTCCTGGATACCTCTCACTATCAGCATCTGACTTTCAGTAGAGCCACACTGTCCTGACAGAGCAGAGTAAAAGGACCCAGAAGACCGGAACATTGTCACATGTCCCCTGCTGGCAGGCCTTCTACTAGCTGTAAAAAATCATGCATCAACAAATAGGAGGCAGCATTGTATCAAGAGGCTGGCTGCACATCCACGTGCCCTGTACTCCCTCCCAGCTCAGCCCCCACCAGCTGTGTGCCCAAGGGCAAGTTCCAACGTGTCTCTGTGCCTCTCTTTCTTTCTTTCTCTGAAAACAGCATCATTTCTGAACTCTAGGGTACAGTGCAAAGGTTAATCACTCAACAAACACACTATATTATCGTTTGGCATAAAAAAAGAAGCTCCCGTTTTTCGAAAGCCCCTAAGTGAGTCCCATGAGTTTCAGCTTTGGCCAATGAAGTAAATGTTTTCATGGCCATAAGGCCAGATCTGCTGCCCCCACTCACAGCAATCTCTTCTCTGTCACAGAACACACCCACACATACTGGCTTCTGGCAAACACAGAGATTTCTGACTTGCAATATTCAGGGAGCCAGAGGGTGGTCAGCTCTTGAACCTGAAATGCTCAAAGGACATGCCAGGGCCAGGCCCGTGCTCACAATCACTGAGGAAATGTACTGAAATAAAGGTTCACAGCCCTGTCTTTCCCAGAGAGAATTTTAACATTTATTTACGTTTGATGTGTATGAGTGTTTCACATGCCTGTGGTGCCTGTGTGCCATCTGCATGCCTGGTGCCCACAGAGGCCAGAAAAGGTCATCATATCTCTGGAACAGAAATTACAGATGGTCAGCTTCTCTGTTGGTGCTGGGAACTGAACCCATGCCTCTGCACAAACATAAGCACTCTCAATCACTGAGCCATTTCTGCAGCCCCTAGGGTTATTTTAAGAATTTATTTTTGCCTATGTGAATATGTGTGTGAGTGTGCGGATATATGCCTGCAGAGGCCAAAATGAGGGCATCGGGATTCCCGGGAGTTTAAACCAAACTCAGGTCCTCTACAAGAACAGCAAGTGCTCTTAACCAATAGAGCCAGCTCTCTAACCCTTTCCCCAACCCCTCAGAGAGTGTTGAGCCCACGGGGTGTGTGAGACACTGCACTTGAACTTCACCTTGAGACGTTAATGCAAGGAGTGCCCGCAGAACACAGAGCATCACCCCAAACAGTGCTCACCTCAAAGAGAATAAATTATGGTTTATTCTTGAGCTAAACAGGAGTGAGCAAGGCCCAGGAACACAGATACAGATCAAGACAAATACTATGAACACCATGTTCTAATGTGGAAATCATTTCATGGTGTTTTTATGGACACGGGACAAAAGAATGTCAACACTCCAGAACACTGGTGGGGACAGTAGGCAGGTTGCAGCTGGATGTTGTCTGATGGCATTCTTAGCTCTGGGATGGGTTGGAAGCTCGTGATATGCTAAATTAATACACAAGGCCTTACCTGAAAGTCACAGGGATGTTCTGGCACAGAGGTTGGCAATGGATGTCTATTATGGGGATGACAGAAAGCCCAAGATAATTTGACTCTGGATCTGCACCATTCCAACTATCCACAAACTTTTAATTAGTCAATTGGCCTTGAATCTTTAACACAGGTATGTCTTCTCTGAAAACTCCTGCTCAAAGGAAAAAAAAACACTAGTCATGAGAACTCTACTTTTTGGGAGTCTCTCAATAGCACTCATGCACAGGTCAACCTGGTAGATGATTTCCAACCAGCTTGAAGACTGTAGGCTGCTACTAGTACATTTGGCAGCCCTCTTGCTATGGAAACTACATTTGGCCTTAGGAACTTATCCCTCAAACAATGGGCACAGTGATGGTGGGATTGTAAATTGCAGTCTCCATTCTTCTCCTAACTGTCTGGTTGTCTATCTCAGAGCGGTACCTACTATAGGGTACACAAATCCTCAGAAGCCTCACCCTCTCCATCCATCTGTGACCTACTCCACACCTCCCAGGTGAAACTGAATTCCTGTTTAAAACCAATAGATGTTGGCTGGCATTGTATTCAAACATTCACCCTGAACAAATGTGATATGGGGTTTGTGGCCCTGGCTGAGCCACAGGGACAGGAATATGGCAACATTTGCCAAGAGGTTTTCCAGTAATGGTTGCCTCCCAATGAAGGATAAGAAAAACACCCAACGTGCTGGGCTGGGCCCTAGGTTCCTGTAAGAGCTATCAACATCCAAGCTCCTTTCAGATGATCTGACATGAAAGCAGCACATGAAGGCTCTTTGAAGAGAATAAAAGACACCCAGGATGCTTGAGTCATAGTAAGTGGGAAGTCACTGCATGAAACACAAGGGAAATAGAAAGCAGGGGTCTCTATGGCATGTGTGTGAGCTTGCACTAACGTGCAGGCACATTACAATCCAGGAGGATGTCCCCCAGGTGTTAATTCTGTGTGGAGCCAGGTATGGGGGTTGCTTGTCTTTAAGCCCAGCACTTGGGAAATGGAGGCAGTATGGTCAGGAATTTGTCAAGGTCAGCCTTAGCTACATAAACCCCTGTTTAAAAAACAAACAAAATTTCGAAAGGTTTCATGTGGAGAAGGTGGACACAAGATGTTAGCAAAACGAAGAATCTAGAGCACTGCAAAGAGCAGCCCTCCCCATGATTGTGACAGTTTACTCCAACAACTCCGTGACAGAAGGTGAAGAAGGAGGGCTATTCTAAGGTGTTGTCAGCTGGTGGGCTTCGGGGAAGATTAGATTCAGAGGGCTCTGACATAAGGGCTGAATTAATCTCTTCATGGATTCATGATATAGTCATGTTATTGGGATGTAGTAAAAAGCCATATGTAAGAACTAGATAGAGGAAGTGGATCACTGGGCCATGTCCTTGAGCTACATCTTGCCCTGGCCCTGGCTTATCTTCCATTTCTGTATTTTCTGTCCACCATGATGATAATACACCGGACATTTGATCCTAGGAACAACAGTAAGCCATGATGGAGTCAACCATGATGGATTAAAGCCAGGAGCAAAATAAATGCTTCTTTCTTTTCCAATTTTCTCTCCAACACTTTTTTTTAATTTTCATTTGTTTGTGTTTAGGGGGTTGCTGCAGTGCATGTATGTAGAGCAGAGGAAAATTTGTGGGAGTCAGTTCTCTCCTCTTTTACTGTGAATGTCCCAGGGTCATCAGACTTAGAGACAAGTACCTTTACCTGCTGAGCCATTTTCACCAGCTGTCTGTCGCGTGTTTTGTCACAACAGAAGGTCTAACACAGTGACCCTTCTCAGAGTCACCCACAGAAGCTCAGCCGGTCTGATAGGGCAGGACATGGTCTTTCCTGTGGCAAGTGATTTTCTTTCTGGGCTCTACCACTTCCGACCACTTCCCTGAGTCCACAACTGTAAACTGTATCCCACCTGCGATGGGTATCATTGCAATGGCAACAATGTTTTAAAACAAGAAAAAGAAAAAAAAGCAACAAGTGTTGCTAAGGAAGTACAGATTGGGATCTTGCAATGCCGCTGTGAATGTAACAAGGTACAGCTGCTGGGGAAAGCAGCATGGCTGCTCCTCAATAAATCAAACTTGGAGTTGCTGCCTAACCAAGGAAGCCCACTCCTAGGTATCTACCCGAAAGAACTGAAAACAGCATCCAAACAAAAGCCTGACCCTGAATATTGGTAGCAATATTCACAAAAGCCAAAGGTGGAAACTTCTGGAAGCTTGCCAACAGATGCAGGCATGAAACATGATTTGTCCGCATGATAGGACTGTACCTCGACTTTTAAAAAGCAGTACTGAGACTGGTTGCAACACGACTGACCTCTGTAATATGCTAGGTATGAGAAACAAGATGCTGGTGATTCCACGGGTATGAAATTTCCAAAGCAAATTTATGAACAATAGGGGTTACTTGGGGCTGGAAAGGGAGGACACATGACAGGATTCAGACCTTGCACAACTAGAGGTGAAGGTTGTACAGAATCAGGAATGTAGTAAATGTCACAGAATTGTTAACTGTACCGGTAAAAGTGGTCAATTTTATGCTACATGTATTTCATGTTGTACAGGATTATCCTTCAAGCCAACCTGTCACCATCTCCGGGAGTTTTTCTTGGCCTGCTTGTAAAAGATCATCGCAGTTGGGCCTGTTGACTATTTACCTTTCCTCATAGAAAGAAAGGCCAGGAGGGTGATGGAAACTTCACCTGAGAATCCAGCCACCCCTTTCAAGCAAAAGAAAGGCCAGGAGGGTGATGGAAACTTCACCTGAGAATCCAGCCACCCCTTTCAACCAGTGACTGCATGAGAGTGTCCTCTGCCTCCAACTCTATACTGTAGCAGGTACATACACACATATACATCATACACAAAATAGATTGATTGATAGATAGATGGATAGACAATAGATATAGATAGAAGATAGACAGATAGATAGACTCTTCTAGCCAGAAGTCAAAATTAAAGAGAGAAACAATGCAGATTAGCCATAAAATCCATGTGATAAAAAAATATCAGTAGGGAAGGCCAAACTCCTTGGGTCGCTGGAAACTGGGCTAAGAATTTGGACACAACAGGATGTCAGCAAGGAAGATGTTTAGACAATGAATGGCATCAAGCTGGAAAGAAAGAAGAGTGGAATTGACCAGGCTGGGACCTGAGGCACAGGGATGAGGGTGAAGAAGGATGTGGGAAGAGGAGCTGAGGAAATGCAACAGGTACAGGGACAAGCCAGGGACCCTCTGGCCCACACATCTTCCAGATCTGATGATGCAGTGTAAGGTGAGGTGAGGTAAGCTGAGGAGGAGTCAGCTCTGCACGGTGCACATTCTGCTCAGGTCTATAAGTTCTAATTCACTATTTTCCCATGTCTGCTGACCTAAGTTCAAAGGAAATCAGAGCAACTGCAGTGATTGGCAAAAATGATTCAGGCAAAAATGTCTGGGAAGGATTGCAGAAGCCCAGAGGACATTCCAATCATGTCAGCACCTCTGCTGGGTTCCATGTCTTTCCCTTGCTTCAGCCCCTTGGGACTGAGGAGATAGAGCAGAGATGGATAGGGGCCCTCTAAAGGCAGGGACTCGGATTCTGGAGCTGTGCTGCTGACATTCAGTCCAGTTTGCCAGTGTGGACACTGGGGCACAGACATGCTAAAAGGCTTCTTAGAATTCTGTGGTTCTTGAGTAGTGGAACATACAGAGTGAGCCTGGTCCTGTGTGCTCTATGTGTAGAGTTAAACTGGGGTTTAAGAGGGAGTGATGACAAAGACTTAACCCTTTGACCCCACTATTCAAACAGTGACCCTCAGTATCAGAGAGCAATTAAATGCCAAATGCTTTGGCATCTCTTCTTCATCTCCACTTCCCTCTGTTGCTGTTTCCCTGTGAACTAACGCATGCCTTCCTGGTGGCAAGTGAGAAGCTCACTCAATTTCCCAGGCGTAGAAAACTCAGAAAGTTACAAGACCCACCAGACCCCCACGCCAACCTTATCCAAGCAATAATGATTGCTGGGGGGAGGACACTGGCCAGCCATTCTGCCTGTAGGTTGTGCAGAGAGCTCCAGGGGTCCTTTCCATGATAGATGGGCTTTGGGTGATAAAGCTGCCTTTGAGCCACCCATGCTCCTTTTGAAGGAACCCCTCATCCCCTCTGCTATGTCACCTCAATAAACCCACTGCTTCACTAAACTAGACTTGAGTGGAATCATTCCTTTGGTCAGTTGTCAGTGCTATATCTGGGCTGAGTAGGCATTTTTCACATCTCTCTGGGAAAATCCATACAACATACTCACAGCCACTTCTACCAGTCCTCCAGTGCCTAGCCCTGGGCTGTCATTTCTGCTAAGTGGCTTCCTTCACTGCATGGGCCTCATCTCCTGTGAATGCTGGAAGTTCTGTTCCAATTAAGGAGGAATTCTGGAAAGTCCAAGTGAAAGTAAAGGACCTTCCTCCTAAGAAGGGATAGGAAGTTCTTAAGGTCCCAATGCTTCATGTTCTCCAGGCCCCATCCAGCTCCTTAAAGCTGTAGTACTTACTGCTGAGCTTTGGAAGCCCTTGCAGGCGCTCCAAGGCAAGTGTCATCAGTGACTTCTCCCAGGTATTCAGCTCCAGTGGCCTCAAGGTGTTAACAGAGTGCCCTAGGGGAACAGGGCACAGGCAGTTTCTCCCTTTCCTGCAAGTCAAGTCCCGCTCTGTGCATACCCTTAGAGAGGTGTTCTCTGCAAAGGGCAATAGCATTCTTGTAAAAGACAAGGTTACTATGGCTCCGAAGGCTTAAGCTGAGAATAATGAAAGAGCAACGGTGCCGTAATTAATTAGGGGAAGAACTGAGAGATGAGACGCTTTATCTAACACCTAAGAACATTAAGTAACTTAGATCCATCCTCAAGGCAAAAGCCACCCAAATGGTTCCCTGCTCTTGCAACGAAGCACATTTGCACAGCCTTAATTGCATTCTCTGTGCTCTGCCCATCCCTATAGCTCGCTAAGGGAAGTCTCAGCCAGGAGGCCTGGCTCAAAGACCTTGCCCTTGCAAACTGCCTTCCTCCAGCAGGGCAGGAAGGTGGGGGAAGGGCTCTTTGAGGACTTGTGGCTTCCATTGGAACCACAGTTTGTTACAGTGCAGGATCTGTCTTGTAGACAATTCCCCTTGAGAGAGGAAGCACCTTTGAGATAAAAACTGACTCCGCCTTCAATATTTCATCTGTGCTCACCTCTGTGACAGTCTTCAGGAGGCTGAGCCAGGAGAATCATAGGCTCAGAGGGCTACATAATGAGACCCTACTTCAAAAACAACAGTTTATCTTAATTCACCAACCTATACCAGCAACTCTCTCTGAACTGCACAGGCCAGTGGCCTGGTGAGGCTTTGTTTGTTTGTTTGTTTTTGTTTTTTAAGAAAAGAACAAGAAAAAAGTGAATTTTGAGTCATATAATAAGTCTAATATATCTTAATACGTGTACCTCAAATTTAAAAGCAAAGGGGAAATTTGACTCTCTTAATTTCTTGGCCTTTTGAGTAAACTAATATTATTAATCCCAGCTTGAAGATAAATTTTTTAAAAGTAAAGAACTATTAAGGGGTGGACAGATTAATCATTCAATGTATTGAGACACTGCTTCCAAATGGGCTGCGCTCATTTGTGGTTGGTCAGTTGTCCCACCTGGGAGAGATACCCAGATGATAAAATATAGAAAGAACCCATAGGAATCCAGATCTTCCAAGAAGCGGAAGAGATGGCAGCGGCAGCGTACCTTATTGTGAGGGAACACCAGGAAGGAGCTGGGGTGGGGATATTCATCAGATCATGAAGCCTGTGGAGGCTGGTTAAGAAGGCTTGGCTTTGGAGTAGAAGGAAGTTCAGCCTAATCTATGAGGGAGTCCCTAACAGTCAGCTTGGAGGGGACTCCTGGGTATGCCTTACAGCCTTGAGACCCTTCGCTGGCTGGGGGTAGCCCCTGTATGGAGCAGCCTTAACAGAAGGACAGTGACAGATGGCAGAGGCCAGCAGCTAGGGATCTCCATCAGTAACTGCCCCCGTGCTCGGTGGTCCACATGTCCCTTCTCATACCTCCGACAGCACCTGTTTGGGAGCAGCAGAAAAAGATGCTAAGCCTAAGAACTGGAAGAGTCAAAATCTCACAAAGAATAGACTGTGGAGAGAGAAACAGGCTGCTGCTCCTCTGGGAGGGCAGCTTGAATCTGGGTTTAGAAAGGGGGGGGGGGTCTGTGTGAAGTCTGTGGGAAGCACAGCAGGAGGCTCTGTAGGGGCTACTGCAAAATGGAGTGGAGTTCAGGCAGTGGAGTTCAGGCACTTGGGAGCCCTTGAAAGCACAGACCACCATCTTGGTATTAACTGAGTTCTGGGCTACACAGAATGCAGTGCAAACAACCCTTCTGGAAAGCACAGGCTCATGATACAAGAATTTGAGTTTTGCAATTTCAATTGAACACATCTTGTAGAATAACCCTGTTTTTCTATTTAATATAAAATGAGAATCTGGAGAGACAGCTCCACATTTAAGAGAGCTTGCTGCTTTTAAAGAGGACCCAGGTTTTGTTCCCAGTGCCCATGTTGGCGGCTTACAACACCTATATCTTTATCTCTGTGGGATCTGATGCCCTCTTCTGGGCCCCACAGGTACTGGATTCATGCACACAAACCCATACACAGATGCTTTCACATAATTTAAAATTTTTTAATTAAATATTTTTAAAGATAACAATAGAACAAAACATCCCGGAAGGTCCAAGATTACTCAGTGTTTACTAACCAGCTTTATTAACCAGCTATTGCAGGGCATGGTGGCACACACGTTTAATCCCTGAGAGTTCCAGGCCAGCCTGGTCTATAAGAGTGAGTTATAGGACAGCCAGGGCTGTTAGACAGAAGCTCTGTTTCAAACAAGTCAAACAAACAAATAAACAAAAAAATTAACCAGCTATCGGCTCAGCTCTGACCTTGGCTGTAACAGAGTGTTTGCCGCTATTCTGTTTTGAGCAGAGGAGAGGATCAAGTCCTATCTGGAATAGGGGAAAAGACTCTGAAAATTATTAGCTGTACAAAAGAAAGAACCATGTGACATCAAACCAAGAGAGAGAAAGGGAAAGAGAGAGAAAGAGAGCACAAAACCAATGTCCACAGGATCCAGATGTTAAGATTAGCAGACAAACTTCATAAAACAACTATTTCAACACATTTGTAACTATAGAAAAAGATGGATAGTAGATATGATAATAAGGATGATTTTAACATAGCTCATAATCTACAAAAATATTAACTAAATGGATGTTCTCCGATAGAAAAGATATGTTTGAATTAGGAGCTCATTAGCTGGAGTTAGCAGCAAGTTTAACATGCAGAACACAAGAATGATCTGTGCTGATTATATTCAATAGGAAACATCCAAACTGAGGCTTGGAAGTAAAAAACAATGGGAAAAAAACATATTTCAAAATTGGAGAATATACAGTAGGGACTGGGAATTGCTGACAGAACATAAAAGCATCAGGCCTAGTTTCCAGGGTTTGTTTCCAAAAGGGAAGAAGGGATTAAATTTGTGGGACATAGTTAAAATATCTAATACCTATTTAGAAACAAACATGTTCTAGAAGGAGAGGAAGAAAAAACTGGGGTAAAGCAGAAGTTCGAGACTGTTTCCATGACGGATGGAAGACACACGTGGGAAGAAAAAGCAGAGCAAAAGCAAACACAGTTGCACTGATAAAAACCAGAGAGACAGAGAGGAAACCTTAAAACCAGTTAAGGGCCATTCTCCAGTTTACATCTGAAATCTCCGCAACAGTTCAGGGGTGCGGAAACCCCATTTCCTCCTCCCAGCCAAGCTACCTTGTCTTTGTCACTCAGTACTAGGAAGATGGACCATGAGGAAGGATGTTGAAAGGATGTCACCCTGTTCTCTGTGGCATCTGTCACCTCTCCTCCTGTGTTCCCAGGCTTCTGTAGGTCACAGTCCATAGCCCATGCTTCCCTGCATATGAAAGCCTCCGTACCTGCAGGGACTACAGTCACCTCTGACCAATCTGTTCCCTAGAAAGGTGGCTAGTTCAGAGATGAAGGAAACCCCATCTTGAGTCTTGGGGGTTAGGGAGCCTGAACATTCCCATTGTCACCCAAAATTCTCCCTGGTAACTCTAAGGAACTATACAGACATGAATATGGCTGTGCTTTTAAGGTGCTGGAGTTCTCAATAGAATTCCCATCTGGGAATCCCATCTCAAAAGAATGTCTACCATGGCAGGAAGAAAAGATACCTGACTCAGTCACTGGCAACAGAGGCTTCAGAGGGAGAATAAAAACCAAAGCCTTTATATGGATTCCAACAGATTCATCTAAACTAGAAAGATGGTGAAGGGAGCATACAAGTGGAGAGATACAAAATTATTAGCAAAGATGTCTAGACTAGACATCTACACTTAAAGCAGGCGCTCAGAGAGAGTGAGACTTACAGTGCCACAGATTCCCTCCTGACACAAGAACTCGGTCAAAAGTTTGCAAATGAGCTGGCCATGGTGGTGCAGGTGTGTGAACCCAGAGCACAGGAGACTGAGCCTGAAGCATCAAGAGTTTGAGACCAGCCTGGACTACATAGCAAGATGCTACTTTTTGAAAAATACATAAAATCTGAGATTATAATTCAGTTAGTGGAATGTTTGGCTAGGATGCGCAATTCTGTGTTTCATCTTCAGTGTTACATGAACAGTAGAGCATGCATCTGTTTTCCCAGCACTCTGGAAGTAGAAGCAGGAAAATTAGAAGTTCAAGGTCACCTTTGGCTATACAGAGATTTGAGACTATCCTGAAATACATTAAATGCTATCTCAAAAGAAAAAAAGTTAGTTGTTCCATGAACCTTAAAAACGGATTCCAAACCTGTGAGCCCCAGATCTAAAACTTCTAGAGAATACTGCGACTTCTAATAAGCAGAAAACCTGACCTTCAGATCCTGCAAGGCCAGTATGAACACATGCACGGCTGTTAAATGCTGGGCAATTCCAGAACAGAAACTCACGTGACCATTTGGCGAGTGATCTCTGTTTTCATCTTTGCCAAGATAGTTCTGCAGTATGATGGAGTCCAGCCATTTTTTCCAGGGGACTGTGCAAAAGTAGTCTGTATTCTAGGCAGACTGAGAAGCTGAGAGAATATGGTCTGGTGAGTTCACAGAGCCTTCAGATGTCCTGTATCTCATGAGCCAGCTCACATCTGGGACACATCTGCACTCTTGCTTCTAGTGGAGAGTCAAAGATCTCTTCCCCATGGGTAGTGCAGTCAGAACCTTCCCAGGAGCTCAAGAAAGGGAGAGGGAAATCTGAGTTCTTGGCACAGTATCAGACTCTTCATGATGCCTTTTATACACCTTGACAAGCCCTCTGGACAATTAAGAATGACATCACCTGACCACTTTTAATCTGCAAGCCTGGGGAGGGAGAGATGCAGAAATATGTCCTGCACATGTGGTGGGTGATGAGGCCAATGTACAGCGTTTCTCCCTGATAGTGCAGGAGTTGAAATTCAGGATGCCTTCAGCGCTGTCTGGGGTCCCACTGTGAGTGATTTCACATGTTTCATAAAATGCTCTGAAGATGCCCAAACCCAGGTATGGACTTCACTCAAGGTCACTTTTATAACACAGGGGAAAAGGCAAAGAAAACACAGACAGCTCTCTGAGCCTTTGTGTCTGATGCTGTAGCTTTCAAGCCAGCCAAGAAACAAGAATGTCCATCACACAGCTATGCTAACCAATAAAGTCCTCACTGTCCTTCCAAGAAGCTGTTGTTGCTGTATCTTCTTGCTGAGTTGTTGACCAGAACCTATCTCTGTACATGGAAATACATTTTTGTCTGTTATTACATAAACACTGCATTAGCCTGCAGCTTGACATTTTTGCTTTTTCTTCCTTCTTCTTGGAAGAAATCCCCATGCCAGTGTGTATAGAGTGGACACTAAGAACTGCAAATGCACAGTCAAGGTTACGCATAATTTACTTTTAAAAGACGATGTCAAGTTGATCTCCAAAAATCCACAGGGGGCTGACGTGACAGGCTGGTAAAATAGCTCATAAGTGTGGGTAAGCTGCTTAACCTTTGTATGCCTCAGTTTCTTGACTTGTAATACCACAACTGGCCATCCGCCCCCTGCCTATGCCCCAGCAAGGGGGATGAGAACATGATGAGATCGAGTGTATGGTCACACTGGGAAAGCACAACAGAGAGCGCCATTGTTAGGGATTAGTCACCACAGAGAGGATTGAAAAAGACAGCTGGCTCCCGCGCAGCTGGGCTGGGCAGACCCAGGCTGTGGCCTGCCTGCTCCTGTTGCTGCTCAGAAGCTGCGCCACTGCTTCCTCCTCGGCATTGTTTAACAGCTCCAGTCCTCCTCGACTGCAGAATGAGCTGGCCCAGGCTTAGCCAGGCATACAAATTACTGTTTCCTTAATAGATTCTGAGCATGTGCACTGGCATTAATTTAAAGCCATTCATTGCACTTCTTATCAGGGTAAAGGACATTGGTGCATCTTACTGTTATCTTGAAGTTAATTTGAGGCTTTAAATATTTAAGTGTTTGATAACTTGTAGTTTGGGAGGGTAAAATACCGTGAGAGCCTCAGACTGTATGTATTTATCTCTGGGTTAGATACAAGATTCCCTCCCACTTCTCCCAAACAGCACTGACTTGCAAAGAAGTCCTTTTAAAATTCATTTTCAGGCTATTGATTCTTTCAGAATGAAGATGCTCTATCAAGAGGCAAAGAAATTACTTTTGAATAGCTTCCTGTTCTATGGACTGTGTGGGTTGGAGCAGTGATGTATGCAAATATGCAAGGATACAGGTGGTGAGATGAGCTATGAGCATCTGAGAAGCAGCCCTCTGGCCTCTGTGTCCCATTTTTGAGAGACCTCACCCCACAGTCTGCCATGCCAGCCAAGTGTTTGGCCCTCCTGCTACAAGTCACATGCACTGCAGTATTCCTAAAGTGAGTAACTTTCATGAAACACCGCTTTTTCCCTAGCCAAATGCCCTTAGAACAACTCAACTTCCTTTCATGAATGAATGACTCAGAAGGGCTGTCAATGACAGCTACATTGTTTGTAACAGGGTAAATGTTCAGCTGGATGCAGATGGAATGACTAGGCTTCAAGGTGAATTGTTTAGAAAGGAATATGTGCATGGCCCAAGTCAAGTAGAGTCCCAGGTTGCTAAGCAATCCCTATGCTTGCCTGTCTCAGCAAAGCTTTCTGGAAAGGAACTGTCCACTCATGCTGTTTGCCAGCTCTCCTGTCTTGGAAGTGGCCTTGGCCAGGATCTCCTTCACTTAAAACAGATAGGAATTTTTGAAAGCATCCACTTCAGACCTCAGTTTACAACTAACTACATAAAACATAACAGCACCAAGCCCAGCTCCAGGCAGAGAGGTGAAATGCCCTGCACTGCTGCAAAGAATCCATGATGTGTGCAAGAGCTCATGGGAACTAAGATAAAGAAGAATAACTATACCTACAGCTTGGGACCAGAGGACATTTGGAATGAGATTAAAGCCATGGAGAGCTCAGAGAAAGTTCCAGATTATACAAACAGGACATGACTTTAGGGACCTCACACCTACAGATATGCAGTGGAGAAACAGGAATGGAGACCACAGTACACACACATGAGGGGCTCCCTTCAGAACTGAAATACCACCAGGAACTGTTGGGTGTGAGCTGGGATCTGTGGTTGGGAATCCATGATTCTGAAACATGAACAAACCCTGTCTGGAACACGTCACATGCACAGCCCATAGAATGACAGATGGTGATGCTGTGAATGACAGCTAAAACATTTGACATTGCTTAGTTGAAAGTGAGCCAGCTGGATGCCTTTAAAGTGAAGTAGAGCAATGATGTAATCCCAGCTGTGTGCTGGGGAGAATGATATGGTGACAGTGTGGAGAACAACTTGAGAAGGAAAGTCTAGAGACAGAAGACCAGGTAGACTCTCATGAGCAGAGCCAACAATGGCCTGCTGCTTCTGACCATAACAGCCTTCAAATGTGCTGTAACTTCCCATCTGGAAAGAGAAGAGATGGGGGAGGGAGGGAAGAGAGCAAGGTCCACTGGGCTCAAAGGAAACTAACTGAAAGAGGAACTAGAAAAAAAACAAATGAAAAATGTGAAAATATGCCATTCTCCTGGGAAACCTAACATCAGTGTCTGGTTTCAGCAGAACACCATCATCTGTCACAATACCATTGTGATGCAAACTTTATTGCTTTTGTAATTCTGTTTGTATTTAGTTAATCACTCAATTTGCTTTCAGAGATGTGTCGAGTGCTAGCTGTGTAAGAATGCTGTACCTTGTTTGTATATGCGTAATATTCAGTGCAGGCTGATGACACCCACCTTGAAAGCTCTGGTGGAGGCATCTTCGAAGAACTGCAATTGCCCTGCTCCACCTACCTGTCTGATGAACACCTGGGACATGGCACCCCCAAGCCTGAATAAATATCCTTCCCTGAATCTGTTCCTCCTGCAGGTACACAGCTCTAACAAACTGCAACACCATTATTTCTGTTGCTGAGCCAGGAGCTATGAAATCATCTGCCTCTTCCCTTTCTTTCTCATCCTATGCCTGTCAGTCAGCTGAGTCGCTTAGATTGGTCACCTCACCTTCCTGCACGGCCCACACACAGATCAGCAACTCCATTCCTGACCCCTGGGGTCAAGCTACCCAGACCTCTCTCCTGGGTTATCATAGCAGCCTTCCTTTGCCTCACCCTTTAAGCCTTGTCCTCATCGGACCACGTTGAGAAATGGTCGACTTTTAAGAGGCAGGGCCTAGTGAGCTGCCTTTAGGTTATTAGGGAAGCCCCTCAGAAGTGATTAATGCAGTTCTCATGGAACCCCACTGATAACACCACACACATCATCTCAATCTGGCCTCCTGTCTGCCATGGCATCACACGCCCCTGCCAGGAGCTGATGAGAGTTAGCATCATGCTACTGAAGCCTCAGAACTGTGAGCTAAGTAAGATTTCTCTTTCTAAAGTTTCCAGTCTTTGACATCTCATTATAGAAAAATGGGTTGATAAGCTATAGTCTCTTTCTATTACTTCAAAAATGTAAATTAGATCAAGTCCCTTCCGATCGCAAGCATTTTAATTTTACACAAAGGAAAAGCCAGATTATCACACTGGCTCAGTTGTTTGGCTCTGGGCTACCCTTGTTTTAAATTTGAACTATTATAATTTGTAATGTATTATATAAAATCCACTGTCTTAATCGGTCTTAAGTGCACAGTTCAGTGTTGTCAAGGATGTTCACATTGTGGATAAACAGAGCTCAAGAGGGGTTTTCATCTTCCACATCTGAAACTCAGGCTGGAGAGATGGCTTAGCAGGCATTTGCGGCCAAACCTGACCTGACTTAAGTTTGATCCCTGGGACATAGATGAAGACAACAAACCCCACAAGGTAGCCTCTGGCCTACACAGACAGACAGACAGACACACACACACACACACACACACACACACAGTGGCATGTGTAAACACACAACAAGTAAATAAAGTGTAATAAAAAGAACTCTTAAACTCTATACCCATGAAACTTCTCCCCCCTCTCCCACCACCCCAGCATCAAGCAAACGCTTTTCTAGTGAGCTCTCTGGGACCCTCACTGCCTACACAAGGACAGCCACACACCATTTGGTATTTTGATGGTGGCTTAGTTCACTCAGCCCCAGGCTGCCTTGCAAAATTCAGTGGCTACTCCCTTCCCCCTTGTTCAGCCTACTCCAGCCACGTGGTCCTTCTGCCTGTCCCTCGGCCACTCTGAGTACACCCCTGGGTGTCCATCCATGGGATGCTCTAAATCTATCTGTCTTAAAGAAATGACAAGTATCTCTCCCCTGTTTTGTATCTGGTGATGGGGGTGAGCTAGAAATGAGCCATGATGGTCATGTTTACATCACAGGAATCAAAAAGTTCTTAAACAAAAACAACAAAAAAAGCCAAAAAAATGTAGAAAGCTAGTTGATTCCACCTGCCAGTGTACCACTTACCACTACTCTGCCTGAGATGAATGGTCCTGAGTTTTTCTCTTTTTTTTTGAGGGGGAGGGGTTTTTCAAGACAGGGTTTCTGTATAGCCTCAGCTGTCCTGGACTCGCTTTATAGACCAGGCTGGCTTTGAACACACAGCGATCTGCCTGCCTCTGCTTCCCTGAGAGCTGGGATTAAAGGCAATTTCCACAACACAGGCTCACTAGAGATATCCTTCTGGCTCATAGTGTATATAGCAGCAATCCCTGCAGGTTCCCTTCCACTTCCCATGACTGCTGTCTGCCTGACAAACCATGCACCTAATATCTATTTGTTTACAATTTGTGCTTTCCTTCCAGAATGTCAGCACCTTAAAAACAAGAACTTTATTTAATGTACTTCTCCAGCACCAGGAACAGTACCTGGTCTGTTGAGGGTGCTTTATATATATTTGTTGAACAAGTTCATTAATACATATAATAGGCCAATATTGATTGCCTAGTAATTATTTAATAGGGTAGAATGTTTGACATAAAAGAAAGCCCTAAATAAATGGATCTATATTTGCATCTACATTGAATAAAGCTTAGCCAGCCAGGAGCGGTGACGCACGTCTATAATCCCAGCACTCAGGAAGGCAGAGGCAGGCAGATCTCTGTGAGATCAAGGACAGCCTGCTCCACAAAGTGAGTACAGAACAGCCAAGGCTACACGGAAAAACCCTGTCTCAAACAAACAAAAACAAAAAGAAATAAAACCTAAGCCTTAAAGAGTAAACAGATAACATAAAATAATGTGTATAACACATATAGGTGTATACATATATATTTACAAAAATGAGTATAGAATGTGGTATTAGCCGCTTTCCTGTTGCTGTGATAAAATGCCATTACTAGAAGCAATTTAAAGCAGAAAGTCAGAAAGTTCACTTTGGCTTACCATTCTAGAGCCCATGATGGCAGGAGTCACAACAGCAGGTGGCCAGAGCAGGAAGCTGGCTGGTCACGTTTTTCTGCACACTAGGAAACTGAGAGAGTGAACTGAAAGAGGGACGACTCTGGAAATTGCCCTCTTCAATGCACTTCCTACAGCAAGGCTCCATGTACTAAAGCTTTCATAACATCCCCAAACACCGCCACCACCTGGGGGCCAGGTGTTCAAACACATGAGTCTACAGACATAATTCTCATTCAGACCACCATACCTATGTCCACAATCTTATTTCATGCTCTCTTCCAATGTGATGTTTCAAATAATGAACGTGCACTCCTCTGGGTTTCATACAGTTCCGAGACATAAAAGCCAAAACTGAAACCATGTAAGCTTGAGAGCAAAATGAAGGGAGAAAGCTATGGTCACTTGGACAACGATGATGCCTACCAACTTCCTAATAAACATTAGGACTTTGGGGCGGCTGAGTTCAAGTGTTAGCTAGATCAACCCTGAGGTCAGAAGGACAAAGAGGGCATTGCCATTCAGGACTGTTATGTAGCAATTTCCTCCGAGGCTAAAGCAGTTCATCTTGGAGGGAAACTTCTTCCATGGAGACTGTAAAAGGGAAGTGAAATGACAGGTTGTTTCAGGGGGTGACACAACAGGATGTATGTGTGTGTGTGTGTGTGTGTGTGTGTGTGTGTGTGCATATAAAACACTCCTGTAGGAAAGAGGAAGTTAGGAAGTAAACGGCTCAAAATAGCTTCAGGAAGTCCCTGAAATGGAGCAGATTCACTGGGCCCTCTCCATCCCCAAAAGTTATATAAACTGTAAAGACTGCTGGGAGTCACTGATGAGCCAAGCTTCGAAGAAGGCTCTCAGACCTGAAAGAAGCAGAGACCAGCTGTACTGCCTGGAAGAGGTTCAGCCCTCACTTAGAAAGGACTGCCTCCAGCATGCAGTGTGCAGTGTGTTCCAGGTTTCTGGCTTTTGTGAGCTGTAACCAGTGCTGTGGTAGGCTTTGGTGATGCAGCTGTCTTTGAGGCACTTCTGTTCCTATAACTAACCTCTCTCTCACAGTCCTTTAATTAGCCTCAGTAAAACTCATTGGTTCAACAAATTGGACTTGAGTGATAGCCATACTGCCATGGACTCCCTATCTGAGGTAAGGAGTGTGTGTATGTGTGTGTGTGTGTTGTCTCTTCTCAGGAAAGGTCTATAATACAACAAGGTCTAGGGAGCTTAGGGACTCAGATGGAAATGGAAAAGGAGGAAGAGAGATTCGACCATACCTGCAGATGATGGACATTATTGAGTACTGGCTGAGCAGAGGTGTGCTGGGACCTGAAAATGGACAGGAACAAGGCATAGTGTCAGCATACTCCATAGACAGTAGCATCAGGAGCTGAAGCATAAAACCAATGAAGAGATGTAGGCTTGGGAAGAGAAGCAAGGCACTTCCTTCAAGGAGAACAGTACTTAAAGAGTAGAAACCTGCCATGCCTAGAAGTCAACCAGTACTCAAAGAAAAGCCTGTGTGTGGTTCAGCTGCCCTCCCACCGTTAGGCTCTTTCTCTCCAGATTTCCTGCTTACACTATACACCAACAAAGTGGTCTCATATAGAATCTCAGTTTAGGGTACAAGACCACTGGGGTAGTAAGTGTTGACTGTCAATTTGACAGGGTCCGGAATCACCTAGGAGACTAGCCCCCAGGCACACCAGGGAGGGGTTATTTAATCCTCGGGCATTCTTGTGGGGATTACCTTGATCATGTTAGTGAAGTCTAAAGAACCATCCTGAAAGTAGGCAGCAACATTCCCTGGGCTGGGATAATGGACTCTACATGTGGAGAAATAGAGCTGGCCAACAGCAAGCATTCATCACTCTCTGTTTCTTGATATGTTGATGTGTCCTGACCAGGTGTTTCAAGCTCCTGCTGCCATGACTTCCATGCCATGATGGCCTGAACCCTTAAACCAGGAGCTGAAATAACCCTATCTCCCTGAAGTTGTCTTTGTCGGGGTGTTTTATGATGGTTGTTGATAAAGAAACTAAGGCAAGAGTTAACTGCGAAACACCTCTCCTAACAGCTAAGTAAGTTTGTAGTGTGAGCTGTGGACAGAAGGAGATGTACATAGAGAAGCTTCACTTCTTGGGGAATCAAACTGCTTACTCATGTCCTGAGTCCCTGATGGTCCCTCATTACACACTCCATTATCCACACATTCAATTAGAAGACATTTATCTTCTATTTTAAGGAATCGTGACAACTCATTATAGAAAAGAAAAAAAAATAAAACTAGGCACACTTTGTGATTTGTTTTTTTCCCCACCAGTTAGATAGTGATGCTGTCAGATAAACTTAAAAAATAAAAATAAAAGGATGGAAGCCTTCTTCTGACCTGGGTTCTCATTGGGTTTTCTCAATCTTTGAATAATAGATGCTGGGATAAAAACCAAAAGAAAATGGTATACATTACTAGATCTTCAAGTTTTCCCCAAGCCAATTGCTTGAGCCACTATCATTTGATAAAAATAAAGAACTTCTTCCTGGGAAGATGGCGGGCGAACACTTGCTATGGAAATGTGAAGACTTGAATTCAGATTCCCCAGAACCCATGTAGAGCCATGCACGGTAATGTTCTTCTGTGAATCCTAGCTCCTACAGCGAGATGGAAGTCAGAGACAAAACCCCACCAGCTCACAGATCATCTAGCCTGACATTTGCAGCAGCTGGCAGATGAAAACTATCATCTCAGAATGCTCTCTGACATCCACATGTAAAGGAGCAAGCACACCCTCCTTACCACTACTACGCTTTAAAATAACTTTTAAATAAAATATTCTTTTCTATTCTGTTCAATGATTATCTATCTATTAAAAAATATGGACATAACAAGAAAGGTCTTAGGATTCATATAGTGAGGTTGATTCCACCACTAACCAGCCAAATGACTTAACTCAGGGCGCATGCCCTCTCTACTATGCATTTTCTCCCTGTAAAATGAAATAATCCTCACCTCACAGGCTGTCATGAAGGTTAATTGTGTACTTTATGAAACTGTTATGACAAATTCCAGCAAGAGCAATTAGAACTTCTGTTTATTTGTTAAATAGGAGTTCGGGGTATGGATATGTTATTAAAAATAATTGTGTCTCTTAAGCTTGTTGTAACCGCCAATTATGTACATTTTCACACAACTTCTGCTAAATAACCTTTTAAAACAATCTGAGAATGAATCTCATTCATGTTTCCAAATGGCCTCATCCAATCATTATCTTTTCTGCATCTGATGTTTGCCTTGTAAGTTCCCACATCTGTCATGTAAATATCTCTTATCTGACTGGAGGATTTACCATATACATGGCCAATTTTTAGATATTTTATATTGTTCGGGGCAAAGAACACATAAAGTGAAAAGATGAAGTCTATCAAGTAAAAGCATAGAAATCTATTTATGAGCCTGAAAATTCTATGGGTTATTTGGTGGTTGATTGAATGTGTAAAAGCTGCGGGACAGGGTTGGATTTTATAAAAATACATTCATTTTCACCTTGGATAAGGGATTCCTATTTGTCCAATCTGAGCATCTCAGTGTTGACGAAACTGGTGACAAAGAGAATGAAGACACTGTAGAAGGAATCAGTCACCATTTCTCAAAGGCTGATAATTATGAGCAGGCTCTGGGCCTTTAGCAACTAATCCCTGTTCTGAGGGAATAAGAACTATGGCCCACAGAGCATAAGGCACTCCACAAATGCCCAGAACCCATGTAAAATCAGCTGCAGTGGTGAACCTCTGTAAGCCTGGCACCTCTATAGTGAGGTAGAAATAGGAGGCAGAATGGGCTTTAGAAAAAAAGCAGGGCATTCTCTTTGAGAAGAACAGTGCTAATGGAATAAGGCCCCACTATATCCAGAGGGCAACCAGCACTCACTTTAGAGCTGTGTGGCTCATCTGCCCTGCCACCATTGAGCTCTTCCTCACCATATTCCCTGCTTACACACGGTACTGACAAAGTGCCTGTCTTGTTGACTCCCAGCTTCGGAGCCAAGATTACTGTGATGGTTAGTGTTGACTGTCAACTTGATAGGAGCTGGGATCACCTAGAACACAGCCCTTCAGGTACATCTAAGAGGCTTATTCCTCTCTTGCTTTCTCTTCTTGTTTCTCTCTTCTACCCTTATAGATTTTCTAAAGATTGTTTTATTTGTGTATGTGTGTTTTGCTTGCATGTCTGTGCACTGAGCACATGCCTACTGCCTGCAGAGGCCAGAAGAAAGTGCTGCATCCCCAGGAGCTGAAGTTACTGAAGATGGTAAGGCTCCATATGGGTGCTGATAATGACATCCAGGTCCTTTACACACACAGCAGGTGCTATTCTGAGCCATCTCTCCAGAAACTATGTCCACCTATTTCATACTCAAATATCCTAATAACTTCAAGGATAGAAAGGAAAACATAGGGTGTGCTGGCATAGGACACTGTCCTGAAGAATCTTGAGCTGCCCCCATCATCATGTTTAGACTATTGTGCTGGTTAGTTTTGTGTCAGTTTGACACAAACTATAGTCACCTGGGAGGAGAAAACCTTAGCTGATAAAATGCTGAAATGTAATGTCTGGCTGAAGGCAAGAGTGTAGGACGTTTTCTTAATTAGTGATTGATAAGGAAGACCCAGTCTATTATGGGTGGGTGGTGCCACCCGTGGGCTGGTGGTCCTGGGTTCTGTAGGAAAGCAGGCTGAGCAAGCAGTGGAGAGCAAGCCAGTAAGCAGCACTCTTCTGCATCAGCTCCTGACTCCAGTTCCTGCCTGGTTTGAGTTCCTGTCCTGACTTCTTTCAATGATGAACAGTGAGGTGGAGATGTCACCCAAATAAATCCTTTCCTCCTCAAGTAGATTTTGCACATGGTGTTTAATAGGAAAAAAAAAAGAAAAATGAACACAGCCATCATCTCATTTAGCTCCAGATTTGCTCTCTCTTCCTCCATAAGTCTCAGAATCACTGTAAGATTGTAGTACATTTATGTATGGAGACATTAAATGATCTGTACTATAGTATAAGGTTCAATGCTACAAAGTGACCATCCTGTCCTTGGCCTTATTGCTAAATGAAGGTGAGAATTAAAATTCAACTCTTTCTACCATTGCTTTCTTTAATGAGAAAACCAAAATTGAATTTGAAGTAGATTAAGTAACTCATTTAATCTTGCTCGAGGTGAAGCCAAAAGAAGGCATTTGCTAGGAGTGAAGACATTTGTTGAACCATTTAAAGGACTTAAGACTCAAGTCATTTAGCTGTCAGTGGCACACAGGGTCTCAAAACACACTGGAAGTTCTCAAGTGCTGTGGACTTCCTGTTATTTCCTGTGTCATTCTCATTATACACAAGATCACAGGATTTGAGACCATACCAAATGTTCACTGGGCCAAGACAACTCAGTCAGTAAAGTACTTGCTTTGCAAACATGAGGGTATGACCTCAGCCCCAGTAACCTGTAGACATAAGGCTATTGTGTAATTCAAATGCTAATTTCTGTACCACCAATAGCTGGGTTATAATCCTTGTTCTGAGAATCTCCTGTCTCAATGCTGTGTGAACACTGCTCCCCAATTGTCCCCTGGTATGCCAAAAAAGCAGCTTACAGCCAGTCGCTGAGCAGGGGAGAGAATAGGGCTGGACTTCTTGCCTTCTGGGGGAAAAGGAGCTCAAGAGAGGAGAGGTCCAAGAGACACCAGGAAAGAAAGCTCAGCAGAAAAGCTACAAAGTACAAGGATCTCTGGGATGTATGTTAGGAGGAAGCCAAATTAGCTTAGAGGGTTAAGAATAGAGGGACTGCTCAGTTATTGTGTTGTGAAGCTCATTATTACAAATATAAAAGAGTTTCAATTATTTGTGTGATAGCTGGGTTAAAAGAGAAACTGAGAAACAAATACAGTTTTATAAAAATAACCCTAGCAGCAACCACATAAAAAGCAGAGCATGCTGACAATGCCTAACTGTATCTCCAGTGCTGGGGAGACGCAGGCAGGTGGATTTCTGGAAATTACTAGTCAGCTAACCTAGCCAAGGACTCTGTAAGTTTCAGATTTAGTGAAAGACCCTGTCTCAAAAATATATCTGAATGGTACCCAAGGAACCACACTGAAGGCTGTCCTCTGACCTCCTTATAAATGGATACATACCTGCAGAAGCACTTATACAAATATAGGCAGCCTCCATGAACATACACACATGCACACACACAGTACACACACACACACAGAGAGAGAGACAGAGAGAGAGAGAGAGAGAGAGAGAGAGAGAGAGAGAGAGAGAGAGAGAGAGAGAGATGCCCAAACTTTAACAAGTAACAGCTCCAAATACCTACTTCCCAGGCTGCTTCTCAAGAGAGCTTCATCCTTAGATCTAGGAAAGCCAGGAAACACCAAGTCTACATACTGAACAAGTTCCACACCTGCCAGAGGAAACCCATGGAAAATGCCATCAGCTTCTGAATAATAGGTGCAGTGTTTGAAGTCTTCCATGCCTTAGGAACATTACACTTATGATCAACTTATAAAGCAAACCAACCTACCAGGAAGAGGGACTCCACAGCACCCATCCTTCCTGCATTCCATCTATCTTTAGCATCTCATTGGCTGCATAGAGGCCTTGACATGCTAGACTCACAGTGATCTATTCATTTGATCCATATACGTGACATTCTCTGCCAGTGCTTCACGACAGAACTGAACTGAGTTTAACAAATTGAAAGTCTCGTCAGCCTGCTGTAATGGAAGTTTTGGTTTCTTTGTAAACTCAGTTATGTTATATAAATATGTTTTTTGTTTTAATCCCAAGTATGAGATTTTAGTTTGGGCTTTAGTTTGTCCACAGATAATGGTTGTCTCATGAGGGGTGTGGCTTTTGCCAGCTGGTAATGGCCTACCTCGCACCTTGTGGGGAGCAGAGAGGGGCATGGTTTAGGACTCTGGGGAATATAAAAGAGAAAGCTTGGCATGTATGCAGTGTTGGCATGTGGCAAGTGGCAGTTTGGAGAGATCAGAGGTGAATGGTGTGGCAGTTTGGAGCACATAGACAGAGAGAAATGCTGCAGGGGGCAGTGGCTTGGAGGAGACTGCTGGCTGAGTTTGGTGTTGATGGAGCCCCAAAGAGCCTTCGACCCTTAACAGCTGGGAGAAGAAAAGGGGTCTGGGCCCCCTCTCTCCACCAACCTTCTCTCTTCTATGTAGGGTTAGGAATTTGGAAGAAAGGCAGAGGCCTAAACATCCCAAATAGAGTTTAAAAAACACAAGTGTTACAGTCTACTTTGCCTTTGAGTCTAGTATCCTCTCAGTGACTTAGGGTGTTTGAGCAGGTCTGAGAAAGAGCAAGACTCAGCAGCTACAAAACACTTTACAAGCCAGCAGAGTTGTTTCTACAAGGCTGGAGGTCAAAGATAGGAATATCTCCTGCTTGGGACCAGAAAGACCTCTTAAACATGTATAATCAGCCATTACCATAAGCATTAAACAAGCCACACAAGTCGTAATTATAGAGAAGTCTCTTTGAAATATATTGACTTTCATAAACCTTTTAGCTGAGCTTTGTCAATCATTCCTTTGAATTCATTGGCACTCACTATGCCAACAAATGAGCACAAATGCATCGCATTAACAGATACATTCCCATCAGGTACCCAGAGGGACTTGCCTGCCAATCTTTCCTGGCTGTGGGCTATCAGGTTGCCTGAGGGTATAGATTCCCCATCAGTGGCCTTCAGATTCCATCCCACTGTGTCTCCTGTGGTTGATACTTCCTAAATGAAAAGTATGTCTACACGGGGATGGTTGCTCATAATATAGTATTAAAGTAAGGGCACACAGGTTTGAAAAGTCCATCAAAGTTGCCTGTGTCTGAAGTGTTCTTGGTGTTCTTCACAAAAGATCAGAACAGTGGAGAAATTAGCTCAGTGGCTAACATCTTGAAATAGAGACTCACAGGCACAGAACCAGCTTCCCCATGGCTCCTCTTTTATGTTCAATATACTATCTTCTCAACAAGGAACCCCAACTGGTTTTCATGAATCCAGGACCACCTTGATCTAGCTATCTGTGAGTTCCATTAAAGGAATGACAATCATTCTTTAAACAACACACCAAGAGATCACAGATTTGTGCAGGGCTTCACTTAAATCAGTGTGGGCTCCTGAAGGCATGAAATGTATTTTTTTATCATTCCCACTGACAGTACTCTGCCCCCGTCACTCTGTGGGATTTGCTGTAAGGAAAGCTCCTAGAAGCATAACAGAGGAGCTTGAATGCATTTCTCTATGAGTTGAGGCCCTCAAAGTGGGATTTTACTAAATCAATGTTAATCCATTTACATAATCCACTACTTGGGGCTTTCTATAGACAACTTAATTTAACAAGACGCTGCCCTGGAGTGTTTGAAGGGCCATAAGTAAAAGGTGCTATTGATGTCTCCCTCAGCTTTGGACACCTAAGAGTTCATTTCTATAGCTGACGCTTATGCCATGACAAGCAGGCTGACAGGTGTCCTGGTTACTTTCTGTTGGTGTGATAAATACCAAGACCAAAAAGAACTTGGGAAAGGAAGGGGTTATTTGGCTTATACCTCCTGGTCACAATCCATCATTGAAGGGAGCCATGGCAACATCTCAGGCAGGGCAAGAACCTGGAGGCTGAACGGGGAACTGAAACAGAGCTCATGGAGGAGTGCTGCCTATCGCTTGTTCCTTGGGCTCACATGTATTTACCTTTTTTTAAAATTAATTTTAGGACCACCTTCCCAAGGTTGGCACTGACCTCCCACATCAATAATTAATAAAGAAAATGTCCCCATGGGCTTACCTATAGGCTAGCCTGATGGAAAGGTTTTCTTAACTGAGGTTCCCTCTTTCCAGATGACTCCCATTTGTGCACGGTTGACAAGAAATCAGCACTTATGGTTAGGGTTTATTGTTAGTCTTCTGAAACATGTTCTGGCACCAATAGGTGTTATACTCACAAGCATACATCAGTGTGGGGTTTCTTGGGCTTCTTTTTAGTTATGGGAGGTGGGTCAATTGTGGATGACTGTTTACTGAGGGAAGAGACAATATAGAACATTTATTGAAAGAAGTTAGAAGTAAAAGTTTATTAAAGGAAAGTATAGACTGACAAATACGTTAGTTTGTGTGAGTGCATTTGCACGTGTGAACATGCATGTGTGTGTGTATGCGCGCACACACACATGTATACTTTTCTAAGTAACTGCACCAAGAAAAAAGGCTAAAAAGACACTCTTTCTCTAGGGAAACCAACTTCTCTAATGCAGGGTGAGGACTGCTTTCTGGCCTCGAACGTAAATTCTGTCAGCACAGGAGAACCAAAGATGCTATAGAGATGTTTCTCATTAGATGACCAAGATGATGTCTCAGATGTGGAATGTTTTCCTTATAAGTAAAAAGAACACATATTTTCAAGGACTGCCAGATGTTAGACAGCTTCATTGTCTCCCTTGGTGACCAGGACCAGCCTTCCAAGGCCAACTTCAACATTCATGGTCACTTTTCATAGCATTAAGACCTATTCCTAGGGCTGGAGAGATGGCTCAGTGGTTAAGAGAACTGCCTGCTCTTCCGAAGGACCCGGGTTCAACTCCCAGCACCCACAAGGCAGCTCACAACTGTCTGTAACTCCAGTTCCAGGTGGTCTGATACCCTCATGCCAATGTGCATTAAATAAAATTAAATACATTATTAAAAAAAATTAAAAGACCTATTGCTCTCTAAAATCTATGTCCTGAATAAACTGGGGCTGTTTTGGTAACTCCACAAATAATTAAATGCACATGCCCTTTGAAAGTAAAAGTATTGGCCCAGGAATGCCAGGACTGAGTTCTCAGCACAAAGGAGATTTATTTGCCCAAAAGGGACAGAGGGCATGGATAAGGGACAAAGACAGGAGACAGAGGAAGAGGAGAAAGGAAGGGACCAAAAGAGAGGGGACAAAGAGGACAAGGAGGGGGGGGTATTTGTTCCAGAGAGGAATGAAACACTCCTCTGAATAGAGCGGAGACAGATGTGGTCCATAGGAAAATAGAGATTTATAAAGGTAAAAGGGGGAAAGCCCATGTTAGGATAAAGTGTTTAATTTTAATTGGCCATCTTAATTAGGTGAGTCAAAGGGGGCTTTTGATATTGCCTGCTTCAATACTTTGATAGCTGGATCTTGGTAGTCAGCCTCAGTAGGAGGAAGTGACCAAATAAGGAAACAGAACTGGGTGGCTAGCTTTAGGAATGTAATCTAACAAAGCAGAGGGAAATGGGGAGCAGGGAAAGGCCTGCCAGAGCCATGCTCACCATGCTCAAGCTAGACAAGAGTCCCTTCACCCTTCCCTCCAGCAACTTGATACAGACAAGGAAGAATCTGCCAGAAGCTCTCCATCATAAGGCCAGGTTTTTAAGTAATAGTGAAAAATTTGAGGCCTCCCCAAAACCCACCAATAAAAATTACTCAGCAAACCAAATACTGTTATGCTGTAAAACTCTCTGCAACCATCAAAATGAGACAGGAAATGGAATACTCACTATAACAGACACCTATACTATAGTGTTGTTAGGAAAGACCTTTATCAATAGTATATGGACAACTTTGTTGAAAAAAATTAAGAGTATATATCAGTGCATGTTAGAATGTCAGTTTCTTTGCTGGATAAAGCAATGGAAGGATACAGAAGACCACCCTGGAGAATGGCATTGGCGGAAAGAGAGGGGCTATAAAGGAGACTTTTATTTTTTTATTAAAATGGGCTAATGTGTAATTGTAAAATCCTTACTCTCCTATTGACTTCCGCATTGCTACAGGACAGGCCATTCACACTGTGTCCAGTAGCCTGGCTAATACCTGGGTGAGCTCAGCATGGAGCACCCATTAACCAGTGTGCTAAGAATCACCCTGGGATCAATACAGTCTGCAGCAGGCTTGCTAGCACTGGGAAGGCCAGGGTCCATCAGCTAGCCAGAGTTCATCAGCTCAGCCCCTGCCTTTCAGACAAGAATGCCCAGAAAGAGGAAGGCAGATCCTATGGTGAGGATACCCTGCTAGAACCATTTTCTGACTCGTTCCTAGAACAACAAACATGCCATATGTCAAGCCACATCAGTGATGGAGCACTGCCTGATGGCCTGGCCTCCTGTCTTGGATGAAACTAAGACACACTACTGTACAGTTTCCGCCATCCATGCCCTTCCTCCACTCTAAGATTTATTACAAGGACATTGCCCAAGAAACATGTGAAAACCATTGAACAAACTGCAAACACACTGGCCCAGACTCAGCTGGGCTTTTCCTTCTGTGAGGCCCAAATCACCTTGTATTTTCCAACATCACAATCTTGGTCAGAGGAATTTCAAGCCAGTTACATTTGGGCAGCTAGAGATAAAAGTATTTTCCATTACATAATACAATCTTTCACTTCCCTACTCCCAAGCCCTGGCTCCCCTTCCACTTGACTGAGCTACTGACTGGCACCTGAACACTGCATTTAACTAAACCCAACAAAGGCCAGAAGGCAGAGGATTTGGCTCATAATTCCAAGCCACCCACCAACCTTTCCCTGACACCACTTATTATATTTTAGTGTCTGAATCAATTGAACGGTGGGTTCTAAGGAGAACAACTGAATACATTTGTGCTCTGGGAAAAGACAGCTTCGGCTGTAGTCATCCATCACTGTAAGATACAAGGGAGAAAGGCCTTCAAGAGGCTCATTTCTTTTTCAACTGCAATATGCCAGCAGAGCGCATAAGGATTCCATAGCATATAGAAAAACCACAGAGATTTATCCTCACAAAGCCATGCTTGAGCCAAAGGAGAACGTAAATCTCAGCAAAACACCTTCCTCTGTAGGGAAGGTGATGGGGTCATTTGTCCTCCACATACGAACCACGTAAGGGTTAGCATGCCCCCTGGTGGTAGTTGCCTTTATTTGCCCCGTGCAATGCCCAGCTTCCATTCACTCCCTGGAAGACCAAAGCAACTCCCTATTCACACTCAGGGAACCCAGCAGCTGGATGGCCTGGGGAAATCCAGAAGTGTACAAAAATACGTGTGCAGGTTCCGGAAGAAGAGACTCTGAGGTCAAAGGAACTGATGTCCAAATGCCAGGTGAGAGTGACAGGTATGTTCAGATGCTGCTGCCTTGTGTCATCCTAAGAACTGACACCTGGCAGACCAGGGTCAGGGTGTGCAAAGTTCTCATGGTTTTCTTCCTAGATCTGCTGAGAAAACAGTCCAGAAATCACCCAGAGCAAACAACACAGACATAGGAGTTAAAGGAGCTAAGGTAGGACCTGACATAGCCACTAGATGATCTAATGACAAGAGAGTCACTTGCAGTCTATAGTTTGCCAGCAAGCTCACTCAGTTATCAGATGGTGTCCTGGTTGTATTTGATCCTTGTTTTGTTTTGTCAACTTGACACAAGCTAGAGTTATCTAAGTAAAGGGAACCACACTGAAAAAAAATACCTCCATAAGATTGTCGGTAAGATGTTTTCTTAATTACTGACTGATGCAGAAGGATCTAGTCCATTGTGGGTGATGCCTATGCTGTGCAGTTGGTCCTGGGTCATATAAAGAAGGCAGGCTGAACAAACCACCGGGAACAGGCCAGTAAGCAGTTACTTCTCCACCTGCCTCTAGGCTCCTGCCTTGAGTTTCTGCCCTGGTATCTCTGGATGATGACCTACACACTGTAAGAAGAAATAAAATCTTTTCTTCTCCATGAGGCTTTTGGTCATAGCGTTTACCACAGCAAATAAACAGTAACTGAAAAAGATGAGGGCACAGCTGTGATAAAATATCTAGCAAGTAGCAATTTCAGGGAAGAAAGGCTAATTCTGGATTACAGTTCAAGGGGACAATTCCATTACGGTGGGAAAGACATGGCAGCAGGAGCATGGGACTGGCTGGTTCCATTGTAACTACAGTTAGATAGGAAGTGGGCCTGGTCTACAAAGCCTTTACCAAGGCTCTACCTCCTAAAGGTTCCACAACCTAACCACAGATTGCCACCAGTGGAGGACCAAGTTTTTAAACACATCAGCCTGCGGGGAACACTTCACATTCAAGCCATAATAGGGGTGGTGGAATCTTATAAAGTCAGTATTCCAAACAGGCAAAGCAACATGGGTAAGAACTCTCTGCAGAGTCCCCTAGAGACTCTACAAACGCTCTAAGTGAGCACTGCACTGAAAGCAGACTGCAAACCTGATTGATACTTTACAATCTTGATGCTGTTCGGTGAGACTAGAAGATAACGATCATTTTAAAATCACATTCATGTCATCCTCTTTCCCCTGTGAGACCCAAAAATACAGCGAATCCGATATGAGCCACCATACCTGTCCCTTTTTGTTCTTCCCCAAACTTCCTGTCTTAGTTACTGTCTTATTGCTATGAAGAGACACCATGACCAAGGCAGCTCTTATAAAAGAAATCATTTAGCTGGGGGCTCGCTCACAGTTTCAGAGGGTTAGTCCATGCTCATTATGGCAGGAATCATGGTGCTGGAGCATTAGCTAAGAGCTTTACATCCTGATCTGTAGGCAACAGGCAGAGAAACAGAAACAGAGACAGAGACAGAGAGATGGAGAGAGAGAGAAAGAGACTGGGCCTGGAGTGAGATCTTGAAACCTCAAAGCTCACCCCCCCAGTGACACACTTCTAATCCTTCGAAAACAGTTCCACTAACTGAGGACCAAATATTCAAATATATGAGCCTATGTGGGCCATACTCACTCAGACCACCACGCTCCTTACTGACTCATTCATCGCAATCTAAACTGAACAGACTTCTAAAGATCTTTTTAGCAAGCTCTTACAGGTTTCCAGTCAAAGATTTCCCATTTTCACTAATCCTACTTGTTAAAAACAATCCAATTCATGGGGTGCAGGGAATCAAGCCTATGACTACCAATTTTAAGACTCAACAGTCAATGCTTATAGGAACCATCAGTTTAAAGCACTGAGATTCTACATGTAAAATGTATTGTAGTTTTACATAAAATGTACCGATGGTTTGTTGACTGGTTGGGGTGGTACTTACACAGACCTGCACATCATCCAAATGCACAGACACATACAATCCAGACAAGTTCTGCACATCATGTCAATGTCAGCACCCTATAGTGACATTATACTAAAGTAAGACAAGATGCTAGCCTTGGGGTGACTGAAGGAATAGTATGTGGGACTTACTAATATAGATTTTATAATCTATTTTAGTAGGATTGTTAATGATAATTAACAATTGATAATGAACTTATAATTTTATCAAAATGAAATGATAGCACACCAGTAAGTTTGCCAAAAATATGACTACTTATAAATATAATAATTATTATACTTTGAGATAATACAATATTAAGAGTGAGCTATGAGCATAAACTACAATGATCTATAATGTACTTTACATTCCAGTACAGAGCTTTCCTCCATCATCCTCTATATTTAGGTTTTAGCATTTTTGCATTTTAACCTTGAAATGAAGATGAATCGCATAGTGGATGTTGTGCTATGGTTTAATTAGCTGCATTTCTTTTTTTCTTACTGGTGATGAGAAAAGAGTTATGAACAAGCTGTCCAGGCTTTCCTGAGCCCTCTCCATAACTTTGCTTGAATCTTGGTCATAAAGACTGGAAACTACTGACAGGTTCTTGCTCAGACCCACATCCCTAAGGTGACCCTAGCCTCCTTAACACACCCATCTCAGTAAATCCCTAAGAGCAGGTGCACTTTATTATTTCTCTCTACCTAGTGCCACGAAGGCCCCTCTCACTCCTTTTTTTTTGTTCTCAAAAATGCCCAATCCCCAAGCTGGAAAAGGGCAATGCATGCCTGTAATTCCAGCACTTGGGAAACTGAGGCAGGATAATTGCTGTGAGTTTAAGACCAACCTCATCTGTGCAGTGAATATAAGGCAATCCAGAGATATATATAGTGAACACACACACACACACACATGCACCGAGGGGCAGTGAGAGATATCTCCTCATTCACCCTGGACTTTCTATTGCAACAGTTATTTTAACACTGCCTTTGACATTTTAGCATCCTGGTCACTGACAACACAAAACAAAAAAAATGGGTCTTGATGTCATCCTCCGTCAAATGACGTATCACGAATGTGACTGCCTTAGCAGGGTTTGCCTGATATCTTCCACTTTCCTCCTGGCTTCAGGTAGGGTTGCTCTTAGCGTCCTCCTGGAATGCTGGTGTGTCTCTGGAATTGACTTCAAGGAAACATCAACAGAAACAATGTGCACTGCAGAAGAACAATTTTAAATGCCTGTGAGACACGCCCTTCTGCTGCTACTGTGACCGGTTGTGCTCTAAGTACTGGGATCTGTGCCAGCCCACATCACAGAGGAAAAGAAGTGTGCATAAGAGCCCTAGAACTAACCATGAATGTGAAGAAGGAACTACAAATGAGTGGATTATTAGGGGTGCTGTGCTCATGGCTCAGTGGTTGAGAGCAATTGCTGCACAAGCAGGAGGACCAACTTCAGATCCCAGCCCCGGTATAGTATGTTGAGTATGATCTTGTGTGCATCTGTAATCTTAACTCTGTGAACAGAGACAGGGGGATTGCTATGACTTGCTGGTTCCCAGCCTAGCCAAAATGAAAAAGCAAGCAAGCAAACAAACAAAAATATGAGTTTCGGTTCACGGAGAGACCCTGTCTCAAAAGAATAAGATGGAGAGTGATAAAAGATACTTGGTGCCCTTCTCTGGCCTCTGTGAGTATTCACAGTTATGTATACCCACATGTACCCTCACACACACCCACACACACAAGCACAGACATGTTTTTTAAAGAATTTTAAATATAAAGAAAAAGTTATCACTCTGAGGTGTGTTGTTAATGAAGCACAGGGTGGCCTATCTTCAAAAGAAGGGATGGCCAAAGAAAGACATGTTCCATTTGATAGCCAATTGTTATTACTCATGATAACCATGTTCTGCAGGAACACTGAACACTGACTGAGTGAATACTGAATCACTGTCCGAAGGGGAAATAGAAAGTCAGGCTCCCTTCAAGCTCCAGGTCATAGCATTTCAACCAAGCAGCACGTAACCTCACTTTCTGTGCTTACTTACCTGACAAGTGCTTTCTACTTGTTAACATAAAGCCTAGTCGGCAACAGTGCAAGTCACGCTCTCAATGATGCCATTTTCATCAACAGATCGGCACATAAGTCTGCTGTACATGTGTTTCTGCTCAAAGACTCCTTAGTTAATGTGTTTTTCACTCATAATGTAAAACACAGCCAAGAGTGACAAGCCAGGAGAGATCAGAGCCTTGTCTCACCAACATGGTTTCTCTGGTGAAGCAGCCTATAGTTTTCTTCTGGGCCATGCTAAACAGCAAAACTACCAACAACAACAACCAAAAGAAAAGAAAAGATAACCTTGAAAAAACAAGGCACAAATTAAGCTGCACGTAGGGCATACATTCATCACAGGAGGAAAGATGAGCACCAGCTGTCAGCTCTGGCTGAGACTGAGCACGCTGGCTGACCTTACTGAGATGCAGTGCAGGAGTCTTCTCTGTGGGTGACAAGGTTAGCTCAGAAGCATTGATGTGGGCTTACAAACAATTTTAGAGAGGAGGTGAGTTTATACACATTGTTGCTATTATTATCCCAGAGGTTTCAAAAGTAAGAAGCTTGGAGCCCTGGGATAATGAGAACTGTGGAGGATCCAGGCCGGGAACACAGCTCGGTGGGTAAAGGGCTTGCTTGGGATGCTCAGCACCTGGGTCCAGTCCCTAGCACTCCTCCCCTACATTACCAGTCTGAAGATCCAAAAACTAGACAGTAGAGTTCACGGCCCCAGCAAAGAGCCATGTGCATTGGTCCAGACATTGTTGTTTGGAAAACACGAGAGTTGTTTCAACACCTCTGTGTCTAGTGGTCGTGTGTCCACATGAAAGGACCGCCCTGCTCTTTGCTGCTACGCTCCAAACAAAGAAAGGAAAACCGCTCTTGATGAATCAGTACAAATCAACACCACGTTCTTTATTATTGCTTATGACAATGTTGGGAGCCACACATAAAATATTTATGCTCTGTACTGTCATCTGATAGCTTTCTTGAATAAGAGATCTTAGGCAGTTATTTGAGTTGTGCCCTGAACTAGTCATATTCGTAGGGAACACTCTCCCTGTGTATAAGAAACATTGACAAACTAGTCATTTAGACTTGTACTTTCTCAGGAGTGGGCCAGGTGAGCCTGCCATGTCAAAGAAACAACTGTTATTATTTGTTGCCAAAGATAAAATCCAGGCTTTGAGATGAAAATTAGATTCTGGAAAATATGTATATGCTACCATAGGCTGGACAGCCTTCCACTCACAGCTAAATGCTTTCTGATGTAGTCAGTGCTGAAGATAACAAATACTCATTTAATCACTTTAATGAAACGTGTCAACATTTGCAAGAGCCACTTTGCTTAAGATGTGACTATATTCCAATCGGCTAGTGCCAGGTGTTAAAAAAAATCTTGCACGAGTAAAAAAAAAATCCCAAGACAGAAAAAACATATTTTAATATAAACAAGGACAAAAGGTTCATTGACATCCCATATCCCACACTGTTACTAACTTTGGGGAAGCTGGGACTGTGTCACTAAGTGAAGTTTTAAAGAAGAGCAGTGACAAGTATTGGGGCAGTAATCCTTTCTCCAGATGCTGAGGCCAAACTTCCCCCTTTTGCTTCAGCCAAATATTATAGCCTGCTGCAGAAAGCAGCAGGTATGAGAACAAAGCTTTTCTGCTAAACCGGATGGGTTTAAACTACATGGCTTTTTCAGGCTGGCACGGCCGTATTGGTATTCTTAACCCCTCCTCTTGGAAAACAGGGCTTACTTTGATTAATGTGTTATGTTAATAGCTATGTCTGTTACTGCTATTTTAAATGAGCTGATGTTCTCAGCAGCTCAGTTCTAATATGGTAGAACTCAGCAGACGCAGCTCAAAGTCCAAAAGGTCTTGGGGTTCCAAAAACTTAGGTGTTTGAGACTGTCATTCACATCATCGCCCACTAAATTAACACAACTGTCATATGCCGTCCATGCACACTGTTCTTGTATCGGTTACGGAAGACTACAGACTTGGAGAGGAGGAAGTGGAAGGAGAATGGGAGATTGTAAACTCACACTCTTTCCTAACAGACAGATGACATGCAAATCCTGGTTTGCTTGTTTGTTTGTTTTCAATAAGATTATGAGTTTCCCAAGAAAGGTATTTTTAAGCCAGAGTTCTTAAACAGAAATCAAGCTGGCTTTACATTTACCAAGCATTCTGCTCAGCTTCCATTTGACAGTACTTACCAGGCTGCTAAGCAGGGAATTTGCAAGACTCTGTTATTCCTGAGCCATCAGCGTGGCCTGGCATGGCTGTGACTTCAGCTGCCATTATTATTCCATTTTAATTAGAAATCTTTATGGCTTTGCTTTCATTATTATCACTGTACTTTCTCATGAGCTATTTGGTTTGCTATATAATGAGACACTCTATTAGCATCAGTGACATTTTGGGTCCATAATTTTCCAGTGCCTAGATTTAGCACTCTGTGTCATGGTACAAATATGAACCTTTCAGATTCCTGTTGCTAAGATTGGTGAGACACCATTACAGGTAATTATATTATGATAAATACTTATTATTATTTAGTTATGACATAAATAATATCCTCGAGATTTCTTTGGACAATGAGATTTTTGTGTAGTTCAAAATGTTTCTTAAAATGTGAAAGCAACTCCTGCCTGTAACTCTGGCAGTGAGGAGTCTGAAGTGGGAGGATTGTGAGTTTAGGGTCTGCCCAAGCTACACAGTGAGATTTTTGTCTGGTGGCTGAGGATGGGGTGACATTCATCTCTCCAATAGCTATAGAGTCAGTGATCAGAAACACATGCTGATAACTCCCAAATTTCTACCAGTGGTTGAAATTGAAACTGAAATCTACCAGCCATTCCATGTGCCCAGCCATTTCCATAGGCTAACTTCCTTTCCAACATGAAAGCCATCCTCCCTTAACAATACTTGTAAATATTCTCATCAACAAGATGGGTCCCTGCCCCAGCCCAGCCTCTCTGCAAAATTCATCCTACCTCCTGGGTGTGCTTCAAACCAAGAGTGACAATACACCATGGCATTGTCATTGATAAAACATGCTGGAGAAAATCTTACCATATTTTAAGTTAATTGACTATTTCGTGTTGAGCTGACTTCATAGCTCTCCTGGGGCACGCATTGTTGGACATGCCTGTAACCATCCTATATACCCAGCCCCAGAGCTCTCACCAGACAAGCTCTAATTACTCACCGCTCTGCTCTGCTCTAGGTGTCTCTCTGTCACACAGTAGGTGCTTACACAAGGTCTCTCTTCTTTGTCCCTCAAAAGCAATGCTCCTCCCCTCACTTCTGCCCTGGCCCAGGAAGCCACCTTAGTGGACCTTCACAGCAGCATTCCTACTTCTGACTTGGTCTGCAGAGCACCAGTGAAAGAGAATGAACTAAAAGCCACAACTCTATACCACATGTATAATTTAAAATGTTGTCGTAGACATATTTTTAAAAGTTAAAAAGAAATAGGTGAAGGCAATGGTAACAATATGTTTTATTGAACCCAATGTATCTAAAGTGTTACCAAATCAACCCATAATCAATATTTGAAAAGTACAAATTAGTGAAATATTTTACCATCTTTTCCCACTAATTCTTCACATCCCAGTGTGCAGGTTGCTCTGCGAGTGAGTCTTGGTTTAACTCGCCACATTGCACATGTCTTGGGATCATAGGAGGCAAGTGGCCACGCTGGGCAGCTCGGATCAGGAGGCCAGAGGCAGGGAGCGAGTAAGCTGAGAGTAGACACAGCCTCAGCCCCAGCCTCGTGGGTCACTGCAGGCTGCCTGCTCCACAGCATTGTTCCAGAAGCCTTTTGGCGCTCAGGTCAAGTGAACCTGGCTCCTGTAGTCTTTCTTCATCGCTGATTCTAGAAGGCTGGGACTGAGTTATGAACAGGGACCCACACACATGCCTCTGAAGTTTCTGGAAGAGGATGTTCCAGATTTTCATGTTGCTAGCAATCCTTTGTGTTCCTTGACTAGAAGACACATCATCATCACCTGGCCTTCTCCTCCTATGTCACTTTGTTTTCATTTTCTTGGACAGGGTCTCCTGTAGTCCAGGCTGACTTCAAAATCGCTATGTACCTGAGGATAATTTTGAACCTCTGCTCATCTTGCCCTCACCTCCAGGGGCTGTTTTATAGGCATGCATCATCACACCTGATAAAACCTGGGTTTTGGTGCATGTTTGGCAAGTACTGTACCGTATAAACTACCTCCTCAGACCTCTTGTTAAAATGACATCTGCCATATTGGATTAAGAGTCTTAACCAACTCCAGTCTCACCTGATCTGTACCAACCTACTTCCAAATTCTGATGCATTATGAGGTTCCAGGAACAGTAAGAATTTGGGGGGGGGTTGGGGGGGGTAGAGTCATCTAACCCATGCATTCCCAAATAGCAAGCAGATCTAATGAAAAGATGAGCAGGTGCCTGCTTGTGATGGTTTGAACGAGAATGACACCCACAGGCTCATAAATCTGAATACTCCAACAGTTGGTAGAACTGTTGGAGAAGGGTTAGGATGTGTGGCTTTGTGGAAGGAGGTTTCAAAGGCCCACACCATTCCAGGTTAGCGCTCTCTCTCTCTCTCTCTCTCTCTCTCTCTCTCTCTCTCTCTCTCTCTCTCTCTCTCTCTCTCTCTCTCTCTCTCTCTGCCTCATAGTTGTTTCTCATAAGCTCTCATCTCCTGCTCCAGCACCTTGCCTATCTGCTTGCTACCAAGGTTCCTTCGATGGTGGAGACTGCTGATCCCCTATTGATTTGAGATCCAGTCTTAGGCAAGTATATCCTAAATGTGTATACACAATTGAACCTCTTCCCATATTTTCTGTCCTGTTTCACTGGCCAACCTGTGCAGGCAGGCATTGATTCTGCACTAAAGGTGGGTATGGAAGCCTTGTGATCTGTTTTCATGCTTTAATATGAAAGACCTACAATCTATTTAACCTGTGTCTCCCACTCGTTACTGCTCATCTTCCTCCAGGTTCTCCTGTAGGACTTCCTTAGTTTTACTTCTAAATAAATTTCCTAAGCTAATCATTTAGCATCACTTAAAAATTAATAATTCTTTTATTGAATAGCTTGGGGCAAGAGTTCTGTATTATTTCTCTCCTTCAAAATTCATTAAGATCTTGTTTGTGGACTAAAGCATAGATTTTTCTTTAGTGTCCCATGTGTGTTAGTAAATGTAATCATAATGATAACAGCAGCATCTGACATGGCCAATGTGAACTTGGCTCACGGTTTCAGAGGGTTCAGATACTTTGTCCTGAGAATTCCGGAAAAACTTCATGGTAGGAAAAAAAAACATGGTATAGGAAAGCTGTTTACATTTCTGTGGACAGGAAGCAAAAAAAAATACAGAAAGGAAGAGGCCAAGGACAAAATATTCCCAAAGATTTACCCCTAATGACTTAGTTTTTCCAACAAGGCGCACCTCCTCCTAAAGTTTCCACATTCTCCTAAGATAGCAGCAGCAGCTGGGGACCAAGCCTGTCGAGGGACATAGCATATTCAAAGCACAGCACCATGTGAACTTTAAGAAACTATATAAAGAGGCTGGAATGATGACTCAATGATTAACAGCATTGTTGCTCTTGGAGATGACCCAGTTTTGGTTCCCAGCACTAGTGTGGGCAACTCACATCTGCCTGTAATTCCAGTTTCAAGGGATCTGACATCTTCTTCTAGCCTTCCCAGGCACCCACACTCACAAGTACATATTCACATGCAGACACACAGGCACGCACATAATTAAAGATTGAAATGGCTGGGCCTACTGGTGCATAGCTTTAATTACAGCACTTGGGATGCAGAGGCAATCAATCTCTGTGTATTCAAGGCACCCTAATCTACATAGTAAGTTCCAGGCCACCCAGGGATACACAATGAGACCCTATCTCAAAAAAACACAAATGAACAAAATTTAAAATAAATAAATACCTATTATCTAGATTTTAATATAAGAGTTACCTTACTGGTTGTGTTAATTAGCTCTGCTATATTTCTACTGTTTTTTTCTCTGTGTGTAAATTCTTCAATTGACAGAGGTGGATTAAGAATAATATTAATGCATTCAATGGCTTCTCCTTGAATCTCTTATTGATTCTGTGGTATGAAAACTGACGTGTGCTACCAATGACTACACATTAATCATGGTGACTGGTTGCAATGTAAAAGGCAGGCCCTGACATTGTAAATTATCTTCTTTGTCTCCCGTGATGCTTTCTGGTCTGAATTCCATCCTACCGGATGCCAAGCTGTCTGTCTTGCATTTCATCCTATTAAATTTTATTTTACAAGGCTTCTCTTTACATATCTCTAATATAAAACACAAAGTTGAATTTTCCTTTAGCTAAAATAATAAAATAAAAATGTTTCTTTTGAGAGTGAGATCTTGTGTTTTATCAATACAGATTGTCAGGCTTGTAACCCAAGCTGGCCTTGAACTAATGGCTTAGCCTCCCCAGTGCAGGAACTGTAAGCAAGGCATGTGTCATCATGTCCAGCTATCCAACATATTTTATCTCTTTTCTGGAATGCAATAGTATGCATACTAAATTACAGACAGAGATAACAGATATATGTGCATACGGAGACATAGACAAAAGCCTTTCCATGTTTGATATTTCAGTTTAATTCCTGTTCCTGGTATGTGTTGTAGAGTTTGGAAAGGCTTGAATTTCTCGGCAAAGGTTTTTCTACTAGTGATATTTTAATCTGTCCCCTTGTTGACTTTCTCTCTTGATCTCCTACCATAAAATATAATCTGCAACTTTTCTTCTTTATGCTCCCATTCTTTTTTACCTTATAATTTAGAATAAGAATTTAATTTCAAGACAGTATAAATGAAAAAGCAATGAAATCATTTCTTTCTTCATCAAACTCTTTCCATTTTTATAGCTGTACAACTGTCAACATGGCAGCAGCCCCTATGGACTGTACATGCCCTCATGAGCTGGTGTAGAATAGTAGAGTTTTCTCACTTATCTATTTAGAATCAGCATCAGTCCCTCTTCCAGTGTCTCTCCTGTTATTTTATTTTTGCTTTGTTTTATTTTTATTTTAAGACAAGGTCTTCTGTAGCCAAGAATGGCCTCAAACATCCTATGTAACCAAAAATGATCTTGGACTTTTGATTCCCCTGCCTCTACCTCCCAGGGATGAGTACCAAGACACCTGGTTTGTGCAGTGCTAAGGATCAAACCCAGGAATTTACTTGTGTTAATTACACACTCCACTAAGCTATGGGCCAGCTGCCTCTGTCTGCACAAGGCTTGGGCTAACCATAGCCCAACAGTTCCTGTGTATTCATGACAGTTTACCTGTGCCTCTATCCTCAAAGGAGAGCCTGGCTAGAAACAAAGCTCTTGGCTCAGGCTTTCCTCCCATGAGTACATTAAATAGGCATTCATTTACCTTTTAGTGTGATTTGTTGCTGTTGAAAAGTTTCCTCACTTCTTTCCTGGCAAAAACTTGATCCTTTCAATCAAATGCCTGAAGATTATTTTTCTTTTCTAGATGACATTTCTTAAAACACTCAAGGTTTTTGCTGGAACATGATCCTGATCTATACACAGTGTTTCCTCTTTCAGTGTGTGCTTTCCAGGAATTTTATGTCAAGGAAAAAAGAAATTTCATACAATGCGATCCTTTGTATATTCTGGGAGTTCTTCAAAGGGGCCTTTGAACTCCCTGAAGCCAGGTGACAAGATGAAGACAAGAGAATATGGACTATTTTATTTTTTTTGAGCCATATTTCAAGCCACTTGATATTTCACTTACATGAACCCATACATTCTGGCTTTGGCTGGTTGGTGGTGGATGTGCCTCCTAGGCTAGTCTTAAAGCTCATATGGTTTTCTGTCTTCTGCATGAATGCTCCAACCTTCCATATTCCCTCCTATGCTCCTATTAATCCACCTACCTGTGAAATTCCTCAGTAGCCACGTTCTCTTCCCTGTGATCTCAAATAGCACCTGCTCAATAAAGAATTCCTCCAAAGAAGTGGGATATAGGGCATCTATTCACTAATGTATTTGTGATTTATTTAATGTAGGTATAGCATCTGCATGCCAGTATGCACAGAGGCCAGAACAGGGCATCAGACAGTCATCAATTGTTTGATATGGGTGTTGGGAGCTGCTCCTGGGTCCTCTGCAAGAAGAGCAAGTGATCTTACCCACCAACACACTTCTCCAGTCCCAAATATTTTTAAATAGTCTAAGAAACCAGTGTTCCTTATATACCCTTGCAACTGTCATATAACTTTTCAACTGCTTTTGACTTTAAAAAAAAATAACCACCATTACAATAATGTAAAGGCTGAAGAATACCTCAGTTGGAAAAATGCCCACTGAGCAAGCATATGAACCTGTGTTCAGATCTTCATCACCCACATAAAAGGCAGACAGTGTTGAGAGAACAGAGACAGACAATTGGAGCTCACTAGCCAGCCAGCCTAGCTGACTTGGTAAAGTTTTAGGTGCAGTGAGAGGTCTTGCCTCAACTAAATAAGGTAGGGAGTACTGGTGAAGAGTCCCAAAGTCACACACGCATACACACACACACACTCTTTGACAAGCTATCTGTATGAGGAACTTCAAAATGGTGTTACTCCTGGTAATGCTCTTCTTTTTGTGGCTGGTTTGAAACAGCCCTATATATGTTTATTCTCTTGCACATGCCAGATAGGGCCCTTCTCAATGGGCAAAAGAGATCCAGATTTTTTCCCAATTTCTGGCACATACTAAGCACTCTGTGGGTGCTTTGTGAATGGGTGAATGGACAGAGATAGAAGTTTACATACAGTTATCTACTTGCTGGCTATGTATGATAATCCACAGAACACAGCCCCTTCCCCCCATGTCATGAGATTCGGGAAAAGTTATTAGTGTCTGGGTCTGGTTAAATGGTTAGGAGAGTAAAAAGATTTTCCATCAACTGGAAGAGCTTCGCTTCCTCGCTGAGTAGAGGGATAATTGAAGATTCATGCGAGACTAATGGATTCTTTGCGAAAGCAGCCAGTGCATGAAGGGAGCCCGATACCGCTGTGCATTGACATGAGTAACAGTTATTTATCAGAAAAATAAATGGGACCCACGTGCTCCTGGTGCTATTGTGATGCTAAGCACACTTTGGCACCTTCCCCCTTCTCCATCTCCCTGGCTTTCTCTTCTCCCCAGCCCAGCTCGCTCTTTCTACATCAGACAGACCCTACAGATAAGAGTGATGGTGTACACAGGCATAAAACACGCCCAACGCTCTCCTGGGTACAACACCACCTCTGGGGAAGAAATGCCACTCTGTGAGTGATTGCAAAGAAATGCCCTCTAGCAGCCACTACAGAACTGACCTCAAGTCCAATTTTATGAAGAAGACCTTGCCTCAATTGCTCTTTCTCAATTGTGTGGTAGAGAAACCTCACCCATGACCCATGTTGTAGAAAGAAAAAGTTTAGGAGCTGAAGTGATGACTCTATGGCTAACAGTTTATACTGTTCTTGCAGAGAAATTGAGTTCCGTTCCCAGTACCCACATAAGGCAGCTCACAAGGAGCAACACCTCTAGCTATAGTAGGCACCTGCACTCATATGCATGTACATACACAAAGACACACAAACACACAGGAATTTTTTATTTTTATTATTAGTTACATTTTATTAATGCTGTATCCCACTTCCTCATTCCCTCCCAATCCCACTCTCTCTCCCTCATCTCCTCCATGCCCCTATCCAAGTCCACTGATAAAGAAGGACCTCCTCCCCTTTCATCTGACCCTGTTTTATCTGCTGCAAAGTCCTTCTCTGTGGCCTAGCAGGGCTACTCCTCCCTTGCGGGGTATGGAGGTCAAAGAGCTCACCATTGAGTTCATGTCAGAAATAGTCCCTGTTTCCCTTACTAGGGTACCCACTTAGATACTGAGCTACCATGGGCTACATCTGAGCAGAGGTTCTAGGTTATATCCATACATAGTCCTTGGTTGGAGAAACAGTCTCATATAGGACCCCTGTGCCCAGATATATTTGGTCCTTGTAAATCTCCTATCCTCTTCAGGTCATATTAACTCCCACTTCTTTCATATGATTCCCTGCACTCTGCCAAAGGTTGGTTATGAGTCTCAGTATCTGTTTTGATACTGAGGTAGAGTCTTTCAGAGGCCCTCTGTGGTAGGCTTCTGTCCTGTTACTTGTTTTCTCCTACATCCAATGGGATTTTTTAAGAGCTCGAAGAGTCCGCTTTGGACTCAAACACAGTGCCCTGTATGACTGAAACAAATAACCCAGCTTACAGAGTCTTAGGGTCTTGGCCAGGTGAGCAGGTTTTGAATCAACTGTCCTAGTCTACAGCCATAACCCCAATCTTGTCTGTCAGAATAAACTGTCCTAATTTCTTCACACAGTTGTTTCAAGGATCAAATGTATGCAAAAAGTCTGAGCATGCAAAATAGCTCCTAATATACAGAAATTATTGCCAATATGTAAATGCAAAGGCAGACACTATAGAGATATGAGTGAGCATCAGAGCTAAAGGAGAACAGAGTGGAATAATAAAACTCCATGAAGTTTCAATGTGGGATGAGACTGTTGACCTCACCCAGTGGGCTGGCCTTCCATGTAACAGAAAGGGCTCTGTTTGTACAGGACTTGTCATTGAAGCATACATTGATTCAACCCACATATCCAAGAGAAAATTTGGCTGAGATATGGTGGGGTGCAGAAGAACAGAGAAAAGTAAATCTCTCAAAATAGTTTGCTGGCATCTTCATTTCTGTCCTATCTAGAAGTAGCCATGTTGCCTGATACCACACAGATCACATAGCCAGTCTTGGTCTGTGGCCTTTGGTGTCAGAGGATTACAAGATAAATATAAGCTTGGAAGGCCTTGATATCTCTGATTCAAGTGCACACTCCTCTCTTTTGCAAGGCAGCCCCTGAAGGCATCTTAGAAAAGTTTTCTTGTCTAGAGAGAGGAGGGGTAACATCTCCCTTCAACTGAAGGTTTCCATGTGGAATTGCAAGGCCAATTAAAAAGTATAATATGTAAATTTCTCTGGCATTTACGCTCATAAATATGTTTACAAATACTCCAGGGTGGCCTGTCTTGACTGCCAATGAAGCAATTGCTGTTTTCTGGAATATTCTTCAAAATCCTGTTTTAGAAAATAACATTACATGACCATAAACAGTTTACGTCCATGGTTTGAAAGATTTCCTGGCTTGGTGGGAGATTCTCTTTCTCACACCTGGGTGAGCCTTCCTCTGCTCAGTAGAAGAACTCAGAAACCTCAGTGCCACAGGCAAGTGCCTGCTCTGAAGGATTTGGCCACCATATCTGTCTTGTGACTCACTTGGGCTTTGAAAACATGACTATAGTAATTAACGCTTTCTTAGGAAGTAGTAAATGAAGATAATGCAGTAATCCTGTGCACTACTGCACTTTGCTGTTGAATCCTTTTAATCCATTATACTTGTAATACGAGAGGGAAAGTGAAGATGTTATTAAACAAAGACAAAGCCGACTTCCCGCGTGTGTTGCTGATACAACATCATGAATAAGGCAAAGGATAGAAGCAAGGGTTTATTCGGGGCTTATAAGTCCATCCCTGTCATGGTGGGAAGCATGTCGGAAGGTAGTAACGATGTCTGGAATAGTGAGCTCACAGCTCACATCTTAAGTTGCAAGCAGTAGCCAAGAGAGTACAGTGGGAATAACGCAAAGCTCACCCCCAGCGACAGATTTCCTCCAGCCACATTGCCTAAGTCTTCCAAAATGGTGCTACCAACTGAGGACCAAGTATTCAAATGCCCAAGACTATGAGGGACATCTCGTTCAAACCACCACACCGTGTTTTTCAGTCTATTTCATGACATTGCAATTCTTTTTTCTTTAGTTGATATAGATTTGAAGAGATGGTTCGGTTGATAAAGAGTTGGCTGTGCAAACATGAGGACCCGAGCTCAATACCTAGCACCCACTTAAAAAGTCAAGCATAGATGTATAATCCCAGCACTGGAAGAGGGAGACAGGAGGGCCCTTAGGACACAGTGGTCAAAATGTCTAGCTTGAATCTGTGAGTTCCACATCCAGTAAGAGACCCTGACCCCAAAACTAAAGTGGAAGGCAACTGAAAAAGATACTAAACATGCACTGCCCCTGTGTGCACAGAACTTAATGGCATGCATATCATCTTAGTTAAGATGTCTCTCTCTGTGGTGAATATAAGCTTGACCATGACCAAAAGTAAGTTGGCGAGGAAAGAGTTAATTTGGCTTACATTTCCACATCATAGGCCATCATTGTAGAACATCAGGACAGGAGCCCAAATAGGGCAGGTACCTGAAGACAAGAGCTGATGCAGAGGCCAAGGAGGAATGTTGCTTACTGGCTTGCTACAGGTGACTTGCTCAGACTGTTTTCTTATAGAACCCAGGACCACCAGCCCAGGGATGGCACATGGGCTGGGCCCTCCCTCATCAATCACTAACTAAGAAAATGCCCTACAGGCTTGCCTATAGCCTGATTTTATGGGGGCATTTTCTCAACTGAGGCTTCCTCCTCTCTGGTGACTCTAGCTTGTGTCAAGTTGACATAAAACTAGCCAGGACACACACACACACACACACACACACACACACAGTGTAAATAAGCTGTACTTATTTGTATCATGGGAATGCCTTGACAAACTGCCTGTGGTTGTAAAGAAAAATTCAGAAATTAATTAAAACTTTAGGCAAGTTGCTATTGCTTTGGGGTCAAGGGGAGAGGAGAGAAGGGATTGGACATAAAGGAGCTACCTTTGAAGGACCTCAAAGAGCTACATTTCTACTTTATAATGAATTCTTTCCCTCCTTCAGGTTTCGTGGGCCATAGTGGCCTCGAGTGTAGAATTAAGGCAGGGCCCGAGCTGCAGACCATTAACCTGCAGCCCAGAGACCCTGGGGGTTCTGCAGAAGTAGAAACGTTAGTCAACAGTGGGGAGGCTGCATCACAGGGCTACCCTGCCTTTCATAGTCTTTCAACATGACTATTATCTTTCTAAAGCAGAAAACTCGCACATGAGATTTGGGGCTTTGCTCTTTGTATGTGTGATTTGAAAAGTCTACTTTGACCTCAGTGCCTGGGAAGGAAAGAAAAAAAACTTACCAAAATCAAGGTCAATGGGCACAGAGTGAGAAAGGTGAAGTCTTCCCACCACCTCTCCATGAGTGCTGACCGTCCCCTTCCCCCAACACACACACAGACATGGACTACAGCTACTCAAGTGTCCTACTCGCAAAGCCCATGAGAAGAACACACAAGAGCCCAGAGAAGCATCTTCCTTGCTCAGGAAATCCTTAGGTCCTTATGTCTCTCTTCTCCCCTTTCCCCTAAGTGCTGCCTAGAATTTATTGTTCACTGCTGCACATGCCAGGCCAAGTGGCCCAACAGGCCTTGCAGAGAGGTTCCGTGTCCACCTCCCTTCTTGATGTAGGAGTGCTGAGATTCTAGATGCTTGTGACTTTCATGAGTGCTCACTTACTGACACTGTGTCCAGCTTTATATGGATTCTGCGGATCCTCAGGACATCACACAGTTATGACAAGAGCTTTGCCCCCTGAGCCATCTCCCCCACCCAAGTTAGTGGTTTTTAAAGTCAACCGGAAGCAGATGAAGCTATTATTTATGTTTATGTTTCCCTCAACATCAGAGGAGCCAGTGGAAAGCCATCGTGGGAGCTTGCTGTTGCTCTGGTGACAAGTTCCTGAGACCTGAGTAACTTAAAAACCGCGTAGTGCACAGTTCTGTATTGTAGAAGTCAGGAATGGGTCTCGGGGCCTTAAAGTCAAGTTCTGTGTTTCCTGCAGTGGCATCAAGAGGGAATGTGTGGCCTGGCTTTACCTGCTGCCTAGAGGGCACCAGGCTGCTTGGCTCCAAGCTGCCTAACTCAAATCTTTCTCTCTCTCCTGACACTGACATTCACAGATACTCTTGAGAGGCCCCATCCTGAGCTTACTCCTTCGCTATTCAAGAAAATGGTTTCAGATTAACAGCTGTGACACTTTAAAATAAGACACAAATACTACATGGGGCAGACTTTGCTGAAAATTATTCCTTATTTGTCTGATATTCTAACTTAAGTGGGTGCCCTTTCTTGTCAGTTGCAAAATCTGAAGACCCTTAGGGCTCTCATAGAAATGGTCTGGAAGCATCTGGGTGAGATGCTATGAGAGAACACGTGTCCCGTAGTTAAAGCCAGTAAAGGGTTTTGTGGCTGCAATGCACATTACACAAAGGATTTGTCAAGTTTATAAATTACAGTCATGATTTCCTTAACACTTTCTTATTTCCCCATTAATAGCTTTATGATCTGAATTTTATTATCTGCTCTAACTTAGGTTTCTGCCTATTTGAAATTTGTCCAATTTTACCCAGATACCAAATATATATTTCAAAGCTGTGATTCCAACCAACGTAGCTGACTGAATGTTTTTTATTTCCATAAAGCAAAGCCACCACCTGTTGCTTTCAATAAACAGATGTGTGGCTCATGCAAACTCATGATTGAGCCATTTGCTATCAGGATTCCTCCCAGTTGTCAGGAAGATGAAGTTCACCTTAATAGCCAGTTATATTCCTTGTGCATCCGGAAATCCCCAGAGGTTTTTGATAAGAGGATATAATTCTTCCAACAGCATTCTAGCCTGGGTATTGAAAATGGTCCCCAGAAAACTGATGTATCATGGAGCCTTTCCTCAGCACTGGACAAAGAATTCTGAACAAAACAAAAAATTCTGCTATGGATAATAGCCTGAACTGTGTAGACCAGTGGTTCTCAACCTTCTTAGTGTTGTGACCTTTTAATACAGTTCCTCATGTTGTGGTGACCCCAACCATAAAATTATTTTTGTTGTTATTCATAATTGTAATTTTGCTACCGTAGTGAATTGTAAAGTAAATATCTGATAGGCAGGATATTGGATATGTGACCTCTGGGAAAGGGTCATTTAATACCTCCCGACCCCCGCAAAGAGGTTGTGACACCTGGTCTAGACCATGCTTGTCCAACAGAGATAATAGCAGTCATGCACATAATTATGGATTATTTGGCAACCACATTTAAAAAACAGATAAAGTTAATTGTAATATGTTTCATTTTGCTCAGTGTATCCAAGTATTATCTATGTAAGATGTAATCAACATAGAAAATAGTAAAGACACAGTTTTACATTTTATTTTTCCTAGTATGTGTCTGGACTAGAGAATACAGTCCACGTTTTCAGTGCCCTATAGGTACATGTGACTTCTGGTGGTCATACCGGATAGGGCAGGGGGCCCTGGCCTGAGCCCTATATACAGGCAATATAGCAAATTCTCTAAACCCAGAGGCCCAAGCAAGCCAGAGACAGGGCTGGGGGGTACTGCCTGGGTAACTCTGAATGCCCCCAACAATTAGGATGGGAGGTTACCTCTAAAATCCTACACAGTCACCCCTTTGTTTCATTGTCATCTCTTCAAATAAAAAAGACCAGAGCTCAGACAGGCAAAGGCCATTAATTGGAAGAAAGCAGTTAGGAGAGAACCATCTGTGAATCCATTCCCTTAGACCCACCGAAAAGAAAAGCAACACAGGAGAGTCAGCTTTCTAAAAACCAATCTCCCACTCTGCCTCCAAAGTGAAATGGCTTTCAGTTCTATGAAGAAGATGTGTGGCTGTTTATGGCTCTTGGGCAAGTTGAAGGCTGGGGCTCCAGGGATCCTGGGCCCTGTAGAGAGGAGTTACATGAAGTCTTTACCTTTCTAAACTGTGTAGCTGGAGCTACAGTACCATAAGGTGCCAGAGACACCAAAGGCTTCCAGATCCTGTGGCTTATGAGCCTCAGCTGTTAATTTCAGGAAAGCAATCCTCAGTCTAGAGGGCGTGGTGGCAAAAAACCATTTTGAAACTCTGTGAAAACATCTTTATTCCAGGGAACCAATTTTCCTAGTCAGTCTCATACCTGGAATTCTCTCCATAAACCATTTCTGGCATCCACCAGAGCAGAGGGTGGCTGCAGCTTGAAGCAGGCGCTTAGCTGTGCATCTTGGCATACACGAGAACTCACAGAGGTGCCAAACAAATGCCCGGCACCCACGGTTCACATATTCTATTTTTGAGGTTAATAAACTATACCTTAGAAGGTGTAATTGTTTCCTTGGAGCTCGTGCTGTTAGGGCGCGGGGGTTGCCACCATTTACAACACCATTGTGAAGAGACTTTAAATTGGAGCTGTCAAAATGTCCCTTCAGTAACAACAGAAGCAAAACTCTAAGGGCACATGCTAGACAGAACAGCTGTGTTCTACAGGAAAGGGGCGGGCCCAGCACTGCCATCCCAAGTTACCCCAGTGACTTGAGCTGAGCATCTCTGATCAGTACATGTGACATTTGGCCTCCGTTTTCCACGTTTATTACTGAGAAGCATGTGAAGGCTGACAGAGCCACCAACGGTATTCTGAATATCTAGACGGAAACACCAGCTATAAGAGGGGGCAGGTGACCAACACAGCAACCACAGTGAGCTCTGAAGGTATCACCTGCCTGGTGACAAAGCTGCCTAATACCTAATGTGATGAACAGAAGCTTCTCAGTCAGAAGACTCTACAGCCTAAGGTACCAGGTCCCCTGTCCCAGGGTGACCAATTTCCTGACCCAGGAACCTGAGATACTCCATTTCATCTGGAAGTCTTTGGAGGGGGATTTTGGAAAAGGAAGTAGGGACGTAGGTATGATGAACTGGCCCCATGGCAGGTCCTCCTCCAACATTCATGGAACCCCAAGAGCCCCTGTATTGCTATTTTAGGGGCCTAGGGATCACAGCCACCCACATTTGTCCCCTGACTCCACATCATCCTAGTCCTGAGGAGATTCCTCACTCTCTGGGTAGGCCTAGCTGTAAACTGACCCGGTTCCCAATTGGAGGGCTGAAAGCCATGCATGTTTGTGGTGTTAGCTCCCCAGAGGCTCTGAGGAGAAGCAGGGTCCTAACCCATTACCCCACTGCTGGCAGTGTGTGCTGGAGCTTATGACCTCAACGCAGCGCAAGAGCACCAAATCTCAAACCAGAAACTAAGCAAAGAGGAGGAAATACCCAGTGTCTGCATCAGCCAGCAACTCAGACTCCAAACCTTCCCGGTGACCCCACCCTTACTGAAAGGCATGGGGCTTAGGAAGGAGGGTTCTGGCTCCTGTTCCTTAATGTGGGGCCACCTCTGCCAAAAACAACAGCAAATACAAAATAAAGCAGATGTTTTCCCTTGCTACCTACTCCTCTAGGCCCTAGCTGGCACACCTTTATATATCAGGTTATGCTTAGCTTAAACATGCCAGGCAGATCAACCTTCTCATTTCTAACCAGTGATAGCCCAACAATGTAGAGAATACCAATGTATGATAACTTAAATAGTACTTGACAACAGAGGATCAAAATACATGAGCAAAAGTTGTTAAAAAATAAAAACACCGTGTAGTCGTGGCCGAGTGGTTAAGGCGATGGACTAGAAAAAAATAAAAACACCAACTACAGACAGTTTCACAAAAGAACATAAGGGAGAAATAAAGACAGATATCCACAGTATCCTCCAAACAGAGGCAGTGAAGTCACTTCCTGAAACATACTATGAGGTCAGCATTATGTTAATAACAAGATAATATAATCATATCACAGGGAAGAGAAGCTGCAGACCAATACATGAACAGAAGCTCAAAATCCTCAACACAATGAGCAAGTAAAAATCAATCAATACCATCCATCAAATCAGGATACTAACAAAAAATATATGATCATACCCACTTGCATCGAATGGTGCTTAGCAAAACTTAACATCCATGAGGTTTTGTTTTTCTTTTTTAAGACTCAGCAAGACAGGTATAGAAGGGAATGGTCTCAATTCGATAAACTAAATATATACCAAATCTGAAACAGCATATGCCTAACAGTGACATTGCAAACACTTTCTCCCTCAGCTTGAGGCAGCTGAGGATAGATATACATATTTATATGAACATTTCTAGATATGGGGATGTGCATGGGTTCATATTCACACAATACTTGCTGCTCTGTCATCTGAAAGGATCCAAAAGGCCTGACACCTCAGCAATGCAATGGCAAGCACAGAGTGAGCCTGCGTCTAGGACCATTCAGAAATAGCTGATTCTAGAAAGGGTTGGGGAATGTTCTACCCTTGGAGATGTTTCTAGTGCAAGAAAGCATAGAAGAACTTTAAAAAATAAAACAATGGGGCAGCAGCCAGCTGAAAGAATCAACAAGGAGCCACACTGTGAAAACTTGAGCAAGAAAACAAATTAAACGATATAATCATATTGGACTATAAACCAATGTGTTAATAAATGGGTAGAGTCCCCAGCAGTGTAAAAGCGACGGAATGGGTAGGACATAGACCAAGCTTTTGTCCGTAAGAACTCCAAGGCATATGTACTGATCCATTCAGGGAAGGAGCATAATTCATTTCCTTCAGTGGGGGCTACATGTTGTGACTTCCCTCCAAGATTTGAGCAAGAGAAGAGCATCCTCCCAATGCTCACACAAGTCTCTGAAATGGGACCTGTTATCACCCTCACTTCACAGATAAGGAAGTTGAGGGAAGATGGCTCCCTGAGGATGTCAGACAAAGCTGTGACTACAGTCAGAACCACACAGTCCCCAATCCTGTTCTCCTAAGTACCCAAAAGTCTGTGTGATATGGATCAGTGTTTCAAGGTGGCACTAAATCTGTATCATGGGGAGTAGCCTAAAAGTCTGAATCATGGTCATGCCACCAAAGACAGTTCCAGGAGCCAAAAGCCTTGGAGCAAAAAATGACCTCCTCTCCTCTCCCTCTCCTCTCCTCTCCTCTCCTCTCCTCTCCTCTCCTCTCCTCTCCTCTCCCTCCCTCCCTTCCTCCCTCTTTCCTTCCCTCCTCTACTTCCCACTCAGCTACTCTTACACTTGGCAGTATATGAACGCCACCCCCACCCCCGCCCCTATATCTTCAGAGAGGAGTTAATACTAACACTTTGAGAATCTACTCATGATATGACATTTCAAGCACAAGATGGCAAACATGTTGCCAATGAGACAGCAGCTCAACTCTCTCTTGGGGGTCCTGAGGACAGCCCCTTTGCAATAGCCTTCCCCTAAGTTGAGAAGATTCTATGTCACTCTGAAAGAGACTAAGCATCTGCTACATGCCAGGATCAACACAGTGTCCTGAGTTGTATAAGAAAGCAGGCTGAGCAAGCCACGGGAACAAGCCAGTATGCACCACCCCTCCATGCCTCTGCATTAACTTCAGCCTCCAGGTTCCTGCCCTGTTTGAGTTCCTGTCCTACTTCCTTCAGTGACAGGATCCTCCTTGCTGTCATAACCCTGCCCCTTCCCTGAACTCTCCAGCCCAGAGGCTGGGCTGGCTCTTTCTGAGCTGTTCTTCTCTATACAATCCATCGATTTTGGCTATACCAGTCCTTTTCCCCTTTTCCTTCTTCGGTGTCTTGGTCTCCTAACCTTTCCCCTCCCCAAATTCCATGCTCTAATGTGGAAGCAGTTTCTTTGGGGGTTTGATAGTTTTACAAAACAAAGAAAGTAATAAATCAAAGCAACTTTGAAATACATTGGTAGGTACATTACAGAGGTGGGTACAGAGAGATTTGGCTTTTCTGTCGGCCTAAGATGCTATCTAAGGGCATTCTTCGCTTTTGGCTCGGCAGAAGCCAGTTGTTGTATTTTGGGTTACTATTGCTATGATGAAACAGCATGACCAAAAGCAAGTTGGGAAGGAAAGAGTTTACTTGGCTTACTCTTCCTCATTATTGTTTATCACTGAACAAAGTCAGGACAGGAACTCAAACAGGGCAGGAACCTGGAGGCAGGAGCTGATGGAGAGGCCATGGAAGGGTGCTGCTTACTGGCTTGATCAGACTGCTTTCTCATAAAACCCAAGAAAACCAACTCAGGGGTGGCACCATCCCTAATAGACTGACCCCTCCTCCAACCATCGTTAATTTTAAAAATGCCCTACAAGCCTGCCTACAGCCTGATCTTATGCAGGCAATTTCTTAATTGAGGTTCCCTCCTCTCAGATGATTTTAGCTTTGTCAAGTTGACATAAAACTAGCCAAGTTAATGTGTTCCAAAAATAAAAAGGCTTTTATCTGTTGTTACAAGATGTTAGTTCTGACACAGAAGTGGGCAAGGAATGGCTGTTCTAGAGGGCCTAATACAAGGTAATTAGCCTCTGGACCTGCCACATTCCAATTTCTCATTTTTCTAGACCAAGCTACTCTTGCCGTTGTCTCCTAGTCCTGCTTTTTATTATTCTCTGAAATCTTCAACCAAATCCTCTGCCTTCATGGTGTGAAGGAAAAGAAGAACCCCGTGGCTGTGTGAGCTGAAAGGACTTGAGAAGGGGCTCCTTGAGCTTTGATAGCACCTGAGATTAAGTAATCACAGATAAAAGGTGTAATGCTGTTCCTCCTGGGCTGAGTGAGAAGCAGAAATCAGTGAAGCTAGAGCCTGAGTCTGACACCCTCGGCCATGGGTGGGGTGGAGACAGAATGTCAGTCCAGGCCTGAGGACTTAGAGCACAGTCCAGGACAAAGGGCATGGAGAAGAGCCGACAGAGGTACGGGCCAGGCCTTGAAGCTCCAGTTACCCACCCCAAGCAGATCTGAAACCTCTAGCAGGCACCCAGTGGGGTGTGGGAAGCTCCACTGCTCAGCAACTTCTCAGTCCTGCCTTAAAAATCCACAGGGGACCAGAGAGCTCCCTCGGGTCATGCCAGCCTCCCTGCTAAGCCTCTGAAACCCACTGTGCAAAAATCCCATCCGAAGAGCAGACAAACTATTTCCAAGAGAGACTCCCACTGCCGTTGTTGTTTTATAATAAGTGCTACTTTTCTACCTTCCTTTTCTTCCTTCCAGACCTTCCCACATACCCTTCCCCACTGTCCTTCAAACACATGGCCTCTTTTTTCACTAATTGTTATTGAGTGTGTGTATGTATATACTTATACAAATACAGTCCCTCTGTTGCCCTCTTCCTCCTGATGACCTGGCAATGTCTAATACCTTCTCCTAGCCCAGCTCACCTCCTCCTTAGAGGCTTTCCTGACCTCCATTTAGCCCAGTGGGGAGTGGACGGTAAACACCCAGCTTGGGAGTCCAACCATTCAGATGGCTTCATTTTTAGCAGCAGGGTTTTCCACTTCCTGTAGCTGAAGGTTTTTCCACCTTGACTGCATTCAAAAGCTTTCTGCCCAGTAGTTAAAAAGCATGGTGTGAATCGGTAAGCAAGGCCTGTCCATCAAGCTGGCAGCTTCTGTCCTACTGCACCCTGTCCAGCACCAGTGACAAGTTTGGCAATGCCCAGAACACATACCCCACTGATGAGACAATGGGGCAGAAAGTCACCCTCAAGACCCCTCTCACTGTCAAAGGAAGGAAACCTACCAATTCAGCTTTGAGGAGAAGCATCATCACCTCAGCCAGTTCCCACATGAACAAAAGGTAATAACTGGGTCTCCTGTGTGCATTTCAGATGTGCTTACCGGACACAAGGCTGCATGTACTCATTAAAATATCCATTTTCAAAATTGTTTTGGTTGGCCCTATAACAATGCAGTTTGGTATACTGGCTATTAACTTCTGCTTAATAAATGCACTGTGGATATGAAGTCTTTCCCAGAATGCTATTATAGGAAGGAGCAATTCTAGAAGAAGCCCTGATGAATAAGAGCTACCCAGCATCTTTAGGCTAATGCCTCAAGAAGTCGGAGAGCTTGCCAAGTTTACACGGTGAACTTGGGGGTTGGGGCTACAGAGGTGGCTCCATAGTTTAAGAGCATTTACTGCTTTTGCAGAAAACCCAAGTTCAGGTTCCAGCATCTGTCGTGGTTTACAAGTGTCTATAACTTCAGGTGGTCTGGCCTCTTCTGTCCTCTGCATGAACCAGGCACACACATCATGCACATACATACATGCAGGCAAACACTCATACACAGAAAATAAAATATAAAATTTTAAGACATAACTGGGGCACAGATTTAGCTCAAGATAACTTTTATTTACCCCGTGCTTGAATCTTGTGTTTGTGTGGGTTTCTTCGTTTTTGCTTTTGAAGACATTCTTCTATACGCTAGGCTGACCTCAAACTTGACAGATATGTGTGAATGATCTTAAACGCCTGATTCTCCAGCCTCCACCTTGAGGTATGGTGTCCTTGTCCAGTTGAGACACCTCAGAGTTTCTCAGTAGAACTCTGTTGCTTATCTACATCACAGGAGCAGAGATTCCATCAAATGCTCAAGAAATGCAGAGTTCAGGACAGACACACAAACACAGAGAGAGAGAGACCTCATTTCATTTTGAAGGCACACTTTTCCTCTCCGACCCAGCTCTTCTTCTTCTAGAAACATACCCCAAGGAAACATGGTCTGCAAAATGCATGAACATTATTAAATGTTCATCAGAGCACTGATTAAGTACCAAAAATTGGAAACAATTTAAATGTCTGGGAATATGGCATGAATACATAATTCATCACTAATGATAAGCGATATAGCCATTAAATAATATATATGTCATCAGATGTGTTAATAACATATTAATGCATACAGTTATGTGAAAAAATTGCAGTAGATCAAGATGACTTCACATGGCTTCCTTTCCCTAGCGTCTTGGATGTCCGCTCAAGAAGAGTCCAAGCTACTGCCACCAACTCTGGTGTCCTGTGCTGCCTGATATATCAGTGTCTCCAGATGGCTGAAGTCAAGGTACTGGCATGACTTGCCATCAGCACTATTGTTCCTGGAGTCACATACAAGTCAAAAAACTCACATAGAACACAGCGCCTCCCACCATTGTATACCCAAAAGAAGCTCTGAACCTGGCAATGGAAACTGGCTTTCCCTCATGGCTGACTCTAGAACCTGAAATGAAACAGATTCAGGAGCTGAAGCCTTATGGGGAAAAGTTTGACATTTATTTATAGACAAGAAACCCTGCTGTGGAGAGCCATTCCTTCTGTCTTTGATAACCCTACACAGTCCTACACAACTATGTTTACTCTGGGAGATCTGGGAGATCAGTAAGGCACTGACTTCTCTTTCTCTTCCCCTCCTCCCTGTTGCTGCCCTGAGAATGCATATTACAGAAAAGCCTTTAGAAAGAGAAACAAAAAAAAATAGCTTATATTGTACATGATTGTTGTGATGTTTTATTTTTATTTTGATTGTCACTTGATGATATTACCTAAGCTTCAACTGAGATATACCTTTGGGTATGCCTGTGATGATATCTTATGAGCTTGGGTCTCAGGAGGAAGGCCTACCTTTTGTGTACACAGCACACTGAGAGCTGTGGTCTCTCAGCCAGGATACATTTGTTCTACCTTAAGTTGTCTTTTTGTCAGGTATTTGGTTCCAGTGATGAGAAGACTTGTTAATTTTAATGATGGCTATAATTACATTTATGGTATCTTAAGTTTATTTCTAAGGAGTTTTCCACTTACGATTTTAACTATCCCATGAAGAACAACCAACTTCAATGCTAGAGGGAGCACGGTCTATAAGAATGCCCTCGTGTCTGACACCAACAACAAGTTCAGGGGAATTACTAAAAATCACCCTCACCTTTGCTAATCCTGCCGAAGAACATGCAGATCTCACTGAAAGCTGTTAAACCCAGGGTTAACATTTATTATAGGGAGGAATCCACTTTAAAATCGGCCAAGGGGAGGGAATCCAAGATGGCGGCGACCAGCACGCACTGTATTCAGAGGAGCTGAAACTCCGAATTGGTGAGTCGAGGGGCTGTGGAACCCAAAACAATGGTACAAGGAGCCTGGGGAGAAGGGGGACAAAATCTGATCTGAGTCCAATAGGACACAGGTCAACTGGGGACATCTCCGTGGACTTCTCCTGGGGAATCGATTCCCCAGGCACTTCCCTGTAAGGGGCAGAAGTAGCAGTGGAGGTAGCCAAGCCTGCAGCAGAGGAAGCGAGGGGGGGGGCTGGATAGTGCAGCCAGCAGAAAGGCAGAGGAGGCAGCCCGAATTGCACACAGCAACTTGCAAGAAGCACTGCACTGCATGCTCCAAGCACAGATCCCCCTTCTTGAGATTTGAGTCTGAGAACACTCAAACCCCCAACATTTCATCTGCAGCCTTTTCTGAGGGGGAGGTAGCTGAGGCGCTCAACTCAAGGAGCAGAGCACAGGCTGCTATGCTCACATCTTCTAACACAGAGCACAGGGCCCAGCTCATAGAGCTGAGATTAGAGTACATGTCCTCCCTGCAGCATCAGCCACAGACCTCAGAGTCCAGACTGCTGAGCCTGCCACAGACCGTAGACCACTGGGTAGTCAGGAAACCTATGCAGGTGCTTTGTGCCCGCAATCTGCGCCTGCTAACTACACTAGCATCCACATCCCCTCCTGTCCTTGCTCCCAACCCATATATCCCGAGCACCTACACTCTCTAGCACTCCCCTTCAAGAGCACATCACGCTTTTGATTCTGCGCCAGTGGCTTTTCCTCCCTCAGGTATAACTGAAGCAACAACACACACTGTCAAACCACTGGACCTCCCAGATCTTCCTAAAGAATTCTCCAAACACCAGAGTAAGAGGGTTCCAGTCTGAAGTTCAGACTGTAGGAACAAACAGTGAAGATTATCAAACAGTGAAGATTATATATAAGCAATGGCCAAAAGTTGATGCAAGAACTCACCCAACAAAAATCAGGACACCATAGTCCCAAAAGCAATTCCCCAAATCAGTGGAGATTTTAATTCAGCGGAAACACAGGGAAATGAATTTAAAGCTATGATTATGCAGTTATGAGAGGAAGAAAAAGAGGAAATGAACAGAGGTCTCAAAGAAATAAGGAAAAATATAATTGCCTATGTAGAGGAACAATTAGAGGCATATAGAGAGTAAACAAATAAACAATAGGAGCCACCTTCAATCAGATGAAGGAAATGGTGCAAAACATGAAAACAGAATTAGAATCTATAAAGAAAACACAAACAGAGAAAAACCTGGAACTGGAGAACTTAGAGAAAAGATCAGGAACCACAAAGGTAAGCATCACCAATAGAATACAAGAGATGGAAGACAGAATCTCAGGAGCTGAAGATACGCTTGCTGAAATGGATTCCTCACTCACGGAAAAAATAAAATCGGAAAAGTTCCTAACACAAAACATCCAAGAAATCAAGGACGCCATGAAAAGACGAAACCTAAGAATAATTGGAATAGATGAAAAAGAAGACTCCAGGCTCCAAGGACCAGAAAATATTTTAAAGAAAATCATAGAAGAAAATTTTCCCAACTTAAAGAAAGAGATGTCCATAAACATATAAGAAGCCTACAGAACATCAAATAGACTAGACCAGAAAAGAAATACCTCCCATCACATCATAGTCAAAACATTAAACCTACAAAACAAAGAAAAAATATTAAGGGCAGCAAGAAAAAAAGGTCAAGTAACATATGAAGGTAGACCAATCAGAATCACACCAGACTTCTTATCAGAAACTATGAAAGCCAGAAGGGCCTGGGCAGAGATCATGCAGTCTTTAAGGGAACACAGATGCCAACCCAGACTGCTATACCCAGCAAAGCTTTCAATCAACATAGATGGAGAAAACAAAATATTCCACAACAAAACTAAATTTAAGCGATATCTACACAGCAACCCAGCCCTACAGAAGATACTAGAAGGAAAACTGCAATCCAATGAAAACAACTACACCAAAGAAAATATAGGATACAGATAATCTCCCAGCAAAAATTAAAAGAAAAAAAAAGCAATGAATCATAGTAAGACCACCAACTCCACAAGAAAAGGAACTAACAGTCATTGGTCACTATTATCTATCAACATCAATGGACTCAACTCTCCAATAAAAAGACATAGGCTAATAGAATGGTTGCGGAAAAAGGATCCAACATTCTGCTGCATTCAAGAAACACACCTATGCAACAAAGATAAACACTACCTCAGAGTAAAGGGCTGGAAAAATGTGTTTCAAGCAAATTGACACATAAAACAAGCTGGGGTAGCAATCCTAGTATCTAATAAAATACACTTTTGACCAAAATTAATCAAAAAAGATGAGGAGGGGCACTTCCTTCTCATCAAAGGAAATTTCCAACAGGAGGACATCTAATTTGAACATCTATACCCCAAATACAAGACCACCTACATTTGTAAATAAAACATTATTAAAGCTGAAATCTCAC
>CM053762.1:11455591-11570152 GCA_028658305.1 Pachyuromys duprasi
AGGACCAAATATATCAGGGCACAGGGGTCTTTTATGAGACTGTTTCTCCAACCAATGACCGTGTATAGATATAACCTAGAACCCCTGCTCAAATGTAGCAAATGGTAGCTCAGTATCCAACTGGGTACCCTAGTAAGGGCAACAGGGACTATTTCTAACATGAAATCAATGGCTGGCTCTTCAACCCTCCCCCTCCCAAGGGAGGAGCATCCTTGCTAGGCCACAGGAGAGGACATTGCAGCCAACCCTGAAGAGACCTAATAAGCTAGGGTCAGATGGAAGGGGAGGAGGTCCTCCGCATCAGTGGATTTGAAAAGGGGCAGGGAGGAGATGGGGGAGGGATGGGGGGGATAGGGAGGGAATGTGGGAGGGAGCTATGGCTGGGATACAAAGTACATAACCTGTGATTAATATAAAAATAAAAATAAAAAATAAAATAATGTGAACAAGAAAAAAAATCAGCCAAGGGAAGAGGACCCTGTGTGAAGTCAGAGAAAGTAGCAAATGTGGAGCTTACGTTGCCTCTTACTGCAGAGTGAGGGACAGCATTGTTTCCTGGCTCTAACGGTAAGACAATGTGTGGAGAGTATTATAGAGAACACTTGTCTATGAGAGTATGGTGGCTTGAATGAAGATGGCCCCCACAGGCTCACAGAGAGCAGGCTTGTTGAAGTATGGCCTTGTTGGAGGAAGTGTGTCACTGGGTATGGGCTCTGAGGTTTTAAATGTTCAAGCCAGGCCCAGTGTCACTCTCTCTTCATGTTGCCCTCCAATCCAGATGTAGAACCCTCAGCTCCCCCTCCAGCACCATGTGTGCTGCCATGCTTCCTGCCATAACAATGGACTAAACCTCTGAACCGTAAGCCAAACCCAATGAAATGCTTTCCTTTATAAGAGTGCTGTGGTCATGGTGTTTCTTCACAGCAATAGAAACCCTAAGACAACAAGTCTTGGTGTCTAGAACCTTTACTGAGGCTTCATCATGGGAGCACAGCTGATAGTCCAAGAAGCTATTTTGTTTCCAGCCTCTTCAAAGGTCAAATGATACCACATGACCCAAATTTTCCACTCAACATTACAATATCTGGTTGGCATAAAACACCTAGACTCTGAATGGAATCATGCATATTCCAGAAGCCTAGAGTTGACTACCCAGAAATTGAAGGCAAAGACTAGACAGACCTCTTCTGGGACAAGGTGAAATTACTCAAAACAGAACACTCCACCACCACCAGTGGTCTATGTCGCCTTCGAGTCTTTATTGTATAAAGTCTCAATATTTGGCAGAAACCTGTTGTCTTCGTAATTTCTATTTCCTTCAGGTCTCCATGGCTTTCATGGTCTCCAGTTACATTCATGGTCTCCATTTCTGTCATGATCTCCACAGCCTTCAGGTCTCCATGGCCTCCTGGTCTTTATTGTTTTTATTACCTTCATAGTTTGCAAGGCCTGCATGCCTTTTAAATCTCCCCTATTATCTTTAAGATCTGACTACTCATAAAGAAGAATGAAATCCTATTATTTTCAACAAAATAGATTAATATGGAAGGAAGACATGATATAAGCAAGACAGAAAAGACAGGCACCATACCATCTTTCTCATATGTAGTATCTTTTGTTTTGTTTTGTGTTTTTGAGATAGAGTCTCACTAGATTGTCATTGTTTCCAACTTCCGTAGTACCGTAATTATTGGCCCATGCTATCATACATAGCACATATGCAAAAACTAAAGGTCTGATAATTCAATAGCGATTACTAGAAACTAGGAAGAATATGTTTGTGGGAAGTGGAGGCAGGGAGGTTGGATTTAACCCATACATGGTGTATATGTATTTGAAGTATCACACTGAGCTCCATTAATACGCACAATTAATATCTATTATTAAAATCTTTTTGCCAGGCATGGTGATACATGCCTTAATTCCCAGAGGTTAGGAGGTAGAGACAGGCAGTTCTCTGTGAGTTCCAGGCCACCTTGGTCTACATAAAGAGATCCAGGACAACCAGGGCTACCAAAAAGATCCTGCCTCAAAAAATTTTTTTTCGTTATTATTTGATGGGATGGGAATATTGATTGTTTTGTTGCATTTATTTTATTTTATGTTTATGAATGTTATGTCTGCATGTATGTATGTGCACCACATGCATGTGGTGGTTACAGAGAGCAGAAGAGGGTGTCATATCCCCTAGAGCTGGAGTTAAGGATGGTTATGAGCCACTATGTGGGTTCTGGGAACTGAACCCAGGTCCTCTGCAAGAGCAACAAATGTTCTTAATCACTGAGCCATCTCTCCATCCCATGTTATAGATTTTTTTTTAAAGACAGGCCTTACTCTGTAGCCTTAGCCACACATTGAGTAATAATTAACAGGTACACTACCTCAAACTTTTATGTTTGTTTGTTTGGGTTTTTGGAGTAGGGTCTTAGTATGTAACTCGGACTGGCCTCAAACTTTCATCTACTGGTAGATATTTAGATGCTCTCCACTAATCTCCCAATAATCTTGGGAGATGTCATGCTGATGTCATTTCCTTTGGCTATATACCCAGCAGTGGAGTTGCTCTGCCATGGGGGTGTGAAGTATTCTATTTATTTCCTCTGTATGTATGAAGGTGTGTGCACTTTCATGTGCTCATGATTATACTTTTCTAAATATAATGCTTTTTAATGCTTTGAGAATTTCACAGACTATACTTTGATCATAGTCACTTTCCCTAACTCCTCCCTGGTCCACCCCCACCCCTGCAGCTCCTCCCAACTTCATGCACTCTTTTTTAACCCACTGAGTTCAATTTACATTGCCCTTATACTCCTGGGTATGGCCATCATTGGAGCATGGTCAACGTATCAGGGGCTGCCCTTTAAAAAAACCGACTCTCCCTCCCTGAGAAACCTCAGCTGTCCTTGCTTAGCTTCTCAGTGACTGATGAGGTTTATGAGCCCCTTCCCCCTCTGTGGTGGAGTGTTGACTGGATTTATCATGTTCAGGTCTTTTTCAGGTATCCACAAGTGCTGTAGTTCATGAGTACAAGGATCCTGTCACGTCCAAAAGAGACTATTTCTCTCCAGTCCTCCCCCACCTCCGACTCTTACAATTTTTCTGTAATGGTCCCTGAGCCTTGGTGAGGCGGGCAAAAGTCTCATTTGTGGCTGTGCACTCAGTTGTGAATGTCTGTGTTAACTGCTGCACACAGCCCCACATCAAGCTCTCTTACCCAGTAAGTCATCTCGGCAACCATTAAACCATCTTACCAACCACTCACTGAGTTTTGAGGAACCCCAGTACTGTTTTCCACAATGGCTAGAACTATATTCCCATCCGTCCTGTGTAAACATTCCCATTTATGCACACCCTCTCTTTTGTCTTTTTTAGTAATGACCTTCCAAACCTGGATGAGCTTCTATCTTTTTTTTTTTTTACTTTGTAGAACATATTCTTTTGTTTCTTTTAATTATTTTTATTTTCATTAATTACAGTTTATTCACTTTGTATCCCCCCTTGTATCTCCCTCCCTCCTCCCCTCCCAAACCCATCCTACCTCTTCCCCACCTGTGTCTCTCTCCCAGTACACTGAAAAAGGAGGTCCTCCTCCCCTTCCCTCTGATCCTAGTCTATCAGGTCTCATCAGGAATGGCAGCATTGTCTTCTTCTGTGGCCTGGTAAGGCTGATCCCCCCTCAGGGGAAGAAGATCAAAGAACAGGCCAATCAGTTCATGTCAGAGACAGTTCCTGTCCCCATTACTATGGAGGCCACTTGGACACTGAACTGCCATAGGCTACCTCCGTGCAGGGGTTCCAGGCCATCTCCATGAATGGTCCTTGGCTTAAGTATCAGTTTCAGAAAAGACCCTTGTGCCCAGACTTTTTGCATCTGTAGCTGTACTTGTGGAGCTCCTGTCCTCTCCAGGTCTTACTATCGCCCCCTTCTTTCATAAGATTCCCTGCACTCTGCCCAAAGTTTGGCTATGAGTCTCAGCATCTACCTTCCTCAATATCCAGCTATACCACTCCTAGGCATATATCCAAAAGACGCTCAAATATACAACATGGACATCTGTTCAACCATGTTTATAGCAGCCTTATTTGTAATAGCCAGAAGCTGACAGCCCAGATGCACCTCAGTGGAGGAATGGATACAGAAATTGTGGTACATCTACACAATGGAAGATTACTCAGCGATAAAAAAAAGGAAATCAAGAAGTTTGCAGGTAAATGGTGGGAACGTGAAAAGATCATCCTGAGAGAGGTATCCCAGAAGCAGAAAGACTCACTTATAAGTGAATATTAGACATATAATATAGGATAAACATACTAAAATCTGTACACCTATGGAAGCTAATCAAGAAGGAGGACCCTGGCTAAGATGCTCAATCCCCATTCAGAAAGGCAAAGAGGATGGACATCAGAAGAGGGAGAAAACAGGGAACAGGACAGGAATCTGCCACAGAGGGCCTCTGAAAGGCTCTACCCTGCAGAGCTTCTATTACTTAACTATATGTATCTTCATTTCCCTGGTGCTTATAACTACAGTTTAGAGATGGTCATCTCAAAGGTCCTGCTTAAAAGTTTAGTCACCAGTGTGGCACTCTGTGGTAAGGATAGAACCCCAATTGTGCCCTTGAAGGAGACATTGGGACTCCAGCCTTTTTCTTTCTCATGCTTTGCTTCCCAACCACTGTCTTCTGTCACATACTCCCTTCATTTCTGTGCCTAAGCCAATAGGAACAAGTAACCATGGGCTGAAGCCTCTGAGATTATAGGCAGAAGCAAACTGTTCCTCTTTATAACTTGTTTATCTCAGGTACTTTGTCATAGTAGCAGAGTGCTGAATGACAGTGATGCTGAGCATGTTGTACATATCTCTTGGCTACTTGTATGTCTTCTTCTGAAAGATACCTATTCAGGTCTTTAGCCACATTACTAATTGGATTATTATTGGTTTTGCTAACTTAAAAATCAACTATGTCTTGGGTATTTTCCTAAGCACTTTGGAAATACCAAAAAAAAATCCAAATTATTTGTTCTTCCTAAGAAATTCTTTGAGATTATGTCATAACATCTTCCATTGGCACGTGAAAGAAAGTGATATCCGGAAAGGATTAGCAACTTGCTGAGGACCACACAGATCTAAAAGGTAAAGACTGGATAGTATCTGAGTTCTGGGCCTCCAGCAATAAAGTGCTACACTAGAGAATAGAATCCTTGCTACCAGGAGGCAATGTTAAATGTTTGCTATTCAGTTCCCTGTTATTTGCACACACCTGAGACCTAATAGCTGCCATCCAAAGATTTATTATGAACTAATTGAAAAAACTCAGTGTATTTGAATGTTCATCAATTAATTATTTATACAATTAATTATTTATATATAAATATAATTGTTTATATTTATTGATGGGCAAATGAAGTTAATTAAGTTGTTTGCCCAGCAGAAGGATTCTAGAACTTGAATGGTGTTCTGAGGATGCATAAAAGCAAATGGGTAAGACTGCAGGAAAAGGGACAATGGACAGAGAAATGTTGAGAGCCCTCTCCTTTATTTTAGCAAACAAGAGAGGGCAGACAACTTTCCAAAGTGAAGATAGTTAAGACACAATTAAATAAATTTCTCATTGGGTTCTTGAAATCTGGTTCATTAATCAGTATCCATAAGGCATAAGTTGAGAAACTCCAAGATTTTCAGAGATGGAAGTGACTTTGAAGGTCATTACATTTAACGCTCTCATTTTACACATGCTTTTCATAAAAAGACATAGTCATCTATGGCATCCGAGAAGCTGGGTAAGCCATTTCTGTCTCACATAGAAATTGCTACCTCCCTTCCTGTGGACAGTCTGATCTACTTCATCCCACAGGATCTCCTCAATTTCTAGCTTCTCAGCAGTCTTCCTGCCCTAACCTTGCAACACAGTTTGTAGGATTCCGTAGTTGTTGGTCTTTCATTTACATGGATGAGTGTAGAACTTAACAGTACTTGTTGAATGGATGGTTCCAGGCTCCAGCACCCATGTAAACAGTCCTTCATGACATCACTAGCCTAGAGACCCCTGAGGGCTTGCTGGCCAGCCAGTCTAGTCAAATCAATGAGCTCTGGGTTCAATGACAAATCCATACTCAGAAAACCAGGTAGAGCAAAAACGGAGGAAGATACTAGGTGTCAACCTCTGACCTCCACAGGTACACACACACACACACACACACACACACACACACACACACCACACCACACCACACCACACCACACCACACCACACCACACCACACCACACCACACCATCTAGGGCTTTTTCATTAACTGAAGGGGTAGAATCTGCTTTGAAAGTATATGGCACCACCGCTCGGGCAGGACTTAAGGAATGAATAAAAGGGGAAAAGAAAAAGTCGGTTGAGTGCCTTTGTTTCCCTTTCTCTGCTTCCTGCCCTGCTGCAATAAGATCAAGCAGCCCCACACTCCTGATGACACACCTTCTGCTACCAGCTTTCTTCATCTTAATGGACTGTGTCTTCAGCCCCTTCCTGCTTGAACTCCTCTTGGGAGGAACATGCGCACAGAAGCAGCACAAGTAACTATAACACAACCTCATAGGGGTTAGTAAGATTAAGGAGGTCGCTTATATAAACCATCGACAACTTAAGGTTGAAAAGGTGGCTCAGTGGTTGAGAGTGTTTTCTGCTCTTGCAGAGGACCCAGGTTCATTTCTCAGTACCCATATCAGGCAGCTCATAACCATCCGTAACTCCAGATCCAAGGGGGTACAACACCCTATTCTGGTCTTCAAGGACCTGCATTCATGTACCACACACACACATACACACACACAAGAACACATGTACATATGCATGCATGCACACACTCACTTAAAAATAAAATTTAAAAATGAACAGCAGCAAACAGAATCATTGGTTTTCTTTTCTCATACCTAGAGCAAACACAAGACACATAGCCATTGTGAGCAGTTTCCTTGGCATCTAAAGATGAGGTCACTCCTTTCCATGATAGAGAATTTACAGTTTTCAGAAGGCCGTAGAATTAAAGTGTAGTCTGTTCAAAGTGCCCCTCCGATAGCCATCAAAGAGCCAGGGACGTCATAGGAAGGCTCATCTGCTCAGGAAGAGATACGCACAGTGACTACAGACTCTTAACAATTCTGTGGAGTCACCTGAACAATTAAAACACATTAGGGACAGATTCCATATTTGCTCCCAGAACCAAGAAGGGTAATTGTGTCATTGAACTCATATCGTTTCCATTTGGCGGAAAGAGTTCTCAGGTCATAAACACAATGGTTCTTTATTCCACCACAGCCAAGCGTGGAAACATAATAGAGACCTAATGACCCATCTTGCTTAATCAAAACAAGTAATTTTTTTTCTTTTTTACCTTCCAGAAGCCTCTGCCATGTAAATTGCAGAAGCCAGACTTAACCTGATGCCACAGCCCACATGCAAGGCAGTGTTCCTCCACATTTATGAAGCCTCAGCTTTGAAGATTGAAAATGCTTTGAACTGATGACTTTGAACTCAGGAAAGCAAGCCTTTGCTCAGAGTGCAGTCATGAGGGTGACACTGGTTATGAGGCATGATTAACCTCCTCTGCCCTGCCACATTTCACAGACGGTAGAGGATTTGGCTTTATGATTTTGACATTAGTATCTTTCCTCCAAGATAAATATCAGTCTCAGGCTCTTGCTGCTGGGGGTGGGTGAGAAGGTACCCAAGTCTGTGGGTATGTGTAAGACCCTGTGCAGGCATGAGCATGTGTAAGTTCATGCCTGTTGGGGCCAGAGGACAACTTTGCCTGTCATTCCTTTGGTAGGTCCTACATACCTTGATTTGGGGTTTGAGTTTGGATGTTGGTTTTATTTTGATTTGTTTTGTTTTGAGACAGGATCTTTCCCTGACCTGAAACTCTCCAGACAGGCTAGGTTAGGCAGGCCCAGGGCCACTTTTTTCCACCAGGATTGGGATTACAACTGTACTGTATCACTCCTGGATGTTCTACGTAGGTCTTTGTGCCTACAAGGTAAACACTTTACTAACCGAGCCATCTCCCTGGCTCCAAAGCACACACATTTTATCATGGTCTCTTTTCAACTTTATTGCATCTCAGCCTTGCTGGCCATAACACAAGCTGAAAAGAATCTGATGGCACCACAGTTCTTTTCTTCCCCATTTTCACGAGCTTTGACAAAATAGCTAAATTTGTGGCTTAAGAAAGCCATTGTGTCGAAGTCCATAGGTCTCAGTGTGGCAAAGAGCTCTTGCTATAGGGAGAGAGAAATAGAAGTCCCTGACAGAAGTAGTGTCATTGGTGCAATGAGTGAATTTCACCCCATTATTAAGCTAGACCCTAAGAGCCACTGCCTCTGAGTCTTAGGAGTTGTTCTTGGTGTTGGTCTTGGTGATTGTTTTTCTGCACATGCAGGAAGTCTTCTCCTCTTCTGTGAAGAAGCAACTCCACTGTAAGACACTGTTTGTCTAAACAGGAAAGTCGCCTTCTACCTCAGAGCATCGCAGGGGCCTGGACATTCTGAGGGTGAGAAAACAGCCAGGAAGAAGCTGCCAAAGAGCAAATGAGCTGAGAAGTGCTTGGGACAGAGGCTCTCAACTGGTGAAATAAATGGTCACACACACACTACTGTTTGTTACCAAGCTATTTCATTTATGGTAAAGCTACTAATAGGGGCTGTTCTCCAAATCAGCTTCTCCTAGTAGAAAGAGCTAGGCCATGAACAGGGGCTATGAAGATATGGTATGTGTATATGTGTGTTATAATTCTTTCTTTCCTTCTTTTGTTCTTTTGTTTTATATTTATTTTTAGACAGGGTCCCTCACTGTCCTGAACCTTGCCAAGCAGGCTAAGGTGGTTGAGCTTCAGGCACCCTAGGCAAGTGCTCTACCAACTGAGCCACAACTCTAGCCCAAATACATTGTAATCCTTACGTATGCATAGGATTTTGCTAGAAGAACCCATTAGAAATTGATAATGGTTGTCTCCAGGGAGGCAGCCAAGGACATAGGAAAGAGAGACCTGCACAGAAGAAAGAATTCTGTATGAACGATAGCTGAGTTCTTATCAGAAGTGATAGAAGCCAAATGCATTGGAAGGGTAAAAAACTCTTAAGCTAAAACTGTGTGTCCAAAGGAAGCAACCTTCTAAAATAAAGACTTTTTTCAGATAAGCAAAAAATGAGAAACTTGTCAAAAGCATGCACAAAACAAGAAATTTTAAAGAAAGTTTTTTTTTTTCAGACTAAAGGGAAATAAAACTAGGGAGAAATTCAGATCAATAAGCAGGACTGCAGGTTGCTAGAAGTGTCGACTTGTGCATGAATACAGAAGACTCTTGTGGATGCAGTACTATCTCAGTGCATGCTCATGCTTACAATGTGCAAGGTTATAGGTTCAAACCCAAACAATGAAAATAACAATAGTAACAACCCTTTTACTAATCATCTTACCTTATTAAAATGTCATTTATAGCTTAAAACAAAATTGAAAGATTCCATGTCTAGTAACAAAGACAAAATAAAATATATGAGTATAAAAAGTAGATAAATTGAGACTGTATATGATATCCCTAGAACAACCAACAATACATTTTTAGATAGAAAACACCAGAAATTTTAAAAGGAGATAGAATAAGAAATACTCAACACAAAAAAATAGAAGAGTGAACATACAAAAGTACAAAATATAGAAGCTAAAGACTTAAACTCAACTATAACAATAAATAAATTAAATATGAATTAACCTGATAGTCTAACTAAAAGACATAGATTATCCATCTGAAATATAAAGCAAGACTCAACAATATACTGTTTGTAACAACTTTAACCATAAAGATATAGACATGTTGAAAGGAGATTGCTGTGGGAAATGTTCATCTAATTCTTAAACTTAAGAAAGATGATATAGTTGTATGATTGTCAAACAAAGTAAATATCAAATGTGTAACCCATGTGGCAACTCTTGGCTGAGCACTCACAGCTGTCACCCCTTGTCAAAAGGTTTACATTCTATAGCTTCAAATACCTGCACCATAAAGAATAATAATAAAAAATATTTTAAGAGAGCACACTTTTTCAACAAAAAACATAATTGAGACTCAAATGTGTTGTAAACCTGAGGTGAGTCTGGCAGCCTTCACTCATATTGCATGACATGACTTCACTGCAACCTTGGTTCTGAACACCCAACATGAGCGTGCTGCACTGTGCATGCATCACACAACACACATTCATGAACTCTGTGGGGGCCAGAAAACAGCCTTGGGTTCCATCCTCAGAAATGCCATCCACCTCCTTGTAATGAGGTCTCTCATTAGCCTGGAGATGAGGCAAGGCTAAGGATTCTTCATCAATCCCAGAGGGTTCTTGGGATTGAACTTGGCTCCTAGTGCTTGCCTGCGTCATCTTCTGGCCTCCTGATGTGGTTCTTACCTGATCACGGTGCCAAGTGGAGTCAGAGCCAGGTTGTAGACCTGAGCTGCTCTTGTTCCCACTCGGGAGTCTTTGCTCCCACCCTACAACATTCACCCATGCAACCTCTGCTCTCACTACTGAATGCCCACCTTGCAGCATCCTGAGCTCCCCTGTTTCTGTCTTTCAGCCTCTGCTGTTTTCTCTGTAAAGCTCCCACCCACGCTAAGTCCACTGACAACCAGTGCTGTCCCTGGGTACCTGTCTCTCCAGAGAAACTTGTCCCCCTTCTCCCATGTCTGCATTTGCCTTCCTGGTGCCTGCATCAGCATCCTAGATACTAGGAGGCTTCAGGAGCCCTGGCAGGCTTGGAGTGGTCCCTATTGGAGATTCGTTCCAAGCTCTTCTCCTCACTGACCACTTGAGCATGGGTACACAGCTGAGTCTCCTTCTGTAAACAGGGCAGCAGTTTCCATGCAGAGGCTTCCTATGAGGGTATAGAGGGACTGTCTGTGTGGTCCTCCTTTTTCCAACCCAAGTCCCCTGCAAGATAGTGAGGATTCCTTGAGCTGCTGGGGCTGGATTACATGAGACACACTAGCAGACCAGTTTTTTACTCATCTTGTGTTTCCTGCTGAACATAGTACATCTCTTACTACCTGTCTAACTGAACTAAATGTCCCCACAACAGGGAACTAAGACATAGGCATTCCTTTATCTCCAGTCTGTGTCTCAGAATATACTGTTTGTTTGTTTGTTTCTCTGTGTAGCCCTGGTTACCCTGCACTCACTTTGTAGACCAGGTTGGTCTCAAACTCACAGTGATCCACCTGCCTCTGCCTCTCCGAGTGCTAGGATTACAGGTGTGCACCACTGCACCCAGCAGAATATACATTTTTAACAATAAAAATGATTCCAACTTATTAACCATTAGAAATGGTCTTTGTGAGGGCTTTTAAATCTCTAGCAGGAGGTTGCATTTGTGTAGATATTTATTGAGTTTAAGGGTCTCATAAACAATACCCCTGGGCATAGTTCCTGTGACTGTTTGGAGTAGACCAATTTAATTTTTCATACTCTGGGTAGTTGTTTAAGACATACTACGTTGTCCTGGTATCTCTGCAACTACTAGAACAGAGAAGTACAGTAGAGAAAACAAAAAACAAACAAACAAACAAAAAACAGGCTGTTCAGGAGACTGAAGCATGAGGATTTTTATTTTTTTATGTTTTATTTTTTAGGTCAGGGATTCTAGATCATCCTAGAAACACAGCTACAAGCTATCCAAAAAATAAAATATATAAAAAATAAACAAACACTACACTTAAAGAAAGTTGCTGCTGCTGTTGTTGTTTTATTGTTTTAAGTAAGTTGCATGTGGTGGCAGTATCCACGATGCCCACACTCAAAAAGCTGAAATGGAAGGCTGGCGAGTTGCAGGCTAGTCTGGTCTATTCAGTGAGTCTTGAAGGATGAGTAAATATGGCGATTTAAATGATCTATGTGCCCCGTAGCCTCATATATTTCGACACTTGGCCCCAAATTGGTAGTTTGTTTGGGAAGGCTTAGGAGGTTTAGAAAGTATGTCACTTGGGGTGAGTTCTGAGAGTTTGAAGTAGGGTACCACTTCCTATTCATTCTCTGTACTTCATGCTTGTCGTTGATATGTGATCTTTCAGATTCCTGCTTCTGCTGCCATGCCTGATGGGTGCAGACAAGCCTCCCTGACTGCCAGGATGAGCTCTTATCCCTCTGAAACCATGAGCCAAAATAAACCCTATCTTCCTTAAATTGCCTTTGGTCACGGTACTTTGTCACAGCAACAGAAAAATATTAATACAATGAATGAATGAATAATAAAAGAATAATAGAAATACCTCCATATAGGAAAAGGGTGAGAGCATGGTTCTCAGAGCCCTGGTCAGGACCACCTTTCAGAGTGGAACCTTAAATAGACAAATCCATGACAACCTCTAGTTCTCATCTGTAAAATGGGGAAAACAACAGCACTGATCCTGAAAAAAAAACCAGTGAAAGGATTCAGTTAGAAACTGAATACTTCGATGTCTATCAGCATACAAGAAGACAGACTTCAGAGGATTTCTGGCACTGAGCTAATGCAGCTGTACCAAACACATTTCTGAGCGTCCTGAGTACCTGGTCACTGGGGAAACCCGGTTTATACCATTTTCAGTGCTTAGTCAAAGGAAGCTCAACCATTTTTTAAGAAAAAAAATTTACACTGAATGCATTGGGGAATTGTCTCTGTGAATGTTCATGGGAGACCAGCAGTTCTTTGGGAATATGGCAAATACGAAATCATGGGAACAAGTTGTGCATCCTGGAAAGGGTTCCTCACAGAGGCACCTTATCAAAGTGAAGGGCCGGGTACCAGGTAGCCATTTGGCAGGGAGGTTCCTGTAATGCAGATGTCTGATCTTTGCCAAGCCCTTTCTCAGCCTTCAGAATCTCTCCCTATTGGAGAATGGCTTCATTATATATAATCCTCCAAAGGACTGGAGTGAGGGAGGAGTGAGAGAAAGCATGGAGGAAAGGAATGTTCTTTGGCTGTCAGCTTCATTTATTCACAGGGCTCAGAATCAAGGATCCACAATTTCCTATAACTGTCTCATTTGACAAGATAGAACGAGATTAAAACCTTTGTAAGACTATAGAGAGAAAAATCCCGAACTAAAGATTTTTCACTAAGAGAAAAATCTCTAGCTAAAGTATGTCCTTGCTCCTAAGTAAATTATTAAGCCACAATTCATACCAGTGGGTGTAATTCTCATTTGCCTAATGTGCAAATATTCAGTAAATATCTACTGGGCATCCTCCATCAGCCTCAATGATGTTATTTTTTAATAAAAATCATATAATGAAAGCAATAGCAAACACTCATAGATCCCTCTCTATGAGCTAAGGAACAATTCCAGATATTAAAGGGGCTTTAAAAAATACTGGCAAGAGGCTAGATGTGAGAATCATGGTAGAGCCCTCCCCTGACATGGCTGAGGACCTGGCTTCCATCTGCAACACCATGGGAAAGCCCTAGCATATGTATGCACATTCTTAGAAGCTTCTTTAAGCTATGACCACATGGGGACCAGAAAAGAGCCTCCTCTCTGGACATTTCTTACAAACAACAGCTTTTCCCTGACCTGCAAGGGGCTGCTCCTCTCTCCTGGCCATCATCTCTAATGTGTGGTAAGTTAGTACCAAGCATGGTAAGGATCCCTCCCAGAAAGAGAAACCTTGTCCCTTGTCCAAGTACTGGGACTTGAGACCAAGAGGCTTCCTCTCTAAGTGGAATACCAGTGGCTTTGAAGTGCCCATGAAGAAAATATGGCTCCTACCCACCTACCCCAAGCTGACAGAGCTATCTATGGGACTGAAGGAAGGACGGAAAACCTGGTGGCTGACTGCCCCGGATAAGCAGGATCCAGCCATCTTGGTATGCAGAGCAAAGGTACTCATAATTTTACTCGGAGTCTGCTCTTGAAGAGGGAGGAAGGGGCACTCTGCAGCTGGGTGGACAGCACTGGATCTTATAGCCCAAAGCAGGGATGGCCAGTCTGGAGCATCCAAAATCACTGCAGGGGAGGTCATATGCAGGAAGAAAGTGATCCTTGTTGGTGAGGTGGAGGCTCAAGTATTCCAAGCCACACTGGAGTGTCTCAATTAAATGTTGCAACATGTGCACATGTGCCTAGAACCATTTTTATCTAAATCACCTGCCACCTAAACCCAAACCCGTTGAACCCATGAAGCTCTGTCTCTCTCCTTCTCTGTCTGTCTGTCTCTGTCTCTCTTGGTAATAATCACTACTTCTGAATTGCATCTCTACCTGTCCATTGTCCCTACCCTACCTGAAATTAATCCACAATGCTTCTCATGATAAGGTGGGCTCTTCCCAAGACCTGTGGGGCGTCAGATCTGTTCCCACACACCTCCAGGCTCTGCTTCCATGGTCCTTCTTGTCCCCCAAAGACCTGCTCAGTCTTGGTGTCTCCCTTCTGGAGTCTCATTTCCCAACATAAGAGAGCTTTGTCCTCTCCTCCCCTCCCCTCCCCTCTTGTCTTCTCCCTCCAGGATCTGCTCACTCTTCTCATCTTTCTGATTCCTGGGTCATACTATAGAGAACCTCTCTGACCCTTGGGATTATCTGACATCCTGAACCTGACAATGACAGACAATTGGTCTATGGTGAGTTGTAATGGTTAATCTAGATTGCCAACCTGACGGACTCTAGAATCACCATGAAGACAAACGTCTGGGTGTGTCTGTGAAGGAGTTTCTAGATTAGGTTAACTAAGGTGGGCAAACCCACCCTGAAACTGTGTGATACATCCCATAGGATGGAGTCCCACACTGAAAGAAAGCAAGCTGAGCACCGGCCTCCTCTCTCTCTCTCTCTCCCTCTCTCTTCCTCTCTTCCTTTCCCTGCCCCCCCCCATTTCTATCTCTCTCTCTCTTTTTCTCCATCCTGGATATGGATGCAGAAGCAGCAACAAGGAAAGTAACTAGTGAGTGAACACAGTGTGGGTTCCTACTAGGCTCTGGGCAATTCTGACAGAATGAATGTTGAAGAGAACCAGCAAAGGCCACCAAGCAAGTGGACTCCTGACTGAATCAGGACCATGAGCAAGTTGACAAGCTGTGGAATGAGCGGTCATCTCAGATCAACAGGCTCCTTGACCACCACCTGGAGTCAGATCAGCCACAGCTCAGCACAGTGCAGCTGTTTCTTCCCAAGTAGACATGACCATGACCACAGTGACGCAGAGCAGCCCGGTGACCACCTGAGGCCCTTCAGCACTGAGCACGTGGATATTCTCTGTGTGGGGAAGGGAAACTCACAGGACCCCCTTCCCCACCCCACCCACAAGATCCTACTAAATAAGAGGGAACAGTTGGCCTCTTGGGATGTATCAGTGCTAAGGTTGCCTCTGACTTGCCTAGACTCCTGCAAACTTCCTAGTCATTGGTTCCCCAATCTGTACTTTGGAATATTTTTTTAGTTGGTTTGCCAGTGTCACGTTTAGCTGGGATAAATAGACTTTTTTTTTTTACAGCTTCCCAGAAAAAGTCAGGCAATACTCAGGTTGAGAGAGTGCTGAATGAGATAGCCGTCATGCCTCTCAGTGTGCTGCAGCTCAAGCCAGCCTTCTCTCCTGGCCCTCCTCCCTTTTTGAGGTTATAGGCACATTCCTGGCAGGGGTGCTGTCAATCCGAGCATAGCCTCTCTTGAGTGTTCTGAAGTGACCAGCCATGGAATGATATAGTGCATTCAGGTTTCCTGTGGTTTGGGATTTGGGGACCACATTTCTGAAAGAGGGTCATTTTTCCTTCATTTTCAGACAGCTCGGAACAATCTTTCACTTCAGCTACAAAATATCGATGTCTCAGCATTTCAATGTTGACGGTTCAGTGTGAGCAAAAGTCATAGACCTGAGAGACTTGGGATTTCTCTCCATCCCCAGCCCTAGACCCCTCTCCCTACTCTACCACGTGTTCAAGGTCTGACACTTCTGGGACAACTCTTTATACCAAACTCAGCCAGCCTGGCAGAACTCTCTGAGAGCACAAGGGAAATGTATCAGCTCCCACACCAAATATCACCAAAGAAATTTAAGCAGAAAATACTGACAAGGCTTTGTTTCCACGCAAAACTCAGTCTCCAGGGAAATTATGCTTCGATGATTTATGGAATGTGGGTCTTTAGCCGTATTACACTTTTGCGATGCCGACAAAGACAACAATAATGTATAATTGATTCCACTTGGATCTCACTGAGTCAATAAAGAACTTTGTTTATACATAATTTTGTTGGGCAAATCTCCCAGATGGTGCTGAAATGTTGCATTTTTAAGATGCTGAGCTTGGTCCAGGAGGATTATAAATTATAAAGATAATGTGTCTTTTGTATCGTTACAGCCATCTGATTGTAATCACAATTATAGTCACTGTGAAATCTAACTACATTCTATTGCAACATGACTCTCGACGTTTTTAAAGCTTCATTTATTTAAGAGCCAAAAGTCAAAATAAGGGCTCTGGGAGTCCCGGTGCTCTACCTGCCATGCAAGGGCTGCTCTACAAATTAGAACCTATTACACAAATAAAAATTTCATATTCTCATAACAGGATGAGACAGGACAAATACAGACTGTTCAATAGGATGCGGGTTAACTTCTGGCGTTACAGCAGATGGATTTGTCTAGGCTCCTGGGAAACTAACTCCTTTTATCTTCACGATAATTTGCTGCTGTGCCAAACAGGTAATTGATGCTTCTCTCAAAGATGCAGTTGTGCCTCTTCACTGCCCCATCGACAGATGACCACAAGGTTGGGAGAGCAGACCTAGAACAACATCACTGAGAAAATGTCTTTGGGGCACTAGTGGGCGACACCAGGACCAGGTTGGCATGCTAGTGTAGCCGAAACTGGCCCCAAACATAGCCCATGTGACTCCCTCCCGGGGGAGGAACAGGTCCTGCATACTAAGACACTGTAAACAGAGGAAGCACACAGTCATTTCCAAAATGAGCTCCGAATGGAAAATTCCCCAAGTCTGGGTTCCAGATTGCAGGGATTGGCTTATAATGAGGCTGCTTATCCCAAGGGTGTCTGCCCACCTACAGGCTCTGGATGAGAGGGCTCAGGGATTTAGGTACGAAAGGATGGTTAATGATTCTCTCAAGGAATGGCAGGAAGCCCAGGTGCCTCTAAAGAGACCTGGAGGAGGCTGGGGCTGAGAAAAAGGCCACCAGAATGAACAGGTGCAAATTCTCAAAGTTAACCTTGTATCCACATAACCTGCAGAATGGCTGGGCTCAGGCTGCAGGGCTGTGCCAGCAGGAATTTAATGGCTGACCTGTGAACCAGCCTGAGCATTTGTATTACTTGTACGTAAGTCCCTGAAGCTGCTGGCCTTGAAACCATACTTCTAGAAAGCCACTTCAGGAGAGCATCTTTGTTCCATGTGTGGTCCTTTGACCAAAGCCTCAGCGGCCCCAGTAAAGCCCTTGGAATTGTACGATCTCAGACCCACTAGGACATACAGATTCAGAATCCTCTGTGAAGCAGACTCTCTGAATGGCTCGTGTGCGCATTCACGTTTGAGAAGCACCGTTGGATATGATGTAAGGTCCTTCCAGACCCTGAATTTAGCTAATTTCATGGTCAGGTAGTTCCTGATGTGCAGGCACAACCGTATGCTTTGAAATTAGCAAGTGGGAAGAGGCTAACCTCACCTTACTTGTTTCCAGTCCACCCTTCTCAAGACTGCACTGAAATGAATGTCACACGTGGTAGCACAAGTACCAGCTACACCAGGCAGCTCAACCTTCATTTGCCTTTGAGGCGCACCTCAAGCTTGTGTCTGTGAGGAAGGCAGCCACCATTTTAGCTTCTTGATATTTTCCTCCATCTTGATGCACATCAACACCTCAGACATGCATATTCCTCACAAATATGTGGGCATTGGCAGATAGATTCTCAGGCAGCTGTCTGAGAACACATAGTGACACCCTGCTTCTGCTTGTGAGAAGGCATGCTCACAGCTCTGCCCAGGCCTACTTTCACACTAACTCCTTCTCTTCACTGTTTATGGGACACAGTTTCCTTCCAGAAAGGCCTCTGATGCTACCGGGGACCCAGATGTTGCAGAGCTCAGCTAGCTAGAATAGGCCTTTTCTACAAAGGGCCAAGTGACAGGTCACACAGGTGTACATCTGCTTATCGGTCAATGTGGCTTGAAAGTATCTGACAAGATGTAAAGAAAGGAGAGTGGCTGTGTCTCTTTAAAACTTTATTTATGGCCGCTACCTTTGGGTTTCATGATTGGTATATATTATGAATTTTTCAACCTTATATAATACAAAGGTTTTTGTTTTGTTTTTGTTTTTGTTTTTTATCTTTCAGGACATGCAATTTCAGCACGCCCAGAAACCAAGGCTAAGTAAGGCCTACCATCATCTTCTATTTAAATGGTATTATAGGCACTTGTCTTCTCCCTGGTGAATCTTAGTGGACCATGATCAAGGTCAAATGAGAAGTTCCTTCTGAGATGTGCACCAAATATGCAATAAGTAAAGGCAAAACTCTGGAATAAGCCAAGAGAAACAAGAAAAAACCAAAGTTCTCCAGCAAGGGCACAGGTTGCCTATGGATGAACAGCAATGAGACTGGGGGCTCCTCGGAGGAGTGTAGGCCAATGAGGTCATGTGGTGCCCCTGTCATGGCTAACAGGAAGTCTCTAATGTGGACAAACCAGTACTGTGCCATGTGAGAAGGTGTGAGAAAGTGAAAAGGAGCTGTTCTGGCCAGAACAAGGTCCACCTCAACCTCGCCCTGGAGGTGTTGAAAACATGAAGTCCTGAGAATGCTGGAACGAGGGGCCGGATCTCTTAGCAACCTAAGATGGTACGTGAGCCTTGGTTCGGCATCCAGCACTTTCACCGATCTAACAAATATGTATTGATTATCTGCTGTGTGCCAGTTCACCTACTGTGTTAGGTACTGTAACACAGATGTTGTAACGCTTCTAAAATGTTAGGTGTGTGATCGCTGGAGAGATGGCCCAGCAGGTAGAAGTGCTTTCCATATGAGCTTGATAATGTGAGTTCAATAGCCATCTACCCACACACACACATACACACAAACACACACACACAAACACACACAAAGTCAGATGCAGGGGCTCACGGCTATAATCCAGAAAGCAAAGACAGACAAATCATCAGAAAGCTAGCTGGCTTGGAGTATGGCAGCCCAGAAAAGAGAGAACGGACTCCTAAAAGTTGTCCTCTGACCTCCTCCACGTGGCACATTTGCATTCTCACTCACACACACACAAATACTCACAGTTATAACAAATGAAATAGAAAAAAAGTGCAATGTAAAACAATAGAGAGGTAAGCAAGATATATAAGAAAGACAATAGATAAGATGGATAGGTAGTAGCTAGGTAGATAGAAATTTACAAACATAAAGAGGATAGATAATAGATAGGTAGGTAGGTAAGTAGATAGATGATATATGCATAAGTTGATAAGCAAGTGACAGATAGGTGGATGATAAGTATAAAATTAGATGATAGATGGTAGGTAAATATAGATGATAAATCGATATATACATGGATTATAGATTCATGTTTAAATAGATAATAGACTTAGGGTAACAGCTCCTAGAGGCCTTCTAGATCATGCAAACAGAAGCCCTAATACCGTGGGACTGGCTCACAGACAGGATGCTCCAGCTAGTTTCTGTAATGTGGCACGGTGGCATACTCTGGCCAACCAGACAGAGCAGCTCATCAGGGAGAGAGACTCCCACAGGAAAGGCTCCTGTGGTATCTGTCTGTCTGGTATATTTTTTCTACATGTTTAAAATTGGCTTCTATTTTTTTAAAGGTTCAAGCCAAACAATACATCCCTGTGATTTGCATGTGCCTACACTGTAGACCGTGGTTTCTGATTGCTGTTTGAAAATAGATGAAAACACATGTTAGCTTTAATCCATGCCACACAGGGAGAGCAGAGACTAGAGCAAAAGAGGGTGTGGGAGGACCAGAAAAGCCGAGGCTGGTAGCCAATGAGATATGCTCAGGACACCGTAACCAGTGGCCTTGAAGGACAAAAATGATGACATTCATGATACAGTGTTTTTCCTGCGACAGAGACTCACTCAGCTACTGCCAGGCATTAAGTGAGTCCCAGAAGGGCACAATTCAGTCTTAAAGGCAGGTGACATGGAGTCATCAGACAGGGATGTCATGAGCAAGCACTGCTTGGCAGAGGCAGGTGCTCAGAGCCCGAGTCACTTTCCTCTTCCCATCCTCTGTCAGCTGGATGAATCCTGTTAGAGAAGTTGAGTATGGTGCACCTAGACTGTGAGGGTGAAACCCAGTGTTTCACTTTTATCTGTTCTGTGAGCTCACGTGTGCTGCCTACCATCCATCCATTTCTCTCATCCACTCATCCCTCCATCCATGCATCCATTCATCTACCCACCCACCCATCTTCCATGTATGAAATGGAAATGATAGTAACAGTTCCTATCCTGAAAGATTACTTTGGGAAAATGAGTGAATGAAAGATCTGAGTTTATTTTCATGAGTCTATGGTTCCAGCACTCCAAGGCTGAGGTAGACAGATCTACCTCAAGGCCAGCATGGACTACACAGGACTGCTTTAAAACAAAACAAACACAGTTTGTAAAAGTATAGGAAAGATGCCCTGATGCTGTCTTGTACCCAGGCAGGATTTGTCATCATTGTTGGTCATGACAAGCTGTGTAGTTCCCATCTGCTTTGGCATCCGAGGAAGCCCCAGGTCAGCTGTGGCCATCAGTTACCTCATATAAACCAACCTTCATTCTACCATGTCACTTTCATCACACCACAAGAATTCTCCCAGCCTGGGAAAAGGCTTGGCCTTTCAGATCCACTCACGAAGAACCCTTTCTGGTCACTCACCAAGGGTTGGGGACTCACAAGGCTCCAGGGAGCTGTAGCCCAACTCTGACATTCAGTACATAGAGCATTTCTGCTTCTGCCTTGTATCCCACCTGTCTGGAGGTGGACCCCACTTTGTGGAAGCAGAGACATAAGGATTGCTAGGGTCTGATGCCCGACAGCCTAGCTCCAGGCTCAGTGAGGGAAAGACTCAAAGAAGACTTAGAGTGACAGTGTCCTCCTCTGGCCTCTGCATGTGCTCACATGAGTTCTTGCACCCCCCACCACCCACATGCTCATACACCACACACACACAGTATAACACACACAGCAAAAAAAAATGCATAATTCATTAATTGTTTTTCCTTTCTCCTCTAATTCTGTAATCTAATTTTAAAATATCAGCTTTGCTTGATAGAATCCATCCTTTCTATACCTAAGGGATGGGCATTACTCCTTTAGATTAAATATAATATTGAGATGTACCACCTGGATACTATGGTCCCCTAAGCCCTTTAAGCAATATTCTCCAGAAAACAGCATGACATTATCACTGAACACAGTGTCTTTTTTTCCCCCAACTGTAAATGAGCATTTTATGCCCTCCCAAAATCAAAATGATATTTTTACTGTTATGATTTTATTATGCTTCTTGATAGGGCAGTTTGCTTTTGTGAAGTTAAAGAAGGCAGCGAAGTGGAAACTCGTAACAAATAGGGCATATTGAAATTGGGCTCCACAGCTTAAATTTCCCATTCATTTAATTGGGGAGAAAGTGTGTGTTTGTTTGGATATCTAATTATTGGGAAAGGAGAGGTTCATTTGTCTAAGTTAATATCCCTTAACCAAGTTAAAAATTAGCATACATCTCTTTAATTACACCTTGGAGTGACAGCAGCATGCATCAGGCCCTCCGCAGGCCTGTTCACTGCAGCTCCCCATCATCCAGTGGTAGAACAGGGCCTGAAGGCAGAATCCCAACCAAGCCCTCTATCATGCTGCCTTGCTGCTGAGTGGGTATCAGGGGTCTGCGGACCCTCTAGTCCACCCTGCCTCCTGACACTTTGGAGCCCCCCCACCCCAGTCCCATATGAACTGACCCCCCCTCAAGCTTCTCTGGCTTTCTGATGGGCTCTGGAGATACCAAGCATGGCTCCCAGGTCAGATCCCGCCCCTGCAGCTCCTCTGCTTGTGCGACGCTAATGTACTCCCACTTTAGGCTTCAAGTAACCCCACTACCTAGTTAAATCTTCTCCAGTTCCCGTGCCCCTCTACTTCATGGGGAGCCTCAGTGCAGATTGCTCAGAGCAAGGATGTGCTTAGGAATCGTCTGTTAATGAAGAAACAGAGGAGGAAATAGGTACATGAATGAATGAGTAAATGGCAAATGAAGGAATGAAGTAAATCTCACTTGTGGTACAAGGTACACAGTAGGACAGGAGAAATAACTTACAAATCACTATGACCTGGTGAGTGCTCCCCTAGAGGCTGAGTAGGAAATGTTTCTCTTGCCTAAGACCCTTCCTTCCTTTCTTTCTCTCCTTTTTCTTTCTCTTTCTCTTTCCTTCTTCCTTTCTTCCTTTCTCTTTCTTTCTTTCTTTCTTTCTTTCTTTCTTTCTTTCTTTCTTTCTTCTCTTAGTCTTTCATCATTGTCATCATAATTGTTGTTACAGGGTCTCATGTACCCGAAGCTGGTCTTTCACTTGCTATGTAGCTACCACTGACCTTGAACTGCTGATTTCCTTCCTCCACCTTCTGAGGGCTGGGATTCCAGGTATGTGCCACCATACTGATGCATGAGCCTTCATTTCTTAGTAGCTCATTAGGAAGTTCTATAGTTTCATTTGCTTATTGTTGTCCAAACCAGAAAATCTGTGCCTTACATATTTAGCAACGGAAAAAAGAGATGTGGAAGCAATAGCATTGTGATGGCTAAATTGCTGCGGAAAACGATTTTTATCGAAAGTTTACACTAACATAAGAAATGTTATCCTATTACTAAAAAGAAAACAGTCTGGGCCATTCAACATTATGTAAAGACAGTGATGGCAAAGGTGGTTTTTACAGGGTCAGAGAATTCTAACGTAGTCCTGAAAGGAACCAGTAGGATGCTAGCCGTCCCATGGACCAGGCAGGCAAGCACAGATGTGGATGTGAACCAACACAAAGCAAGAAGTTTGGTTAAGACCTTTTAATGTTAGTTTGTGATTTCTCTTTTGTTAACCTTGTTGATAACAGTGTCCAGCTACAGTGTAGAAAGGTTGGGCCCTGAGAGTAAGCACTTGTTATTTTGTAACATGTAGAAATCATAGGGTGCAGCTCATTGGTATAGTGCTACCCAGCATGCTTCTCTCCCACCCCCTTTGTCCAGGAGCAGGAGAAAGGGAATCATAAAGTTTCTTTGCTGTTCCCTGATTACTCCACTCCCACAGCTGGGTTATAATTGATACTTGCCTTTTTCCTGGGGAAGGGTCATCGTGCATGGGAGGTGGCCCCATACCTCAAGTGCTGTGTGTCTCAGCTCCATGGGAGGGTCAGACAGCTCATCGACTCTTTTTCTTATGACAGCCTCTCACCCCAGGGAACAGTGGGGTCCCCAGCAGAGTTGGTAGTAAACAAGGGAGCACCTGCCTCCACTTTCCCTGTTAATTATTCAGTACTACCACCCACGCTACACAGCCAAGATGTTTGGAAATCAATAACTAATTTACATATGGCCCTCTGAGCAGAAGGTGTTATTTCATCTCATTCAAAGGCCTCTGGCGTGTACACCATGAATGAGTCTAAGATGTAGCTCTGATGAGCTACAGGGATGGAGATTCCAACAGAAGAGTGTATGGAAAGTACAGGAGGGCTCTAGGCAAAAAGTGTTAAGTTCTTGGCCCAGTACCAAATCCAATGTGGTCACCAGCAAAGGGACTACTCCAGCCTGGGGAAGCCTGAGTACTTTCCTGTACTCCTGCAGGGCTTCATTTTTAAAGAAAAATCTTTAAAGCGTAATAGGTTTTATTTAACAGCATGTAAAACATTGCTGTCGTGGGGACAAAATTCCCTTTTAAAAAGCTTATTGAGACATTAATCATCCAAAGTCCCAAAGATATGATAAAAAAATATTTATAAAATACTGTTGCATTAGAAAAGCCTGGCACACAGCTACCCCCAAACTTCCAGTGCCAATTTCCTCTGATTTATTGGAATAACTGAATACCAGCCACGAAACTTGTTTCTTTAGGATGCGAGGGAAGTGTTGTCAGAGCCTGAATCCCAAAATCTTTTTTTTTATTTTATTAATTTATTTTTTTGTTATCAATCAGCCTGCCCAACATGCACACTGTACTGTGGCCCTCCACAAGACACAGAGAGCCGGGGGCGGGGGGGGCTTTCTTCCCCAGTGTCTCTGTTGCCCCCCTCATCTTCACTATGTGAACTGACTATATCATTACCCCACCAACTAACATCACAGGATGGGATGGGAAGCCCTCATCCTCAGGGACCACTGAGAAGCCACATTTTTAAAGTTGTTGAGGGGCAGGGAAGAATCAACATTCAAAAAAGCAGACAGTGAAACCATTAAGTTGAAAGATAAAGGGAAGAAGTCACTCCAGAAAGTGGAGGTCACTTTTGAGTGCCCCTGAACACAGTGACAGCATGTGGGTACTTCATTATGCAGATTAACAGGGAGCCATTGGTGGTCTCTAAGCAGAACAGTGAGGTGATTGCAAATTTGGCCTTGGAAGATCATGCAAAGTTGATTAAAACCGCCGAAGCTATCCTGTTCCTGTGACGGTCTGAATGAGAATAACCCCCAAAGGCTCATGTGTTTGCATTTTAGTCCTCAGTTGATGAGCTGTCAGGGAAGGATTAGGAGGCGTGGCCTTGATGGAGAAGATAAGGCCTTGTTAAAGGAGGTATGGCATTGAGAGTGGGATTTGAGATTTCAAAACCAAACACCAGGCCCAGTTTCTTTCTCTCTGCCTCTCTGCCTCTCTGCCTCTCTGCCTCTCTTTCTCTCTGCCTCTCTGCCTGCTACCTGCAGATCAGGATGTAAAGCCCTCAGCTACTTCTCCAACACCATGTCTGCCTGCTGTTACACTTCCCATCATGATGATAATGGACTAACCTTTCATAACTGTAAGAAAGTCCCCCAGTTAAATACTTTATTTTATAAGCGTTGCCTTGGTCTTCACACTCTAGGACAACCTTCCAAATACTGTGACCCTATAATACAGTCGCTCATGTTGTGTTAGAAAAGAAACTGGACTGAAAAGAAATAAAATATGAGCCAGGCATGCCAGCATGTGCCAGTAATTCCATTAATTCAGAAGGCTTGATCATGAATTCAAGGCCAGTCTGGGCTACATGGGGAGAGCCTTTCTCATAAAACAAAGCAAGAACAACAAAAGAACAGAAAGATGCTTTCCATGTCTTGGTTTCAGTGTATTGAACCATTCCTCCATCTCTCCTTGGACCCCTCTACTGTCCTCTTCTCCATCCTCCTATTCACTTCCTTATGCATATCCTTACAAATATCCTACCGCCACAGAACTCCATTTATGATGCTGAATACAGCTGTTTAGAGAGCTTTAATAGTGTAAACACAGGGTAAAGGAAGTCAACAGGTCACGTGGCTTGTTGGCTGTTATGTTATTTGTACTGTAGAGAAACAAATGTTCACAATCAGACATTTTGTGGGAAATTATTGCAGTTCTAAAAATATGTAAAAACTCTTCCTAAATATATCAAAGGTAGAACAACTTAAGAGCATACACAACTGAAGAAAAGTTCATGAGGTGGTAGGTGTCCACAAATAGCAAAAGAAATCTATCAGAACTGTGTCAACATTTATGTTCCATATATGACACTCAGAATATAGCACCAGAGATTACACCTGCTCTTCATGCAGAGTCCATGTACGGATCTGTCTGTGGAATAAGTGTGGGGGCTCCAAATGGGTGACGGCATTGTGTACAGTGATCGAGGGTACTCACGGAACACCTATGGGCACTCATTTTTCACGGAGAATGACGTGGAAGGTATCTGATGGAGTTGTACAGTGCACAACCCACAGCACTGTAAGGCGTTCTTCAGAAGCTGTTGAAAGAGGAAGAGTCCATTTGTGCAGCCTCGAAAGAGAATAGCCAATGAGGAAAACAAGTTCTGATTCCTACCAAGCCTTGCCTAGTTTGGGGTGTGGTTTCGTGGTGACTTGCCCTAAATGCATAGATTTCCTGGTTTCATCTTCAACAGTTCAAAGGAAAAGATTGCCACCACCAAGACGGTCATTCTCCTGCTTCTATGTATGTGGAAGATGCCCCCACAGTGCCCTTGAGTGCTCCAAGGGCTTCTCTGTGCCCATGGGAGAGCAGGGCTCCTGGCTATTTGAGAATTCACCACAATGCAAGGGATTGTTTCTCTTCTCACACTTTTGCTCCACGGAGCTCTTTTTTTTTTTTTTAATCCTAATACCAAGCAGAAGGGCATGAAGTGGCTTCTCCAGAGCTGGCTGTGGCTGTGCTGCCAGCCAAGAACCAGAACATGAAATATGCTGTTATTTCAGCTCAGGGGAAAACAATCCTATCTAACAAATGATTTATAGTATTTTTTAAGTCTTGCAAATAGAATAGGAGAGAATTAACAATGAGTTGACACCTATTACTACTTTCTTATTCTTGACAAGATTTGTTTTTTTTCTAATTGTATGTGATTGGAGCCCAGTGCAGTGATTCAATACAAGTGTTCTACTTGTAGCCACTAAAGCGGGATGGCCAGCATCTCCAGCTCCTGTCCTTTGTGTTCAGAGCTTCCTGTCATTGCTCTTGAGAATGTGTAGTTGAATAAGGATGTGCTCCACATGACCAACCTCTTGCGACAAAGAATGTGTCTATGGGAGTTCCTATTCAGGAACCAGTTACACTCCACACTAAATTTTTTTTTTGTTGGGTTCTTGAATTTTTCTTCAGTAGACAGCCTTGGTTGGATTAGCTGGACCACAGTGTCTAAGCCATTCTAATAAATCCCTTTCACACACACACACACACACACACACACACACTCACACACACACACACACAAACACACATGCACACACACACGCATGCATGCATGCACGCACGTACGTACACACCCACACTTCCTCTGTAAGATCTGTTCCCCTAGAGCGCCCTCACCTCCTCGGCTTGCAAAGGATGGCCTGCAGCCTTGAACTGAGAGCCAAAATAAACCCTTTCTTCCTCAGGTTGCTTTTCTCAGATATTTTGTTGTAACAATAAGAAAACTGACCTGAGGCTAAACAACCATGGACAGACAGACCCCTCTCAAACTGTGAGTCGACACAATGTCTTCCTTCTTTCAAGCTGCTCAGCTGCTTTGGTTACAGCAATGCAAAAGTTAACGTGCTTCTTCTAGAGGCCGAAAGGAGTGTTGAAAGGATTCCAACACCACACAGAGATCTCGTTCTGGTTTTTCCTCTCCTGAGGGAGAGCTTCCAATGCTGTCACTGCAGAACCAACTGGTTTTCCTGAATAGGAACTGGCTCCTGCATAGGAACCCCATGGACACGTTCTTTGTCCCATGAGTTTGGTCATGTGGAGCACGTCCTTATTCAACTACACATTCTCAGGAGCAACAACAGGAGCTTCTGAACACAAAGGACAAGTTGCTGGAGATACTAGCCATCCTGTTTCGATGGCTACAGGTGGAATGCTTTTACTGAATCACCTCACTCTGATTACATGCCATTACAAATGTTACAAAAATTAGGTCCAATTACAAAAGATGTTTTGGAAACATCTTCCTGAGTAGGACAGAGTGTTGCTCACTTTCTATAAACCCCAGCTGTGGCAATCATTCCCCTGCCTCACCCCCCTCATCTCCATGTGGAATCTACTTCCTTGTGTAGGGCCTTAAGGGTGGCTTCCAATTCCCGAGAGATCTGAGGTTGGACTCTGAGGTACAGTAGTCATTACAGTTACGATTGCTATAATGAAACACCATGACCAAAAGCAAGTTGGGGAGGAAAGGGTTACAATTCTACATCATTGTAACCCATCATTCAAGGAAGTCAGGAAAAGAACTCAAAACAGGACAGAAACCTAGAGGCAGGATCTCATGCAGAGGCCATGAAGGGGTGCTACTTACTGGCTGGCTGGCATGGCTTGCTCTTATAGAGCCCAGGACCACCAGCCCACTCTCAGAAGGCTGGACCCTCCCCCATAAATCACTAATTAAGAAAATGTCCTGCAAGTTTGCCTATAGCCTGATTGTATGAAAGCATTTTCTAAATTGAGATTCCCATCTCTGAAATGATTTTAGCCTGTGTCATGTTGATGTAAAGCTAGCCACCACAGCTACTGTTAGCTGGCTATCTGGGATATGGAGTCCCTTAAAGTACCTGGGTCATAGAGAGTTAGTCTTTGCTGGCATAAGGTTGCACAGTGATCTAAGATCTGGATCTGAGCATCCACTCACACATAAGGCTTTGCACACTGCACATAGCTTTCTATAACCCCAGTGTCTAAGATGCAGGATCATGTTCTCCACATCCATGGAGAACCAAGCTAGGCTAACCACTGGAATTGTGGGTAGAAGAGCATCAGTAAAGAAAACACAAATATCTCACTTAGGCTATGAAGCAGAAGGGAACAGGTTACAGGTTGAAATTGGTCAGCCCTAGAATTACCAGGATTATTGTTCTAATGGTGGGGGAAAAACTACTCTTAGCAGGTTAAAACCTGCTAACCAAACTCATCTGAAACTACTTTGTCATTACTTTCTAACAAAGGAGATTTAACATGAAAGAAAGTACATTCCCACAACATTTTCAAGATGCCCCTAGCATATATGTGCTAATAGTGATGGCTCCCAGGCAGCTCAGTGGGCAGGATGCTCTGTGCAAAGCAACTTCCAGGAAATCTTGCCTGTTGCTGAACCCATACGTAGACATACCACACACCCAAGATGAGCTTCTAGCAGCTGCCCAAATGGAAAACAGCAGAGCTCCAGTTTAAGGAAGTTGCTCAGTAACTTTTTGTGACCACAGGAATATGGAGGCTTGTTAAGTCCTGGAGAGGGACTTGGATGGACCAGTGGATACATTGAAATCTGCACCAGGCTATATATATTCTTTCTTTTCTCTGAAAAGAGACCCCACAACCCCTAAGGACCACTAAATGGCTGTGCTTTATAACCACTATCCCAGAGAGCTTTCTGTTAATGGAACTGTTCATGGTCCAGAATTGTGCCCATCAGTGACATATGAATATGAAGGGACAAAGTGGTTTATTTTACTTTAATTAAGTAGCTTTATCTGGGAGCAGTGGCTCATGCCTGTAATCCCAGAACTCAAGGAGACAAAGGCAGGCAGATCTCTGTGGGTTGGAGGCCATCCTGGTCTATAAAGCAAGTCCAGGACTGCAAGAATACACAAGGAAGCCCTATCTCGGTGGGAGGGGGGGTAGTTTTAATTTCAAAGGACTAGAGATATGGTTCCATGAGCAAAGTGGTTCTCTAGAGACCTTGTAAAGAGTCCACCTGTGGAGGCATATGCCTGCAATCCCAGCACTGGGGAGGCAGACACAGGCAGATTCCTGGGACTCACTATCCAGCCAACCTAGCCGGATAGGATAGACCTGCCTCAGAAAAAGAAAAAATAAAAAGGCGGATGTACTTTAGTGGGTGGCCCAGTACTCATGGGTATATGGGAAGCAACAAAAGTAGACAGAGTGGGCTGTTAAAAAGAAGGCACAAAGTTGGGAGAGGGATTTGGGGGTGGGACAGGAAGAGTTGAGGGAATGAGAGGTATGAATCTGATAAAAATGGAGGCATGTATGACGTTCCTAGAGAATTAATAAAAATATCATGGTATTTTTAAAGTAAATAGATGGTGCCTAAGGAATGACGGCTGAAGTTGTCCTCTGCCCTCTAACTATGCCATGCACAGATACATGGACATGTGTGTGTGTGTGTGTGTGTGTGTGTGTGTGTGTGTGTGTGCACTCAAGTACACACAAGATCTAAATCTAAAAGAGCAAAACTTGAGATATACAGAATAAATGATTGACTACCAAGCATCAGGGGCTGAGAGAGGGCTAAGCACAAGTTGCAGTCCAGGGGATGTGTTGGACCAACATTCTCCTGCATCTCATTCTTGCTGGTTATTATGTGACTTCAAAGCTCCTGGGGAATCATACACACGTACACAAGAGTGAGTCCAGGATCCCTAAAGTTCTTAGCCGCTAAAGGCGAAGCTCACAACCAAAATGTCAAAAAAATAGTGGGCCCTGTCATTGGCAAATTGAAAACTGTAATTAAACTGTGTGTGGCTCTGGCTGGCACACAGGATATGGAACTGCAGACTGTCACTTCTTTGAAAGCTTCCAGGCACATGTGCCAGCAATGACTCAGTTGGACTTCCCTGCCAATCAGATGTGTCAGCTCAGACATTCTGACCTGAAGTTGCCAGAATGCCAGAATCAAGAGCATCCCTGCCTCCCAGATAAGAGCAGCCACAAAGGGCATACTGACTCCCTGCTTGGTTCCTTCCATCCCCACCAGGTAAGGCCAATCCTACTTGGCAAGCAGGCAATTCTTGTTGGAAGTCTAAATTAGTATCCCAACTTCACAACCAAGCTTGGAATAAGATTCCCCCAGACAACCAAATAGACAAGGAGACCCAACTGTACTGCTACATCGATGATACATAGCTTCTACCCACACCAATAGGCATCTTGCTTAGAAGTGGGGGAAAAAAAAGCCAGGAGCAGTAGTGTATGTCTGTAGTCCCAGCACTCAGGGAGGTAAAGGCAGGCATATCTCTGTGAGTTTGAGGCCAGCCTGGTCTACAAAAGTGAGTCTAGGACAGCCAAGGCTACAGAGAGAAACCCTGTCTCAATCAATCAATCAATCAATCAATCAATCAATCAATCAATCTATCTATCTATCTATCCAAAAAACCAAAACCAAAAAAAAAGAAAAAAGAAACTTAAAAATAAATAACTATTATCCATTTTCAGTACAATATTCGTGCAGAGCTTATCAGGGAATCAGATGAACAGGTAGCACTAGACGCCTATGTTCCTTAACTGACCCCTGGTGTGGCTTGTATACTTATTCTCAATCCATCTTACAGTGGAAATATTTCAGGCAGTCTGCTCTGAAACTGAGCTTATGAACCAGAAAAGAAGGAAGTGGAAGTCCCAGGGTGTGTGTATATATCTATATATATACACATTAGGTAAGGCTTTGTGTCCTCAAACAGTAGGAGGGGGGATCTAGGGGTGGGGAAATGTTAGACATCAGGAACACTGTATCTCCTGGAAGAACTCAGCCATTGGGAACTTCAGGGGCAGAGAAATGCTGCTAGAAGTACACAAACAACTATTTTGTACCAAATCCACACGCTGGCCACTTCTGCTTTTTTCTCTAGGCTGGCGTCCAACTTTGCACAACTGTAAACGAACTGCCTCACTTTGGCTATTCTGCAAGTCCAGAACTCATATTATGGAGTAAGGAGCATTGCTTCACACAGAAGCTGTCGCCCAGGCTCATGCTGATTCTTAGACGCAACTCCAACTCTTTCCCTTCGGCTACTCGTAATTTCCCAAGGTGCTCCTAAATGTTTCACATGCTGGGTGGCTTGAAACCAGTAGAAATGTACTTGCTGTGGCTTTGAAGGCCCAACATTTAAGAACCAGGGATCAGCAGGGTTGGTTCCCTCTTGGAACCTTCAAGACAGAATCTACTACAGGTCTCTCAGCTCCTGTTCCCAGAATTCCTTAGTGCTCTGGCCTTGCTGCAACCTCCCTCCAGCCTCTCTCTGCCTCCACCTGCACAGATTTCTTTTCTCTGCACCCTGTGTCCCTATCTCCTTTCTCTTAAGGATATTGATCGGTCAATAAATGACCCTGATTTAGTGGGACCTTGACTTTATCTGACTATATCTGCAAAGATCCAATTCCAAAGAAGGCCATAGACACAGGTACCAGGAACTATATATATATATAATTCACCCCTAGAGACCACTGCCACCTTGGAAGCAGAAAATTTTCCCCTGGAATGCACTGTGCTAGACCCAGGTGGCTTCATTTCTGATAATGTGTGTTTGTGTGCTTGTGTTTGTGTATACACCTATGCATGTCTGTGTGTGTGCGTGTTTGTGTATTACCAGTACAGCGTCTTTATCATGACACCAATGCCATCTTCTTGGCAAAGAATGACTCCCAGCCAGTGTTTACATCACTGAGCCTCAGTGTCCAGCAAAGACTTCCCTCCTTTTGCTGCAAAACAGGCTCCCAAAGCAAGGCTCTGGTGCCCCCTGCACCTGTGACTCCTGAGGATTTGCTAGAGCACAGTAGGCACATAGCTTGAGGGGATACAACAGAATAAGAGAAGCAAGATTTACCTCCAAATCATCATTGCTTCATGTGACATTGAGCAAGGTTATGTTGGGTCACTTTGCTCATTAGTGGCTCATGATGGAACAGCTCCTTCACAGACTCGCTAGGATCATTAAATAATACACTGGGCCCTTAGATGCTGAGGAGTGAGTGTTAATTTCCAAATCTTTCATTTTTGACATTTTCCTTTTATATTTTCACATATATTCTGAGTCCTTATAAAAATACAATTTTAATTTAATGTTAAAATACAAACAAGAAGAGTAAATTAAAATATTTATAAGTCTCCAACTGCAAGATAATTATTATTTAAGCTTTGGTGTTCTTCCTTGGTCTTTTAAAATACATATATTGACACACAGCTCTTCTGTTAACTTGGTATCATTTTATTCGTGTTTGCTTTGTTACCACATCCACTTAACAAGATAACACGTTTTCATATTTAATTACTTGATCTTCTAAAACCTAGCTCACAACGCCTGCAGAGTAATACATCCTAGATAGGACATCATTTCTTCAATTAGTACATTTTACCTCTCATTAGGGCTGTTTCCAATAGTTTTAGATTTTGTGTGTGTGAGTGTGTTTGTGTGTACATGTGAGTATGTGCACACGAATAGTACAGCATGCATGTCCAGATTAGAAGGCAGCTTGTGAGAGTTGGTTCTTCCTTTCCACCATATGAGCCTGTGAATTAAACTCAGCTCTTCAGGCTGAGTCATTTTGCTGGTCCAATCTTTTTAAAAAGTTATTGGTGTGTGTGTGTGTGTGTGTGTGTGTGTGTGTGTGTGTGAGTGTGAGAGAGAGAGAGAGAGAGAGAGAGAGAGAGAGAGAGAATATGTGCACACACATGGGAAGGCTATTTGGACAGAAGACAGCATCGCATACCAGCCTGGCAAGGCTGCTCTAGCCTCAGAGGGAGGTGATCAAAGAGCCAGCCACTGAGTTCATGTCAGAGACAGTCCCTGTTGCCCTTACCAGGGAACCCACTTGGATACTGAGCTACCATGGTCTACGTCTGAGCAGGGGTTCTAGGTTATATCCATGAATGGTCCTTAGTTAGAGTATCAGTCTCAGAAAAGACCCCTGTGCCCAGATTTTTTGGTTCTTTTGCTCTTCTTGTGGAGCTCCTGTCCCCTCCAGGCCTTTCTAGCTCCCCCTTCTCTCATAAGATTCCCCACTCTCTGCCCAAAGTTTGGCTATGAGTCTCAGCACCTGCTTTGATACAGTGCTGGGTAGAGTCTTTCAGAGGCCCTCTGTGGTAGGCTCCTGTCCTGTTTCCCAGCTGTCAGGGTCTGAACACTGGTCCTCATGCTTATTTAACAAGCACTCTTAACTACTGAGCCATCTCTCTAGCCCTCACTATATTTTAATTTAATATACTATGAAGGACATTCTTAAAGATAAAATCCTGTGCAGCTCTTTAATTATTTCTTTTGGAAAAGCAGTAAAACGTAGAATTACTTAAGCCTCCTCTCTAAATGACCACATCATAACTCTCCTTCTCCATCTCAATGAAGAACCCTCCCTCCCTTTTCTTTGTATTAGTTCTTTGAATGCATTGTGCAAAGTGTTTTGGCTATATTCACCCCTGACTTTTCCCAGATCCACCTACCCCCTCCACTTCCCTACCTCTTTAACTTTTTGCTCTTTTTAATTTTTTTTCCTCAAACCATCAAGACAATGTGTGCTACCCAAATGTTCCTGGGTGTGTGATCTCTAACTGGAGTGTGGTCAGTTTACCAGGGACTATACTCGTGGAGAAACTGTCCCTCCCATTCTTAGCATCTAACAATTGTCACCACCTCTGTGGTTAGGGGCGGGATTTTGTGCTTAGCTCTCATGCCCATGCTGGAATTTGGTCTGGCTTGGGCTTGGACAGATCGTGTATGTGCTGTCACAACTGCTGTAAGTTCTTATGTGCAACTCTTCTGTGGTGTCTAGAAGATAACGCTTTGCTTTATTATTTTGTTTTGTAGTCATTCACTGCCTCTGGCTCTTAAAATTTCCCATGCCCTTTTCTGACATGATTCCTGAGGCATGGGAGAGGAGGGGTACCTCATCTATCTTCCCTTCAAGGCTGAACATTCTGGAGTCTCTTATTCCCTGCGCTTTAGCCAGTTGTGGGTCTCTGTATTAATCACCATCTACTGCAATTAGAAGTTTTTCATAGGAGGGTTGAGACATGCATTAGTCTATAGCTATAATGACAAGTCATTAGAAGTTATTTTAATACTGTGTCTGTTTAGTGGAGTAATAGTAGTAGGTTCTTTCTCCCTTGGGACCTATGACCTGCCTAGACAGGTTCTTGGTTCAATGTGGTACCATCTTGTAAGCAGGGCTTAAATCCAACAAGAAAGTAGTTGACTGCTTCCATTATGTTTATACTGCTGTTGCACCGGCAGGTATGTCTTCCAGGCCAGTCATTACCATAACTCACAGGATTCACAGCTTATATGATTGATGTTTACTTTTTCCCCTTCAGTATCAAGAACAGACCCTTTAAGCACTGTGAGAAATAACCAGTAGGAACCTCTCTCTCTTTTCATGAAAATAACAGAAAATGTTCAAAGACCCTTCAGTTCTTTCCTTGACCAACCAGCTCAATAGCCTTCCTCCATCAGTGTTCAACCCTCCCTAGCTCCTTACTATATAAGCTAAGCTCAACCCTATCTGGGAACAGACCCCACATCTCTTTCCTCCCCGAGTACAGGGGTTCCTTTAGTTCTTGACTGCTTCTGCCACATCTTCAGACAGACGTGTTCATTTCCTTAACTTAGTTTCCTTTAACTGATAGAACAAATGTCCAGAAACCTAGTGGTTTAAATATACAACACTCATTATCTTTCGGTCTGGAGATCAGAAGTCCAAAGTGGGACTGATTAAAGAAAATTCCCAATGTCACAAGGATTCCTTCTTGAGGCCCAGTGAAAGCATTTTACCCTGGCCACTTCTAGCTTCTATAAGCTCCCCAATTTAACCTCTCCATCTCCATGCCCATTGGCTCATAGGTCCATCAAAAGCTAACAGTGGGTCACCTCCAAGCATGTTCTGACTAGGAATTTCTTGCTTCTCTTGACAGGACTCTTAGAATCAGAGCCTCTCAGTATTCCCAGATGGCATCCCTTCCACAGGACCCTGGTATTAGTCAGGAACACTTTTGCCGGTCTAGGTGACACCCTGGAGGGCTTCCTTACACTAACCACCCTCTTCTTTGCTTGCTGAGCCTTTTACATCTGATCCTTTACCCACAAGTATCTGGCTCCAGACAGTTACCATTGATCTCCATGGAGCCACACACAGTGACCTGGTCTCAGTCCTAGAGACCTCAGCTGGTCATTGTTTTCTTTGTGAAACTCTCCATGTGTGAGGGGTGCCGGAAGCCTTTATTCAATGTCATTGGCTGCTTCTTTGTCTCTCTTATTAAGTCCTCTCCTTTATCTTGAGCATAAAATGTGGTCCAGGGAACACTCCATCTGCATGGTTGCCTGAGTGACTTCCTGTGGCCCTAGCACAATTACATAGGATACCCCATGCACAGCTCTGCTCCCAACCTCTCTGAGCTCCTAAATGAGTGATGCAACTTCTCGCTCACACCTGCCCTAGGCTTCCAATAGATATCTGCAGTGTGGCATGCCCACGCCCACACTCACATCCTTCCTCCTCCACTTGTACAGTGTGCTGCCCTCATCCCAGGTGCTGGAGAGAAAGCATAGGCTCGCTTTTTCACTCTTTCCCTCAAAGCCAGAACTGCTCCAGCAGTAATTCTTGAAAGAGCTTCCATTAGCACACATCCCTAGACTGACTCTTTGGCTCTGCCAACACCTTGGACAACTTTCCCATTGCTACACTTGTTCCCTGGATTCCTGGTCAGTGTGCTTCCAGCCCCTTGTCACAGCCTATTTCTCACACAGAAGGAAGACTCTGAACACCTTAAGTCACCTGGTATTTGCTCCTGTGCTCAAAACCCTTCAGGATAGTGTGTTCAAGATTTTGAGACAGAGGCCAATGTATTGACGGAAGTCAGAATCCAGGAGCCTCAATAAGGTGGGCAAGCAGTGCTTGGAGGCCTGCCTGCATTTAAGTATCAGCATGAGCGAGTTTGGAAAATGTCAATAACAGGGACCTCCCAGGATCACGTAAACTAGAATCTTCAAAAGCTCTTCAAATGGCTCTGTGGTGAGGACTTCGAAAATCAGGGGTCATGACTGAAGTTCATGAAGACAGCTAGGCCTGAGAAAGCAGTAGACTGCAGACTGTCAGATGGTTATTTATGTGGACTTAGAAGTTTCCCTGTAGCTTCACGCAGAAAATGTTGGTTCTGCACACATGTTCTTGAGATTTCCCACTCAGCATTGTCCCAAACATTGGTGGTAAGTTGAGGTGGTACCTAGGTGTGTGGGCCTAGAAGACCACATGGGCCTTCCAATCCTTTTCAAATTCTGTGGGCAGTACTATGGTCCAGAATGACTGGTGTCTTCTGTGTCTGTACAGGCAAGAATAATACTTTTTCTCTACCAAACACCCACATCCACAGATTCAGGAGAATATTAAGACACAAAAGTTGTAGGTCAAATGAAGGCTGCTAATCAGCTAACTCAATAAATGGAGAGGTAGCTGGATCTGATGCACATGCCTGTAACCTAACATTCAAGAGGTGAAAACAGGAACTAAGGCATTTGCAGCTAGTGTGGGCTGCATAGTGAGAGCCTCTCTTAAAATATGGGAAGGGGCATTACACAAGTAGGCCCAAGGTAATAACAAGTGTGTCTCATTGAACAGTGTCTCCCAAAAGACACTGAATGTTCCCTGGAGCCTCAGATTGTGACCCTGTGGGGAAAAGGGGTCTCTGCAGATGTAATTATAAGACAACATAATTTGGGTTCCAGTGGGTCCTTATCTAGTGACTGCTGTTCTGAATAAGAAAATAGGGACACAGAAATACAAATAGGAGGGCCAGGAGATGGGACTGAGTTACACTCCCACCAGCCAAACACTGCCAGGGACGCAGGAGCCAGAAGCAACTAGGAAATGGGTTAGGGGTAGGTCCTCCTTTATAGCCAACATTTCAACTCTCAGATTCTCAGTCTGGCCTCCATAGCTGTGAGAGTGGAGTCATCCAGAGCACTTCTTACAGATGCTCTAGGAAAAGAGTATGGGGTTCTTGGGCATGCAAGAAGGGAAAGGAAGGATCACCACCACAGCTCAACACAGGGAGGGAGGAGCCAAGAGGCATGAAAATAGGCAACCTCCAGAGCTGAGAAATGGCAGAGAGCAGAGAAGTGGGCTCTATACTGAAACTTCTAGAAAAAAAAATGTGGCACTTTGAATCCTAGATTTTGGTGCAAGAACCATTACTGGATTGCTGTCTTCTAGGACAATTAGGGACTACATCTGTATTGTTTTGAGCCAGTCAGCAAGTAGAGTTTATTAGAGGAGAAATAGGCTCAAACATAGGGTCAGAGAAGAACATGGTTTCCCCCCCTGTGGCTTTTTAGGTTAGCCTGAAATATATTTTTTATTATTATACTTATTTATTGTGCATGTAGGAGGAAGCATGCCATAGCATATGTGCAGACATCAAAGGGTAACTTTTGCGAGTCAATCCTCTCCTTCCAATAGGTAGATCTTAAGATCGAACCAGGCAGCCATGCTTGGCAGCAAGCACCCTTTACTGTCTGAGCCCTCCCTCTGGCCCTCACTTGGTTTTCATTCATTGTTGTTGTTTAAAAACACAGTAATTCAAAACATTTTTTTTACTAAGCTGACTCTTATAAATTCCTTTTTTGTATTCCCTTCCATAATTCTTAGAACTCCTTCACATTAAAACTAGATAAATATTCCCTCTATTTTCTTCAGTTTTCCTAATTCATTTTGCATTGATTTTACAATTCAGTAGCTCTTAGCATTTCGTTCTGGTGATGACAGATGCTTTAGAATCTGTGGCTGTCAAAGTCACTTCTCTAAAAAGCACAGACATGCAAGCCTTCACCCACTAATATTGCTGGAAAGAGTATGCTGGCAAATCCTGAGTAGGCCTCAAAGAGAAAGAATGACCTTTCTCTTTCCTGTGTGACCAGGGGCGACTCCACTCAGCTGAGTGGAGGGCATTACACTGGGCATTATTGGGCTTTACTTCACTGTGACCAAAGTACTTGAAAGATGCTTTAATTTGGACTCAGAGTTTCAAAGATGAGAGTCCCTGTCTCACTGGCTGTATTGTTTCTAGTCCTGCATCGGGGAACATCAGAACGGGGCAGAGTTGTGCATCTCTTAGTATCAGGGAAGCAGAGAGGAGAATGCCTATGCTGGAGAGCTTCCTGCTCCTTGGCATTTTATCCCATCTGGGGCTCAAGCCTGTTAATGCTGCTCATGTTTAGAGAGGGCTTTTGTTAGTTCTCTCTAGAACCATCCTCACATACCTGGAGAAGTGAGCTTTCCAAATCTCCTAGGTTGTCTCTCAGTCCGCTCATGCTGACAATCATGATTAACCATTCTCCACAGGGGAGAAGGGACTTCCTGCAGCCACAAGACAAGGTTCCAAAAAAACAAAAAGAGAAGCAAGGGGAGAAAGTAGGGATGCATCTCATAGATAATGAGGAGCCTGCTATGGTTGGACCAGTAAGTAAAGGAAAGCTACAGGGGCAAAGGGACCCTCAGACGTTTGTTACTGATCTGACCAGACAATGGAGCAGTCAGGAAAATGTCATCCCACACACTAAGCATTAAGGAGAGCATCAAGACCTCGGATGGTTTAGTGTTAATTGACAATCTGAGAGAAAATTGCCTCTGGCCACACTTATGAGAAATTATCTTGATTGCATTAATCAAGGTAGGAAGACTTGGCCTTCTTTGGTGGCAGCTTTCCCTGACCGGGAGCCTGGCCTGCAGAAGTGAATAAAGGGAGACAAGAAGCATGCTTAGCTCTTGCCCTATGCTTCTCTGCTGCAGATGCAGCATGACTAACCATATCAAGCCCGCCTCTGCCATTCCCCCCACAAGGACAGGCTGTACCTTGAACTGTCTGCTGAGCAAATCCTTCCCCGCTTAAGCTGCTTTTGTGGCATATCTTGTCACAGTAACTGGAAAGTAACTAAGGCAGAGCATGAGGAAGACCAGAAACTTGAAGGAAAAGCACTTGGGAAGGTTCTAAGTGTATGTATTGATGTGTCTGCGGGAGAACATTCATGTTCCTGGGATACTTGGCTGAAGCAGCAGCAGCATCTTTCTCTAAAGGCTTTCTCATATACCTTCCCCCACGCACAGGTGTGAAGACAAGCTGGGAGGATGCTTTTCTAATCACCTTTGTCCCAATGATTATTCACACCAACACCCCAGAGAGAAGTTAAGACATTTGTCCAAAGCCAGCGATTTGTGGAATCAGACTCCCAGAGGGCAAAAGTGGACAATGGCGGCAGACTTAACACAAACTTTAATAGAATTTATTAAAGCAGACTTCTCAGAGCTTGAACTGCCCTTGGATGTGATCTTTATCACTCACTAACCGATAAGGCCTCTGGGACCCAAGGAGGTTAAGTAACTCCTCTCAATCACAGAGGCATTAAAGCTAATCTTGATCCAAACTCTTGGGAGTTCCTAGGACCATGAAAAATATATATATAATGCCCTAAGCAGCGATAGCAAACCTCTGCCAGCAATCCAGTAGGGTTTATTATCAAGTCCTAAGTTGAATTCAGACAATCTTTATAGGCAGTCCAACAGGCAACAGGCCTCTGTCAAGTGAGCAGGGACTTAGACACTGTTTACCAATGTGTGTTCCATTAGACTTTAGCTCCTGGGGGGGTGCAGCATCAATTCACATCCCTTGTCTCTGTTATCGTATGGCTTGGGGCATGCCTACCACACGCTCACATTCCCAGCTAAAGCTACAGTCCAGTCTCACCTCAATTTCTCCGTGCCATGTGGCTGAGAGCCAAGCAACAGAGAATCCCACCCACTGCAGTCCTTGAGCCCGCAGTGTCTGGGGCTTTTGCACATAGCTTCCTAAGACAGTCCCTGCTTTCTCTGACCCTGCCCTGGAAGCCCTTCTTTATTAAAATCCCTTGTAAAGATCCATCTTCAACACCTGTGTTCATCGCAGCCGTCTGCCCAGTACCAAAGAGGTCACAACACAAGTGACTCTTGGTGAAGAGCCAAATGTGGTGTCACAGGAAAGAACGCAATTCAGACTTAAGAAGGAAGGAAATGTTGGCATGTGACCCATCAGGCATGAACCTTGAGGACTTTGTGCAATGCGAAGCAAACCAGTCACCCTAAGACAAGATTCACATGATGCCACTTGTGTTAGCTACGTTCCCGTTGCTGTGGCAAAATGCCTGACAAAAGTAAACAGAAGGAGGAACCGTGTGTTCTGGCTCACAGTTTGAGAACACAGTCCCCCCACAACCAGGAATGCATGGCAGCAGGCGACTGAGGTGGCTGGCCATATCTGGATCCAGTCAGGAGGCAGACAGCTATGAATGCTGGGACTCAGCTCGCTTGGGTCTTTTGCCCAGTTCAGCATCCCAGCTCATTGAAAGGTGCTGTCCCATATGCTGAATGAGTCTTCCCCCCTCAAATAATCTAGAGCATTGATTCTCAACCTTCCAAATACTGTCACTCTCTGACACAGATCCTCATATTGGCCCCTAACCATAAATTATTCCATTGCGACTCCATAACTATAGTTTTGCTACTGTTACGAATCATAGCATAAATGCTTGATATGCACCCCACAAAGGGTGGCCCACAGGTTGAGAACTGCTGAACTAGAAACTATGTCACAGACATGCCCAGAGATTTGGCTCCTAAGTGGGTCTAGATCCTGTACGTTGGCACTCAACATCAGCCATCACACAGCTTGTATGAAGAACTACAGCTGCATGGCCAGGAACTGAGGGAGGGGAAGTGGTACTTAATGGGCAGAGATGCAACTTAGAATAGGCAAAGTCTGGAGCCGGCACAGTCACCTGAGCACATTTCACTGGGACAGATCAGAGGAACCTGACTCTCCCTCAGAATGTGTGGCTACCAGTGAAGCCTTGCTACATACCGTTAATGACATCCATGTAAGGTTTTCCTCCTAAGTACCCATTAAGGTTCGCTTTTACTTCAGATAAGCTAAACTGTTAGATGCCTGGTGACTTGAATCACTGATTAGCAGCTATTCCATTCTCTCCTGTGCCCGGTGACTTAAGTTGGAAGTTGTCATTCAAATCTGTGATGACCAGCTGAACTGCCATCATGGCACCACACTGTTTTGAACACCCTGTGGACATCCTGAAGAAGCTACCACTATTCTAGCGAGACAGAACATGAAGATGTGGCTGAAGCCACAAACTCCTGTTTCGGAAGCTCTTGCTCCAGTTACAACCACTTCAGGCAACGGGCACAAACTTTGGAAGAATCCACTCCGGCCAACAAAAGCCTCAGTGAATTCAAGTTGGGCCTGCCCACCCTGCAGTTATTTTCTCTCAGGATAAGAGGTGGACATCTCTCTAGTGACTCAGCCAAAATCCTATGATTGGCACAGTCACAGTGTAAGGCTCAGGACTGGTGGAGTTAGAGACCATAGTGTGATTGCTGTATTTATAATCTCCTGGCAGGCTTGGCATGCCCCTTTCCATCTCTATCGCAGGTTGTTCTTCAGTCTTGTCAGGTTAGCATGTTATGTTCCTTCTGAGTATTTTTCTCTGATGTTGCAACATTAGGCACCAACAAAAGCATCTCCCGGAGGGTCTTTTGCCTGTTCTTGGATAGAATGGGTTGAGCTGGTTTCACAAAAAGCGGGGGGTGGAGGGGACCTGTAGGGCTCCCTTCCTTAGTGTCTCCCTTACCCAGCAGACACTACATCCAAAAGGAAGGGGTGAAGGGTTCCTGAGGGCAAAGGGCTTGGTACTTGATGCTCTGAGCTGCAGCAGGAACAGCAGCTGTTGGCCAGCCAAGGAGCCCATACCCAAAGTGTAGCTGCCACAATAGGGGGCAGTTAAAGAGTCTCCAAACATGACAGGATATAGACAGGACCAGAAATATGGAGAACAACAGACACATTGGCAAGATGAGAGACAGCAGTAAAGCTGGGACTGTAAGAGATAAAAGGCAAAGGCAGGCACTAAGGACAAGCGCTACAACTCTGACCTCTGGAGGAGTCCGAGAGAGCTGCCAAGGGTTAGAGAGCTGAGGATCTCAAACTAAGGGGCTGTGACTCTTGGTGGTCACAGCTTAGAGCAATAAGTCTCTGCCTTGGGCAAGAGAACAAGGAGCTGCCACCTTTGAAAGCTTGGAGCCATAAGCCTCTGGTTCTCAAAGCTTGGAGCTATAAGCTTCTGGATTTGGAAGCCCAGCTTGTGAGCCTCTGAGCTCAGTATCACCAACAAACACTAAGGAAGCCTTTCTTGTCATATGAGCCAGGTGTGCCTTCAAGTCACTCTGCAGCTCAGGCTTGCCTGGAATTTACAACAATCTTCTTGCTTCAATCTCTCAAGTGCTGGGACTACAGGTTCTCATGACTATATTCCACTTCCCACAGTACATATCCAGATGAGACAAAGAATCCCTGGGCAGCCTCAGCAACATTACTGAACTAAACACTTACAAATGGCTAAATGTGGGGCTGGAGAAATGCCTCAGCAGCTAAGAATTCTTCCTGCACTTGCAGAGGCCAAGAGCCCACATCAGGCTGCTCAAAACCACTTGTAACTCCAGCTCCAGGGAATCCAACACCTTCTTCTGGTCTCTCTGGGCACCCACAAACACCTACTCATATTCATTTATATTCACAAACACACACAAATAAAAATACAACCCATCTTTTAAAAAACCCAAGAGGTAAATTTACCACTGTTTTTAAATTTTTGGATCTATATTTTTATCATATGTATATGTGTATATGTATGTGCAGGTGAATGTATATGTATGCATGTATGTCTGTGCACCACTCACATGCATAGTGCTTGTGAAGCCAGAAGAGAGCATACAATACCCTGTAACTAGAATTACAGATGGTTGTGAACTGCCATGGAAGTGCTAGAAATAGAACCTGGGTCCTCTGAAAGAACACCCAGTGCTCAGCCAGAGCTGAGCCATCTCTCCAGCCTTTACCACTTTTTTTTTAAAGAAAACTATTTAAAACATAAACCTAAGTTGCTCAAAGGATTTCTTGAACTCCCCACAGTGAGTGACTTGCATGCCCCTGGTATCATGGTCAAGAGAATCGTACCTGACTATGACAGGGTCAGCAGCCCCTCATCCAGCACTGTCCCTGGGCAAGGGCTCAGGGCACCTTCCTATATCAATTAGGACTCTACATGGGATGTTTCCTGGAGGCACTAAGCCTTCTCCAGCTCCTTGGTATGATCACAGACATTCAGTCTGATGCTGCTACAACCGACAGGTCATTTGTAAAGAATCGGCTTGACAAGTTGAACACTTTCTTCCTGAAAAATGGAGATGAATATGAAAATATTGAACATCCCGAAGGAATGGCATGATTTACAGAGGCATTAATGAGAGTGGATCCCTGACCAGCACAACCCTGCATGTCGGGTCACAGACTTACCTTCATCTCCTTCTTTCCGTTATCTGACCTGCAACCCACAGCCTATAAATACCACGGTAGCATATGAGTGTGGCGTTAGGATGTCGGCTATGGTGGTAAAAGTGTCTAAGGAGCTTCAGGTTATGTCATGGTGAGAGATGGCCCAGAGACTCAGCATGGAAAGCATTCAATAAAGAGGCTGACTTGGGAAGCCAAGGGCAAGCAGGCAGGAGGAGTGAGGAACCTCAGAAGTTGCTAAGTCCAGCTACCCCACCTGAGCACCTAGTGGCTGTTCATAGTGCTTGAGAATGCCAGAGTACTCCCTAAGTTCGTTTCCATGGTTCCCCTAGCCCTCTCGTTACACCCTCATCCGACACAACACAGATACGTGACTAAATGGCTTCCCTAAAGACAATCACAAGCCTGACTCACACTGGCTCAACACTTCCTGCAGGTCAAGCCCTGCACTAAGCATTTTTAAGTGGGTCATATAAATTTAACCCTCCGATAACCACACAATAGATTCTATCATCTGCATCATCCTGTGAAAGAAATCAGTGTGTGTGAAGGTCAGGGGACTTGTCCAATGACCTGTATGATGTCACCACGAGGAAGGCAAACTCAACGAGGCCAGATGACATGGGCTACGCATTCCGGACAACTGGAAAAAGGGGGTGAAGGAAGAACCAGTAGCAAGACAGGTAGGTTGTTCTTATCCCAAATAGAGGTGTCAGATTCCATGCAGGACACCTGAATGTCCCAGAACAGCTGCCACAGCCAGGAAGACAGATTTTAATCTTGGGGTAAAAGCTCATGAGCAAAATGGTTCCCATGTGAGGATCCAGCATTGCACATGTTCTAGGTTGTCCCGTGGAGGAAGACCTACCTGAGGAACTCATGGGCCAACAGTAAAAGGTCACCAATGAGATTCCCTACAGTGGCTTACCTGCCACACAGGTGACAGTGCAGCCTCCGCTGGCAAGCAGGGTGCCTGAGGCGTGAGTAAACTGTTGAAGCTGAGGAGAGTAACAGTGAGTGGACATGATCAGAAGCATTCATATGTCTTCATCAAGGCTCACACATCCCCAGGAACTGTTTTCAAGGGATCTGTTCTGCCTCTCAGTTCACAGTGCAAATTGAGCAAGAACAAAGCCCGTTCCTTCATTCCTCAGCATCCAGCCACAGACCGACATGGACTTGACCCATACACATGTCCAGTGTCAGATCTGGAAGATTATACACATGCTCCCCGTTGTGCCCCCTCCCTGCCAGTTCTGTGTGAGATTATCAAATTGTCTCTTAAAGAGGAAGAAACCCGCGGTGAGTCAGATCTGTACACATGTGCCGAGTACAGTACACACAGGAGGAGACACTCTTCGTGCAGATTTCTCTGTGGATGGATCCTCGTAGGTTGTGCAGTACACAGCCCATGCACGGTACTACGAGGAGGATGTGCCCCTTGCCAACATCCATCCACTAGGAAACAGCAGAGGGGAATCTTCCCCTGTCTATACCAAATTTTGCCTGCCTATCTCTTTGCCATCAGGGCCTAGGGAAGGCACTTTTTAAATGCTGGATGATGGCATGGTGTTCTGAGAGAAAGTACATCTTAACTCTTTCAGTTCCTGGGGACAACAGGGAGTCATGCAGCCTACAGGATCTACACGTGTAACTAAGAAGAAACCAGCCCCAACCACAGAGTGGCATGAGTCAAAACAGGCTAAAGGGGAGAAACAAGCCAGAATCAGTGACCAAGGAGTGAGTGGGGAAGAAGCAGAGATGTTCATAAAGAAAGAGGTGCCCTCTGCTCAATGAGGCCAAAGCTGTTGTAGGCAAATGGATGCAGAAAGCCATCAGGGAGATAAAGGAAGGAGTATATGGCATTCCCCAGAAAGCTGGGCAGGCAGAGCCTTCTGTGGCTCAGTCTCCCCTAGACACCATTGCCTTGGAGCCATCTCTAGGAATGGGCCATTTAGATAGAGATGTACATGGCCATATAGGGACTCTGGTAACGTTACCACAAACTAATCTCTCCAGCAAGAACTTCACACAATATCTAACTTGACCCTGGTGAAGGGTTTGAGGGCTGTGGTTAGCAGGTTGGTGAGGCCAGTGCCTGGAGCTGTTGACCATGTGGCACCATTGCCAAGGACAAGTGGCTCTGAGAGTATCCAATTCTAGGACTCCTGGTTCCTTGGCCCCTTTTGCTTTGGTCATCTTGCAGCCTGGGATTCTGCAGTGTCTGCCTCACTCCTGCTTCATTGGTGCTTTCCCCAGTTGTGTGGGAACATACCATGCCAGAAACAGCTCTCTCAGGGCTTTTGACCTCACCCCAACCTCCCCAACCCAGGAAGGGCACTCCAAAGCTTCCGCACACTAGGCTTGGACTCTCCTTACCTCCTAGACCCACATCTCACCTCCCCAGCAACCTCCACCACAGAAGAACAGCTGAAACCCCTTCTTGACTTCCAGGACCCAATGCCTGTGTTTCCGTTTGATGCTCTCGATCAGCCCCTGGGCTCGCCCTTTCCTGGGTCTGTCTCTAAGTGATGGGCACTCAGCTCTACCTGGTCCTTCCTTTCTTTCTGCCCATTTTTCTAGGAATCCCATCCTGGCTCCAGGCTCTGTCGTCTCGTCCTCCTGCTTCATCTACTGTTGTTGACAAGGCTTCTCCAATGCCTAAGAGTGACCTGGAAGGAAACAGGGCAGACACAACTTCTTATCACCGCATTCACCACCACAGCTGCAATGCCTTTGTCCTTTTCTTCTTGGTAACTTCATCATGACCCATCTACTTTTCAAACCTCAATTTCAGGAAGCTCCAAAGAATATCTTTATTCCATTCTCTCTTGCAGCCCATTGTTGGGGTCTGTCACATTTAGCTCTCAGGATTTACATCTTTGGGGATCCCTAGCCTGTGGGGACCTCTTTCCAACTGTGGGTTCCAGCATTAAACTCAGGTTGTCATGTCAACATGGCAAGCACTATTACTCATTGAGTCATCTCGCTAGCCTGGGGAGTAAATTTCTCCCAGTTCCTTATTGGAAACAACCGCATCACTGCAGCAGCATTTACTAACACCAGGGGTGGAAACACTAGAACAATATGCTGATGACTGACCACCAGATTATGGCTTCAGAGACGAGGTTATTTCTCCCTTCACCCCCAAGCCTGGCAGCTGCCTGCTCAAAGCCATGCCATGAGAAATAGCTTTACTATTCTATCATCCATCACTGCCTTGGGTTTCTTTCATCAGGATTTGGCTTTTGATCAGTCATGTTTCTATAATTATATGTCAGAATTATATTTCACCCACAGAAAACCAATTTGAAGCCCAAAGTCTAGGTCTTCAATTTAGACATTAAAGAGAAGGTACCAATACAAGGAGGGTTTGTGGACCTCAACAGTGTAATAACCCAAGGTCAGAGTGGGCAGTAACCAATCAATGTTAACACTTGGGCTGTTAGGGCTGGGGCTGTAGCTCTAGAGTGTTTCTTTGGCTAGCATGCAGGAGACTCTGGGCTCAAGCCGCAGTACTGCCAAACAAGTACTTAACAGTCCTGTGGGCTGTTATGCTCTTTGTGGGCAGAGCAGAGCATAACAACTGGGTTGAAGGCTTTTCTTTTCAGGTCTGGGAGCTCTTGCTCTTTGATGCCCATCAGAACTCAGTGAGTTCTGCTGTTGGTCTCTATGGCACAGGCATGTCATCCCACTTACTGGGGTACATGGGGCAGGAGGAAGGCCTTCCTGAGCTAAGAACGAGGCCAACTAATCTGGAAAACCTAAAAAGACTTTTTATCAAAAGAAAGAAACAAAGAAACAAAGAAAGACCAGGCCAAGGTGTAGCTCTATAGAGTGCTTGCTTAAAGCATGTGTAAAGCCTTGGGTTGAGTCCTCAGCACCACATAAATGAGTGTGATGGCACATGCCTGTAATGTCAGCGTTTGTGAACAGGAGGCAAAATGATCATTCAAAGTCATACTTGGCTACAAAGTGAGCTTGAAGGTCGTGTGAGACACATGGGAGACCCTGTATCCACTCACTTCCCCCACTCCTGGGGGGGCGGGGCTCAGGAGCAGAGGGCACACCTACCACGTGGAAGATCCAACTGTCTGCTTTCATCTCACCTCTCCCTTCTTTCTCGTCGTTCACTGTGCTTCTTGGCGCTCACAGTCTCTCTTCCTGGTGGGGTGTCTCCCCTGCTTAGCTCCCTACCCACACCCCACACAGTCAGGTTTCATCTCTTGAAGGATTTCCCTTGGAACCTCAGTCGTTATTCAGGCTGTTCCTCGCCGTCCCTCAGGCGTTTCCCGTCTATCTCACTTCCGAATTGTACCCATTTATACCTACATTTGCTTTAAATGCTAAAGGAGGACAGAGGGAAACCAGTGCTCAAAGCAACGAGCTACAGGTCCTACGGAACACTGGTCAGTGCAGGGAAGTTTACCCTGGATGAGACTCATCAGATCATTTGGAGGATACCATTTACAAGTAGCTCCAATAGGGCTAATTGCCTCATGTGAAGTCTCCTAACAAGTCCTGTCCAAGGTTCCAGTGCCATCAGCCAAAAATATCCAACCCTGAGAATAAGATATCTATTGGTTCACAAAATGCATGGGTTTCTTCCCACAGTGTTTGCACTCACTGGGAACATATGTGATTCATGACGTGACTTTCTCCACCCACCACAAAATGTGACTTTTTGGTTCTATTTAAAGATTAACTTTTATACATAAATCAGTCTTTAAGAGATGTGGAGTGATATTTAGAATCATCTTTCAATTCACTCCTTATTTTATTGCTGAGATTAACCGACCTGTCTCAGATTCAAAATTTTTCTCTTTTGCTCATTTAATATCTTAGACTTAAATATTTATTATTAATATTAATGAAAACTAAAAAATGATTAATTAGACCTAAATTATAATCAAGTCATTTTTTTTCAAATTAATGTGATACCAAAACAAACACTGATCACGCCTTTCAGCTCATAATGTAATTACAGAGACAGTCAACCTGCTATTTATCTAGATATCCACTCAACCGTGTTATAAACTATTAATTTTCAGAGAAAGCACAGTTGCCAAGGACTGTCGGCTTCTGCTTGAGCATCTAAGATACATTCATTGCTCCTTGACCTACTGTAATGGCAAATGTCAATCACAGCATTTCTGGCACCAGCTGCCTATAACCCTCATGCAACTATAGAAGGACTAGACCATTTCAGTAAACAACTACAAAGAAAAAGTTTCAGGGAACTCTCCCTCTCTTTCTCTCAGTGTGTGTTTGTGTGTATTCATGTATATATGTGGAATGTGTGTACATGCTGATGTGGTTGGGTGCATGTTTGTGTGTATGTATATATGTACATGAGTGTGTGTAATGAGTGTGTACATGTTTGTGTGTACGTGCATATGTGTATGTATGTGATGTGTGTGTTTATGTGTAGGTCAGAAGCCAATATCAAGTGTCTTCCTCAGTCAATCTCCAACATATTTTTTGAGACAAGGTTTTTCACTGGACCTAGAACTTATTCAGCAAGCTCCAGGGATCTGCCTGTTCTAGTCTTCTCAGCACTGAGATTATAGCCAGGAAAGCCCAATTTGCATACTGGGTATCCAAACTCAGGTCTTGACACTTGCATTGCAAGAATTTTACTGACTGAGAAATCTTCTCAGCTTTGGGTAGTAAATTTCTGAGAGTAGCACATATGGTCTAGAAGGTTTTGCTTCTTCAGAAAGCAGCTGGCTTGCACAAGGTGGCCATGGAAAGAGGGTCAGAAGGGCTGTACACAGGATGTAGAGAAAACTCTCATAACCGCCCTTCTTGAGTACTCTGTTGACACAGGGGCTGAGCAGAAGAGAAACAACAGGAATAAGAATAGTAGAAAAACAGAAAAAGTAAAAAAAACCTAATTTAAATGAGGGATGGGAGTAGATCTGCAAGGTTCAGTAGGCATGTTACCATGTATTTTAATAATACATGGAAACAAACTGAGTGTAATTTCATAACTCCAAAAGTAGAAGTAGAGAGACAGAGTTTTGTGGCTAGATTGATCTATGCATATAGCAAGATTCTGTCTTAAAAAACAGAAATAGAAAACAAGCATGTAAACAAAAAAGTCAAGAAGAAGCTTGAGAATTGGGACAGTTTTTCTGGTCACTAACTGCAAAGTTTGGGAAACATGAATTTCAGTTAAAAAGTATACTCAACAAATAACAAAAAACTGTAAACATGAAATTCCACACAAAGGACCATAAATCAGAAAGAAAAGAGCAGAGTCAACAACCTTGTGGTTAGTACCTGGAGGACAGCAAGGTGTGACCACAAGACAGTTTAGAATTAATAGGGCATAAAAAATAGCTTAAATGATACAACACAAGGGCTGAACAGCTTTTAGGAAAGCTTGGAATGAGACATCAGAGCACACGAAAGAATTAGAAGGGAAAGAAAAGCTTATCTCACATCTCTAAGTCAGGAGAAGCAAGGAATTTAAGAGCGAGTAACAAAAGAGAATGTCTGATAAGAAATGATGAATCCAGAAAAGAAAATGGTTTTAAATTAAAAATAAATGAAGAAGTATTAAGAATTGTTTGAGAAAGAAAACAAATTTTTTAAATGGGCAAAAAAGATTAAACATGCAGATAACAAGAATCCCTTAAGAAGAACATTAAATCTAAGAAAGAAAACAAATATTAAAACCATAATTCAAGAAAAACTCTCTGGAATAAACAAGATAGATATGCAAGTGTTTATTGAGAGAATGTGCTGCCCATCAGAGACTACTGGCGCTAATGACCAACAGCAAAGCACTGGCTGGTGAAACTGCTGAGTTGAAAATACAAGAACAAACAGAAGCTTTGAGTACCTAAAAAACAAAACAAAACAAAACAAAACAAAACAAAACAAAACAAAACTAAACAAAACTAGACTAGACTAGACTAGACTAGGCTAGGCTAGACTAAACTAAACTAAACTAAACTAAACTAAACTAAACTAAACTAAACTAAACTAAACTAAACTAAACTAAACTAAACTAAAGGCTTATAAGGGAAGGGCATTTCACTGATCCTGAGAGGGTATTCCTTGTCATGTTTCCTGCTAGGTGAAGATAGAATGTACTTAACTTCAATAAAAATACCCAGAAATATGTTTTATACTTACACGAACATGAGAAATTATTTAATGACCATACTCCTGATATATAAAACACCCCAATAGGCTTACAAGAAGGTTTGTTTGTGGGGGAAATTAACATGGGAAGACTTCTTTGACCAGCAGGTGGGAACAACTGTTAAGCCATGGGTTTTTATACCCAGCAAAACTGGCTTTTAAATATGCATATACATCATTGTGAACCTACAAGAATAGTGTTGCTATCAGTTCTTCCTGAGTGATCTAGTAGAGAATGACAGCATCAGAGGATGGCATTGGTGGCACCAGAAGCAGCAGGAGCAGCAGCAGCAGCAGCAGTGGTGATAGACATGGTCACTCAGGAAAAAGAGTCAAAGCTAAACAGGCCACATTACTCTTTTCTTGAACTTCTTTGTTTCTTTCTGACATGTCCATTGGAAAGTGCTGCCCAATTTGAGGGTGTGCCTCCTCCCTGCTGTAAGTCCTCCTTAGAAATATACTCAAAGACATCTCCAGAGGACTACCTCCAGGCTGATCCTAAATCCCATCACATACAGTATGTTAAATTCCTTTATCTCCCAAGTCCTTAGGCATAAGAACTATCAGTATCAAAAATAAATAAATAAAAATAAATACAATGAAATACAAGAATAACAACAAAGGGCTAGAGAAGACATATTTTTACATTCTGCCACCTGGCACTTGGGAATGTTGATGTCAATATAGGGAAGCTGTTTTCTCAGTCTAACTACTCAGAAGGCCTAGAAAAAATAACTCATCCAAAGCTTGGATGAACTTAGTGGCAGGGCATATACCATGCCTGGGTTCCATCCCTTGCACCTCAAAATAAAAATCCAATAGCAACAAGCTTTCTAGGATCTCACAAGGTCGTTTTGAAATATAGCATCTCACTGAAAGACATTAATGCTTTATGGAGAAGTGACTATGGGTCTTTGGTAGAAAACACAACTGACTTATAATATCGTTTAGTGCCAGTTTGTATGGAAGGTGGCAAAGCTTTTTAAAGACTCTGACTCAAAAAGCCAGGGACCAATATGAATTGTCTTCTACTGGTGAAGGACAGGACCATGAGCATCAAGCATGGTAATATTTATGAAGCTCTATCCCTTGTGTGGTCCCAACTACTCAGGAGGCTGAGGCAAGAGATCTTCAGTTTAAGGCCAATATGGGCAAATTCCTGAGTCCATGTCTCAAAAAGCTAAATAAGAGACTGGAGCTATATAGCTCAGTTGTAGAATACTTGCCTGCCCTAGGTCATGAGCTCAATCCCAGAGCCTTCAAACAAAAAATGAAAGGAAAGGACGACTTAGTGTAAACCCATAACTTTATAACATCTTTGAAATGAAAACACCACATCTGGAGGATGGCAGGTCAAACTCCTTACTTGGAAGGAGTTTGATTTGTGGCGGTTTCCATATTTAGTATTTGTCTTAACTTACTTTTTATTTCTGTGATAAAATACCGACCAAAACCAACTTGGGGAGGAAAGGGTTCATTTCATCTTACACCTTACAGTTCATCATGAAGGGAAGTTGGCAAGAACTGAACAGAGGATACAGAGGAATGCTCTTATTTATCTCCTCTCCATGGTTTGCTCAGTTTATGCTCATACTCTCTAGGACCACATGCCTATGGATGGTACAACCCTCACTGGGCTGAGCCATCCCACATCACTGAATCATTAATGAAGAATTGACAAAGGATATCAATAAAATGCCCTACAGACTTACCTACAAGCAATCTGACAGAGGCATTTTTTAAACTGAGATTATATCTCCCCAGATGACTTTGGCTTGTGTCAAGCTGACCAACTACTCAACCAGCACAATATTTTTGCAGTGAAAAGATTTAAAACAACAACAACAAAAAAAACACCGGAGTCCACCCAGAGAACCATTGACATTTCGAAAGCTAAAACCTCCTCTACCTCATGTTCTTTTCTATATTTTAAAAGCAACTATTTCTGGAAAACAAGGAGACATCAAAACCTGCAGTCATAGTCTGTGCCCTATACTGGAGTGAGCATAAGCTCTCTTACTGTTCATTTCATGGCTCACTGTGGCCTTTTCAGGCTTCAAAATGAGACTCTCACACACATGGTTCCTTCTCCCAGGACTCAGTGGCATTTCTCCGACAGAACAAAAAAAAAAAAAAGAAAAGACTCCTTTCTGGACTATGATATGGCTCAGCCAGTAAACACTTACCTGACAAGCATGAAACCTGAACTGGGTCCTTAGAACCCACATAAATGGCTGGGTGTGGTACAGGACAGATGTACCACAGTGACTGGTGAGGTAGGAGGCAGAGGCAGGCAGATCTCGGGAAGCTTGAGAGCCAGGCAGCCCAGCTTATGAGCAAGGATGTGGTCAGTATGAGGGAACATGAAAGGCCATGAAAGAAAGACCTTGTCTCAAATGACAGGTAGGAGGCACTTGAGGACTAACATTCAAGTCCTCTCACCAAAGTGTATGGTGTGCATGTACCCCTGCAGTCACACATATATATGCACCTGTGTGAATACACATGTACTCTCACACATGCGCACTTCTATATCATCTGCTTAGAAAGTCAATTTGAGATTTTTTTTTAAATTTCCTTGGGAAATGGTAGTCCCATCTGGTTTCTGAAAGTCATTCCTTAAAGTTGGACCTAATTTAGCCAAGGACACTCTGGCCTGGATGGATGACGGAGTCCCAACAGTTTTGAGTGAGACTCCCCACTCCCTGAAACCACAGCTTGGACCCAACTTCCCTGCCCTGCCCTGGCATTGGGATCCTTCCACCTTTCCCTTCACTGAGAGCTTCCAGCATAGGAACTTAGCAGTGACATCAGGCCCCACATAGTGAAACATCTTGACCTCTGTTCCTCCACCTCGCTCCCACCACTGAGGCTGGAAGTAAGCACTGTTCACTGAAGAAAGCGCTGAGGGGAGCCCAAATAGTGGGAGGAGGTGAGGTCCTCCTGCCCAAGCTCCATTCATCAGGCTCAGTGACAAACAATAGAGAAATCCATCCTGTGTATGCTTATGTATATCAGTGAATGACAATGTATAACAGCACAGCAGTTTAAGGTCTGGTCTCTCTAGGTGTGTACAGTGAGGCTGCTGAGTGTCACACACAGGAGATGACTAAGGTCTGAGAGTTGAACTATATACCCCCTGCCTGCTGCTTACCACGTCAATAGCTCCTTTCTTCATATCCACTCCTTCTCTGTTCTCCGGCATCTTCCACTCCCTAGGCTGATTGCTGCCATGGTGCCTTTGCTTTGTGGTACCGTCAGGCCTAAATACTATGCCCCAGGCATTTGCAATTTTTCTCATCATTTAGGTCTTAGCTCGAATTCCATCACTTTCCACAGGCTTCCCTGAAAGACCCTGCAAAAAAAAAAAAGTGTACACATAGAGCTGAGTGTTTGGCACAGATGTGGAACACTTAGCACTGCCCGAAACAAAGTGGGCATGGGCAAATATGCCACTCAACACTCCTTTTTAAGCCACACATCTAGATGTGTGGCTGTTACTTAAATTCCTTCCCAAAAGGAAGTAATGTTTATTCCTCCTTCTAAGACTCTAAGGACAATCTGGGGGTACAGTTCCACCAAACTTCACTCTGGGAAGCCAATGAGTTTATTGGGTTTCTTACAGGGATGTGGATGCTCCTGACCCACAAGGATGCCCCAGAAAGCCTTTATAGTGATGATAGCTTTCCCATAGCCATATAGATGGACGGCCTCACCCCCCCCCCACACACACACTGTCTTTCCCAGTCTATATACTCTGGTCCCTCTCAAGGCCCTGGGACAGAGTTGATGCCAGAATGCTTAGGTGAGAATGTTGTGACCCTCCTCAGCACCTGTGAAGGAATATAAACAGTCAACAGACCCAGCTGGGGTAAAACCTTCAAAGGAGGCTGAACCCAAACTCCCCATGATAATGATATCAGTTGCTTGCCTCAGAGGTCTATCACAACAGTGGGCCATTGTCTCCTCACACTGTGGTCTAGCTGAACTGTTTCCTGCCCATTGGAGAGGATAATCTCTCTCAGAGCAGAGCTTGCCACTCACATCCTGAGTCTATAGACTTGAACAGGCTCCAAGAATCAGTGACTGGAAATTGAAGGTGACCTCTGACCCTCATCTGTCACTTTCTCATTTATTCATGTACTGTGAGTTAATGAATCCCATCTATCCTTTATAATGCTTGGAAGAGATGGGAGTCCATCCTGCCTAGGTCCTCTAGGGATCAGCAACTCCCTGACTCTCTCGCTTTCTCCTTCTTGGGAGACTCAAACGTCCTTATTTATAAGTGTGCTAGATCATGATGTCTAGAGGTTATGTTAGAAGTAGGTACTGTTCAGGGGCGCATGGAAGGCAGAGTGGTGTTTGGGAAAGTGGGAGTAAGCAAGAGGAGAGGAAATCCCAGCAAGAAGCCACTCAGTTTTCATCCTGGATGCCCAGGGCGTGTATGCCGCCTTGCAGAGCAACCCATCTGCAGCAGGAAGGCGGATGCTGTCAATCAGAACTGGGTGTTGAGTTTAGATGAGTATAACCCCACCAGGGCTGTTCACATCCAGCATCTTTTACTTCCTGTCTGTGAAGACTCCGGAAAGCAAAGGCAAATGGACAGCGTGTGCCTTGCCCTGAATGGAGAATGCAAAACAAGCAGAGAACAACCACACCATAGAGTCACTGGTTGGTTCCAGAGCCAGTGCCCTGCCAGCAGTGCTGGATAAATGTCCCTTGCTTCTCAGCTCTGAGGGCACCTGCTATCTGTCCAAGAGAAACATAGAGGCTGGGCTTCTCCTGCCTGCCTGAGGAACTCCTTAGCAGTTGAAGCCAGTTCTGCAGACATGCTTGCCTGTGACGTACACAGCCCAAGAGATGGGATCAAGGGAAACCCCTTTCTTCTGAAGCACCCACTCTGCTCTGACACCTGCCCCTCCACCCCACTGCCTGTACCCTCCTGCTGCTGCCAGCCTAAGGGGAGCCTGGAGCTACATAGCTTTAATGGCTTTAGAAAAATCCCCCTGAACATGTACTGCTCTTGCAGAATTCCTCCATCCCAAGTTTCACTTGCCCAAAGAAAAGAAAACCAAGGCTTCTGGAATGTGCCAGAAGCCACTGTCTCTTAAAACAGCTTTATTCTCCTGGTTAGCCAAAAGAAAGAAAAGCTTGGTTTGCTTAAAATAGGAATAAATCCTGTGTGTGTTGCAACAGTGATAGAAGTTTGAAGTTATTATTATTATTTTTCGCTGTGTAGCTTTGGCTGTCCTGGACTTGCTTTGTAGACCAGGCTGGCCTCGAACTCACAGTGATCCACCTGCCTCTGCCTCCTCAAGTGCTGGATTACAGGAGTGACCTACTGTGCCCTGCTTTGAAAAGTTAATTTTATAACAACATCAAAAGCAGAGTGTCTTGGGAAAGCCTTGGAAGATATCCTGGTGCCTACTTGGAGCGGTCTTTGTGCTTATGAGTTCAAGCAGAGTATGGTAAAGGAAGAAAGAACTCCCATGTCATATCAGAGTAGGTCTGATCTCTCACCAATAGACAGGCTGGAGGAGGAGCCAGGAGACAGCTGTCTAATTCCAAGGCTGTCCAGCAGGTACTACACTTCATTCTTAAAGTGCCCTTGGCTCTTGAACCTAAGACAGAATCCAGAAACATGCAGGAATTAGCAACATTGGCATCTCAGTTCTCATAGTGTGGCATCAAGTTCTAGGTAGACGTTAACATAGTTGTAGGTGTCCCAGCCTTTTATCAGAGGGAAATATGGAGGCTGGCCTTCCTTCTTGCCAACCCAAGGCATCCCACAACTGCTAAAGTGGGCCTTCGGCTTACCTGGCCCATTGTGTGTTCAGATAAATCTGACCCCAAGCTGCTTCACAGAGCACTCCTACCCTGTGAACAACTCCCCTTGGGGACTAGAGGGTCCACAGGGACCTGCACCTATGTATCCATTCATGCATGCACACATATCCAAAAGCATATGCACACACAGCTCCCAACTGCCAGTCTGTACCTATCTTCATTCATTTTCTGCTGCTATTACAAATCACTGGAATGAGGTAATTTATAAAGAACGGTGTTTTGCAGTACAAAGCTCTGGGCACTGCAAGTCCAAGACCATGGCACTGACCTCTATGCAGCACCTGGTGAAGATGTTTGCTGTATTATCGTATAGCAGAAGGTATGGTGGGATGGGCTAAGAACAGCTTCTTAGCTCAGTCCTTCCTTTTTTTTTTTTTTAGCAATCCACTAACAGGAAACATGGGAAGGGGGTGTCCTAGTTCCTAATCTCATCTAAGCCTCATTGTCATCCAAGGTTCTGCCTTTATATAACATTAACACAGGAATTTTGGGATTTGGCGTTTAATACAACTCCAGGGATACATTCAAACCATTTGCTGTTCTCTAACAACAAAGCCTCCTTCCAATAGGGGCTCTTCTCTGCCCCCCTCGTTCATTTATCCCCTCCCATTTCTTGATCCTTTCCTATAGCACACTATCATACTATCTCAGCAGGGCCATGGCATTCTCTCCTAAAACACTCTTCTTGTGAGAACCTCACCCTATTTCTATCTTTGACCGTCACACTGCCTAACATCTAGTCCCCCATGGACAGTGACCACCTGAGATGGATTCTATGTGTTCCAGAGCCTTTCTAATGGACCTGGGTGTGGGTCTGGCCTGGCCCCAAAGTGGCTTTCTCTATGCCTGTGGTTCTGGTCCTCCAGTGAGGGGCAAGCAGGGACAATGTACTCACCAGCCCACCCTTGACCACTTACTTCATCACCACCAGCTAAGCTTGGCTTCCTAAGTGCCCAAGCAGAGGAAGCAGGGGAGATGATAGTCAATCACAGGCATGAGCTGGGATTGTCTGCAGGTGTATGAAGGTCTTGGGCTTTTCTTCTTCTGGAAAATGGTCCAGGAGTGGATCTTCTGTAATGCCAAGCTGCAGGCTTCAAAAAAAGAGTCACTGGGGTTGAGTACTGTCTCTCAGCTGCGCCTTGTAGAGTTGGAACAGCAGGTGGTCAAGGCACGCCCTCCCTTCACCTTCAGGTGGGGGTCACCTTGGCATCCACTGTTCTTGGCAGCTGGTGTGACACAAGCCTTGGGTCTTGTCCACAGATTGGTGATGCATCAGGTTTGTGAGTGAGAGCTACAGAATAAATGGTGGCACTGAGAATTTTTTTTTAAAGGAAGAGTGAATAATGACTGTTGGAGCAGCTTCCCCCAAAGGGCTGCATTAATGATCTGGTGGTTTTGTTTGTTTGTTTGTTTGTTTGTTTTATGACTGTAACTTCACTCCAGATGAGGAAGCTGCCACTATTGCAGAGCTCATGTCAGATGCAGGGGGTGGGGCAGAGCAGGGCCTCTCCAGCTCTACCCTCCACACCCTCTGCCTCTGAGGAGGTGTTGGGTGAGGATGAGTAGCAGCAGGAGGGCTCTGTAGAGCTCTTGTGTAGGAACCCAAGGGAAGCCAGAAAGAGGCACTGGCAGTATGTCTCTGAGCACTCACTGTGGGTGGAAGTTATCCTGAGAGTATGGATGTGAACTTCTACAGCTTTGATTACTGACCTCCCTGTGTTACAATGTTTCTCTCTCTCTCTCTCTCTCTCTCTCTCTCTCTCTCTCTCTCTCTCTGTGGTTTTTCCAGATAGGATTTCTTTGTGTAGCCTTGGTTGTCTTGGACTCCCTTTTGTAGATCATGCTGGCCTCAAACTCAAGAGATTTGCCTGCCTCTGCCTCCCTGAGTGCTGAGATTGCAGACATATGCCACCACACCTGGCTTATTGTTTTTCTTTTGAGGTACCCAGAACTTATGTGTAATGTTGTGCTTTGGTATTTTCTGTTTGACAAATCCCAGACCTCTTTAATTTCTACATCTGTTTCTGACCTGTCTTTTTCCTGGCTCAGGAACATGTTTTCCTGTCTCTTTACATGAATATATATATATATATTTAAAAATATATATATATTTAAAATAATATATATATATATATATTATAAACCAGATCATTGACACTGGGTGTAGGATATCATGCCTCCTTTAACATATCATTGGGTTTATTTCTAGGGTGCCCTTAAGTCCCCTGGGCTTAGCTTCATTGTCTTGACATTGTTTCTTAGTTTTATTACTAATCAGAACAGTCTATGGTTTACTGATGAGTTATCCTTTCTGCAAAGGTGGGAGCCCTCTTTTGGAGGTCTTAGCTTGATATCTTTTGTGTGAGAAGAGTTTCCCTCATAGTTGCAGGAAAATTCCATTACCAAGCCATCTCTGAGAACACTTCTGTCAGAGTCCTCTTGTGTTCTTTTTGTGTCAGGTAGGCCTCTTGAGCTTTGGTCTACACATTTAATATTCAGGCAAATTCTACATCCTCTCTCTCTCTCTCTCTCTCTCTCTCTCTCTCTCTCTCTCCCTCTCTCTCACCAACCTCAGCAGCCATGGAGTGAGTTTGACAGGATCTAAAATCACTTAAGACAAACCTCAGGGTGTGGCAGAGCACTTACCTAGATTAGGGTAGTTGAAGTCAGAAGACCCATCCTAGCTGAGGGTAGTGCCATTCCATCAGCTTGATGAAAACAGGGAAAGAGAGCTGAGCACTTAACTTAGAGTCACTATTGCAGTAATGAAACACAGGGACCAAAAGTTGGGAGGAAAATGTTTATTTGACTTACACTTCCGCATCATAGCCCATCGTCTAAGGAAGTTAGGGCAGGAACTCCACCAGGCCAGCAACCTGGAGGCAGAAGCTGATGCAGAGGCCATGGAGGAGTGTAGTGCTGCTTCCTGCTGAGCCTGCTTTTTTTTTTTATTGAGCCCAGGACTACCCACAGTGTCCTGGGCTCTCCCACAGCACCAGTTTTTCATCCCATTCTGCTTCCTGACTGAAAGCACAATGTGACCAACTGCTCCAAGCACCAGCTAATGTGTCTTCCCCACCAATGGATGGACTAGACCTGAAACTGGGTACCAAAACAAACCTTTCCTTCCTTAAGTTGCTTTTGTCAGGCATTTTGTTACAGCAATAAAAGAACAAAAACAAAACAACAACAACAACAAACACAATCCACTTGGCTTCACTAAAATTCCAAATCTGCCTCTACTCTGAGCATTAGGTTCCCAGAGTTCCCTATCATGTTCTCCTGCCCAGACCTTTCCTTCATAGAGAGTGGGAGAACAATACCATATTTGTTTCTGAGGCCCCAAATTCTTATATTCACTTAAATTCACTTATGTCTGTGATGGGGAAACTGCTTCTTCATCTCTTTCCTTTTTGTGTGAATCTCTGCTCCTATGACTTCATGATATTTGCAGGAAGCAGAGTGGTCAGATAATATTGCCAGAGTCAGATAGCTACCAAGGTCTTGAGCACAACTCTGGCTGACTCTGTGAATGAATGTAGCGCATTTAGAAGAACCTTGAAGTCCCAGAGTTGGGCTGGCAACCTAGATCCAAGCTCCATCAGTTCCAGGCAGCTCTTCTTGCAATTGTCTCTGACCCCTGTCAGAGCTCATTTCCTGTGTACAGGGAAGTTCAGCTTGGCCTCTGTGTCTAGAGTTATGTCACATGGGCCCCCAGGGCACACCAGAGGCCTGTGTGCAGCATCCTCTACTTAAAAGCATATTTGTTCCGTGTGGCTGGTAAAAGTTTAATGCTGGGGAAAAGCCTTACCTGTATGGAAATGGCTAAGCAGAGCACCTGCTGGCCGTGGCACCGGCAGTCCACATGACCGCCTGGACACTCCCAGCCACTGCTTCTTAAAGCGGCTGGAACCCCATGCCTCCCCAACCCGTACCTTGATCTCACTTCAGAAAAAGTTTCAGACTTACAGATAAGGCAGTGAAATGAAACACACACAGACCCTTCATCAAATATAAATAATTTAGCCTCATTTTTTCCTATGGAGGCCAGATCAGGACACAGTGTGTCTTCCTCTACTATTCAGAGTTATTATTTTGAAACAATGTTTCTTACTGAACCAGAAGCTTTCTGTTTTGTCTTGGGAAGACTGGCCCCGGGAGCTATCTGGACCTGCCTCTCCCCAACCCTCCCCTATGCTGTTGGCCAGTGTAGTCATGACTGGCTTTCAGAACAACAACAACAAAACATTGTGATGCAAATTCAGGTCTCCATGTTCGCAGAATAAGGGCTCTCATGCACTGAGTCCATTTCCCCAGCCTTGGGTCAGTGGTCTAGCGACCCGGTGCCTCCGCTGCAATACTGAGTCCTTCCCCTTCCAGCTGTCAAGCCGTCTTTGCCTAGGCCTCCTTCTGCGCAGACTCTTCATTTTCTCGTCCCTTTTCATCTGTTCTCTTCCTAGCACAGCCCCAATGACTTGTAGTTCTTTCTGGTACCTCTACCAGGATAAGTTTTTGCTTTTTCCCTTGGGTTTGCATAGCAAAGGTGTTCAAATGAAAAGAATTTGTGTGTGGTGACCCATGTGTATAACCTTAGCAAGTAGGAGATGGAGTTAGTAGGATCAGGAGTTCAAGGGCATCTTCAGTTGGCTGTACAGCTAATTTGAGGACAGCTTTGTCTACAAGAAACTGTCTCTCACACACAAAATTAATCCAGAGTGGGCACACACACACTTACAACCCCAGCGTTTGGGAGGTTGAGACGGGAGAATTCTGAGTTTTAAGCTAACCAGAGCACAGTTAATTTTTTTAATTTATTTATTAATTACAGTTTATTCACTTTGTATCCCACCTGTAGCTCCCTCCCTTCTCCTCTCCCAATCCCATCTTTCCTCCCCTTTCTCCACCCATGCGCCTCTCCAAGTCCACTGATATGGGAGGTCTTCCCCCCAACCCTCTTCCTTCTGATCCTAGTCTATCAGGTCTCATCAGGAATGGCTGCATTGTTTTCCTCTGTGGCCTGGTAAGGTTGCTCCCCCATCAGGGGGAGGTGATCGAAGAGCAGGCCAATCAGTTCATGTCAGAGACAGGCCCTGTCCCCATTACTATGGAACCCACTTGGACACTGAACTGCCATGGGCTACCTCTGTGCAGGGGTTCTAGGTTATCTCCATGCATGGTCCTTGGTTGGAGTATCAGTCTCAGAAAACACCCCTGTGCCCAGATTTTTTGGTTCTGTTGCTCTCCTTGTGGAGCTCCTGCCCTCTTCAGGTCTTAATTTTTATTATTATTTTTTTAATCAAGACTTAAAGCTAATACTGTAAATGTGATCACTGATTCTGTCATGCGTGTGCTAGTTTGCACTCCTGCTGATTGCTGGGGCTGGGCTACTGGGCTATGTGTTTCTGGATGATCTGCAGCCCTGGCTCACTACCCTGTGGTTACATTAGCTGACTATGATCTCCATTACTGATTTCGGGAGCTCTGGGCCTTCCCGCCAGTTGGCAGAGGTGTCATGCCTGGCAGGAGATCTGTGGCTATGAGTCAGGAGTTCAGAATGCCACAATCCCAAGGCTTGTGGAGCCAGAGAGTACCCGGCTCGTGTGGCCACAGCACAAGGAGACAGCGATATTTTGAGCCACAAGATGTGATTATTCCCTGCCCATGGGTGATGACCAGTCTCTGAGGCTTTGAAGAATAGGGGCACATGCATAAGTCCTCAGCCATACTGTTTCAAGCACACAGGCAAGGTCCACCTAGAGTTTTAACATTCTGACTCCCAGGCCAGAGAAATGGTAAAGTGAAGTCAGGCTGTTTGCTGCCAAGCCCTTGACTTGAGTTTGCTATCTGGGAGCCACATGGTCAGGGGACAGAACTGACCACAATTTGTCTTCTGACCTCCCACATATGCTCTGGCAGATGCCCTGCCCCCAATAATATAAAAATCTAATATATGTTTTAAACTCTGACTTATAAATTTATTAGCATGGCATTTTTATTTTTACAAAAAATCCTGTGTCAGTCAACATATGTGTGTTGTATGTATGCGTTTTTATAGGTGTGTGCTCTTGCACACATAGGTATATGTGCACGTGTGTGCATATGTAGGCTGAGGTTCACATCAGTGTATTCTTCAATGACTTGCTGACTTATTTTACGAGGTCAGATCTTCCACTACACCTAGAGCTCATGGGTTGGCCTAAGTTGCCTGGCCAATGAGATGCAGGGATCTGCCTGTCTCTGGCTCCCCATCACTGGGGCTACAGGCATGTGCCGACATGCTCAGTTTTTTACGTACCTGCTGGGGTTCCAAGCTCAGATCCCCTGCTTGCATATCAACCATTTCATCCACTGAACCATCTCCCCAGCCTCCTATACCAGCCATTTTTATCAGAGTGAAAATGTGTACCATGAGGTTATTGAACAATGACTATGGAGGGAGGGAGGGACAGACAAGAGGCAGCTGGCTACAGGTCTGCTGTTGGCTTGTATAGCTACACACTCTCTTGAGAGCCTGGGGATGACCTGTGGGCATCTTGTCAGCAGTCCTGGTTCATGAGTAGGGCTCTCAGGACCCTAAGGTTTAGCAACAAGAGGACTGGGCAGAGGCAGCAGCAGAATGACTGCAAAGCTGGCCACAGCAGGGCATGCTTCCAAGGACTGTTGGTTCTCAGGCCTCTGGTTGTTCTGCACAACAAGCCATCTCTACTCATTGGGAGCCTCAAAACCAGAATTGAAATGAGGCCTAGAAGAGAACATGTATGCCCCTGATCCATCTTCCTGGTTTTCTTCCCAGAGTTCCAAATTCCCAGAAAGAACTAGAAAGCCCTTACCCCAGGACCTTCTTTGTGTTACTTCTCTGCCTTTTAGCTTTAGATCTCTCCCTTCCTTAAAGACCAGCACTCCTTCCCGCCACAGGCCCTTTGCACATCCAGCTAGTCTCCCACTTTACCTTGTTCACATCTGCTTATCCTTAGAGTCTAGGTTTACAGCAAATTTCTCAGGCAAACCCTTCTGACCTAGAGTGGACCAGGTACCCACCACTGGGCTCTGAGCACCCCACTTCTGGTTAGCACCTTCAGTTGCTTCTTCTTGGGGAACTCTTGAGTTCCCAGGCCACACCCACAAGGCCTGAGGTTTCTGACTGCTACAGAGGGTTTTAAGTGCATGCTGGAGACCATGCACGGGGTGAGCTCAGGCTGCTTCCCTCTGTGGGACTGAAGTTCCTTATCAGTGAAAGGAGCCTGAGACTTTCTATGAATCACTGGCTGGATCGTTAGAAATCTTAGCTGCACATTATTCTGAATGGGGGAGGTTCCCTCTCACCTTCCTGCTCCAGAAGCCCCTAGCTATTTAAGCTGCATTCTGGATGGGGCGACAAAAGAGCTCCAGGCCAGGGTGGCCCTGTTGACAGCAGGTAGTGACCACCTGACCTTTCCGATTCTAGGTGAGCTGGCCCTTCCCTGCCTCTGACATTCAGTCTTCTTACTGTGTAGTCTTCATCCTTTTAAACTTTCATTCTTCCAGTCCTCAAAGGCTCCAAGGCCACTGCATTTGTTGTTGTTTCTAGGATGCAAAAGAGAGAGGTCACATATTAAAACGTGCGATCCCGTTTACCCCTTCTGATGGACTGCTGTGGACCTCAGGGCCCATCCCACTTTAGTTTTAACTTTTTCTGGGATTCCAGTGAAAACTCGGGGTTTGTCTGTGTCCAGGCCTTGAAGTTTTGAACTTGTTGTGGTCTGACGCTGAGCGAATCTGAGACCGGCCTCCCTCAGATTAGGGTTGCTAGGAGGCTGAGCTGCCAGGTCTAAGCTTGGCCTGGCTTCCTTTCTCTGCCAACAGCTCTTCCCACTTCTTCTCTTTCTGTCCTTCGGCAGCCCAAGTGCTGCTGAACGCCCCAAAGTTGCTGCAAGCCCAGCTCCAGGCCCCTCGACACCCAAAGGGAGCTCAGTTCAGGAAGCACCCGGGGTCTGCAAAGTCTTTTCCTAGGCTTCTCTTACCAGCGCTGATGGCACTGTGGTGATGTACCACCTCTTCCATCAGCTACCAGGTGCGTGCTCAGTGCGCTCAGCTGCTGGCAAAACAGGTGCCCACTTTGTCTTTGCTGAATGAAGGAAGGCACCACGAACTCCTCGCTCTACTCCAGTGCTCTCCACCAGGACCGACCTGGGTTTCGCATTTCACATCAGCGAGTGTGTGTGTCTGGTGTCTGACTCTACACTTACCCTGCATATTCGTGTTAGGGTCCAGGCCTGGAGGGCTGCAGGGACTTGGGGCCACAGAATGGTGCAGTGTTCGTTCAGGATGCCGCTGTGGGGTGTTCACTCCGGGTGCTTTCTGACAGCTGAGCTCCCTTTCTTTGTCGAGGGGCCTGGATCTGGGCTTGCAGCAACTTTGGGGCATAGAGGGTGGGGGGCATAATAAAGAGTGCTGGATGAGGTGCAGCATAGAGGTTGCAGGGTAAGAGGTGTACGGTGCAGAGTAGCGGGTGCGAGATGCACGGTGCTCAGTGTAAAGTAGAAGATGCGGGTTGCACGGTGCAGTGTGCAGGACGTCCGTCAGTTCGGGACAGTGGCCCGGGTCCCTCGAGGGACGCGGTAAGCCCGGCCCAGTGCATCCGCGCCTGGGCGGGCTGCAGCGGGCCGCCGTCCCGCCTCTCGCCGGCGCTCCCGGCCTTTCCCATCCGGCCCGTGACGCTCCGCCCGCCCCGTCCCACATGACACCGCCTCTGCCGCAAACTTTTTCCTCCCCATCCTGTCGCGGCTGGGAAGGAATGGAAGATGGCGGCCTAGGCGCAGAGTTTCCTGCCCGAGCAGCGGCGGAGGCAGCGGCGGCTCCAGGGGGCTGCGGCCCGCGCCACCATGACGCGCTGGGTCCCCACCAAGCGAGAGGAGAAGTACGGCGTGGGTGAGCAGCGCGCCGCCCCGCGCCCGCCCCGCGCGTAACTTCCCCGCCGCGGCGCCCAGCCTGTTGCCGCGCGGTGTGGAGCCCGGCCCTCCCCGGGCTAGAGCCCGCGCGGGGAACCCGGGACCCTCCGGGGCCACCGTGCTCCTCATTCCCGCGCATTCTCATTGTCCTCGTCCCGTGTGGTCCGGCGCGCGCGGGGCTCCCGGGGTCATTGTTTACGTGCGTTTTGGCTTCTTCGGGAAACTTCTGTTTGGCATCCGGGACTCCGGATGGACACTTTTCATTGTGCAGCGCTCGGATCTGAGAAGCCTCCCTTTCTCGCGTGGGGAGTGGCCGCGGCTCTGGGTCTGGGTCCGTGCCGCCTTTCCCGCCCTGGATGGTGGGGGGACACTCAGGCGCTGCTGAGTCCCTGGGTCCCTAGAAAGGGATCTCGAGGGCGGGGACCTGGTTTTGCTTCTTTGTTGCTTCCCGAGGGGGTCGAGGGAGTCGGGTTGCAAGCTTAGGTTTGACTAAGTGCACATTCCAGGGAGCCTGGCTTTCCTCAGCGGTCAGACTGTCTCTGGGTCCTGCAGACCCTGACTCTCCAAGCTAGCCTACATCAAATGTCAGCTCTGCCTAGGCCGCAGAACTCGCTGGCATTCCAGATCTCACTATTCTGTTTCCAACCTCTTCCTTTCTTTCCCTAAGGAGCTTTTGACGCCCAGCCTCACCTGAGGAGACTCTCACTGACTTGCAAGCAAGCATTTCGGGGATTTGCAAGCAGGCATTTAGGGAGCTTGCCGCCTTCCACCCTAAGGGCTGCCCTAGGGCAGCAGCTGTCTGTTCCAGGCATGCCTTCAGCACCCTCTTGCAGGCCTAGTTCATGTCCCAGCCCGCTGACTTTGGAAGCTTCCTGGAGGCTCCGGTCTACAAGTCTGTGTCCTTCCTTTGAACTCCAGTTACTTATTTCTGTAGCGTGTCAGCGATGGTCTCCATGGGTGCAGGTCTGGGGAAGCCTAGGGCCCCCTACCCAAACTCTAGGCCCACATACAGGTTTGGAGGGCTTCTCTGCTTTGGGAACACTGGGGCAGAGCTCCTACCTGGCCTGGGCAGACCATGGCAGAGCTGGGCTTTATGAGGGCCGATGGGGTGTGTAAGGAGCTAAAAAGCATGCTGGACACCTCCATCTGATGGGCCCCGTGTGGGGCGAAGGCTGTTAGAGACCCCTCTATATGTGTCCAATTTGGGATGGGGATTCTACTTGTAGGAGGACTTCAGGGTGCGGCTGCAATGGGGTTCCCTCCTGGGGTTGTCAGGCTAAAAGATCAGCTAGAAGAGGACTAGAAGCAAGCAGAAACTAGTAGCAAGATGGCCTGGAAGGAGTGAGGCAGGAGGGTCGCTCGTGCCCACAGGGGAGTCCCCTTGTAGTGGAGAAAGTTGTTGCTTGCCTTTCATCCTTGCAGCAGAAGTATCACTAGTATTGGGAGCACTCTAGGTTTGAACCCTGACAGCAGTAGGTTGACACTATCGACCAGGTGAAGCTGTCACCATGGGCTGCAGTTCTTGTGTAGGAATATCTACTTTAATTTTTGTGTACTTTTTTGAGACAGAGTTTCACTGTATAGCCATGGTTGGTCTGGTTTTATATTTACTGAGGTCTACTTGTCTCTGCCTCCTGAGTGCTAGGTTTAAGGGCATGTTCCATCACACCTGGGGAGGACTGCCCCCCCCCCTTAAAAACAAAAACTGGAAGGCAGTTTTATTGGCGCTTGAGAGAAAGAAGCAGGCAGGCTGGAGATCTCAGCAGAAGGGTGGTAGATAGGAAAGAAAACAGCTGGGAGTGATAGAGGGGGACTCAGTTCAAACTGCGCTCAGTTTGTAGCGCAGGGTGGTAGTGAGGTGTGACTACCTGTGAAGCCAGTGATGCATGCTGGGGAGGTGAAGTCAGGAGGATTAGAAGTTGAAGTCCGAGGCCAGCCTGGGCTGTGTGGTTTCTTACCTCAAACAGAAGAAGAAAAAATTGTATTTTCTAAGGGGAAAGCTAAGAAAACCTGCAGGCTTAGCAATGGAAACCCAGTGAGTTCCTTTGTTGGGTGTGGGGGCTTCACTTCAGAAAGAGAGAGGGAAGGGAGGATCTGGTGCCAGGGTGTGGTGTGGTGTGGGGTGGTGTGGTGTGGGGTGGTAGCAGAACTACATTTTACTGTAGTGTCCAGTTTCCATAGAGAGCCGGAGGCTGTCTTCAGCGAGCCTTTCGTAGTTCTGTAGTGTGGCTTTACCTGGAGAAGATGGGGGGCATTCCTATAGAGGGTCAGGAGGTTCTCCCTCCAGAGCATAAAGCAAACAGTGCAGGAGCCTGTGACCTTCCCAGTTAGGTCACACACCTTCCAGAAGGCAGTCTTGGATGTGACTTCTAACATTGTGTCTTTTGCTAATTCATTGAGCCTAAACTGTTTTGGGTAGTTGTCAGAGGAGACCCCAACATTAAAGTTATTTTTGTTGCTACTTCATAACTGTTTTTTGCTACTGTTATGAATCATAGTGTAAACATATGATATGCAGGACCCAAAGGGGTCATGACTCACTGGTTGAGAACCGCTGGTCTAGGGGATGGTTTTGTCAATACATTCTAGCAAAAGTGTGAAAGACTATCTTATGTAGGAGAAGGTAGGGCTCTGTTTCCCTTCACCAGGATGCTGCTGAGCTTGGACGTAACAAGGACTAAGAGGACACCTTGAAGATTAGAATCTCCATGGGGAGAATTCATGGAGGAAAGAAAGTGGAGGGAAGTTAAGGATGGAGGCGTGGAGGCATCCCAAACTCTCTGCATGTTGGACAGTTTGAATTGGGAGGATCTTAGTGGTTCATGGGGCAGATGCTTACTGGGAAGGATGTAATTTCTTGTATGCAGGCTGATTGGCATACAAGGGAAAGTTCCTGAAGATCCCCCGTGCTGACCTCAGCCTTCTCTTTGGTAGCCTTAACAACAGGCCTGTGTTTCCCTCCTGAGGCTCTGGTGGGTGGACTCTGCTTCCACTCCAGCCACTTGGCCCATGAATGAATCACGAGGGAGAAGGAAAATGATCAAATGCCATCTCTTTTGGAAACATGAATCACAGCTCATTGTTCAGAAGAACTTGGGGACTCTTGGAAGCATTGTTTGTAAATGAGACACTCCAGTTATTTATTTATTTTGGAAAATTGAGATGAGAGTAAATGGCTGATGTGTGGCTCCTCCCAGGGCAGGAAATGGGGGTTCCCGTGATTCATTTGGTGGGGTGCTGATTGTGAAGGCTGCCAGCTGGCTTTTTCTCCCTCTCTTGGGCTTGGTTTGGTGGGCCATGTTTAGGAACCTGGCTTATTTGTGCAGGCATAAACTTTGATTTAGCTGTCACACTAGGGGCTGGGTTAGATGGTCTTTTTCCTTCACTCCAGACCTGTCAGGTCCTGTGTCCTGGAATGAATAAGGTTTGATGGACCCTCTTTCTCAGATTTAGCATGGGCTAGAAGCACACCTGGGGACAGCGTGTTAACAGTTGTGGAAAGGGCCATAGAGGTGCACAAAGCCTGATCTCTCTACCCTGTGGATTGTGATATGCTAATAACAAAGAGAGGCTTTGCAGTGTGATTAAGCTCGTGAAGTTTGGGACGGGGTCACATGGGCTCTGGGAGCTTGGCGCTGGTATTGGCAGAAGGAGTGAGAAGAGAGATGTGTTGAATGGGAAGTCAGGTTCCAAAGCAGACTTGATGGGCTTTTGCTGGGAGACATAGGGGCTCGCTGGCAGGGACTAGACTGGGGCTCCAGGGAGCCAAGGGCTACCCGGCAGAGCAACCTCATAAAACTGTAGGGTTCTGCAAACACCCAAAACAGGTTTGGAAGTAGATTCCCCATGGATTCTCCTGGTGGGAGCCCTGCTGGCCAGCCTTCTGTTTTGAACCCAGGACCACTGGACCTCTGGCTGCAGAAGTGTGGAATTATGTGCTTAGTAAGCTTAAGGCAATCTAACTGGGGTAGTTCCTATAACAGTAGTAGAGAGCCAGAGCAGACGGTGTGGACAGGAACTTGGGCCAGGATTCCCCTGTCCTTGAACCCTGTTAGGTGCAGGGAAGATAGTGAACCCAGCATTCCTCACCCTCTGGCTTCCAGGTAGACATTTCCAGTAGGGATAGGGCATTGGTAAGGTAGGCACCTTAAATTATTCTTGGCTCTTGCTCATACAATGACCCTGAGCCTTGATATTCCCATGTGCAGAGTGGGGCTGAGCCTGCTTACTTCAGAGTCTTGCAAGGATTCATTGAGGTGATATGCTCAGAGCATGAGTGACACATGCCAACTGCTCAGTGCAAGCAACTATTGTTTTATTTTTAAGAAAACAATTATTATATTTCTGTGCATGTGCAGGCACACACACACAGAGGTTATGGTGGATATCATAGGACAGCTTGTAGGAGTTGGTTCTCTTCTTCCACTGTGTGGGTTGGGTTCCAGGGATCAAGATCAGGTCATCATACTTAGTGCCTTTCTCCCTGAACCATCTTGATGTCCTCTACTTTTATTCATTATTTAATAAGGTATAGCTTTAAAAAATGTAATGAGGAAGTTGGGCATAGAGGCACACGCCTTTGATCCCAGCACTTGGGAGGCAGAGGCAGGCAGTTTCTGTGCGTTGGAGGCCAGCCTGGTCTACATAGTGAGTTCCTGGACAATGAGAGGTACGTAGTGAGACCTAGTCTTGAAAAAGGCCAAAGAGCCAGAGAAAGAGAGAGAGAGAGAGAGAGGGAGAGAGAGAGAGAGAGAGAGAGAGAGAGAGAGAGAGAGAGAGAGAGAGAGAGAGAGGCAATGATGAGGCAGAACACTCATAGTTCTTCTTCAAAAAGTGATTTGATTTTATTTTTAAAATTTTGAGACAGAATCTCACCAAATTGCCCAGGCTGGCCTACTTTGTGGTTCAGATAAGTGATTTCTTGAAATCCTGTTTGCTCAGTGGGAAACATGGAGTGTGTTCATGTTTGCATGGTCTTTGCTTCAAAGAGTGAACCATCCAGAGAACCCTGGAGGGCAGGGGGCGGGGGAGAGAGGAGGTAGAACTCTCCGTCATCCCTAAAGTGGTGGGCAGGCTACTGCTTTGGGATAAAACATTAGATTTGATCCTAAGCAAGAAGGAATGCACACATTTTCATTCACTAGAGCTGCAGAAAAACCAAATTAGAGCACAGATTATATTTCTCCAAATCCGATTTCACTTTGAACCACAAATGTTTTAAAACTATTGTTATACTATCGTTCTAGGATATTACCTGTCAGGATTGTGTGAGGGTGTGGGCGCCGGGGTCAGTCTGGTTCTGGGTGGCTCTCACTTCTGTGGCAGTGAAGGCAGGAAACAGAGTAGGTTTGAGTTTTCTGGGTGAATTTGATGAAACGCCAGTTTTTCAGTAGTACTTCAGCTTGGCCTCCTTCCCTCCCTCCCTCCCTCCTTTTTTCCCCCTTCTCCTCTTCTGCCCTCTCTCTCCTTTTCTTCTTCTCTTTCTCTTCCTCTTTTTTCCTCCCTCCCTCCCTCCTTCTCCCTCCCTCCTTCCTCCTTCTCTCCCGCTCCCCCTCACTCTCTCCTTTCCTTCCTGTTTCTCTTTTTTTCCCTCCTTCATAAAAGTTTGTATTTGCAGGCAATATGGCCACATGCAGTCATAAATAACAACACAAAGGGATCTTTTACTTTCTCAGTTTGCTTCAAGTTTGTCTCTCACCAGGCTGGTCACAAAATCGCTGAGCTGTGGTCCCAACATGGATGCAGTCAGGCTACAGAGCATTTAGCGTCCCCAGGCCCCTCGTGGTGTCCTTTAACAACCACCTCTATCTTCATAGCACACTCCCCAAGTCCTGGCAACTGTTGGTCTCTTCTGAGGCTAGACTTCTGCATCTCAGATTGATTCCTACAATAGGCAGCTTCCAGCAGCCTTTTCTGCTCAGTGGCTTTTTGGCCTCTGGACCACCAGATTGTTGTTCCCTTCCAGTTTGCTCCTATTGATGGCTGAGTAGTGCTCTTTATGGCTCTGACACAGAAGGTTTGACTGTTCATCTGGCAAAGGATATCTGAGTTTTGGTTGTTATGGATAGAACTGATATGAACACTCATGTAAAGATTTTTTGTGTGTGAACGTTAATTTTTGCGTGTGTGTGTGTGGAGGCCAGAGGTCAATGGTGGGTGCCTTCCTCTATCACTATCTACCTTATGTTTTGAGGCAGGGTCTCTTACTAGACCTGGAACTCATCATTTTGGCTAGGCAGGCTGGCTGCTGATCTATAGGGGTCCCTGTTTCCACCCCCTCATTGGTGTACTTATAGATGTATGCCTCTGTGTCTGGCCTTTACACGGGTGCCAGGGCCCAAATTCAGGTCCTCAGGCTTGTGGTACAAGAACTAAGCCTCCTCTGCAATCCTGGGAGAACTGCCAGCCTTTACCGCACTGGCCGCACAGGCCACCTTGAGCAGCTAAGTGCTTCTTCCTGCTGGCCTTCCTCTCTTTGCTGTTGTCTCAGATCGCCCACTTTACCCAGGCTGGCTGGGGCGGCAGTCTCAGTGTGGCTGGAGTTTGTGTCTCCTCACGGGAGCCGTCTTCTGATATCTCAGTGTCATGTGTGTGTGGAGGCCAGCCTATAGCTAGCTGCCTGATGACGGAGGTTCTCCAGGGAGGGACAGCAGGAGCCAGGCCACTGAGGTGAGAAGTCATTCAGAGTGGGACCCTCAAGATGGACCAGTGACTGTACTTTCTACTTGAGGACCTGAGTTTGATGCCCTGGACGTACATAGAGGAAGGAAAGAACTGACTGCTACAGGTTGCCCTCTGACCTCCATGGGTACCATGATACATGTGCCCTTCCCCCAACTAAAATACAATAAATGTCAACCAAAAAAAAAAAAGACATATGGAAAAGGTAATACTTTATTTACCAACAGCAAGGAGAGAAATTGTTCCATGTTCCCATGGCAGGGTAGTCATTCAGTCTGCAGGGTAGTTGTTCAGTCTGCAGGGAGGGGCCGATACAGTGTGTGTGGCCAGCCTTGTAGGATCAGCATTGTTAAACCGTGCCGTGCATAACTCATCTACACTATCACTTTCCCAACTGTTTCAGTGTGCTGAGAAAGGCCTTAGGAGACCTTCTGCTCTTGTCTGCCTTCTGTTGCTGTGCTAAAGCAACTTGGGGAGGAAGGGGTTTATTTGGTTTACAGGCCACCACCCCGGGAAGCTGAGGCAGGAACTCAAGGCAGGAAGAGAAGCAGAGACAGGCTTGCTTCACCTGGCTTGCTCAGCTACTTTTCTTACGCAGCCCAGCTACCTAGGGACAGCATTGCCCACAGAGGTCTGGGCCCGTTCATGTCAACCAGCAATCAAAAAAGTGCTCCTCAGATCTGCCCACAGGCCCGTATGATGGATGTAGTTCCTCAGTTGAGAGTCCTTCTTCTAGGCAGGTGTAAGTTTGTGTCAAGTTAAGAAGCCCTAACCAGCAAAGAGGGAGGTGCTCATCAGAGTTGGCTCTTAGCCTTCATGGATTGTTGTCAACAGCCTCTTGCAGCTGATGGGGGTGTGCCCACCCCCATCAGCTGCACCCCCATGCACACAGCTTCCTAATGAGACCTTGACATCTTCAAGGCAGAGATGCCACATGCCACTGGGGCCAGCCTGTCAGCCTCTGCCACCCTTCTTTCCACCTCCCCCAAAAGTGGGGAGGGTGCCAGTGGATGTGAGGTTCTTAGGAGCTAATGTTGTGTAAGGCAGCTCGGAAGCGTGAAGGTACAAAGACTGAAAACTCTGCCATGTGTTTACGCATGCCAACATGCTGGGAAGCCCTGGGGGCTGTCATTTAGATCCATGTGCACAGTATGTATATTAGTTTACTGGGACTGCTATGACAAAGTGCCAGAGTCTGAGTGCTTTAAACGGCAGGTATGTATTTCAGCACTGTTCTTGAGCCAGAATTCTTAGGTGGGCATATCATGGCGTGTTTTTTTTGTTTTTTGTTTGTTTGTTTGTTTTTTTCCTGAGACCTGTCCGATTGGCTTGCAGACTGTCATCTTCACCCCATCCCACTGTGGTTTGCGTGCCCTAAGCTTCCCCTTTTATAATGAAGGACAATAGACCTATTGGATTGGGGCTTCTCTGGAAAACCTTACTTTAGCTCAGCCACCCAATGAATGACCTCGCTCCCCGCACACAGTTCCATCCTGGTGCTCTGTGGAAGTTCATTCAGGAGAGAATATCCCCCATACACATGTGTGTTTGAATGCCTGTCTCCCAGATAGTGGTGCTGTTTGGGGAGGCTTAGGAGGTGTGGCCATGCTGGATGAAGTACATCCCCAGAGCTGGGCTTTGAGAACAGAAGGCTTCACCCTACTTTTTGGTCTGCTTCTTCTTTGTGATTGAAGATGTGAGCTTGTCTCTCCAGCTGCCATGGCTGCCTGCTCCTGTACTTGCCACCCTGCCATTTGATGATGGACTCTGTTCTCTCTATAACCATATACAGCCCAAATAGCTCTTCTTTCTATAAATCGCCTTGGCCATGGTGTTACGTCACAGCAGCAGAAAAGTGACTAATATAGGTTCAAACTGAGGTTGTAACTTCAGCTTTCAGACTTGGGGGCTCACAACCCAGCCCACAGCAGACTCAGCTGAGTTTCCCTTGTCTTCATGGTACTTGTTCTGTTCTTTCCTGTAAGAGGGGTGTGGCAGATGAAGTGTGGGGCTTCTGTCCTTAGGTCAACCTGGAAGGCAGCAGTAAAGTTGGCACCGGACCGATGCACTCAGGCAGTTTTAGACCTGAATGAACTCTATTTGGTACGATTGTTCTTTCACATCTCATTGGGTCTGGGTGCTCACACACCCTGCTTGGATTCATTTCCGGGTTCTCAGCAGGTGTGTTTTTGTGGCAGGAGCCTAGTGTCCAGGTGCACTGGCTTCCTGAATCCCAGCTCTGCAGCCGATGGCAGGGACGGCCTTTTGTGCTGCTGCCCTCCAGGGCTGCTCACTGCCTGATTTCGCGGACAGCTCCACAGGCTGCAGTGGGAGGCTGCCCTCTTTCTCATAGGCAAACTCACAAGGCTCCCAGTGGTCCAGCACCACTGAGACATAGGGGGGCTAAAGGGGCAGGCAAAGGGCTGGTTTTGGGAAAAATAAATGACTTCAGCTTGGTGATCATTTTGAAGCCATGCTGGGCTCTTCACCCACCAAGTCGCCACAGCTGCACACAGGAGGGAATCTGGGTGCTTGCACACAGGCACCCACTCACTTTAACAGGCAGGTGGTCCTTCCAAGACGGACAAGGCGGCTTGTTAATTTTCTTTTGTGGGTGCCCATGGCACCTTAGCATGTGCTGATAACATCAAAAGGTCTCAGTTTCAGAGGCACAGAGAGCCCTGTTCTTTCTCTATTTGTTAGGTGCGTTTTGAGAGAAGGTTTTAGTCTGTAGCCTGCTGGCCTAGACCTCACTGTGCAGCCTAGGCTGACCTCAAACTCACTAAGTAGCTTAGGATGGATGCCCTTGAACTCCTGATTCTCAGACTTTCACCTCCTGAGTGCTGGGATTACAGGCTTGAGTCACCAAGCCTGTTTTTGTTTTGTTTTGTTGTTGTTTTGTAGCTTTGAGAGCTTCTCTCATGAGAGTGAGGGAAGAAGCGGGGTGAGCTTTAGATATAGTATTACAGAGATCAGGTGAGCGCTAGAGTTCTTACTGGTTGCCAGGGGACCATGAAAGTACAGGGTATAGGTGCAGCTTTAGTGTGTCACTGTTCTATGTCATGTGTCACTGGAAGTGTCCTTCAGCCTCTACTAGGCACTGTTTAAAGCTGTGATTTGCCATTACCTTGGGAGTGACACCCACAATTCATGTGCCACCCTGAGTGATTTGTTTAACCTAGTCACATTAGATAAGTTTGTAGAGAAAGGTAGCAGTCATGATTTACTTCCTTTCTGCATTTGGCCGCCAGCCGCCCTCACATACAGTGCTACATTTTTGAGCTAGGATCTCACTCTGTAACCCTGGCTAGCGTAGAACTCAATACATAGACCAGGCTGGCCTCAAGCTCACAGGGATCCTCCTGCTGCTGGCTCTACAGGGCTCTTCGCTGGCTCCGTACAATTAACATTTGCTTTATGCTGGTGTCTGTCCGGTGGCTCACAGCTCTCTTGTCAGGCACACAGCAGGTAGGTGGAGAACCGTGTGCCCAGAAGTTGGTCATCCCTTCCACCAGCTCCTGTTGACACTTATTTTCTATTAATGGGGAAGTGGATTGGGATGGGCCCTTTAGCATCACCGACCTTGACCATGAGCTGTATGCTTCCTCATCTCTATTTCTGAAACTCAACGGCAAACAGTTGTTTGCATTCCCTAGACATGGGAAAAGATGCAGCTGAGAACTGAGGCCATCTGTGGTTCCCAAGGTGCTGAGTCCAGGAAGCAAACTGCTAAGCATCTTTTCTGTATCGACCTTGCAGCTCCCGAGTGTGTCCTGGAGAGAGCACACACACCTCATCATCTGTCTGTGGCTGTGGACTTGTTTTGGTCTCAGTGGGTAGAGCACTGAAACTGGCGTGGGAGATTTGCCTGTTTTCTAACTATTGGTTTTGCCTCGTTATTTTCTGGCATCTGTGTTCTGAAGTAACTCTTATGTTTGTGATTGAGTGTGTATCAGAAAAGGCAGTCAAGTCTTGGTGAGAACCTTGAAGTAGTGTTAGACAGGCATGCTGTGAGGTGGGACACAGAGCACTGTATTGGGAGTTTAGGACTGTGTGGTCAGCCCTTGGAGCCTCAGTTCCTCACCTAGAGATGGCAAGAGCTAGAGAAGCACCTGTGCCCCTCCCCCATGTCTGGAACATTCAGGAGGAAGTACACTGCCTCCCCGAGTCATATCAACTCCCTGGAAAACACCCCATTTTGGACAATTGTTCTAAATCGGAAAATGGCATCGTGAGCTCACTTTCCCTAGTGATTCAGTATTGCATTTTATTTACCACTAGTCAGATTTCTAGTTACTGGTTGTTGTTCTGCCTTGGCTGATAGGCCTGGTGTGGAGAACTGTGCTGATGGAAAGAAAACAGTGCTTTCAGTAGCTACTTCCCTTCTTCTCTCCTTCCTCCCCTCCGTCTTCCCTGTCTTCTCTCCTCTCCCTCCTCCCCACACTCCTCCCTGTCTTCCTTCCCTTTTCTCCTCCCCTCCTTATGTTCTTTCTCCCCTTCCTCCTCCTCTTCTTTCTCCCCTCCCTTATACTCTCCTGCCCTTCCTCCTCCTTACACTCATCTCCATCTTTCTTCTCACTTTCCCGTTCTTCCCTCCCCTCTCATCACCATCTTTTCCTGGTCCTTCCCTTCTCTTCTTCCTCCCTGTTTTCCTCTCATTTTCTCTTTTCTCCTCCTCATTCTTCTGTTCTTCTCCCTTCACTACCTCATTTTTCTCTGGCTTCTTTTCCTTCTTTTCCTCTTCTCTTTTTCTCTTTCCTCTCTCCCTCCATTCCTCCCTCCCTCACTTCCTCTCTACCTTCCTTTCTTCCTTCCTTCCTTCCTTCCTTCCTTCCTTCCTTCCTTCCTTCCTTCCTTCCTTCCTTCCTTTCTTCCTTCCTTCCTCCCCTCACTTTCCGTTTGTGTCTCAGCTCTGTTTGGCACTGGTGATCCAGAGATGTCCTTCTGGGTCCCATATTCTAGCACAGATCAGATACTAGCACAGTTCCCTATCTGAACCTATCAAAGCCAATGTTGTGTCAGGAACTGGATTGTCATGATTTGTATAGACAGGTACTAACTGGTAGGTAGCTCATGTACGTTCCAGACCTCACCCTGCACAGTTCTGGGTGACACCCAGGAATCTTGTTGGGTATGTAGATCCACTGGCCATGGGGTGTGGACATGTTTGATGTAGAGACCCTGCTCTCTACTCAGGTTGAGGTTCCACCACTGGATGAATTCTCACTGGGTTCTAGAGCTTTGGGGATATGTGGGAGGCCAATAATGAACTATAGGTGTTACCTGTTTTCATGGTGGCACCCACAATCTTTCCTCTGTTCCGAGATCTGATGAGAAAGTCTTAGACTCTGGGTGGCTGCTTCGCCATGAATGCTCTTTGTGGCTTTCTTGGCCTCCTTTCCTGTACCTTTCCTGGTGCTTGCTGGGGGCTGGATTACAGCCCTGTGCTGCTCTCCTTGGCTTTGACTGTTCTTACTCTGAGCTGGGCTGTGGGGATAGCTGTGAAGAAGGTTGAGGACTCTTGTGGATGATTCTGCGTCCCCAGACCCAAGCTCCCCGAGGGGACTAGAGACAGGATGGGAGTCAGCTGGTGTGTCTCCCTTCATTTCCTTTACCAGAATCCCCTCAGGCAGAGTCTGGGGCATGGAACTCTGTGGCTGGCTCATAATCTTTACAGTCAGTCAGGAGCCAGCTGCCCCACCTGAAGAGGAGAGACCCAGCTCTTCCAGGTCTACCCACACAGGCAGCCCCACATAGCCTGTGCTACCTGCAAGAGAGAGCAAAGAAGAAACTTCTGCTGGCAGGCCCCGCAGCCTGGCTCTTCTACCCTATTCCTCTAGGGTGTCCACTCGGCTTCCCTGTTGCACACTGCTTGTGCTGAGTGTGAATAAGGGAACTTTCTACCTCAGGGAGATGCTCTGGGGCCATGGGAACTAACTCATGCCAAGCAGGGTTCTCAGCCTGGGCAGTCCTGACTTCCTAGGCTGGGTCAGTTTTTGTCACAGGAGTTTTCCTGTGGCTTGTAAGATGCTCTATAGTAGCACTTTCCATCCCTGGGCAGGAAACTCCCCCAAATGTCTCAGACATTGCAAGTGTTTCCCTGGGGCAAGAGTTGTACACTCACAAGAGTACCAACTTGTTTGCTGCTGTTTCTGCTGCTCCTGCTGCTCTTACTGGCAGGAAAATGTCTTGTGTGTGCCCTGCACCTGGTACTATGTTCTAGTTACTTCTGTCACTGTGATCAACACTAAGACCAAAAGCAAGTTGGGGAGGAAAAGGTTTATGTCATCTTACATTTCCGGTCAAAGTTCATCACTGAGGGAAGTCAGGACAGAGACAGTGAAGGAGTACAGCTTACTGGCTTGCTCATCTACCTTTCTTCACAGCTCAGGCTTACCAGTTCAGGCATGGCACTGCCCACAGCGGGCTGAGTCCTACATCATATCAGCTACCAAGAAAATGCTCCAAAGATATGTCCATGCTTTGTGCATGCTGTCACAACCCCTCTGAGTTCGTAAGATGATGTTTCCTCCACAGCTGCTAGCTCTTGCACCTTGCCTGCCACCACCACCCCATCCCTGCGCGATTTCAAAGCGGTAGTGGAATGTGTGTGTGTGTGCGTGTGTGTTATATGTTCTTTTTAGGGCTGAATATTTTGCAGTCTTTTGTTCGGTGCTCTGTGGCTAGTAACTAGTTGTGGGTCTCTGTTAATCATTCTCTGCTGCAGATACAAGTTCCCTATTTACAAAAGGTTTATTTTTGTTATTTTTAATATGTATGTGTGTATGTAGCTGGGGATGGTATATTCACATGCCTGCAGGTACCCCTGGAAAACCAAGGGCATGGGATTTATCTGTGGCAGAGTCACAGACAGTTGTGAGTTGCCTGTTGTGGATGCTGGGAACTGAATTCAGGTCCTCCGCAAGAGTGCTATGTGGTCCTAATTGCTGACCCATTTCTCCAGCCCCTAAACTTTTGTTTTTAAAATTATACTTGTTTTCATGCATGCAAGTATATGTGTGTCACTGTGTGCTGTGTGGAGGTCAGAGGGCAGCTTATGGTAATTGGTCCTTTTCCACCATGTCAATGCCGAGAAACAAACCCAGGTCTTGGGAACATTGACTTTACCCGCTGAGCTATCCCACTTGTGTGAGTTTTCTGGATGTCAGGCCTCTGATGATGTGTGGATGAGCTGGAGACCAAACAGCTGAAGTGGGGAGCCTAGAAACTCCTCCTCAGAGTTTGTTTTTTTGAGAGAGTCTCTCACCGTGCAGGTCTGGGTGGTCTGGGACTCACCATGTAGACTGGCTGTCCTGGAGAACCCTGGAATCTGTTTGCTTCTGCTTCCTGAGCGCTGGGATTAAAGGTGTGTGCCACCATGCCAGTTCCCATGCCAGGGAACTCCCAGGATTTTATTTGTAGAAATAAAAGCTCTTTCCAAGGTCCCCCCCCCCAATAATAACTTATTTTCTTTAACATAATTGACTTTACCAGGGGCAAATAATGATTTAGCAGGAGGAAAATGTAGTTATTTTTCTTCTAAATTGCCTCACTTCTATTAACTTAGCATGATTTATTTCAAGTCCTTCCTGTCTTGTATGTTTGGTTGCCCATTTCTCAAAGGTTTGAGGCATGTTGGGTTGTTCAGCCCTCATGCCAGGCCACTGCAAATCCTTGGGCCATTCTTGGGGGCAAGGGGACTGCTTTGAAAACTAGTCCGCTAAGGCTACAGAGATGGAGGACCTGGAGTCGGAGTTTCAGGGACTACCTCTCACAGGAGGGAGAAAGCTTGGCCTGTGAGCCTCAAGCTGTCTTCTGGTGTGTCTACCCACAGGCTCAGTGGTCACCTAGCTGCCCTGGCTCTGAGGAGGTTAGTGTCCTGTGGCCTGAAAAGCCACAGTGCATCTTCACAGGCTTCTTCGGCTGTCTGGATACGTTTCCCTTTGTCTTGATTTTGCAGGCTCACCCCTGTCTTCCTACCCGGCTTGCTGAAGCGAGGCTTCCCCTATGTTGTTCTCCACAGTGCCACAACACATTTCTTCTGTTCCAATCCCTATGTCCCATGTCCCATAGCCAGGGTTGAATAGATCCTTTTCTCTGTTCCCAGCGTGTGGTGTGGTCCATGCATGTAGGTGAAGGGACAGATTTCATCACAACCGCCCTGAGGCTGCAGGTGTGTGTGTGTGTGTGTATGAGTACATGACGTATGTTGCTGCTTCCAGACTGGTGTTGGGGCCCACTGAGTAGCCTAGCAGATGACCGTGACAGTGACCTCAGAGCTCCCTTCCCTCTTCTGTGTCCTGGCTGTTTGAATGAGCGAGGATACAGGTGGGTGGGGGAAGCCAGTTTTATGGCTCAGGTATTCGCTAGGTAAATTGGGGCCATCACTTGCACATTGGGGATTTATATGGGCTTAAGATTTTTTTCCTACTGTTGCTTGATACAAGGCTACTTTTCAAGTCTCTTTGGAAGAGACTTAGTAAGTAAGCGCTTAGAGAGGAGGGTGAAAGGAAGGCGGATGTAGAAGGTGGTGGCAGTTGAGTCCTGGCTCCAGCCCCAGAGTGGCTATAGTACATCTCTGGTCCCAGATGAGCTGTCAGTGAAGGCTCTGCCTCTAGCTTTTCCTGTCCCCAAATGCGATAAAAAGACAGGTATCAAAGGAGAGAATCATCTCTAAAGTGCTTTGCAGGTGCTAAACATTAAACAGCTACAAGGAACAGTTAGTTAGCAGCTTGTGTTCAAACCAAGATGGGACTCTCCTCCTGTCCAGTTCACTTGATAAGTATGCCAGACTTTCCTTACGAAGAGATAGGATCCAGGGTTCCTGGGGGCACTGATACAGTCACTGACAAATGATACTGCCGGAAAATGTTATATCTATTAGAAACAGCTTGTCAGTCAGCTGGGTGAAGCAGCACACACCTTTAATCCCAACACTCAAGAGGCAGAGGCAGCTGGATCTCTGTGGGATTGAGGCCAGCCTGGACTATAAAGCAAGTCCAGGTCAGCCAAGGCTGTACAGAGAGACCCTGTCTGAAAAAAACAAATGAACAAACAAATAAAAACCAGCTTGTCAGTTAATAAAAAAAAAATCATATATAGAATTACGGTAGGAACTAATGATTCCACCTCCCCCATGGGCATGTTTCCCATAGAAATAGTGACAGCTTAAAATGTTGATAGTGGTACTATTCTCAGTACTCAGAAGTGGACATGGGCAGCCTAAGTGTCCACCTTTGATGAGTGGTTAGTACAGTAAAATACTACTGAGTCATGAAAAGGAAAGAAGCGCCCATTCATGGCACAGTGTGGATGAACTTTGCTCACATCTTGCTAAGGGACCACAGTTAATCACAGAAGGACTTATATTGCAGGATTCTGCTGATCTAAGTTATTTACAACTGGCAAATCCAGAGGGGGGAGCAGTTTAGTGGTTGCCTGGGGCTGGAGGAGGGGGAAGTAATTGCTTAACAGTCCTTTTCCTCTTACAGGAATGAAGTTATTTTAGAAGTAGGTGGAGGTGAAGGAGGCCCACAATATTGTAAACTTCTGATTAGTAACAACCCCTGACACAGGGAATGATGCCACCCATGGTGGGCAGGTCTTCCCGTACCAGTTAAGGCAATCAAGATAATCCCCCACAGGCAAGCCCAGGGGCCTGTACCCAGATTCTAGGATTTTTTTCGCTGACAGTTAACACATCACAATCTCTATTGGAGGCCTCCCCAAGAGGCCTTCTTCAGCCTCTTTGATCACCTTCCCCTGAGGGTGTATGTGTGTGGGGGCAGCCTTACCAGGCCACAGAGAAAGACTATGCAGACAGTCCTGATGAGACCTGATAGGCTAGGGTCAGAGGGAAGGGGAGGAGGACTTCCCCTATTAGTGGACTAGGGGAGGGGCATGGGAGGAGAAGAGGGAGGGAGGGCAGGATTGTGAGAGGGCAAGAGAGGGGCTGAGGGAGGGGGCTACAGTTAGGATACAAAGTGAATACATTGTAATAAATTTTAAAATGTCTAAAAAAAAAAAAAAAGAGTTGTCTTTCTTTTGCCGTGTGAGGACTTAGCACAGAGGAGACATCTGTGAACCAGACACAGGCGTTCACCACATATCAAAAATGCTAATGCTTTCATCTTGGACTTCCAGCTTCCACAACTATGATGTATTCCTGTCGCTGACTGATATAGCAGCCAGAACAGGCTACAGAACACCATGCCATGTGTAAGAAGAAGCAGGGGGAAAAGCAGGAGGATCTCCGGCCCTTTTGTTTTATTTTATTTATTTTATGTGCCGTGGTATTTTATGTGCATGTCTGCCTGTGTGACAGGTCCCCTGGAACTCTGAGTTACAGACAGTTGTAGGCAGCTTTGTGGGTTCTGGGAATTGAACCTGGGTCCTCTGGAAGAGCAACTGGTGCTCTTAACCGCTGAGCCATCTCTCCAGCCCCTCTTCAGCCCTTTTAGGCAGCAGGAAGCTTGCTCATCTCTCTGGCTGTGGTCATGCAGGGTGCAGGTGTAGCTGAGCTGCTCTGTCTCTGGAAACCCCTGTTTAGAGCCATAGGCAAGGCAAGAGGACCTTGCAGTGCCAGAGTTTGGGCATGGGTGGTATAAGTGGAGTGCAAGATTTTCAAAAGTAAGGGGACAGAAACCCAGCCCTTCAGAGTCTCCCACTCTTGAGCCCTGCTGCTCTAGATGAACTAAAAGCAAAAGTCTCCATTTGCAGTTTTTGTGTAACTGGCATTTGACTGCGGGGACCAGATGTGGTCAAGGGCTCTAAGGCATTTGTCTGCACAGCGTCTCCCTTTGATTTCTGTGATTTATAGGCAGGAATGTCAAGGTGGGATTAGCATGGAACGAGCCTTCAGAGTGAGAAATCACAGTGCCCGGAGATGAAGGATTGTGTGGACGTGTTTCTTAAGGACAAAGGTTGAGTGATGGTGGCACACGGGGCACAGCTCGGGGCTTGTGTTGGTGAGTACCCCGGTGTTATTTGCAAAACCAGCCGCTCCCCTGTGAACATGGCCAGCGGCTTTGTGATTTGCTTTGAGATCTGTCTGTTTAAATTTTATTTTGTGCTTTTTGCCATTTTGTAAAATTTTTACCGGAAGGCTGTGGAGGCAGCCCAGTAGACAAGAGTATTTGTTGTAAGTACAGAAGACGTGAGTTCAAATCCTAAGTGCCGGCACAAGAGCTAGCCAGGCCCTGGGACTGTGGCATTGATGTAGGGGTGGAGGGTAGAATCAGATCTCTGCAGCTTGGTGGTCATTAGCCTGGCTGCTCAGTGAGAAACCCGTCCTCGAATTAAAGAAGACAGAGTGGAGAGAAATACAGGCAAACAGCTGATGTCCTCTTCTGTCCTCCTGATGTCCTTTTATTTTTATTTATTTCCACTTGTTACACACACTGGCGTGCGCCTCCACATGCATATGTACATCACACACACATACACACACACATACATGCATGTTGGAATCAGGTAGACTCCTTGGCAGTTTCCAGGCCCATTTCTTCTTGCTGTTTCCTTCTACCCAAGGCTGGCTGGATACACTTCTAAACACCCAGATTTGCAGAATTGCCATCTCCTCTCTTAACCTGGTATTTGTTTACCTCTGATCAACTGCAGTCTGAAAATGGCAAATGGAAAATTCCAGAGATGAATGATTCATGTTTTAAATAATTGAGTACTATCTATCGCTGTAATTGTTCTATTATTAGTCACGGTTGCTGCTCTCTTCCTGGGCTGGCTTTGTAATTGAACTTGATCATATGTGCATGCGTGTGTGTGTGTGTGTGTGTGTGTGTGCGTGCAGGAGAAATACCATCCATGTGTAGCTTGGTACTCTATGCTTTCTGACATCCAGTGGGTCATGGCTCACATGCCTGTTGATGAGTGTGGACTGCTGTGAATGTGTGTGTGTGTGGGGGAGGAGGTGGGTGCCTCTGCTCAGGGATCCTGGACCAGGGTGCACCTGGCAGCCAGTTGGAGCCCCGGACTTGGAGTGTCAGAGGATTTTTCTCTAAAGTGGGAGAGCTTGAGGGTTTCTGCTGTTCTTTAAAAAAATTATTGTTACATTGTATTTAATTTATGTGTGTATGAGGGCTACATGTGCTTGCCATATTATTCGTTTGGTGGTAAACACCATGTGGGCTCTGGGGGACGGGTGGTGGTGGTCGAACTCTAGTTACCAGGCTTGGATGCAGGTGGATCTACCTGCCAAGTTATCTCGAGGGCCCTGACCTCTTTTTTTAAAGAGGAAGGGAGGTTAGGAAATATCCACCTTGTCCAGGCCATGTGACTTTTGATTTTGAGGTGAAATTTTTCTGTCTGGGCAACGCTGAGTGAGGTGTGAGGATCCTCTGCCTATAGAAAGTGAAGGAGAAACGGAGGAATGATGGGTGGCCACGTGTACGTGGCTAACCATCCCTGACTCTACAATAGGAAGCCATCTGGGCATCCACAGAGAGCCTGTGGCTGAGAAGTGCCCTGCGTGATTTTAGTTAATATTTTAATTAATTAAAATAAAAAACCAGTTAATTAATCTGTTTTTTTTTTCCGATACAGGGTCTCTCTATGTAGACCTGGCTGCCCTGGACTCGCTTTGTAGACCAGGTTGGCCTGTAACTCATAGACATCTGTCTGCCTCTGCCTCCTTGAGTGCTGGGATTACAGGTGCCCGGCTATTTTATTTTATTTTTATGTATGTATACATATATGAGTATGTGTATGTAGTGTATGTGCACATGTGTGTACACTTATGCATGCCCATAGATAACAGGAGAATGTCAGATGTCTGCTTTGTCACTGTCCTTTATTCTCTTGAGACACTGAACTGGAGCTAGGCTTGCAGCCCACAAGCCTTGTCTGCTACTTACAGCGCTGGGGTTACAGGCGTGTATGGCCATGCCTGGCTTTTCACACAGGTAGCTGCTGGGGTTTCAAACTCAGGTCCTCATGATTGCATAGCAAATACTCTTATTTGCTGAGCTCCACCCAGGCCTTGAGCCCTTGCTCTGGTGAGCCTGAAAGGGCTAGGAAGGGCTTCTTCAAGCCAGTGCTGATTTGGAGTCTGAAATGAGTGAGGCCAGTGTGAGCGGCATCTGGGAGGTGATCAGGGGTGTAGGATCTTGTGGCTGACAGGAGTTGGGGGAGGGAACTATGCCCTTTGATGGGCTCATCTCATGGTGTGGTGAGCTGCGGTTTAGTTAATCGTGATAGTTGGGGTCTGGGGACCATGGGCCTTGAAACTGTAAGAAAGATCTAGAAGCCAAATCCCTGGTGGCTCTTGGTTAAATTTGAAGCCCTGGTGTGTGACTTGGGCCTGGCCAGGTTAGCTCTGTGAGCCTCTGTTAGCATTTGTGTAAGCAGAGATGGACAGCCCCTGCCTCCTAGGGTAAGAGAGATGACAGGAGCTCAGCATATATTTAACCCTGCTTGTTGCTTGCTATCCACCTGCACATGGAATGCCATCCCCGAATAAAGAAGTCTGAGAGTTGTTCTCCCATGACAAAGCCATCTAAGTTTTCTCATGTTAAAAAAAAAAAAAAGCCAAAAACCCCAAGAATACTAGAGAGCTGTTAAGTAGAATCATCAGATTTCCATCTAAATTACTTGATGTTTGTTCTCATTCTAAAACTACTTACATGCTCTAGTCTGAATTGAGATTTCTAGGAAAAGTAGACAAAAGGAAAAAGATTGAACCTTAAAAGCATTTTCTCATAATCATTTGCATATATTTGCATATCAACTTGAGGGAAAACATAGCTACTTAAGCTTGGGTCCCATGGCTGTAACATTTCATAAATATTATGTGATAGAAGGCGGTGCATTTTACAATTTAAACTGTGACCCTCAACCCCCTTCAAAAGGGTTAAAGTCCTAACTAAATGTCCTGGGATGTGACCTAGTTTGGTATAGGGTCATTATTGTGAGTTAGTATGAGGTCGTGCTGGAGTATGTAGGTCTTTCAGCTAATGGCACTTTGTCCTAATGTGAAGAACAAGATGGCCACCGATGAGCAGAGAAAAAGTAGAGTTTTACTGTCAAAGCCTGGAAGGAATGAGGAAGGCCTATAGAGTATCCAGAACTACCAGGAGCTGGAAGGCTAAAGGAGGGGACTCTTGTCAAGACTTGGAGCATAGCCTGGCTGATCCCTGCTCCAAAGCTGTGTGAGAAAACGTTTCTGCTATAAATGCCCATGATTGTGGTACTTGGTTATGGAGCTGCAGAGAGCGAGTGCAGAGATGCAGTCAGAACACAGGAAGACTTGGCCATTTGGAAGGAGAGACTCATGAAGAAATAAGAAAAGAACCCAGCGTGGTGGTCTGAATGAGAATGCACCCATAGGCTCATGATTCTTGGTCCCCAGTTGGTAGAACTATTTGGGAAGGAATGGGAGGTGTGGCCAAGCTGGAGGGAGGTGTGTCAGCGGGGCTGCGCTTTGAGGTTTCTAAAGCCCTAGCCATTTCCAGTTAGCTCTTTCTGCCTTGTGGTGTGTCTTAAGATGCTAGCTCTCAGCTGCTTCTCTGGTACCATGCCAGCCCGCCCTTCTGCTATGCTCCCTGCCATGATGTTCATGGGTTCTTAATTTTTCTGGAACCGTGAGTCCTAAGGAAGTGCTTTCTTTTGTGCCTTGGTCATGCTGTTTTGTCATAGCAATAGAAAGGTAACTAAGGCATGCAATGGAGACAGTCATTAGATGCAGGATAAAGCCAGAGTCAGAGGAAGGATGCAGAGCCTCCAGAGACTTTAGGGATCTAGAGCATGACGGGATTTCTTTAGGGCCACACCTTGGGCACCTGTATGGTGGATTTCTGTGTTCGGGGCTGGTGATGGGCTCTGCTCCTGGGGCCTCTCGCAGCTGGACCTGTAAACTTCCACATCTCAACTCCTCTCCTCATCTCATCACCTGTCTCGGACTGATGAGTAAACAGGCACAGAGGTGTTACATTCAGGCTGTCTTAGTTCACTTGACCATCGTGTTGACATAGCCAAGGCTGAGGGAGTCTCAGTTGAAGGATTGCCAGAGATCAGATTGGCTTATGGCCCTGTCTGTGGGGGGAATTGCCTTGATTATTCATTGATGTCGGAGGGCCCAGACCAGTGTGGATGGTACCGTCTTCAGGCAGGTGGTCTTGGGTTGTGCAGAAAGGTAGCTAAGCATGAGCTTCAAGCAAGCTAGGCAGCAGCGCTCCTCGCTGCTTTCTGCTTAAAGTTTCTGCCTGACTTCCGGCTCTGACTTCCCTCAGTGGTGGGCTGTGACCTGGAAATGTAAGCCAAATTCTTTGCCTCCCCTTAGTCGCGTTTGGTTTAAGTGTTTTGTCAGCAACAGAAAGGAGACAAGAACACTGTCTCTTTGAATCATGTTTTTAGAAGAGAGTGGTGAGAGTTTTGATGTAGCCTCCATTGTGGGGTGGTGATAATGTAAGCAGATTCCAGGACCAACTTACAGTGTTCTTCACTTTGGATTTGATGACAAGTCTCGGTGAATGGGAGATCACTAACCACAGTCTCCTCAAGGGGCAGGCTTTGTAGATTATTCTTGCAACGTTAACTGTTTGGTAGAGGACTGGATGATCTGTCTTTTGCTTCCAGAGAATATTCTGATCTCTTTTCCTTTCTAGATTTATTTATTCAATTAAAATATTTATTTATTTAATTTTAAATGTATCTGTGTATACCTGAATGTATGTTCTGGTAAAAGTAAACAGGGTTGTGAGCTACAGTGTGTGTGTTGGGAACAGAACCTCTGTCCTCTTCAGGTTTATTTGTTTTATGTTTATGAGTGTTTCGCCTGCAGAGATCAGAAGAGGGCATCAGATCTCTTGGAACTGAGTTACTATGGGTGCTGGGAATGAAGCCTGTGCTTTCCGCAAGAGCTACCAGTGCTGTTGAGCACAGAGGGATCTCTACAAGCTCCTTCGAGTTTCTTCATTCAGCCCTTCACATGTCCCTTCAGCCAGCACTGAATTATACCTGCCAACATGGCAAGGGCAAGGCTAGCTTGGTGTCTGCCTGGGAGCATTGGCTGCTGTGCAGAGATGAACCTGGGACCAGGCAGTTTTAGTGCTGAGGTGAGTGTTCTCAGGAAAGGTCCCTGTGCCACAGGGTGCAACAGAGCCAGTCTTGTTAGAGTGGAGGGGCTGATGGGAGGTTCTCCCCAGCAGAGGTAAGTAAGGACCGAGGCTCATTGGGGGAGGGAGAAAAGCTAAAAACAAACAGCCCCTGAAGGGACTGGGGAGGTAGTTCAGTTGGCAAAGTAATTGCTGCATACAAGCCTGAGGACCTGAGTTAGAAACTGTTGAACCCACATTTAAAAATAAAGTGGTGTGTTGGCACGTGTCTGTGAGCCCAGTGCTGGGGAGGCAGAGACTGTGGATCCGGACCTCACTGGCTGGCCAGCCTGTCTCATCTGGTGAGCCTCAGGCCAGTGGGAGAACCTGTTGCAAAGGAGAAGTGGATGGCAGCTGAGAAACAGCTGCTAATGTAATGTAAGCAGATTCCAAGGCCTTGTCATCTGGCCTCCATGTGCATGTACACATACACACACACACGTCACATTCATACACACATGCCACACATATATACCACACGCATATACCCCGTATACACCACACATACACATGAGATATTTACCAGGTGCAGAATAAAACCCAAACCAGAGGAAGGGCCCAGAATGTTCAGAGGCTAGAGGGCTGGAGGGGGAGGGCTGGCTGATGGAACCCATTTTCTTGGGGTCATGCTTTGGGCTTCAGTGCGATCAATTGCTGTGTTCAGGACTGGTGGTGGGCTGTGCTCCCAAGGGGCCTCATGCAGCTGGACTTGTCAATTTGCTCAGCGTTATTAAGGCTCCAGATCCCAATTTACCAGAAAATAAGGAGGACTGCTTCCTGCTTTTCATTTATAAGCATCTTTTTGCTCAGTTGCTGGGTGACGCCCTGGCCCTCTGTTGAGTCTAGACGGGTATTGTGGGTGAGTGTTTAATCAGGGCTGGGTGTTGGTGTTCAGTCTCTGGAGGCATTTATATGTATTGTGTGAGGACAAGTTCTTGGTCCAGGGGGATTCTGGGAAGTATATTCAAACACAAGACAGGTCTTGTTTTCGGTACTAGGCCACTTCTCAGCCATAGATTGCTCAGATGTAGGTAGAAATCTATAGAAGCTGATTTGCATTGGAATTGACTCTGCATCCCATTGCCAAGTCCTGTAATGGACTATGTGGCCGCTGGAGTGGCCTGGTATCCCGAGGGCTCCAAGACTGTTTGCGGGCGAGCTGATGAGTCCTGGCAGTACTCTGCTGGTTGTATCATCTCTGATATTTACTGCACCCATCATCAGCAGACTATAGAGGAGATAGCCATTGCTACCCTGTGGAGCTGTCATGAGGATTAAATGCCAACACAGGAGACATTAAGATTTATTGGACTTTCCATGCTATGGACTAGTATGAAAATGGATCTTACAGGTTGACAGTGACAAGGCTGAGCATGCAAGGTATTGTTCTTGGCTCAAGTCAGGGACTCGAGGGCTCCTATAAGTGAGGGGCTGCCTGGGACAGCTTCCCCACAGGGTCTCTGATGGAATTGGGAGGATGATGAAGACATGAGGAAAGCAAAGGTGGGTAATGATGGCAGGAGACTGTGATGCTGCTGCCCAGACTCAGGCATTGGATGCTGGGAGAGAGAACAAATGGGGGACAGGCAGGGCAAAGTGCAGTGAAACAGGCAGGCAGCCTAGAAGGGGCTCAATGGCTCAGCTCTAAGTTTTTGGCTCATTTGCACTTTCCAAATAAATGCATTGGGTTTCACCTCACAACTAGCCATTGTGAGGAAGCGGTCCAGTGGCATTTGCTGCATTTAGAGGCTGTGTGGCTGTGACTGTGTGTACTGTCAAACCCCATATTTAAGGAGGTCAATCTTCCTTCTTTGTTTTCCCGCTTTATTTGTTAGGAACTTGCAGTCAGACCCGGAGCTTACTGATGTGGTCAGTTTCTGTAGTCAGTGCGCTCTGCAGGTCCCGGTGTCTTTCCTCTCGGGCTGGAATGGCAGGTAGGCTGGCAGGCCCGTCTGGCCTTTTCAACGGTTCTGGAGATCTGAGCTCTGGTCCTCACACTTGTGGTGTACGCCCGTGACCGTTGACCCGGCTCCAGAGCCCGACACTCTGAATCCTTCGAAGGCATGCAAGCCTGTGTTGTCTGCTTGCTTTAACTTGTCATTTTTTTTTTTTTTTTGAGGCTCATCCATCTTGGATAATGTGTCAGCACTTCCTTTATATGGCCAAGTTGTATTCCACTCTATGGATAAATTCCCCATGTATTTCAGATGCCAATGGACACTGGTTTGTTTATGTCCTCAGGCTAATTTAACCTAGCCTTGCCTTGACCATTCCTGTGTAAGTATTGTCTTGGCCATGTATTTAGTTCTTTTGGAGGTAGGCTGGGCGTGGCCATGCACATCAGGTTGCAGCCCTCTCCCTGTCTTCCCTGAGGCAGAGGCAGCCCTCCCTGGCTACTCTCCATAGCTGGTTCTTCCCTACCCACGCTCTCATGCTTATTCAGGGAAGGATGAGCCCTTTCTCTGCCTCCTTGCGAACCAGGACTCAGGCAGTAGTGATTCTGAGCTCACTATTGAGGCTAGAAAAGTAGAGAGGCCTAGCCTGGGGGTGGGAAGGAGTGTCCTTGGCAAAAGGTGCTGGGCTCAAACCAAGGACCCCGGTTCCCAGGGTTCTGGACCCTGCACCTTCTGGTTTATGCTCTCAGCTCTGTATACGGGCTCTTTGCAGGGGCGAGGGCAGGGGACCTAGAGAGAATCTGCCTCTGTCCCTTGCTTCCTACTTGGCTGCTGTTGTGATCCTGTCATTGCACTTGACCCTTGGCTTGTGACAGCATCACAGAGGCCTTGTTTTCCTGGCATGCCATTTTTGCCTGTGTCTAAATTCCCCTCTCTTCAGAACACTGTGAAAGGAGGTGCTCCAACTCATGCTTCCTCCCAAAGGCCCTTTGAGGTTTCGAAAGCTGTATGCGGGCGAGGCATTTGCTTCTAAATCTAACCTTTTTTTTTTTTTTCCCTGCCTGAGTTAACAGGAAGTTTGCTCTGAATTACACATGCATGTCTGATGGGATGATGGCTGACTGTGGGTATTCGGGGCCACTCTTGGTGACTTGCCTTGCTTAAGAGTTTTGGCTTAGTTTGATGGGAATTGACTGAGAATAAAGCAGTTCTGGATGGAGGAGAGGCACACCACTGTTCTGCTCATTCTTTCAAATCACAGTGAGATCACAGAAGAATCTGGGGCACTCCACACTCAATATTCATTTCCAATGTGTCTATGCTAGGGAACAAACTCTTCAGCCCAAATAAATCAGAGTGCCTCCCTCTGTGGCAGGCAGGCTGTGTGTAATTAGTTTATCAGGGAAAATTTGACTAGTATTGACGGGAAGTGAGGTTGGGATAGCAAGTGGCAATGGCTAACTATCTTATCAGGGAAACCAAAAGTGTCTATCGAATTACAGTGATTCTGTTATATTGCTAGGCCACTCCATCAAGTTAATCCTCCTGAGGATGATTAGGCACAACCATAAATGCATAGATACGAGGAGGCATCCAGCAGATGGATGCACAGACAAAGTAATTATGAGCCGGACATTTACATTTTTTCCATCACAGTGTTTCAGGGACCTACTGGTCCAGGGTGATCTGCCTGTTGTCGTCTGGAAAGATGACATTGCAAACTTGGATTTCATCTTCCCTGTGAACTTAGCCAGGGCATTAGACTGCCAGAGACTCCTAGGGGACTCCGTGTTGTGATAGTGTCCGGTGGGTAGAGGAAATGCCTTTGGTTACTTTTGCATCACTCTTCTGTAATTCTGAAAAAGCTGTGGTGTTTGGATCTGCTGTTAGGATTTGAATCAGATGGATGTCCCCAAGAAGCTCATGGCTTGCCCCTGGCAGAGTGATTCTGTGAGGCCTTTTAGGAGGTGTGTTCTAGAGGGCAGACGCAGATCCCCAGTTCCCTGGTTCTTCCTCGTCTGCTGGGATGCGAGCAGCTGTCCTCTGCCCTGTCCTTTGGACACAGTGATGCTCTGCTGTAGTACCATGGCTGAGCAGCTGTGGACGGTGCTCTGCCAGTGAGGCAAGGCTAACATTTCCTAAGGGAACAGCACAGTTCAGGCAGTTTGTAAAGAAAAGTTACTACTTCTCTGGGTCTGGAGGTTGTGAAGTCCATTAACAAAGGACTACGAATGGGACTTGTGATGCCATGGTGAGAGACAGTGCATGTGTGTGCTCAGGGGTCTCTTCCTCTGAAGACACTGATGCCTGGAGCCCTCATGACCCCACCTAACCCTCACTGTCTCCTGTAGCTCAGCCTTCCAATCCCACCAGCCCATCAGTGAGGAGATTGTTTCTGTGAACTTTGGAGAACTCATCCAAAACCAACCCTGAAGGTAAACTTCAGCTCGCTGGAGACAAGCTCCTCCATGCTCACCTCTCAGGACTTAAAAGCTCACCATGCTCTCAGCCCATCCTTCCTCTGGTGCTTAGACCTCTCTAGACAAAGCAGCCTCAAAGACCTGTTGGAAGGGATCTTCCAAAAGAATACACAAAAGGATCTATTTGTGCACTGAAGTCCTGAAGAGATATTGCTGTACCCCGTGATTGCTTGCGTCAACTCTGATGCCGTGTGTCTTTGTGTGTGTGGTGTATAGGTGTGCATATACCTAGCATGTGTATACTGACACTAGTGTGTCTTGTGTATGCTCACAGGTCAGAGTTCAGTGTCGGATTTCTTTCCCTGTTGCTTTCCACTTTGGTTTTCTGAGATAGTGTCTCTCACTGAACCTCACTCACTGAATCCTTCTGTCCCTGACCCTGCAGTTCGGAGACTAAAGCCTTTTTGCATTAGGGCTGATGTAGAATTTAAATCTGCACTCTTGCTCTGCACCTTACTGACTCAGCCATCTTTCCAGGCCCCTGAATCAGCCTTTAAAAAAATTACTTTTAGTTGTGTATGCATGTAAGCATAGCCTGGGGAGGCTAGAAGAGAATCTCAGATCCTTTGGAGCTAGAGCAAGAAGTGGTCGTGAGCTTTATGACTTGGGTGCTGGGAACTGAACTCAGGTCCTCTGGAAGACCAGGAAGCTCTTACCTGCAAGCCCTACTTGGCGCATCTTCCAGAACACAAAAATAAAAACAAATGAGTGAGCAGCCCAACAACTACAGAAGTCCCCCAAGAGCCTCGATCAGATTGTGACCATGGATTCTCCCCTTCTAGATAACGTGTGATTGCCCCTTTCTGGAATGTTCTCGAGTCACCTTTCCAGGTGGGCTGGCTGGGAGCCTGGCGCGCTGTCAGCCTCACCTCAGCTGTGAGTCCCGAGAGGTGAGCGTGGAGGAGCGTGTCTCCCGCAGGCTTGGGTGGGAGCGGAGTGCGTTCAGGTATGGGCGGATGGGTTGTGTGCTAAGACAGCAGGACTAGATCTCAAAAGACAGGAGAGCACTGGAAGAGAAGCGGAATGGATGGAGCTCCTAATTCCGAGCTGCAGGAAGCTGCCTTAAGGGGACGAGCCAGCCTCCAGGGAGCAGCATCTGGGAAACGGGGGCCTTTAGGGAGGCAAGGAGTCTTGATGGGGCTTACTTGTACTGTAAATACACTCCACATTACAAAATTTCATCAAAAGATAACGATGATCCATCCCTTGGGGATGATTCTAAGGGAAAGTAGGGGCAGTTCCCTGATTGCTCTGGCTGGGCCCTTGTTTACAAGGCGCTTCTACAAAGCACTTACAGAGACAATATGTTTCACGGCCTTAATATAGATTGCTTTGGTTTTCCCCAGCTCTTGTGATTTTAATTACCATTTAAAAAATAATGATTTCCTTTTCTTGGTCACTGAAAGATGATCACTAAAAATGAACCAATAAAATGTTTAAGACGTCCTTGAACCTGCTGTTGTGCTTTCTTTGGAAGGCTGATTTTCCTGTGGTCAAGAGTATATACCAGGGACCAGACTGCCTGGGGTCACCTCCCAGATATGGCATGTATTTGGGGTTGGGTCACTTCTGCGTGCCTTAGTTTGTTCCCCTGTGAAAGGAGGATAGTAATAGGAGTTGTGACCTGGGTGGTGTGTTGTTCGCACGGGCTGGCATCTGCAGGCATCTCATAAGCATTGTGTCCGCCTGTAGTTATTTAATGGGCTTGGCTAAATGCACAGTTTTAATTACTTTTATCCTCTTTGTGAGAAGGTACTTGACAAGAAGTAGTTAAGGCAGGAGAGATGTTTTGGCTCATAGTATCAGGGGATAGAAACTGCCAGCATGGTGGGAGAGGGCGGTAGGCAACTGGCATGGGTCTGCTCATGGTGGTAGAGGGTGAGACAGGTGCTCACATCTTGGAGGACCAGGAGTCAGAGACCTTGGGCTGGAACCAGAAGTAGATAGGCCCTGTAAGGCCTACCCTCAGTGACCCACATCTGCGAAGTAGGCCATAGTCCCATATGGTCCATGAGCTCCTGAAACAGCATCATAACTGGAGGCCGGGTATTCATATATGGGCATCTATGGGGTACAGGTCACATTCGGTGCCTACTTACCAAGTGGGAAACAGTGCTGAGTGGTGAGTGGAGGAGGGATTGCCAGAGAAGGACCTCAGAAACAGCAGCAGTTAGTAGGTGCTTTAAAAAGTAGATCTGAGTTCATGATATGGAGAAGCCCAGGCCAAAGTGGCCTCAGCTTATCTGAAGGTCCTAAAGGTGTGAAGGTGTGAGAGTGTGCCTGACACCTAGCTTAGTTGAAATGACCAGATAGTCAGCAGCCAGGAGCCGAGCGGGGTCTTTTTTAAGTGTTTTAAGACCTGCTATCTTAGCACTGCAGAGGCTGAGAACCCAATAGCTGTCTCAGCAGTCCCTATCTCACACTGAAGGCCTGGAGGATTCCTGGAGAGCCACTGGTCTGCAGTCCATGGTGGAAGCCAGAAGAAGCTGGCTTCTTATATCAGGGAAGGAACATAGGAGCAGCAGCAGCAGTGGCAGCAGTAGAGTAGATAGATTCACCAGCTGGATGGGAAGGCAAGCAGGCAAAAAGCAAGGCTTTTCCCTTGAACCACCTTTTATCTGGCTATCACAGGAAGGTGCTGCCCAAATTTAGTGTTGAGTCTTTCCCACGTCAAATAACCTGATAAAATTCCTCACAGCTGTGCCCAGGAGACTGTTTCTTAGTGGATTCAAGATCCAATCAGGTTGACAACCAGGATCAACCATCACAGGAAAGACCCCGTGGGAGGCAGGCAGATAAGAAGAGGGACTGATGGGCAGCTGTGGCTGCAGCAGTGTCCAGCAGTGAGTCCAGTGCAATTAGTTGAGGGTGAGTTGACATGTGGTGAGGGAGGTGTCCAGTTGTGGAGAGAGATGACCCTGATTTCCCAGCCCAAGCACAGGCCTTGCCATGTGGCTGAGAAGCAAGTCTTTGCTGCCAGCTCCTGGACCAAGTTGTGGGATTCTGGAACAGCTTACAGAGTTGGGTGTCCACAAGTAGATAGTGACAGTTTTGTAGATGTGACTTGGGTGGGAGGAGTTGGAAGAAGAGATACAACTAAGGGATATTGTAGGCGCTGGTTTTCCAAATGCTGCTTTATATGGGGGTTCCTTAAAACTTATTCCTTCCTTCCAACCCTCCTAACCCCAGGTAGGGAAGAAAGAAGGTTGTAAGGGAAAGGGGACATAGCCCTCTTTACTTCTTGCTGTGTAGTGTTGTAGGATTCTTTAGGGGGCAATACCAATATCCATTGTCAGGAAATCCAAAAATCCAGGAACCAGCAAGCCAGCAAGCGCAGCAAGCAGTTCTCCTCCAAGCCTTCACCCCGTCTTCCTGTGGGCTATCATATTTATAACCCTCAAAGTCCTCAGAATTCGGCTAATTCCAGCTGGCAAAGAGCCCCTCTCATGAGGCAAAGAGCCTGCTGCTGTGGACAATCTGAATTGGCCTTATATCCCACACCTGGGATTAAAACAAAACCATGCTTACATCCACAACATTTCCTCCTTTCTGTTTTTTTTGTAATTGGCTTTTTCTCTGGCATTAATAAACTATGTACAATAGGATATGGAGTCAGGACCTGGGCAGGACAGAGGAGGAGGGAGCACAGTGTGGCTGTCCAGTGTGGACACCCAGGAAGACCCTGCAGAAAGAGAGAATCTGCACGAGACAATCTGTGCTTAGGTGGCCTTTGGGTATGTCTTGGTGGCCTGGTGGCCTAGCCCCAGTGGCCTCAGAGGTTAGAGTATGTTCTATCTGTGTGTGGCTACGGGGAGATAGATACAGGGGTAGAGGAGCACTGGGGCGTGGAGTGGGGAAAGCAGAACTTAATCCCAGCGCTGGAAGCATTTCTCCGCTGCTGTGTTACAGGGGGCACCAAAGCCCTGTGGCTGGAATCTGTTTGTATCTTAGTGTCTGAGGCAGCAGGCTCGCTGTGGCTCTCCTGTGGGCTGTGCTGTAGGTGCCAGGCTCAGATCACCAGCCATTCCCTGCTGCAGGATGGCCTTCTGCATCACAAGGCTACCTGTGGTTTTTGCCATGTGGGCCTCTCCGCAGCTCATGGCTGGCCTTGCCAAAACTAGCAAGTGGGTTGAGGGTAGGGGTAGACACGAATACTGAGAACATACAGGGCAGCAATTGGTCCTTCTGTGACCCACGGCTGTCAGCTGCTGTATTGGCTAGGGGGACCCACACTGACTGGGAGAGACTGGGAGAAACAGCAGGAGGTGGGTGTCTTTGGTAGTCAGCCTGGAAGCTCATTCATCCTAGTCTCTGAGGCTTGTCTTGTGTTTCCCTGCTGGGGTATCCCTGGATACCTGCCCCCTCCAGCTGTGTTGGGTGTCTGGTTCCCAGGACAAAGTGCACGATACAGGGATGAGGCAGGTAACATGTTGGGGTCCTGTTAGAAATGGGGTTGTGGACTCTGGCCTGAGTGTCAACAGATTCTGTGATTGTAAGGCAGAAGCTCCTTCTAGGGGGGAAAACCCAGATAGCACCATTGAACTCAGTGGCCTTAATTTTTTCCCCACTTTTGTTACATTTATTTATTTGTGTGTGTGTGTATGTGAGAGAGAGAGACAGAGACAGAGACAGAGACAGAGAAAGAGCTGCCACAGTGTGCAATTGGAGATCAGAGCGCAACTTGTTTGAGGTAAATTCTCTCCTTTTTGATATAAATAAAAAATGGGAGGTATAGCTCAGTGGTAAAACATTTCACGGCAGATCAATATGCCCCCTGTTCATATCTGGATGCCCCTGACATGCTTTTCTTGTTTAGAGTGAAAGTGTGTGTGTGTGTGTGTGTGTGTGTGTATCTTGCCAGGTATGGTAGTCTACACCTTCAATCCCTGTACTCACAAGGCAGAGGCTGGCAGATTTTAGGCCAGCCTGATGTACACATGGTAAGTCTGAAGCTAGCCAGAGCTAGAGGACATTTTTTGTTCACTATTTAGGACATTTTCATAACAGCATACTTGGTATGCTGAGCCTGTTCCCCGACATAGGCTCTACCTTTTTTGTGAACTCTCACATGACCGTTCTTAACCTTCTGGGAGGGGCAGGAAGATGTCAAGCCTTAGCAGAGTCCTAGGTGGAGCCGGGACTCACCCTAGGTAGGTTTGGGTGTATCCACCTAAAAGCTCTCATCCTTCCCTGGCCATGGGCGGATCCTGCAGTGGGATTGGGTGGAGCCACTTCTGAGAGGCACCCCAGCCTGCTCTTACCTGGACGCGGTCCAAACCCTTTTCAGTTGTCCCCTTCCAGGAGGCTCTGTGTGGATTTTCACAGCTATGGCTGGATTCCTTCTGGGCAGCCACTCAACTCCCTTTTATCCTGTCACTAAATAGAACTCTGTTTGTAGACAGGGGTGTCCAGGCAAGATGGGCTTGAGGCTTTGGTTGTGGGCGCCTGGCCTATGCAAGGAACAAATGCAGTACCCAGTTAGTTTCCTCTGATGCACGCCTGTGGTTGCAGCTCTGCTGTGTTTGGTTGACTCTGTCACAGTAGAAATGTTTGGGACATTTTGAGGCTGTAGGCTTACGTTCGTATACTACTTTCAGCCCGTGGGACCCCAGGAAAGTTATCTGGTACTGGTTTATTGTTAAATTCTAGTAACCATGAAACATATTAAAAAGTGTTTTCAAGAGGAGGGTACCAAAGGCTCAACTGGGTAGCTCATGCAGAATGACCAGATGACACAGAAGACACTGTGAAAGGCCAGCTCCTGCACTGTGAACCCAGGAAAGCCACTTGCTTAACCTGAACTTCGTCTGGAGAACCGGACAGTATGACCAGGATACCTGCTAATGTCTGGCCTCCATGTATGCCTGGGGTCCACAGAGGCGTGAGGTAGGCAGCGTTCAGTGGGACTGTCAGGACATGCTAGAGCAAGTGTACTTTCCCAGGGTGATGTGGAAAAAAAAAAAAAAGGTCTGCCCCCTCCTCATAAGACCACAATGGCAAACCAAATTACAGTTACACTGGAGGAGTTCTTAGTTACCATTCCTCAGCCTATGTACTCCAGCCCCTTCTGAGACTCCTAGGATGTGCACAACAATGGCAGAATTGCATACAAATGGCTAGGAGGAGGTGCTAGGGTGACAGGGCCCACTGTCTCCTATGATATGTCGATATGTCAACAGTCAGTGAGTTTGCGCTACTCTTGCAAGTAGGCATGGTTGCTCTGTGAAGATAGTAGCTTGTTTTTGCTTGGTGGAAGCATGTGGAGGGGCATGGCAGGACCTATTGCAGGAAGAGTCCTGCATGATGAAGGCACGGGCATGGGTAGGATCTGAGGGCAGGTGGCTGGAGGGTAGGTTACCAGGAGTGGCAACCGGAAGGTCAGGGGAAATGGCTTCATAAGACCTGCAGAGCTTGGCCAAATGTGAGCGTGAAAGAGAAGACACACAGAGGCTGTATGCCATGGCCATAGAGACCCCATGGCCTTCCCTGGTGCCTAGGAGAGACACCTTCCCAAAGTATGCTTCCCTTTTCATTGTTGAAGAGGCTTTGACCCTTCCCCTTCCCCTTCCCTTTTTCCATCTCTTTGCTTGTCTTTCCACCTCTCTTCTTTTCCTTCTTTCTCTGTCTCCCTTACCCGTTCTTTCTCTTTCCTCCTCTTAGCCCTGTGCTTTATTTTCTCTTCCTGTGGCATCTTCAGAGCCTCAGTTTTCAAGGTGATGCCCACTCATCATGACCTTTTTTGTTAGGGGCACTTCATACATGCTTTCTTTTGGGCCACTAGGAGCAGCTCCAGTCTGAAAGCAGAGGGAGAGCAGCTGGTAAGGCAGGGGACCTGGAGAATGGGAGTCCTGATGAGCGGCAGCCGTCCAGCTGTAGCTGTCACCATGGCTCCAGAGCCAGGTGGCACCTAAGATGTGACTGCCCCAAACCAGGGGCCTGCCTCATTGCATCCGTCTTCTATCTGTCAGTCATTTTAAGGTGTAGCCTCCATCATGTTCCCTGGCAAGATAGCTTCCAGCTCTGAAGGCACTCAGGAAGGGCACACAGCACTAAGTGGTTGCAGCCCACACTCAAAGCCTACGGGTGAGTTTCTTGCACACAACAACAGGGTTTCTGCCACACCTCTGTCCTCACTCATGGTACATTGGCAGACTATGGAGTGGGTGCCATTCTGACTGTGAACAGGGACATAGGCAGAAGCCCTGTGCTTAGGAGAAAAGGTGAAGCCAAAACCCAGATGCCTTAGGAGCTCCTCTTCCATCAATGTGGAGATGTCATGTGGTCCTTTGAGTTGGATTTTTCTACTGTACCCTTGACAGGAAATCTGCTCCACATCAGTCCCCAGAGGGCGTGTGTGCTTTTCTGCCCTGCTGGATGATCTACCTCATGTGGGCCCTGAAAATGTTTATTGCATGTGGATTGAGAGCTGGGTTTGCAGAACCAGGGCTTAACACATCGCTGCCCCTGCTGGTTCTCTCTGCCCACAGAATGCAGTGCCTTTAAGGGTCTTGGGGTGGGCATGCTGCTTGGGATCCATAACGTGTACTGGGTTTTAGTCCGCATCTGCTCTCTCAGCCTTGAACTTTTTTTTTTTTTTTTCGGTGAACAACATGCTCACTGAACATATAGGCCGACTGGGTCGTTAAGGGATGCTCCTATGCTAAAATTACGTGCTGTACCCTCCACCCCGCCCCCATCCCTCAGGCATCAGTCGCTCCTCTACTTGTATTTCAGAGGAACAAAGAGCTTGGACACAGATGGATCTCTGTGTGACCAGAGCATGGGGTATTGAATGTCCTTTTTGTGCTGTAACTATCAATCTGTGTTGGACAGGAGCGTGGCTGGAGTCTGACTGATGCGGGGAGGATCTGGAGGGGAAAGCATTACTGAAAATATTTCATCTAAAAAGGACTTTGTGACAAGGTATGCTTGTGACAGTCCTTGTGTGATGTTAGATGGGATTTTGTGCGACTTTTGTTTTGACATCTGGCTGGTTTTATGAGAGCTTTTCTGTAAAAACCAAGAAAACAGTGGCCAGCCAGAAAAGCTGTGTTCAGCTGTCACAGGGAGGCTGGGCTTCCCCGGAATGTGCAAGTGTCTTGGTTCATTTTCTTTTTGTGTCAAAATACTGGACAGAAGCAACTTAAAGAAGGAAGGGTTAATTTTGGCTCACAGTTTGGGAGTGCAGTGCATTCTGGTTAGGGGTGGGTGTGGCAGCAGGATTGAGGAGGTTGGAGATGTTGTATTGACAGTCAGGAAGCAGAGAGAGCAAATGGTTGGAGTTCAACCTACTTTCAAGCATCTATCTATCTATCTATCTATCTATCTATCTATCTATCTATCTATCTATCTAATCTAATCTAATCTAATCTATGTCCTTAGCCAGTGGACTAGCACTGCCCACATTTTTTGGGGTGGGTTTTCTCACCTCAGTTAACCCAGCCTGGAAACTTCTACATGGACATGCCTAGAGACTTATCTCCTAAGTGATTCATGATCTCTTCAAATTAACAGCCAACACTAACCATTATAGCGGGTGGTCAGCCATGCTGCATGTTGTTTACTGGTACACTCAAGCACTTAATTTTCCCCACCGTCTGGCTCGGTGAGTTTAGGTGATAGCCTCATGCTGTCTCCATGTTTTAAGTTTTTGAGTCTACCATGGGGTTGCTAAGTGTAACCTCTCATTTATGAGTTTCTGTAGTGGTAAACTTAGGGCAGTTAAACACAGTGCACCTCCAGAAGCTATCAGGTGCAGCTGTTCTATGGCTTTTACTGTGGTTTGCTCTGGTTGGGTCCTTTCTTTAGTTGGAGACCTGGTTTCTGGATAGTCTTGGTCTTATCTCCTTTTCCAACAAGGCTGTGAGCTCCTCTGGGAGTTGGCTTCCATAGCGTTGTCTGTGAGTGCCCTGTGGTATGGAGTTGGGACATGGTAAGAATTGCCGAGTGTTGCGTTCAACTGACTGATAATGGTCTGGGCTGTGCTTACTAGAAGGTGAATTTTGCCTAGAGCGGACATGGTTCAGCCCTGTGTCCTCTGGCTGTCTTCTGTTCCTGGGATTTGTCATTTCGTCCTGTCTTGAGGGCTTTCTGAGTGAGGCGTGCGTACAGTGCAGTGTCATGACCCCTTTGAAACAGAGGGGAGCTGGCTGCAGAAGCCTGAGCTATGGAGGCTGAGGCTAGTACTTTTTTATTGAATACATTTAGGGAGGGGCTTCCAGAGCAGGATGAGTAGGGCATGGTGGCAGTACATTCTCCTCCTCTTCTTAGCCCTTAGGTCTTTGTTCAGGAGTAGGAGCACAGCAGAGCCTGCAGGCTTGGCCAGACTCCATGGACAACACAAGGAGTAGTTTGCGGTGTGTCTCGTCCTGTTTGGTCAGAGTGAAGTGTATGCTTATTTTCTATGGTGACAGTGATGGTGGTTGCTAGTCATATGGATGGTGGTGGTGTTGCTTGTAAGGATGTTGTTGTTGGTGGTAACAGTAGTGGAGGTGATGGTGACCCTGGTGTCGACAGTGGTGCTGATGTGGGTGATGTGGTGTTGTAGGTGTTGGTGGTGGCTTCCGTGGTTTTGTAGATGCTGTGTTGGTGTTGAGGATGGGTAGTGTGATAATGGAACTGATGGTGACTTTGTCAGTGGTGGCCTTGGTGATCATGTAGTGTTGATGATGGTGGTGGCAAGTGGTGGTTATGAGGACGATATGGTGGTAGCGGAGGTGCTGTTTGGATATGGTGGATGGGGCAGTGGTGGTGACATTGTTGATGGGGGCATGGTAATAGTGATGGTCACGACTGGTGGTGGCAGTGATAATCATATGTTGCTGTTGCTGATGGGAATCAGATGGTGCGAATGCAGTGTGATTGATGGTGGCAGTGGTGATGTTGGTGGTGGCAGATCATGGACCTAGTAATGGTGTTAGACTCCCTTGTCTGTTGCACCAGATGTTTCCTGGGCCTCTGTCATGAGTGTGGTTGCCCTCCTTTGTGGCTGGGGAATTTTCTGTGACATGGTTTGTGGATGAGAGCTTGCCCATGTGTTGGTGCCAAGGAGACTGTTGGAACTGAGAGCTCATACCACTCAGAGAACTGGAAGAAGGGCCGCGTGAAGTCACAGGGAACTGCAAGGAGATGGGTTTTCCCATGTCCAATTTGATGGAGCTTTAAAAGTTACAGATGGAACAGGAGTGGAGAGATGCTCGTTTTTCTGTTCAGACTGTTGAAAACAATCCTGAGTGCTCCTGTCTGCTGAGCATCATGGCAGACACACTGCGGTGTGCGGTTTTGCTGTCTGCTCTCGCCTGCCTGCCCCTTATCTGCTTCAGCTTTCGTCTTATTCAGCAGCTACTCCATAAGCAAGCAAATAGGGTTTTATAGCCTCTTGCTAAGTATTTCTATCACAGTGCAAAAGCAATTTTATTATGTGAGGCTGTATTTTTATAGTCAATTGAAACGACTATTAAAATATAACATTGCTTGTAGGGTTCATAGCAACTCTGCCCTTGCCAGCTGCAGAGTACTGGAAAGAGAGGCCTTCTGGGGAATCAGGGCCTGTACCCTGGGCCTGAGGCCTGTGTCTGCTTGTGGGACCCTGTGTTAGTTACTTGTCTTGTTGCTGAAACAAAATATTCAACAAAAGCAACTTAAGGAAGGCAGGGTTTATTTTGGCTCACAGTTTGAAGGGATATAGTCAGGCCATTATGGTGGTGAATTATCTAGTGTAAGGGGGCTGTGAGGCAACTGGTAACATTGTATCTATAGTCAGGAAACAGAAAGAAAGAGAGACAGACAGAGAGACAGAGACAAAGTATATTTTGACCTCAGTTAACCTTATCTAGATAACTCTTCACAGGCTTGCCTATGTGCTAGGTGGTTTTGGATTCCTCAGGTTGGCCATCTAGACTAAGCATCACAGCTGGACCCCAAAGATCCACTTAGTTTAAGGCTCTGCAGTCACACCTTGAACTTCTTTCCATGTGGTTACATATATGTAGGCTTTCCCTTTTTGACAATGCCTGCTTTTTGTTGGCCTTTCAAATTCATGGGTGGTCAGCCCATTCATATTGTTTGGCCCACATCAACTAAATCATTTGGTAATTCTTTTTTGGGCTTTGGAAGCAGCTCAGTAGATAACCCAGGGTAGCCTGGTACTTGTATAGACCACTGGCAATTCTCCTGCCTCAGCCTCTTGAGTGCTAGGATGACAGGTGTGGGCTGCCATACCCAAGCTCTATGGAAATTCTGCTTAAGTTTTGGAAGAACTGTCAAAGTATTTTCCTAAGCAGCCACTATACAGTATACAGTCTACCTGTAAAGGGTTCTGGCTTCATCAAATATTTGTATTATTACCCGTTAATTATAGTCACTCTGTTTTGAAGTTTATAACAATTGTTAAATAAAAGACTTTGCACTGGTGTTTTGTGTTGGGCTTTGAATGTTATCTAGCCCCTCCCAGGAATAATCACTGATATAGATTGGCAGGATGTTCTGTGGAGTGCCATCTATGTTCAAAAGCAAGGGGTCTTTGCTAAGTGGGTTTCCAGCCTGTTGAAGACAAAGGTCCATGCTTTCCAGATCTAAGGGATGTCCTTGGCAGATCTGGGGCTGAGTGTATTTGTCTATCCTTTGTAGGCAAGGTCTTGTTTATTTAACTTTGTTCAGGCTGGCCTAGAACCCATGATCCCTCTGTTTTTGTCTCCTCAGTACTGAGGGTACAGCCATGTGCCACCATGCACCAGGTTCTCAATGTCTGGGTAGTGTACGGTGGGCTGGAAGTTACTCTCTCCAGGTCTGTAGGTTGCTTAGTACTTCTCATCAGTGCTCACCTCTGAGAGTCCCCAATACATAATGGTTGTGAGTGTTTCCTTGCCCTCCGTGCTCAGGCAACCCATCACAAATGCTACTTCCAATTTCTGCACACTGTCCTCTCTGTGGTTTTGGGCACTGTCCAGGGAAGACACATTTATCAAGTGTTTAACCAAGGCAAGATTTGTCTTGTTTCCTCTGGGAGCTAGAGTTGCACATTGGCTCCTCACTCTGCAGTGCTGAAGGCAGGCATTGGTTCCACCTGGGCCTCATTCCTGATACCACAGACAGAAAAACAGGTGCCCTGTCCAACCAAACCAGGTCGTGGGTGGGATTTCTCCCTCAGGCTATGCTAGGGTGGGTCTCTCTGAAGCGCAGGCTGTCCCTGTTCTCCTTGGTAGAGCATCTGGACCAAGCCCCAGCTGCCAGTGCCCAGGGTTGATTCTGCCTGGGAACAAGAGTTCAGTGTGTGGACTGCTGGGCCATTAGCATCTGAGTATGCAAATAGATCCCGGCAGCCTTCTCCCTCTGTAGTGAGGTCCTTGCTCAGTCAATACTTTGGAAATCCTGGGATTAACTCAGAAGAGTGAGGCTTGTACTAGTCCTGACCTCTATGTGACCTTGAACCTCATGTGCTGCGGTCCTGCATTTTATAGTCCTAGAAGTATCTCCCCTCTGATCTCTTAGACACAAATACCATATCTGGGCCATAGTGACAGGGGAGAGAGGCCCTGGGGTAGGGCAGGGAACAGGAGGAGGATGTAGGATGTTGATGTCTGCAGTGTTGCATTCTGTCTCTCTTTGTCTGTGTTATATGCTGTGTTGGCATGTGCCCATATGTGTACTAACAGAGTGCAGAGGTTGACATCTGACTCTTCCTGGTCGCTTTCTTTATGTTTTGAGACAGGGTCTCTCTCACTGAACCTTGAGTCAGGTTTTCAGCTGGACAGCCAACCCTAAGGATCCTCCTGTCTCCACCACCCAGCTTCAGGTTTACAGATGTGTTCTACCATGCCTGGCTTTTTTATGCGGGTGCTAGGAATCCAAGCTCAGTCCCTCATGCTTTCCCACCAAGTACTTTATCCACTCAGCCTCACCCCCATCCCTACCAGGACCCCCATTCCCTTCTTCAGCTTAAGGTATTGTTCCGTGAGTATGGGCTTGGAGTGGCACTGACCAGTAAGACCTCCTAGGCAACATCTCATCCTCACCCAAAGGGGCTGTGGTGGCTGGCTCTTGTTACTCCATTTCACAGAGTGAGAAACTGCGCTGCCCAGAGCTCCTCATTTGTCTGAAGGCGTAGAGCTGGGGCATGTGATTGAGCTTGTGTTGGTGCTAGAGGTCCCAGTGCTGGGGTCAGCTAGAGTGATGGGCCTGACAGCCTTGAAATGGAATCTTCCAGGGAGGCAGGGCAGGGGAGGATTTACTTCAGGGAGGCAGTGTGGAGGGGAATTTTGCTTCTCTCAGATATGGGGCACATGAGCCTTCTGTCTTGCTCACCAAGTGGGAAAGTAGTGTGGAGGGATCCTACTCTCTGAGGAGACAGCTCAACATAGAAGGAAAGGGCTGGGCAAGTCTCCTCATCATGGAGGCAAAGGACTGGTCATTCTGACAAGTCATCCTGGAAGAAGAATGGCTGGAAACTGCTCCGAGCTCTGCGCAGAGGCGAGCTGCCTGGAGGGCTCTCGCCAGCAGCCTGTGCAGTTGCTTCATTAACACCCCGGCGTGCTCCGCTTTATTGTTTATCTCAAAGAGGGCTTGATTGTTTTTTTAATCTTCATTTTTTTTTTTATCAAGGCTATGTAATGTAACACCACAGAGGAGGAATTTCAACAAACTATAGAGAATCAAAATTTATCTCTAGGAGTAAGAGGATTCCGTCCAGCGACTGCCACTACTGTTGTTCCTCTCTGACTTGCAGGGTGGGTGAGGGCACCCTCAGGCTTTGGGGGAACTTAGTGCTGCTCCTAGATGCTTTTGCAGTGTGTGGCTTCTCCCAGAAGTTGTCTGGGTCAAAGCTGAATTTCCATTGGTTGACAGAAGATTCTCAAAAAGGTTAAAGATGCAATTACAGCCTTGTTTGTAAAAGTTCCAACAAGTACCTTAGATGCCCTTCAGCAGGGGAATGTGCAAACTCATGGTGACATATATTCTGTAACGAAAGCGAACGCATGTGCATCTTACAAGGTCAGGTAAGTAGGTCAGACATGAAAATAGATTGTGCTTCTGTGTGTCACTGTCAAGAACTGGCAAAGGTCATACCTAATAGAGGATAGTGCCATGGGAAGAACATTCTCTAGAGGGGCCCATGTGTGGAGGTCAGTCTTTGCCTCCCACCTTATATGAAAGGTGGGTCTCTTCCTGTTTGCTGCTGAATTTCCCAGGTTCCCCGGCCCACAGGCTTCCTGGGGTTCTGCCACTTCTGCCTTCCATCTCACCACAGGGGCTTCCAAGAGCTTGTTTTACTTTGGCGTCCATCATGTATAGAATCATGGATCTGATTGTAGGAGCTTTGGATATAGTCATTTACAAGTATGTAATGGGGATGGCTTAGTTCACCCTGAGGACTGCGAGGGCCATGAGGACCTGAGTTTGAATCTCTAGAATCTGTGTAAGGCCAGCCACGGTAGACCTTGTCTGTAATCCCAGAGCCCTTTGGCAAGGTGGGAGGCAGAGGCACAGTCCTCAGGAGCTCGTTGGTTTGCTGGAGCCAGCTCGAGGAGGATGGTTTGAAAGGGAGGAGGGTGTCATGCATGGGTGCCACATCAGGGCTCCTCAGCCTGGAGCCCTGGCAGAGCATGTTCGTCCGTCTCTGTGCCACCTCTGATTGACTCAGGAGACAGGAGGATGATGGTATAGCTGAGGTGGAAGTTGAGCACCTGCTGATACAGGGAGAGGCAGTCTATCTGTCTGTCTTTCTCTGTTTGTCTGTCAGCACTGTGTTAGCACCCAGAGTTTGTGTGTGTTCCATCCTGGTTTCAATGGATTGGGGACTCTTTTCTTCCCCCACACCCGTGTTATTTATTTGGTCTTGACGTTTTGTCCCTTTAGGACTCTCATAGGGATGGTTGGTCACCTGTGAGCGTTAATGGGAAGGAGGCCAGGTCTTTGTGTCCCTTACTTGCTAATGTGGTTCTTTGAGCACATTCTCTGGCGGATCGTTGGTACCTCTTGCCCAGGTGACAAGATGTGTGCTGCAGTGTGGAGGCTAGACCTTCAGGACATGTTGTCTGGGTAGATGTTTGGAGTGGCCTCTGCTGGCCACACACCAGGTGAGCTCTATAGCTTCTAATGTGAGCTAAAGCTAACAGTGCGGTTAGGAGTATGGCCATGGTTATGTCATCTTGTCTGTTGACTTATCAGTACAGCGTTGGGAAACCCTGTGTGCTGGCATCTCAGTAGTTTTGCTGAGTGTGACAACTGGATGAAGCCCTTCTGTGCGCTGTCTTCTGTGCTTATTGGATTTGGCTAATGATAGGCAGTGAGCAATAAGCAAGTGGACTGCCTTTGGTGTGACCTGTCAGGGTGTTCAGGGACACTGACAGCATGTGTGGAGGTTCTTACACTGAGGTGATGGGGCTGGGCCAGGCCAGGCCAGGCCAGGCTGGGCAGAAGTGAGCCCTGGACACAGGCTAGAGGTGGGTGGTTCTGATGTGGAGACTCATCTCTTCCCAGAATAACATTGACTCTCCTCTGTTCCATTGCTGGCTTTGCTGGTAAATGTCTACACATATGAAATCTGAACCAGGTTCATAGTCTGCCGCTGAGATAGCTAATTAGGAAGAGGGCCACACTGGCTGGCTGTTAGACCTCTGGGAACCTCTTGTCTTTGACTCAGTAGTGCCGGGATTATTGGCTTGTCTAGTTTTTTTTTTTTTTTTTTTTTTTACATGGGGTCTGGGGATTGAACTCAGTTCCTCGGCTGAGCCAGTTCCCCACCCGTCAGAGTTCTTTCTTCTTTGTGGATGGGTTTGTACAAATCCATTGTTATGAGTATGGTAAAATTCTATTCTAGAACTGACTTCATGAAATCTGAAAAAAGTAGAAATGTAGGATTTTACTTTTCCTACAATGGAAAAGCAATAAAGCTGACATTCCCCAACACCTACTGTTCTTCCTGTGGATCGGTGCATTTTGGAACTGTGACCTTTTGGACTAGATAGTAATAAGATAGTCACTGGCTAGTCATGGATAAGGCAAACAATGGTATTTTATTCTGAAGAAAGATATTAAAATATCTTTGAATTGTGTCTGTCAGTTCAATTAGAATTTGAGCAAAGACTCTTTCATATTTTCTCTTTCACACTCTTATCTCCAACACCCTTCCACCTGTTCCCATTTAAAAGGCAGAAAGAAATACTGAATAACAAATGGCAGTGCCTTTATCCTGCTGTGCCCTGCTCTGTTTTTTTTTAAATTATTTAGATGATTTTCTAGATTCTAATATCCAAACAGTTCATGAAATATGGCCACGGAGGTTTTTATTGGCAGGGAGACAATCTGTGTATTCCTAGGATGGAAAGATACGAGCCCGGCAGAGCGGTGAAGCCTGCAGGAGGGGCACCGTGACTTTGAAAGAACATTTCCGTCCTCAGAGAATCTGGGGCATTCAGTGAGACACGTGTGCAGAGAAATGAAACTGGGGGTGAGCTTTGATGTTGAGAACCGCTCCCCTACTTTCCTCTGTGTCCCTTTCCTCTTTGAACGTGGTCCCTTTAAGTGGGCACAGAAACTACCCAACCCACTGGAGTTTGTGTAAATTGTGATTAAAATTTTTCATTACATGAAATCTGTCATTTCGATCAATCAAAAGGACCCAGTTCTTGGTTGAGGGGCAACTGTTTCCACCATCCATCTCCACAATGCTTTTCATCTTCCCTAGTAAAACTGTCATTCAACTCCGACTTCCCATGCCTTCCTTCTCCCAGCTGCCAGCAGCCTCTCTTCTCTGTATGAGTCCAGGAAGCTTCAGAACTTGCTGTTTGAGACTGTTCCCTTTCACTGAGTGTAATTAATGTCCATGTTAAAAAAAAATGTTCTAAACTGTCCTTCCTTGTAAGGCTGAGTGTTAGTCCACTGATACATCCGATATGTTTTATCATCTGTTGACGGGCAGGTTTCTGGAGTCACACCTTTAGACTTTAGACTGCTGTTAGTAACGTACCCATACCACTGGGTATTAACACATTGGGTGTGTGCATATTTGGTATAGGTACATTGGGTACAGGTCTCTGGCTATAGACATGTGTACACATTGTAGGTCACAGTCATTCACATTTCTGTGGCAGCTGAACTGTTTTGCATTCTTGTCAATGCCAAGTTTAAGTGGTTGAGATTTTTCTTACTCACTGGAGACTTTGCTTTCAGGAGAAGAGTAACAGCAATCCCTAAGGCTGGGAGGCGATAACTTTCTGTGGTTTTTGAACAATTGTATGCGGTGATGGTGAGCTTATTTGCCTGTTTTTGTTGGAGACATTTCTGCTCCAATCTTGTCCATTAAAAAAAAAAAACACTCTCAGTGTTGATTTTGAAGGAAGTTTTAAAAACAACTATTTAATTTGGGGGGAAGCACACATGTGCCATGGCATAGTGTGTGCCACTTTGTGTGTGTGTATATACATATGCGTATGTGCATACATCATGTTGTCTAGGTAGAGGTCAGAGGACATTTTGTAGGAGTTGATTCTCTCATTCCACCACGTACATCCTGGGGACCAAACTTAGGTCTTCACATTTGGCAGCAAGCTTCTGTACAAACTGAGCCATCTCACTGGCCCAAAAATTATTTACACCGGCAAGACACTGCATTTTACTCGATTTGCAAATGTTTTCTCATGTTCTGTGGGTCTTTCAATAAATAATATCTTCTAATATATTCTTTTTCACTTCATTTTGCCTTTTCTTGTCTTTGTTGTTGTTGTTGTTAGGGTATCTAAGAAGTCTTCCAGGCTTGCTGTCATGTTTTCCCACAAGAATTTTGAAGTTTTCCCTCTCAGAGCACTTCTAGCTTGCTAATTTTTGTGTTGCTTGGAGGATCCATCTTTGTGGGATGTTTAAATCCCCCCCCCCCTTGGGTATTCGGTTGTTCCCACCACCATCTGCTGACATCTCACCTCTGCCCATGAGATGGTCTGGAAGGCTTATTTAAGATCACTTGTCCTGTGTGCAGGGCTTTTCTTCTTGTCCCTTGGTCTGTGTGTTGGTGTTTATGTCTGCACCACACTATCGCTGTGACTTGGAAGTCCGGAAAATGGGAGGGCCCCGCTTTGTTCTTCTCTTTCTGTATCATTTCGGCTACTCTGGAATCTGAGTTTGTGGGGTGTCAGTAGAAGTACACTGAGCCTCGGATTGCGTTGGATGCCACTGACACGCTGACAGTTTGAAATCTTTCTCTCCAAGACCGTGGCTGTCTTACTATGGATACTTTTCCATTTGTTCATGTCTCTTCTTTTCTTTCTGCAGCATATTATGGTTTCCCAAGTGTATCTGCCTTTTTCTTCCTTGGTTAAGTGAATCCCTATTTTCATTATTTTTGTTCTTTAAAAACTTGTTATTAGTGTGTGTATGTTTATACATATGTGTATGTGTTCACTCATGCAATGGCACACGTTTTTGGTCAGTGGACCACTTTGTATAGTCAGCTCTCTCTTCTGGGGGTCAGACTCAGGTTCTCAAGCTCCTAAAACAAGTGCCTTTACTGAGTTCGGCCACTCACTGGCCTGGTTTTTATTTTAATCTGTAAAACACTTAGGAACAGCACTTTGAACAGCGCCATTTCTGCCTGGCCGAAGAATCTTCCTTCCATTCTTCCTCCTCATAGCATCCTTCCATCCATCTTCCCACCTGGTGTTAGAAGTTCTACTATGTGCTAGAAGCATTAGAAACTCCCCTTAGGAAGGCACAGTTAGCTCTCTGAGGGACTCACAGTCAAGGGGAAGAGAGACAGGGGAAGAAGTGACTGGGTGCTCCAGCCCCGATTGACACATTTGCCCTGTGGCCCTCTTCAGCTGCTTGACTTGGGGGTAAATGCAGTAGTGTCTCCTTTTGAAGGGACAGTTTAGGAACTAGCCCGCAGCTCCCATGAGGACTGGCTTGTTTGTCCCTTTCTTTGTGGTGATGGCAGCGGGTTCCCACGGGCACTATTGCTAGTGCTGTTTGCTGAGTCCTCCACAACTGTAGAGTTAATTTTCTTCCCTCCCAGTTCCTGCCCTTTAATGTCAAATTCAGAGGATGTATCTTAGTGCTTCCTGACCTTTTCTATTCGTATTTTCTGAATGGCCCAGTGTGGGAAAGGCTATCCCTCAGAGGCCCGGATGTGGGGCTGACTGCTTCCTCAAGGCTATATCAGTGGGCCACAGCAAGAGTAGGTCCGGGTTTGGGAACAGCTGAGTGGGACAGCTGGCACAGAATATGCAAGCACACCATGCTCTCCAGGCTTGAGGACAGGCCCCGTGGCAGGTAGGCCTGCAGGAGCACAGACAGGAAGGATCCTGGCCCCTACCCTCCCAGGAAGGCTTCTCAAGCCCCAAGAACATGAATACCCTTGAATACTTTTCCCATTGAAGGCAAGATAAAGGGACTAAGATCACAAACACAGCAACTAATTTTCACAGATTGACGTGAAGAAAGAATTTAATTATCTTTTAAGCTGCTGCCTGAAATCCTGATGTAATGTTTCAAGGGTGTGTGGGACCCAGAGAGAACGCTGAGCCGATTGATGGGGTGGTAACCTTCACCTTAGATGCTGTGAGGAGGCTCTCCACAAGGTGGGGACGGGTAGGGCATATATCCATAGCTCCAGAACAGAACTGCAGTGAGTGGATAAACCTCCAGCTCCTGGATCTGGGCAAGAGCATGCCAAAGAGGAAGAAACCATCAAGGTTTTCTGTTTTCCTTCATGCTATTGCAAACTACCCAAGAGGGGATACCTCATGAGCTTACTCAAGTCAGTTCTCAGCCTGTGGGTCGAGATCCCATTGGGAGTGGAATGATCCTTTCACATGGGTCCCCTATGACCATCAGAAAATACAGATATTTGTATCGAAATCCATAACAGTAGCAAAATTACAGTTATGAAGGAACAACAAAAATAATTTAATGGTTGTGGGTCACCACAACATGAGGAACTGTGTGAAAGGGTCACAGCATTAGGGAGGTTGTAAACCACTTCTCTGAGGAGTCATGGTTTGGGGAGGCGCAGGGAAAGACAATCCGGTAAGGTCATGGGGATGGCACAGTTTATAGAAGGCTCTGTAGCAAGCCATTCATTCTAGGTATGCACAGAACCTTTCGATAAAGGGTTTGAAAAGATGGGATTCACTTGAAATGTGGACAAGGATATAGAGTTAAGGATGGGCCTTGCAGACAAGTCGGGCTGTGTTGTATGGAGAAGGAACTTTTCTCAGGTACAAAGACAGCTCATGGTGTGGGAGGGATGGTGGGGCTGGAGAAGATGAGGGGTGCAGCCAGATGGCAATGGGGGTTGAAGTTGCATCCCACAGGGCTTGGGATGCTGCTCTGCTGGGGAGCTGCTGTCAGAAGGAAAGCTGAGAGCAGAGGGCGGTGCTGTCTGTGGTGGTCGCAGGGAGGAGAGTTTATGACTGTCATGGAGGCAGTGGAGGGTTGGCTAGGCATTTTGGGTGGGAGGCATTCTAGAAGGGAAGACACAGGGCTCTGGGGCTTCCTTCAGCTCACTGTACCACCCTGAGCCCTCCCAAACCTCTGTGGACCTCAGAATTGTCTTTTCCTCCCTCCCTTCCCCTGTCCCCCTCTCTTGCTTCCTTCCTCCCTCCTTCCTGCCTTCCCCTCATCTCTTCCTTCCTCCCTCCATGAATACTGAGAGAGTCCTGAGGTTAAATCTTGGACCTTGCATTTGCTGGGCATGCTCTCTACCTCTGAGCTATGTCCTTACCTCTCTTTTTACTTTTTTATTTTGAGACGAGTCACTAAGCAATTCATGCTGACTTTGAATTAACGCTGCCTTTGAACCTGTGATCCTCCAACCTTAGGGTCTTGAGTAGCTGAGATTAAAGGGGTGACCCATCAGGTCCAGCTGGTGTTTTCATCTGTTAAGTGGGTTGACGGGCTGTACTGGAGTTTTCCCATGTGAGAATATTTAAGTAGACTGCTGCTCCTCCACAGTGGGACTTATATGTCATTAGTGTTTTTTTCTGCAGCTTCCAAGAGGTCGCAAGTGCTTTATAAAGGTGATCATTTGTGTTGGTTTTATTTGAATGGTAAGCTAATTTTTTTGTTGTTTCTGAGATTTTCTTTGGAAGAAATAAGAGATTCATGAGTGGCGTGTTTTAGAAGGTACAGTGTTGGCACAGCGTGCTTGTTTGTTATGTGGTCCCTAAGCTGAGTAGTGTCACTTTCTGGTTTAAATCCAGATTGAGGGAAATGAAAAACATTCTATACTTACCTTATTACGCAACTTTTTTAAAAGGGTGAATTAGTCTGAACACATGAAGCTAGAGCTAAGTGCCTGGTTCATGGTATGTGCATAGTGACTGTCCATCAGTGCCATCACCACCACCACCATCATCATCATCATCGTCATCACTAGCAGTGACAGTACTTGTGGTATCTCAATATCATGTCATCATCACCAGCAGCATCAACCCTAACACCCCCACCCTCGGTGTTACCAATAATATCTGTGCACGGAACATGAAGTCCACTCCTCATGGGCTTCAAGAGGCTCCGTCCCCCACCCCCACCCCCGCCCCTGATCTTTCACATGTGCTGTCAAGATGATCAGGAAATAGAGGTCATGGCTTTGCTTTCTTGGGTCTTTGATAAACTTACCCTGTTTGAGACACAGACCAGAGTGTTAATT
>CM053762.1:11570252-11591853 GCA_028658305.1 Pachyuromys duprasi
ATGGCTCAGTGGATAAAGTGCTTGTGGTAGAAGCACGAAGACCTGAGTTTGAGTTCCACCACACATGGTGGTGCATGCTTATAACTACAGTGCTGTAGGGTAGACTGAATTAGATCCCAGGGACTCAGCGACCAGCCAGTCTAGCACAAAAGAAAACTTCCAGTTTCTCTGAGAGACCTTGGCTCAAAAAAATAGAGGAAGACATTCTCAAGTCAACCCTGGGTCTCCATACCTATCCACATGGGCAAGTGCGCCCTCACATACATGTGCACATATGAATATACTATACACACAGATACACATCACGTCCGCCACCATCACCACTACCACCTCCACCACCATCACCACGACCAACTAACGGTAAATGAGCTTAAGGACAGATGTGGCCACAGCCTAGAGGTAGTTTCCTCAATCTGAGTGAGACAGAATAACCAGATTCTTCAGGGGAGGAGTTCCTGGGCTTTAATAGCTCATAAAGATGAAGGACATTTTCATGGCTTGCATCTCTTTGCAATGTCAAGTGACCTTATGTTAAGCCCAGATGTTGACTGCTGCTCATATCCTTTTGCAAGGATACATTCCTTTCCTCTCATCCCCACCCAAGGGCAATGCTGAAAGATTGATCATAAGAAAGAGTAGCCTTAAGCTGAATACTTTGGGTACTTATTTAAAAACAGCTTTGCTCCCTTGGGCTTGTTTACCTGGTGTAATTTGAGAACTGGCACTGCAGGCATGTGCTTGTCTGCATTCATGCTTCTGCAATGGAGACCAGTTCCAGCTGCCTTCAGGAGTGATTAAGGAGTGAATACCATTTTTCAATCATTTTGAAATTTTTGTGTGTGTATGTGCACACACATGTGTGCAGGTGAGCATATCCATATAGAGACTTGAGGACAGCTTTGTTGCTATCCCTTAGTCACCCTTTCTCAGTGCCCTGGAATTTGCCAAGTTGGCTAAACTGTCTGGCCTGCAAGCCCCAGGGATCTTCCTGTTTCCACCTCTCCATTGTTGCGATTTCAAACACATGTTCCCAGCTAGGCTTTTTCTTTTTTCCCCCAGTGTCTCTTGAATTCAGGTCCTCATGCTTGTAAGACAAGCCCTCTGACCCATCCTGCCTCTATTCTTTCTTCTGCCAGTCTCCTTTTGCTGCTAAAACACATCCCCACAAATCTTGAGCCTTAAAACAACACACATTGGTCACTGTCCCTAGTCCTGAAGCAATGAAGTCTTAGAGCCCAGGTCCACACAGGGCTGTAGGGAGCATGTGCTCCATGACCTCAGCATGGCAGACCATCTGGATCTTGTCTCCTCCATTCTGGACTGTTCCTTCTGCCTCCCTCTCGTAAGGGCCTTTGTGATTACCTTGAGCCCATTATGCAATCCAGCATTCATGTCCCCATCTGAAGATCCTAAGCTTGGACACAACTGCAGTGCCCTTTTTAGCCACGTTGGGCACATGCACACGGCATTCTGGGAATTCAGATGGTGATATGTTTGAAAGGTCATCGTTTGATCTACCATATTCCCTTGTCAGATGTTCTTATGTTGCTGAGTGTTTTAATTTACTGTAACTTTTGACTTATTCAATCAGCATTAACTTGAGTGCAGGGTTTGGGCCAGTGCTGCGGTCCTGACTCTCGGGTGATTTTGGGTCATGTGCCCACCCATAGAGCTGTGTGGCCCTTCACATACAAGACTGTGGGTCTGTAGGCTCATTTTCAAGTTCTATTTATGGCTTTGGAATTTGTGTATGAGGTTCTCACCCCGCTTTTCACTGCTTCTGGATAGGTAGGGTTCTTTGAGGGGAAACAGTAGGAAAAAATTATGTGTATATGCTTTGCATGTTCACACATGCCCATATGTATTTACACTCGATGTGTTCATTTTATTTCAATTTTAGAGTGTCTGACTTGTTTTCTCCGGATCTCTAACTGAGTAGGCATGCTAGAAGGATGCTGTTAACGGTTGTGGTATAAAAGCATTTATGGTTCCTAAAGGCTTAAGAATATGGCTGTGCTGAACTTGGGAAGCTCAGCATCCGCTCTGTGCTCCCTTTACCTGCTGCCGTTATCTCCTGTTAAAGAGTCGCTATAAAATGCTAAATAAACTTAATAACTGGTAACAACCCACTTTGTCAGTTGGGGACACTTACGTTTTATGAATTTGGGAGAAACACTCGAGAAAATGGAATTTTCAAGCTATGTGTGTGTTGTGATGCTTGAGATGTTTTGTGAGCCCGTGCAAGTGCCATAGCTTTGACTTTTTAGAAAGGACCCAGAAGCTGAGCAATGCTCTTTGCAGAAAAAGTAAATCACCTCCCAATACTATAAAGGACTTCGGTGTCAACCAAAGTCACTGTGGACCAGGTGGTGTGTTAAAAATGCCTGTCACAGTTGGCTTCAGCCATTACCTTCACACGCATGGAAAAGGTAACCTCAGTTGAGGAGTTGCCTCCATTGAAATGGCTTGAGGGCGTGTCTGTGGAGTATTTTCTTAATTGCTATTGAAGTGGGAGGGCCCAGCCCACTGTGGGCAGTCTCGTTCCTAGGCAGGTAGGCTATATAAGGAAGTTGGACATGGGGCTGGGAGCAAGCCAGTAAGCAGCATTTCTCCATAGTCTATCCTTCACAGTTCCTGTCCCCAGGTTCCCACCTTGAGCCTCTGCTCTGGCTTCCCTCAATGCTGGGCTGCAATGTAGAACTAAAATAAGCATTCTCCTACACACATTGCTTTTGGTCAGTATTTTATCGCAGCAACAGAAGAGCAAACAAAGGCAGGGGCTACTGCCGAGTGGGTACTGGGTTTCTTTGTGAAGTATGGGAAACATTTTGGAAATTAGGAGTGACGGTTGCACAGCATTGTGAATGTAACTAAAGCCCTGAATCGCATACTTAAAAATCACATTCTCAAGCATGGTACAGTGGCACGAACCTGTAATCCCAGCACTGTGGGAGGCAGAGGTGGGCGTATCTCTCTGAGTTTGAGGCCAGCATGGTCTACAAAGTGAGTCTAGGATAGTCAAGGCTGCATAGAGAAACCCTGTCCTTGAAAAGTTGAAAAAGAAAGAAAGAAAGAAAAGAAAGAAAGAAACCACATTATTTTCTCACACACAAAAGAATGTTTCTTGGAATTAGGAATAGTTAAGAATGTCCATATATTTAAGACATGCCCTTTTCCTTTTGTATCTGGAAGCAAAGGCTACCCATGTGAGGGTATCAAGATTGCAGATATAATGTTGAAAAATAATAATTTCTCCTTTTGCTAATGTGTTTTCCCACTTCTTCTTCGACAGCTTTTTATAACTATGATGCTAGGGGAGCAGACGAATTGTCCCTGCAAATAGGAGACACTGTGCACATCCTAGAAACTTATGAAGGTGAGTGTCGCCTGATGGTTCTTGTCTGGGGATTTGGGATGCTCCGGTGCCTTCTCAGGCAAAGCATTTCCCTGTCAGGGTGCTCTGTTCTCACGCTGCCTTTCCCACAGATGGATGCTTTTCCAGGCAAAGGTTGGAGGGGCAGCTATTTGTTAAATTCAGTGAGGCTTTATTAAGATCAACATTAAACGAAACAGATTTTTAACCCCTAAATGCTTCTTGATGGCTCATTATTTTGCACAAGTGTGCAAATCATTTTTTGCTTTTGTTTGTAGAGACAGGGGTTCTCTGTGTAGAAACCGGCCTCTACCTCCCAAGTGCTGGGATTCGTGGTGTGAACAACCACAGAGTTGCTATGTGTGTAAATCTTGACCAAAACTGACATCACTTTGGTGAGAAACAGACTTGGACTATTTCAGTTTGTTTGTCTGATGTATGTGATGAGTGTTCTGAGCTGTCGGTTTATATTGTTGTTGTTGTTGTGAAGTTTTCACTTTGATTTGTTAACAGTGGATCTCAGGGGGAACTGCAATTGCCATGCCTCATTTGTTGCCCTTTTTCTTTGTCTGTGACCCCCATTTTCTGTGGGGTGAACAGATCACCAGTTATATGGGATATGGTTCAGGGAAGCAATTGTGGCTTTTCTGATGCCATTGGTTTTTGCAATAGGCTTTCATACTTAGCGCCTCGCACACCATCTGAGCCATGGTGAATGTTGGGCTGTGGTTATTACTGCATGTAGGGCAGCAGTGGCAGAAATAGGCTGGCTTCGTTTCTTTCTTTTTTTCTCTTTCTTTCTTTCTTTCTTTCTTTCTTTCTTTCTTTCTTTCTTTCTTTCTTTCTTTCTTTCCCTCTTTCGGCATTGCTCTCACCCAGAGTTTCCTTAAGGTTGGTGTTTCTGTGTCACTGGCCTCCTTTTCTGCCTGTAAAGAGGATTCCTAAGCAGTGTTGGAGTCAGAGGAACTGATTTAAATAACCAAATTGCTTTTAGATCGGGTTCAGCGAAAAGTCTTACAAGTGGGAGAGGAAATTGCGGACACCTTATAGTAATCAACAAATTGAACTTCCAGTGAGGTCTTTACACTCCACTTTGCACAGGAGTGAGCTGAGCTCTGCTCCTGTCAGCCAGGCAAATAGGGGCTGGCTCGTGTGCCCCTCAGAGACATAGCTGAGAGGCAGAACTCTATTAAAAATCCATGTCTTGGCCCTCATCTCTCCATCTGATGCAGGAAGACTTAGAACTCCATTCTATTTGCACCATTTACTCTTGAAAATGTATGGGGGTTGCGGGGAGTCAGCTTTATTGGCATATGCCTGGAAGCAGCTGTAGCTCGGCGAAAAGGAGCCCTTAAGCGAATGAGTGGCTGGCTGTGATGGGCGCCTTCTGCTTGTTTTCAGTTTTGACAGCTGACAGTTGGATTTCCTTATCTGTTCTCAGTACATATTGCCAGTGGCTTCGAGGAAACAGAGAAATTAAGTCGAGGTGAAGGATCAGGCATCTCATCTCAGACATTCTTTCTGATCTGTAGGGAAATGCTCTGATAGTTTTTTTTTTTTTTAATTGCCCCCAGTCACTTGAATGTGGAATTCCTGGGTCATCAACTCTGAGCACTGGTGTCTTTTCCTGAATTGTTAATGATTTCCTGGGGCCTCTGGGTGTGTGGAGACTGCAGTGTCATTCTTTACTTCAGGAGGGGACTGTTCTCTTTTGCAGTGCCATCCTTAGTCACGTCAGTGGGCCTTGGTCTGCGCTGACCACAATAACCTGCTAGTGGCTTTGACTTCCAGGCTGACATCAGCCAGGGTTAATTTGCAGGCCAGTCTTGGTTCTGATTAAACCGCCACGGTCTTAACATAAAGTGGTGGTCTTAACACAAAAGACTCTAACATAAAGTGCATTTCCCTTCCTGGATGGCTAACTTCTTCGTAGAGTCTGGCCTGAGAAATACATTAGCTGCATCTTCTGGAAACTGGGTAACCTTACCATCAAATAGGGATTCTGCTGCCAATGCTTTCCTGTGCCTGCCTGTGCTCTGGTTTTGGCTCGTGGCTTGTCTTGGAGTTTGGCTCTGTTTCTACCTTTGTCTCTCTCTCTCCCCCTTCTATTTATCAACCTTGATTTTCTTTTTCTTTATGGTTCAGGATATATTTATATAGGATGCTGTAAAAATTATAATTTCTAAGCAATCACTCCATCTCCCTTTGCCCCAGGGTGGGCTGGATTGCTCCTTTTTTCTCTTCCTCCCTTTTCTCTTTCTCCTTTTAAGATGATTACTCTTCATTACATGCAGTTCAAAGACTACATTTCCCTTCAAGTTATGGTTAATTGCTCTCTGAGGCTTGCTGAGGTGGAGGGTGTCTAACTGCAGCCCATAGGCCACATGCAGGCGAGGACAGCTATAGTGCAGCTCAACATAAAATCATAAACTTAGTTAAAAAATTATGAGATCTCTCTCTCTCTAGTTGTAAAAACTTGAATGCTCTCAGCATGAATGCTGTAGACAACAATGCTGTTGAAAGGTTGGATAAGCCGGATACAGCCAAGAAAGGTCTTCAGGTCATAGTGCTGTGGAGGTAGTCAGACCTTCCAATGGCTGCTCAGTGTAGGCTCTTGCCTTTAAGCCATGTCCAGTGTTGAGGGCCAGTCAGTCACATGTGAACACAAGTCCCAGGTGTTTAGGAAGTGACTGGTGCTGAGTTTCCCCAGGGCTGGATGCTGTTCCAGGGGAAGCTGGAGGCATTGCGCAAAGGTTAAGGAGTCATCTTTTTGATGTGGCTGTCACAACTAAGCCCGATTAATTCAGACCTTTAAGTGATAAGGATGTATAATCCTCCGAAACCGTCTGCCTACTTCCTATGCTGGCCTGTGGCCTCCCTGAAGTCAGGACTGTTTTTCTGCTATGTTTGCCTGTCTTTCCAGTGGGCATCTTTTCAGTATGGATGGGCTGGAGGCAAGCAGCAAACCCTGCCTGGGAGAAGTTCCTAAGTGTGTCATCTGCTAGCTGATCATTTCCTCGTTCAGCCTCGTCCCTCCCTCTCATAGCCATCTTGTCACATCCCTTCATTCCATGGTGACCCCCTCCTCTTCACACTAAACTCCCTTGCACGCAGCACTCAGTGTGGCTTGGTCCTGCTTGTCTCAGACACCTGGAGGGTCATGAGCAGAAGCCATGTCTGTAATTGGTGTGCATAAGAAAGTCCTGGTGACAAGTGAATGGACCCTGCATGCTGAAGCAGTAATTCGTGCAGAATATGCACTTAAGCTTAGAAATCCCATTACAAAAGAAACTGCTAAATATGCTAAGTCAAAGATTCCTCTTCTGACCCACCCACAACTCAGTCCCTCCAAAGGATTAAAACACCAGCACCCCCAAAACCAAACCAAACTAACAAAAACAAAAAACCGAAACAAAACAAAACAAATCAATCCCCCCCCAAACCCCAAGTTTTCCTGCCCCATGTGTGTGTATGTTTTACCTTATATGAGTGCATCACAGCTCTCCTGTGTCTCACTGGCTCCTCTTCATGTTGTTTTGCTCTGTTGTCTGAGTCTTTTTAGTTTTAGGCCCTGTCTGCCATGTGAGCATTGCCTTATGCTCTGCAAACAGTAATGGGAGCTCAGGTAGTTTCAACTCCCATCTCCAGGATTCTGTAGCCAGGAGCATCTTGCGTCTGTCCTGCTGCGCAGGGACATAGCTGTCTGGAGGCCGTTTCCCTAGGACAGCTTGCTGGCATTGGGTATAGGGTTCCTGTTTTGGGGGTTATGGAGTGGGGTGGGGTGTCTGGTGAGCACCAGGAGCTGCTGTCTGCACTCTGTGAGGTCTGAGCCCAGGAAGCCATGTCCTGAATCCTCTCACCTCCACCACCTTTATTTTGAGGCAGGGCTAGGAGGTTGAGTTTTCACTTCATTGATTAGCACTATGTTTGGCTTCTCTTCACAAACGTGTAGGTTCGTGGGTGTCTGTGGTAAATCATTTCTGGAGGGGAAGAGCATGGTAATGTTGAATGTGTGGGAAGGACAGTGCAGGGGTATAAAGGACGGTCCTTTATGCTGAGTGGTACAGTCTTTGAATAACTCATTAGATCACAGTCCCATTTGCCCAGAGCCTGAAATGCTGTAACTCTGTGGGCACTGATTCCAGGCTAGTTTAGCTTAAACTTCTGTACTGACAGTGGCTGCCAGGAGATGTTTGCCGTTCGGACACTCGACATTTGGAACAGGCTATGTCCCTACTCACTGTCCTCATGGTGAAAGAGCAGAACGGGTTCATTTGGACCTTTCAAGATTCCTGGAGTTCTTGTCCTATCCCCTTTTCTAGATATATCTTTCTAATTACTATTTGAGGCTTTTGTTCATGTTCTGGTTCATACTCACTTTCTTCATGACTACCTTCTGAGAAGGCTGAGGGGCCCGCTGCTGCCATGTGGAGTCCTTCCTTTCTTTCTTCTTCCCTTCCTTCCTTCCTCTCTTCCTTCCTTCCTTCTCTCCTTCCCTCTTTCCCTCTCCCCTTCTCTTTTCTCTTCCTTCCTTCCTTTCTTTCTTTCTTTCTTTCTTTCTTTCTTTCTTTCTTTCTTTCTTTCTTTCTTTCTTTCTTTCTTTCTTTCTTTCTTTCTTTCTTTTTTTCATGGCTTGCTTTTATGGATCTCTTTAGTTTCTGGGGTCCAGTACAGAAGAGTGAATAAAAGCCCAGAATTTATCCAGCTCACCTCCAAATGCTACCTGATGCTCTGCAGGGTCTTTTTGTACCTGTGAGATAGAGTTGTGGGATGTCTTTGAGCTAGCTGATGAGTTCCTTTCTGGAAGCAAGGTGGTCAGGACCAATAATAAGCTCTTTGTAAGAAAATAGCTATCTGATTTCTTGACCTGGTGGGATTGTGGGGACATGGGTTCATCACCATGGTCCTCTTGGAATCTTTAGGGATGAATTTCTGCAGTTAGCCTTGGTGGGAAGTAGCATTGATAGTGTCCGGTCTGCTGTGAAGGGCTTGTCCATTCAGCCCTTGATGTGAATGAGCAGTCTCTCCTTCCATTGCCCTCTTTCCTTCTCTTGCAACATGGAAGGGATAGGAAGTTGGAACCAGGCCAACCCCTAAGGGGTGAGGGCTCTGTGAGTGCTTGGTGTCCTTGCCACAGAAGTACTTTGTGAGACTATGGCTGCCCTAGGGCAGAGCCTTGCAGAGGGAGGAAGTGGGCGCTCAATAGGTTTTCTGTTGGGCAGCCTTTGATGATCTGAGACTCTGGAAGTTGCCCTTGGAGAGATCTTGAGCCAGATCAGCAGAGGGAGGGACAGGAGAGTGGGAGAGTGCATACCCAAGGACCCTGCTGGGGATAAGGCCTCTTGTAAGGCTTAAATTCAGGTTGTTGATGGGGGACTGATAGGCAGGCAGAGATGCAATGCAGAGGTCTACATATGCAGGGAGTGAGCTGTGCTCTGTGGGACTTCTCTAAGGCATTAGGATGGTGGTTCTCCCCTAGTGTCTTCCCTATACCTTGAGGTTTTGCTTGGACTGTGCTGTGTCTCCTGTACTGACCAATCATTCCAACTCTATATTTGTTTAGGGTGGTACAGAGGCTACACTTTAAGGAAAAAGTCTAAGAAGGTAAGTCCTTTCCATTTAACATATTTCTTCATAAATCAAACTGGGAGAGGAAAGCAGTTCTATCTTATTTGCATCTAAGAATGTTACTTGCATTTCTCTTTCTTGAGTTTTAACAAACATATGGGGTGAGATTAAAAGCAAACAACAACAACAAAAGGACCTTGAGTTGGCTTCTGGATAACAACTGTCTACAGAAATCACAGCTTCAGCTGGGAATGGTGGTGCATATCCAGCTCCTCAGTATTAGGCTAGCCTGGTCTAACTAAATGAGAGCCTGCCCCACAAAAGACATTTCAGCTAGTTGCTTAGTTCCAGGAGTGAACCATTAAGCTGTAATGTGGTACCACTGTGCATAGCTGTGAACTGAGTGTAATGACTTCAGAGAAGCAAAATGCTGCAAACAGTTTTTAATTTCATATTATCCTTTATAAATTAACAAGTTTGCAAAGCTCACACATGGCCATTTCACATTTGCCTTATGGCAGTTTTCAGACTGGCTTAGTTAAGTTGTAAAAAAAAAAATCTGATTTTCTAGGGCGATTTTGTGTGTGATTCTATGAATATCCAAAACAAAAACATGTTATTACTCCTCCGATATTATGGACAGCACTCCCATCCACAAGGGCGTGCGGCTTTGACATTCTTAGCTTCACAGAACCTAATTATGGCTTTTCACTCTTACTCTGTAACGCTATGGTATTGCAGTAATGCCCATGCTAAGCCATGGTTAGGCTGTCCATTTAACTTGGACATTTTAATATCTGATTGTGTTTGACAGGTGGTTCATTTTGCTTCTCAGAAATGGCCTCTCATTTACTGCTGTATCCAACTGGACTCTCTGATGTGATCTCCAGTCTATAGTGGAGCTTTGGAAGCCCAGTGCCAGAGCCTCCCTACTCTGCATCCTCAGAGGCCTGGGCTGACCTTTGCCAGCTGAGCTGGAGCTCCATGAAGCTGTGGAGCTGCCCATCCCTTTATGGATATCACTCGAGAAAAGTCCAGTTTGGGGGAGCCAAAGTTGGAGATTTAAGGAGGCAAGAGCTTAGCAGTATTAGAGTTTCTCAGTGGTGAAGTGTTTGCCCTAAGATCTGAGTCCTATCCCTAGTAACAATGTTAAAACCCTTCCAATCTGGGTAGTGGCATATGCTCATAACTGTAGCGCTGGGAAGGCAGAGACAGGAGGTTATCTGGTGCTCACTGGCCAGCCAGACTTGTCTAATTAACCAGCTCCAGGTAGCAGTAGAGACTTTGTCTCAAAGAACAAAGGCAGCTAGCTCCTGAGGAGCAGCACCAGAAGCTGGCCTGCACATGACAGTCACTCACCTCCAGAGACTCCCCCTCCCTACTGCTTTGTTACATAGAACAAAGCTGCTCTGAGGAGCACATACCTGGTAGGCCGCTCAGTTTCCTTGATGCATATTCCTTGTCTGGCATCCCCATCTCCATCTTGGACTCTCTCTCATTCTTCAAGACCGGTGGTTCTCAACCTTCCTAATGCTACGACCCTTTACTATAGTTCCTTATGTTGTGGTGACCCCCCAAGCATACAATTATTTTCATTGCTACTTTATAAGTGTAATTTGGCTACTGCTTTGGGTAGTATGGTAGATATCTAATATGCAGGATGTCTGCTCTCAAAGGGGTCGTGACCCACAGGTTGAGAACCACTTTTCTAGGCTTTGGCTCCTCAGAATATTCTGCCTGGCCTCAGGATATCCAGGCCTTCCACCTACAAGAGGGTGTGGTTATTTACCACCTGAGATCCCCATTGGTAAATGAGGAAAGCAAAGCCTTGCAGAGGCTGTAGTTTGGTTGTGGTCCTGCATGAGCACCATCTTTCTAGATATTTACAGAAGTGTATTTGGGCTGGCCAATGGCTCATTTCAAACCTCCAGGCATGTTCTATCTCATCCAGCTGTAATTCCTCCATGGCTTCATGATATTGAGTGCTAAGGCAGAAAGATTTCTGTCTGTGCACTTGGCAGGGTTGGAGTGGCTTGTGTGTTTTCTTACCCCCTTCCAACCCCACATATTGCAGAGAAAATACACTTTCTATGAGCACCTGCCAGCTTCTCTGGGCTACAAAGTGTCTTGGCACCTGGGTCCTGGATTAAACGACCTGGACCTATTGGTTGCTCAGCCTGGACTTCCCATTTGCCCCTTCCCTAGGTGTAATAGTATTTCTTTGTGTGAAATCTGTTCACTTTGCTGGTGGCTAGGACAGGCAGAGTTCAGCAGTATCTCCTCGCCATGTTTAGCCCTCTCTGAGCCCTCCTTCCCTTCCAAGCATTATTGTCCATTTGCTTCCTAGATGTCCCATCTTGGCAGATGTCTCTAATCAGAAACTCCTTTTCTCCCAATAGGTTTCCTTGACGCATTAGGGTACTAACTGAATTTCTGCCATGTTCACCAGTAGTCTCTGGCTTGTGCTGCCTAAGCCTCTGGGAGTCTCTGGTTTGTGCTGTCCTAGATCCCGTGAAACAGCTCTTAATAAACTCCCTCTGGCACTTTACAAACAATGTCTGATGCTGGATTTCTTCTCCAGAGACCAGCTCCTTTAAGCAGGGCTTTGCCGGGCCACATGTTTATACATACACATGTGTTTGCACTGCACATGAAGTGTAAAAGTGTAGAAACAGAAGCTCTCCTCAGCACCTCTGAAGATTGTTTTTTTTGGGGGGGGGAGGGTATTCTCCACTCCATATGGAGCCTGATGAGGAAGGCCCCAGGGCTGTCCCTCAGTGGTTAGTGGACAAGTGACAGTGGTTTAAACCAACTTCTGATAGCTGTCTTGTCAGTTTGCAAGGGGTCATCTGTCAGAGCCCATCATCAGAATTGGTTTCTGGCATCAGACTTGTGGGTGTGCCAGTGTCAAGGTCAGCAATGGAGAGGAGGGGTGCCCTATGGAGGAAGATTTTCCCGGGCCTTTGTGAGGTTGTCACTTGGCAAACACATTGTGTCTGTTTTCTGCTAAGACATCTGCACAGTCTGAAATACCAGCTGATTGGGATATTCTCTTTTGTGCCTCGTGTTGTATGTGATGCTTACACTTGCAAAATTAGTGGTGATACAACCCCTTATCCCCTCATTTTTGGGGCCTATTGTTTGATTTGCAAGCAGTATTCACACTGGTAATAAAAACTCTTTTTCTCTCCCTCAAAGGGTATATTTCCTGCTTCATATATTCATCTTAAAGAAGCCATTGTTGAAGGAAAAGGGTGAGTCTTTTCTTGATATTTAAGTGAAGAATTGAATGTTTACATGTGTCATTGCTGCCAGATAATGTGGTAGGGTAAGATGCGGGTTAAGGTAGTAACATGGGGTGGCAGAGGTGGACCATTGGTTAAGAGCATGTACTATTTTTGCAGAGGACTTGAGTTGGCTTCCAGCGGTGTGTATGGTGGCCCACAATTACCTGCAACTCTAGAAAGGGCCCTTGGACTTGAGTACAGCTACACACATATACGCAGTTAAAGATAGTAGAGCCAACTCATTATAAAAGATAATAGCTGTGTTTGACCATGATGGTTTAAGAGAATAAAGGGACTTGTGACTCAGTCATGGTGGTCATTGCATTGACCCATTCAAGAGTCCAAGGTCGGTGCCTTAGGTGTGGTCATCTCTTTGAAGCTCAGGTTTATTTGGGGAAATGTAGGCTTCGTCTGTGACAATGACCACCCTAGGCCCTTAGCTGAGTCTCTTCTGAGTCTTCTCCTCCTCTTTAGAAAGCATAGCTGGGTGTGATACAGAGTTGAGGGGGAATGAGCAGTTGTTGCGTGTAAATTCACCTGTGTGAATGTGCATGTCAGCTAATTGAGATGTATAGCTCCTGGAGGTCATCAGAGTCACGTGTAAGGTCCTGAAAAGGACATTCATAGCCCAGGAATGTGTGCCAGGTGTGAACTGGAGGAGACAACATTCAAATGTTTTCTTTTTTGGTCTCTGCTTCATCTTCACACTCCGTTAAATATGTAAATTATAAAATTACTAATCATATGATTACCGCATAATGACATCTCTTTGGCTGATTACAAAATTGCCTTTCCGAGCACTGTACTTTTAACATATGAAAAGGATGGCTCGGGGTCCCTGCACTTCGCCGGCGCATAATTAGAGTGGAGGGAACGATTTAGAGGCATGGATAGTGCTGACCCGCAAGATGGCATTTGTTCAGACAGATAAAATGTTTTGTATGCAAAATTCTAAAAAGGAAGATAAAGAAAGTTGAGAAAGTTTTGCCTTATGACAGGAATAATTTTAAGTGTGCATTTAATGTGTATCTACCTGCCAGGGTCAAAATCCTTATACAAGTCGGCTTGTATAGCAGTAGTAATTTTTTCAAAGCATATTGAAGTGTATGAATAGGTGTGTGAGTGTGTGTACGTGTGTTTGTGTGTGAGTTTCCACTTACAAACATGCATATTCAGCAGCATACTATCACGAGAATGTGGAATTTCCTGGACCTGCCAGCAAGCAGGCAAGGCCTGTTTGTCTTCTGGTGTCACGTTTTGGTGTGGCGAGCACAAAGAGTAGAGTGTGAGTTGAGCAGGGCACAGGTGTCCTGATTATGCTTTTGGTGGTCCACTGTTTCTTCCACACTGTGGGCTCTGACCTTTGCGCCCACTCTACCCGGATGCCCAGCTGTTCCTCCTTGTGAAGTTCTTCTGCCCAAGGACCTGGCAGGTGACCACCACGTCTTCATTTCTTCTGGATGCTGCAGCCATCTGCCCTCTTCTCTGCTCGTCTTTCCTCTTGTCGAGTGCTGATGTGGCCTCTACTTTACCTCTTTCTACCTGTCTATTTTCTGGTTCATTATCCTATTGTATTCATTCATACTCTAACCTCCCCCCCATTCTCTCTCTCTCTCTCTCTCTCTCTGTATTAACTATTCTTTCTCACATTTTTCTCAACTGTGGCTGCCATCAGTTCATTCTTCTTTCATGCTGGTGGCTTTGAGAATGTGCTTTTTACATTTTGTCATTACAGAGCAATTCCCATTTTGTCTCTTCCCCTCTGCTGACACATAGTACTGCCTACAGCAATGGCTGCTATTGTCCACTGTTTCCTGTGAAGCCTCCTGTAGGCATCGGCCAAGCATAGAACACACAGCAAGAGCAGGATCTTGAGCCTCGGCAGGAGGGTCAGGAGTTCATGTAATGCTTCCTGGGCCACCTGTCATTCTATCTCAACCCTATCCCCAAGCCCCTTCCTCCTCCCTAGAAAGCCAAGGTTGCTGTTGCTGCCTCAGTGCCTGCTCTACCCCATTTACCCTTTCGAAGAATTATTTCAAATTGAAAAATAAAATGGTATGTATTGCTGGTGTCTAATGTGCTATTTTGAAGCACACATACATTGCAGAGTGGCAGGTGGAGCTGGTTCACACCGGTTCTCAGGAGAGGCTGCCTTCTGGTCCTACTCATCTGTGGCGAGAGTACTTTAAGCCCATGCTTCTAGTCATGTTCAAGTTTATAGCTGTTGTTAGCCACACCAGTCACCGTTCTGGACAGTACAATGCTCGGATTCGTTCTTCTGTTTAATGTTTCATCCTTTCTCCAGCATGAGTCCCCTTCTCAGTTACTGATGCACACCCAGCCACAAGACTCTTTCCCTTCATCCTATGTTTTCACAGCGAACGGGCAGGTGTGGTTAGGGTTGTACCATCCTGGTCCTCTCCCTTCCTGGCCTTGTGACTCCCCCACACTTAACCGATGCTGAGGAGGGACTCTTTCCCTCTGTCTGATGGTCTTGCCCACAGCTTGTAAAGCAGGCATTATTTTCTGTGCCTTCCCAACCTCTGCCAAATACGAATGATGTGATTTTAAAAACTGGGTAAATTAAACCCAGAAAGTAAAGCATATGTTGATGAAACGTTAAAGCTAATCAAGGGCTCAATCTTTTGGGGTAGAAAGAAAAGGTGGGTGGTTACTCATGGGTGGGACTGGATGGAGTCCTCATGGACACAATGAGTTTTATACCTGATAGAAATATGAAAGTAATTTTAACTCAAACCTGTGCCTCTTAGTGGTACACAGTGGCTGGGTGTGTTTATGTCACTCTGAGATAGGTGAGTATACACAGATTCTGAGTATAGTTCCCTTTATACACCCTTGGCATTCTGAAGACTGTCGGTGGGCCACATGAGATGCATGCCTTACAGGCAGGGTAATGTGTGGACATCCCCATACTTTATACAAAGAACTTGTCATCCGTAGGTATATGTATTCACATGTGTGTGTGTGTGTGTGTACATCATTGTATTTGTGTGTTTTCTCCGTTTGCTTAACCATTGAGCTGTAGCCCCTATAGGGACGCGTTCAGGTGCAGCTCACAATAAAGCCACAGAGTCAGCTACTTTCTTCTTTCATTCCAGGCAACATGAAACTGTCATCCCCGGGGACCTCCCCCTCATACAAGAAGTCACCACAACGCTGCGAGAGTGGTCCACCATCTGGAGGCAACTTTACGTGGTAAGAAAATGGGATGGTCAGTTAAAGCTCAAGAATAGAGACTGGTGTTTCTGATCCTTGTGCCAACATAAACTTTTTTCTTCCTGGGTACCTGGAAAGGAAGTCTCTGAGACAGGGTCCTGCTTCTCAAGGACAGAGCAAGCAATTTGATCATTGTTCTGGCTACTGTTGGGATGTAGCTTGCTCACTGTATTGAGTAAACTGTATTAAAATGGAAGATGGCCTTCGATCCCCCTTGCTTTGTGTTGGCCAAAGGGAATGAGGGTGATGTAGGGCCTTTGAAGGAGGGGACTAGGCAGCGTGTTCACCTCTACGTGTATATTTTGATCATGAAAATTAAAATCTATTTTTGCACAGAAGTAACTTAGTTTTGAGGACTAATTATTTATTTTATTTTATTTTATTTTATTTTATTTTATTTTATTTTATTTTATTTTTGTCACTGACTACCTGTAAGTGATGGATCTTATGGTCTGAGGAACATGATAGTCTTCATGTATTGTGTCTGAGGTGGAGCAGGGAACATTTCATATTTTGACTCTGAGCATTTGTCCAGTTCTTATTAATGCAGATATGTCAGAGCTCTGCTATCTTCCATTTCATTCTCCCTGGGGACATTTATTTGCACATAAATCCATATTTGCAGCAGATTACCTTTTGTTAAGCCTGTATTTCTATTCAGAGTGTTGATTTCTCATATGCTAATGTTATTATCACCGAGCAAGGGCCCTGGAAGGAAGTCAGTGCGTTAATTTCTTGGGAACATAGAAAACTTCCTAAAGTCTCCACAGCTGTTCGCCGGGCAGGCTTGTTTTTGATTATACAGTGGTTTCCTATAAATGCACGGTAATAAGCACTTGCGGTAATTGTTCATCAAACGTACTCGCAAACCTAAAAGCTTGAAGTTAGCCATGAATGTTTTGTGTAAATCTGAGCAATTTCATAGTCGGTGTTTCATGTTCAACTTAGCAATTTCTAAACAAAAATACGATAACACAACAAACAGGAGTTGCCATGGACTAATATGGTACGTGGACAGCATCAGTCTCCCCGTCAGGGAGTCAGCATTCCTAGTATCCACCTCCGATGGATTTATGCTGTTGGATTTGTACAAAGCCAAATCAAAGGTGCTTTTGAATATTTAGATGCATTCTTTCAGTTCTCTGTTTGTAGGCTTGCCCACAAAAAAGTATGCAGTTTATATGCTGTTAGAGAGATGGGCAATGTGGGTTAGTAAGACAAAAAGAAACCTGTTTTAACTTTTAGATTTCATTAAAAATAAATCAAAATTAGGAGCCTGGCATGGTGGTATGCACTCAGAACTTGGAGACAAAGGAGATTAAGAGTTTATGCCTTGAGTTTCTGCTGTCTTCCACTTTCCGTAGTTCTTGGCACATTGTCAGGTCTCAGTAAATCTTTGCTGAATAATTAAAAAAAATAGTTTAAGGATAAGGCTAGCCTAGAGTACATGAGACCCTGTTACAAAAAGCAACAACAGATAAAAACAGTGGGAAAGAAGGAAAAAGAAAGGCAGGAAATAGAATTAGGGCTATAGTATAAAGACAGCTTGGAGAGATGGCCAAGAGCACTTTCTGTTTTTCTAGAGGACCAGAATTTGGTTCCCAGCACTCATGTCAGGAAGTTCATAACTACAACTCCAGGGGATCAGATGTGCTCTGGAAGCTTCTGTGTACACATCTCTCCTCTCTCTCTCTCTCTCTCTCTCTCTCTCTCTCTCTCTCTCTCACACACACACACACACACACACCCCTCAAACACATACTCATACAAGCAGTATAATATAATGATATAGCTCATGGAATATAAAATAATTTGTCAGAGTGCTATGAGTTGTGTAGGTTGTAGGGCTGGTTTAGAAACTTCTAGAGAGAGGCGTTTCAAATGGTTTTCAAATAGGAGATAGTGAAGGAGTGGTTCAGGTACTGTAGAGTGGAACTCATTTTTTAAAACAATTCCACATTTTAATTTTGTAAGGGATCATGGTGCTTAAAACATAACTAAGTCCTACTTGGATGTTCAGAGGCAGAACATTGTAGACAACCTTAGTCTCCTTGATGAGTTACACCAACAAAGTCAAACCTGTTTTTTGTTTTTTGGGGTTTTTTTTGGTACCACAAATCCAATACACAAAAGTTGAGCAGGGTCAGTTTGGGCTCTTATCTTTTAGTTTTCTTTTAATATAGAAGCAATAAAGAATCTTCATGGATAGACATTGGTGTCATTGTGACTTGGGAGGGTCACAGTGTAGCAGGGAAGGCTAGCTCAGGATGGCTTATGTGTCAGCTGACAGCATGGTCTTGGGGCCCAGCAGAGGGCATTTTGAAGATCATTTCCAGGTGAGCAATGGGTCAGAACTGTCATAGAGAGGAAGACAGTTGGTGCTTCCAGGCATGTTGATATGTGAGTCTTTGTTAACTAGGAAGATCAGACTCCACAATGGAACAATGAAGTTAGAAGAAAGATTCTCCTAATGTGAGTTTCTAGTTTTGTGGTAGAACACATCCATACGTATCCCGTGGGTGGATGGAGACACTTTCCGGCATTGGCCGTGCACAGTCTGATGCTGGGAGTCCGGGCCATGCTGAGTCCCAAGGTCCTGCTCTTGCTGTGCATTCTACACTTGGGAATGTGGGATTCAGTTTGGGCAGGTGAGCCACTTCTTATTTATTCGGCATCTCGTAGGAACCAAATCCTATATAATGTGCTCTGTTTGACATGAGAATCTGCTTTTCATTTGACAGTCACTGAATCCCAGGGAGCAATGTATATCCTATCTTTTTATTTGAAGAACTATCCATTTGATATAATCTCCACTGTGCTGTGTTTTTTTTTCTTTTTTAAATCAAAACTCTTACAGTTGCCTTTTCTCCCTCCCTGTATAGCAAGATAATAGGGAGATGTTTCGGAGTGTGCGACACATGATCTATGACCTTATTGAGTGGCGGTCACAGATTCTTTCTGGAACTCTGCCCCAGGATGAGCTCAAAGAGCTGAAGAAGAAGGTCACAGCCAAAATTGATTATGGAAACAGGTTTGTTTATTTAAAAGATGATTTCATGCTTAAATTGTTTAATATAATAGCACAACCCTAGGCTGGAAGGATGTCTCAATTACATATCATAAAGCCAAATTTCTAATATCATAATAATGGAGTGGCTTACATTCTAATCTAGTTTACCCAATTACCCTTGAAGCCTTTTGTGGTCTTTGTTGTATAAATGGTGGAATTGTGAAGCTGGGATGGGGTAGCTTGTCATTTTTGCTGTTTTATCCCACCTCAGTTATGACCTTCAATGCACATTGCATTTGATGGGCAGTGGTGAGCCCTAGATTATTTCCTGTAGCTCCCTTGGTCTAAAAGTCAGACTAGATGTTAGATGTCACCATGAAAGTTGTCCCTAGCATTGACATGCCTGATCTAACAGACGGAAGCACAGCTCTCTTAAGCTGAAAATCAGATGAACTGCACACTGTCTTCCATGTATGGGAAGTTTCCACCCTGGTTTACTTGAATGTCTTGAGGGAGGGCTCGCTTATTCCTGAAGAGAGCACTAGCTGGTGTATCTGCCAGGAACATGACTGTTTGGTCCTAGTTCTAGCCTGTCAGTAGCCAGAGTTAGGTCATGGCCTCTCCCACAGGTACTTGTTTGCTTGTTCACATGTTGTCAGAGCTACAAAAAGCCTAAAAAACAACCTGGTCCTGCACTTCCCTGATGCCTTTTTACCTCAGAATCACCTGAGGAGGTTTCACTATATTGAACCTGGGGTCCCACTCTCCAGGTTCCAAGCTCTGATGTCTGGTGTGAGGTAGAGGGTTCAGTCAGCCTGCTGTTTGGATAGTGGGGAACTTAAAATGTAGTCCCCATTTTTACACCTGAGAATGTGGTGGTGAGAGCAAGGCTTGCCTCCTGCCCCTCGGCTCAGAGGCTCCTTAGGTGAGTCATAGGGCCTTCCTGTAATAACTGAATTATTACATGCTTGTTTTCTGGTAATCCCTCCTTTTTCATGTATGAACATTTCCTGACATCCCATTATGTGTGATGTTTTTATTTTGGCCTCCATGGGCAGAGATTCCGGGTATAGGATACTGCTTTGATGAAACCCATTACAAGTCTACCTGCTTTCAAAACCTGCAGACATGTACATACTCTGATTTCAGGGGGAGGTGTCCATCCCCTGAGACTAGTCTCTAACCTTATTATGGTGAGGCCCATGCTTCAACAGAAACAGCTGTGTATTGATTTCAGCGACCGTGGTGGACTGGTTGCTGTGACAGGCTATCTTAAATGGTGATGGCATTAGACTAAAATGCCATGAGCAAAGGTGATTATTTATTAATTTTTCTCCTCCAAGGCCAGAGATTCCAGGTATAGGATATTAGAGCCTGCATCAATGAAAGCCATTACAAGACCCCGTGCTTACAAAAGCAAACCTCTGATTTCATTTTCTGTTGGAGAAGCCTGTTTTTGAAGTTAGGTTCAGAGACCACCTGCTTAATCCAGCTGCAGGAAACAACCTAAGTACATTACGCCATGGAACAATCTTGTTAAGACAGAAAGTATTTTCAAATGTAATTTACTGCTTTGATTGGAAATACAACCTTATTAAGATGGGTTTGCCTGAGGACTGCAGGCCAGAATTTTTCCACAGCCCATGCATTCTATGTTTCTTCCTATATGCCCTTCTTTAGGAAATGAAATAATAACAGTAATAATAATAAAAAAAATAAAAGCATAGCATATTTAATTTTAGGATGGTCCAGTTTCTCAGGGAGCATTTGGTTGCCATCATCATTATCAGTTATGTATTCTTGCTTTTCCTTTTACCTAGATGGGGGTCAGGTCAGGGAGTGCCCAGGGAACTGTGGTAAATGTGGTCAAGGTCATGGACTCTTCCTCTACAAAGATAGCTCTGTAATATACACAGAGACAAACATGCACACACCACATCCAGATACACCCAGAGAGGTGTATAGCCACACTTATCCATAGAAAACCACATGTACATCCAGACACACCTAGAGAGGTAGACACTTTTTGATTTCAGAGGGGAGTATCCAACCCCCTTTTTGGACCCTTTGCCATCCCTTGGGACTAGTCTCTAACCTTGTTATGGCGAATCCAGCATACCTCAATAGAAAGAGCTGTTTGTGGAGACTGAGCCATTGACTGTGGAGACTGATGTAGATGGGGTGCTTCTATGATGGTGACTTTATGGGGAGAACTTTGCTGCTCCATCTTCTCTCTTCTTTAGATGTTTGGTCGCAATTACATAACTTCACTAACCTTTGGTTTTCTGTTCTATGAAGTGGGTCTGGCCAGCGTTTCTCTCTGGACTGAGGTGACAATGACATCAGATGATACCCATGGTATCGCTGGCAAAGCGCTTGATCTATATCTTCCTTGAGGAGGCCTCACCAGTGTGACCTGTTAGGGCCCTGTGGCTGGGCCTCCAGGAACTCATCCATACCACCCACATATCATTGGCCCACACCAATCACTGCCCTCACTCACACAGTGCTGACCCATGGTATTGACCCTTAGAGCAGGGTCAAGGCTGGGATGAGCTGGTTAGAGTTGGGAAGTTTAGTCTTGTTAGTGAAACATGTTATAGAGACAGTGCTAACTTCTGCTCTCATATACCCATGGTACCCATAGTATGCATGTGCCAGGTGCGGTTATGAGCGCTAATTGTCCACACCTTCCACAGTTGTTAGTCATATACACTTTGAAGATCTGTAAGTTCCCATCAGAAGGTGTAGACTTTATCAAAATTTGAGTAGCACTGAGTAACTTTCTTTCTCCCAGGTGACCCATTTTGAGGTACAGAAAGCAGCGCCACAGAATGACATTCCCTGATATTTGTGGATGAGTCCCCATTTCTGAGGCATTTTCATCCTCTCAGGGGCTGGGGCTAACATTGTGCTAGGGAATTTGCTCCCTTGGTTCATGTTCTCCATGCTGTGAATTCTTGGTACTCTAGAATTCTTGATTTGGACCTGGTGGTAAGGGATGAAGATGGGAACATTTTGGATCCAGAGCTAACTAGCACCATTAGTCTCTTCCGAGCGCACGAAGTAGCTTCCAAACAAGTGGAGGAACGGCTGCAAGAAGAGAAAGTGAGCTGGCCTCCTCAG
>CM053762.1:11592353-11688648 GCA_028658305.1 Pachyuromys duprasi
GGGGGGGTGGGGGATTGCATTTCTCAGCTACTATGTCGAGTATTAGAAAATGTTAAGGAAGCCCAGAATTGACAGTAAAACGAACCACCAAAAAGCAAATGTCCAGTATGTTTCAGACAAGGAGGAAGTGGGTTGGAGTAAGTGGTATAGCATAACCTATTAATTTAGTGAGTGTTGGTCAGGCATCTGCCATATTCCAGGAGTGTGGGACATAGTACAGAGTGAGATATAGAATCCTTGGAGACATCATTCTAGTGCAAACTCCAAATTAAAACTAGCCATTAATCCAGGAAACGTCATTCTAATTTGACAGACAGACACGTGTTCTTGCAAACACTCAGAATGAGCCGCAGCAAGATGGGCTCTGTGTAGTTTGAGAGCATGTAGTAGGGTCACAAAGTGACTGTATGAGCAGTAGGAGAGGTGGCAGTTGGTAGTGGTTTCCCTATTCTATAAGGGACTAAAAAGAGCATTGGTTATATTGTCCAGCTTGCTCACATTGACTTTCTGCCTTTTTCTTTAGTCTCAAAAACAGAATATGGATATTAACAGACAAGCCAAGTTCGCAGCCACTCCATCTCTGGCCTTGTTTGTTAACCTCAAAAATGTGGTTTGTAAAATAGGAGAAGATGCTGAAGTTCTCATGTCTCTGTATGACCCCATGGAGTCCAAATTCATCAGGTAGGCAACTTCCCCATTGCAGGCTTTACCAGTTACTTTTCTTAATTGTGACCAAAAATACCTGAAAAGATGCATCTTCATCAGGGAGGGTTTATTCTGACCCACAGTCTGAAGATGAGGTCCAGCATGGTGATGTCCTGGCAGTGGAAGTTTCTCTCAGCTGTGGTAAATGTGCTGGTTAGTTTTTTTTGCCAACCCAACACAAGCTAGAGTCATCTGGGAGGAGGGATCTTTAATTAAGAAAAATCCCTCTGTCACGTCCTGTAGGCAAGTCTGTAGGGCATTGTCTTGATTAATGACTAATGTGGGAGGGTCTAGCCCACTGTGGATGGTGCCACCTGTGGGCAGGTAGTCCTGGGTTACATTAAAAAACAAAACAAAAACAAAACAAGCTGAGCAAGGTATAAAGAACAAGCCAGTAAGCAACATTTCTCCATGGCCACCACTTCAGTGCCTGCCTCCGAGTTCCTGTTTTGAGTTCCTGCCCTGACTTCTCTTCAGGAAGACTGTCAGCTGTAAGATGAGTTGAACACTTGGTTTCCCATGGTTCCTCTGGTCATGTCGTTTATCACAGTCATAGAAAGCAAGCAAATTTACCCTACAGGAGTCACCTTTGCTTTTTTGCAAACTTTTGGTCTAGAAATGTCATCTGTGGCTTTCGCCGCTTTGCTGTTTCTCTAAGCCAATTGGGTAGTAGTATGTCAAGTATTTCTTCTTGCCGTATGAAGACTCATAATAAATATCTGTTGAACAAAGCATATAACTTTCTCTTTATCCTGATGAAAAATATTATGATCAAACTGTGTGGAGTGTGTATGTATTTATATATCAGCACTCCTGTGTTTTCTTTTGAACTATCAAAATTTAAAAATGTAGTATTTGAGGAAATAGAACACATAGGTGATTTTTACTCTCACTTCTGATAAGTGCTTTTTTCTTATTGACAGAGATGCAGCTTGTATTTTATGGCTTACTTGGCTTTTTTAAAGGCTCTGAATTAAATATACATTGTTCCAAATTCAATGCACAGCTCTGTATTGTCATTCTAAACAGACAGAGAGGCTTTTCACATTATAAACATCAAACTGTCAATTGCAAATACTCCTGTTACACAGATAACCCATGTTGTGGGAAGTGGAAAAGTTGTTCATTCAGTGCCTGCTTGGCAAAGAGTCTGTCTGTGGCCTGGATGTTTATAAAGTCACAGTCAGGTGACTTAGTGGACCTCTATGTTGCTAATTGGGATGCCTTATGTGATACATTGGGTACCCATCGAGGTTTGGAATATTAATTTGCTCCTGTGTTTTCTGTTTTTCAAGTGAAAACTACCTGGTTCGTTGGTCAAGTTCAGGATTACCGAAAGACATTGATCGGTTACATAACCTGCGTGCTGTGTTTACGGTGAGTGCACTCATGCGGCTATATGTTGACTGTCATCGTGTCCTTCTCTGATGATTATTTTAGGGACTTCTCAGCACTGACTGGGGTCTGGAGGAGGTGGTGGGGATGCCACCTCTGATACTGGCTAATCAAGGTATCACCGAGCCCTTGGCCTTAGTCTCTGAGCTTGGTCTTCACTTAGCATCTCTAGGAGATAGATTACTTCCTGTCTCTTTAGCTTATGTCTTCAGTCCACTTAGCTAAGTGTCTGCTGTTACTTCATTCCTTCTTTTCATGTGTATCACATTAAAATGCTCTTAGCTGGCCTGAGAACAGACCCTCGGTCCATTTTATGTCCTTCTCAATTGGCCTTGTGTTGGATCATGGTTCTTCACAATAATTTATGGAAATTAATATTTTTAGGATCTTGGGAGCAAAGACCTGAAAAGAGAGAAAATTAGTTTTGTCTGCCAGATTGTCCGAGTTGGTCGCATGGAGCTGAGGGACAGCAACACGAGGAAGCTGACTTCAGGGCTACGGCGACCCTTTGGCGTGGCTGGTAAAGTCCACATCCCTGTTTCCTTTGGGAGTTTCAGACCTTTCACTTGGAGGAAGTACAGTGGGCCAGTTTGGTTAATACGCTTTGCTGCTGGAGAAAAAAACACAATGTATTAGTTATATTTTATATTGTTTGGAGTGCACCTGCTGTAGCTACTGTGCTTCGGATTCAGACTAAATCTGGTCTAGTTTGAAAGCAGATCCCAGTGTTTACTGACAGAGACACTGAATCACTTTCCCATGCTGTGGACAAGACAATCTAGCTCTATGGTGAGGATCTAATAAAGGACCCAGGACAGCTAGCACATGGGCTCGTTACTGTCCACATCTCTGCTTGGTGTTAGTGGCTGTACAAGAAAGCGGGAGCCTGGTTATCTGTGTCAAGGAACAATAAGTGCCCATTAGGTGACCTCTTTCAATGTCACTCTCTTTCTTCATAATGTAGAGAAACAGTTTTCTTTTCTTTGTTAGAGTTGCAGGGCAATTCTTAAATCCAAACTTCTCTGACACTTACTGTCCCTGATCTTTAGGAATCATGGTATAGTTTGGTTCTGTTGCTGGGATAAAACGGTGTGATCAAAAGCACCTTAGAGAGGAGAGAGTTTATTTGGCTTACATTTGCAGGTCGCAGTCTGTCGTTTTGGGAAGTCAAGGCAGGAACTCCCGACAGGAACCGTGGAGGACCTGCTTGCTGTCTTACTCTCTGGCTTGCTCCTGCTTATGCTCAGCTAGCTCCCTTATATGGCTCAGGACCACCCGGGGGCGGGGGGCTGGGTGTGCCCCTCCCACTTCAATCATGAATCAAGACACCCCATATTCTCAGAGCAACCTGATAAAGGAAGCACTCAACTAAAATACCCTTACAGTTGATTCTAGGCTGTTTCAAGCTGACAGTGCTAAGTAGGACACATAGAAGAGTATCTGGGAAGAATTCTTGACTCTTGATACCTAGCTGTTATTTTTTGTACGATCAGTGATCAAAGGCAGTCTTTGCTTGACTACCAGGGCATTCAGCACTGAAATTTTACTCAATTAAATACTTTTATTTTAATAAAAAAATTGCAGGTGCTGGAGGAATTGGGCGGAAAATAAACAGTTCCCGTACATCTTACCCTGCTCCCAGCATCCTCTTCATTTGTTTCACCAGTGAATGCTATGCTTATGACAGGCATTTCCTGCGGCCTTTCCTAGAGTCCACAGCTTACAGGAAGATTTGATGTTGGTGTTGCGTATTCTGCCAAGTTGTGTACGTGTGTGTATGTGTGTGTTTGTGTGTGTGCATGCAAGAGAGTATGTGGAAGTCATAGGTCAAAGGTAGATGTCTTCCTCAGTCACTTGCTTGACACCTTCTTTCTGAGACAAAGTCTCTCACTGAACCTGGACATTATCTGTCCATTGAGCCCTAGGGATCTTCTTGCCTTTCTCTCCCTCTCTGGGCCATGTTACAGTCACACATCACCATGCCTGACTTTTATATGGGTGCTGGGATTCTCTGGTCCTCATGCTTATGTGACAAGCAGTTTATCTATTGAGTCATCATCCCAGCCCTGTTCTGTGGGTTTGGACAGATGAATAATGTCCGTTATCAACCCTAAACATGGAGAACTCTGTTGAACTGTTGGGCTCTCCAGTGGGCAGCCCCAATGTCTTTATTATCCATGGTGCAGTGTTAAGGGTGGGTGTCGTTTGGGGAAAATTGGCATTTCCCTCCCCGAGTACTTTAACACACACTTTGACTTACTCCTGTTTTCCCAAGTTTATAGCATCATTCGCATGTTTAGCCAAGTTACTTGTGATCCTTTCATGCCTCAGAACTTTCCTTTCTTTCTGTTTTTTTTTTTTTCTCCCCCTTTGGTCCCACCTGCATGGCAATTTTAGGGAAAGGTTGTATTTTTTTTTTTTTTTTGTCTCAGGTGTTTTAGTCCCCCGCCCTCCGCCCTGAAGCCATCAGAGAGCTCTGTGACATGATAATGTGAGCTGCTTTTTCAGGCATGGATACTGCAGGTTCTTTGGTTATTAGATAACTGCAGAGATCCTACTGATAAGTTCTTGTGACAGCACTGTTAGATTTGTGAGAACAAAGATGAGATTTAGCCAGAGGCGGACAGTCTTTCCCTCTGTAGAATAGACTCGGGATTTTCCCAACCTTTTCTGGTTCGGCTGTGATGTTCTGGGAAGTCATAGGTGATGGAGTGTGGGCAAATGGGTGGTCATGGTATTTGCTGATGTTGCTGTGTCCTCTCCATGCCTATAACATGCTTTTCATTTGCTTGGTGGAGTCTTGTGTTGGGTTACCGTGCCCTGTTTTTGGACTTGTCTGGAGCTAGGCTATATGATTAAGGACATCAGAGCTTATAGTTCTCTGTCCTTGGAAGGGCCATTTGTGTTGAGTCAGAGGACATCTGGACCACTGTGTTGTCCCTAGTACTTGGATCTCTGCCTATGAGGCCACCCTGGTTGCCCATGGGGACTGATCTTTGTCCCTTTCCTCTTGTGTCTTCTCACCCTGGTACTTTGCAGGCTTAGTAATGGTGGAAACCAACCAGCTAGAGAGAAACTCTAGCCCTTCTGGCTTGCTGCTACCCAAATTCTTGAGAGACGAGCCTCTTACTCTTTGCTGTCTGATTGGCTGATAGGACCCTGAATGCTGTAGTTCTGTGCAGTTCCCACATGAAGTACTGCAGAGGCCCTCAGAAGCCTGTTACGTTGCCTCTAGTTTGGATGTGAAGATGTCTATTCTTTTAGTCTTGGACAAGGACCTCTGCTGCTTTCAATAAACCCAGCAATTGCCTGCCTGCTCAGGCACAGTCCAGGTGCCTTCATACTGGCTCCCAGCACCTAGCACTCTGGCTTCTGCAGTCCCCTGAAGACCAGCTTTCTTATTAGATATCTGGAATATATACTTATATTTATTTCTTCTCTCTGCCCTGAGACTGAAGGTAAACCTTTTATCTTGTGCTTTTACTGTGTAGACTTTATTATTATTATTATTTTTAATTTTACTGGCTGACAATGTCCTAAGCTGCCCTGTCCTGCTTCTTATGTATTAGTATTCAGTATACTTAGGGGCACGTTCTCCTTTTCTGGCTCAGACTTCTAACTCCGACAGAACCCCCCAGCCACAGGTTCCCATTCTTATTAGGGCACTCTGTCCTCAGACCTGAGCAATGAGCCTGCCTTTTGGTAGTGGGATTCTGCCCATTCATATGCAGCTCCCACGTCCACAGATTTAATTTTGAGGCTTTTTCTAGAACAATCTCTGCTCATCTGTGTCAACAAAGCTGGATCTTAAAAATGAGAAAGGCATTCATGCACCTTTAAGCCCACAGGTTTTAGTCTTTTATTGAAAATAATATGCCATGATCCTTTCTGTTAAAACATTTGATAATGCCAAAGTGATTGGCAGTTGTGGGAAAATCATGGAAATTTTATGGAAAAGAAAGATAATTAAATAAATCATTCATAATTTGACACAGCCAGGGTAGTACATCAGCATTATTCTTGGTATGCCTTTTTCCTTTTTTTTTCTAATTTCTCCTTTCTTTTATGGGAAAACCTGGCCAGGGGATCAGTCCTAGGTAATGCGTTTATCCTCTGTGCAGCCCTGGTTCAATGCCCAGCTTGATAGAAACACTTAAGACAACAGCAGCAAACAGTAACCAATAGTAGGTCATTTTGTTGTTCATTGACTTTTTTCAAGTCTTCGTCTCCTTTTACCAGCTTCACTATTTGTGGTGTGGTGGTGTTGTGTGCATATTTTTTATTTGTACTTTTTATATGTGAAAATGCTTAGCATCACATTATGGACACTTACATTTACAAGATATTGTTCAAGAGTTAGGGGTTTGGTGTCTACAATTACAGCTTCAGGCTCATTAGCCATCTTTTACCTTGGGGCTCAGGGTGTTCAACTCAGTGGGAGAGGTGTGTGGTGAGCACTTTTGAACCTAAGCACTCAAGTGGGCTGCATATAAGGAAGTCCCTCTGTTGAGGTTGCTGAGTAAGAGAGTCCTTGGTCCTCAGTGTTTCATTTTGTGCTCAATTGATACGAATAAGTTATGTAGATATATCTTGTCATCAATGGCTATAGCTATAGGTGGTCTTTCTCTCTCCCCTTGAAGCTTGCTTCTCTCTCTTGCCACCTGCTTCTCTTATGATATATTCTTGATCCTCCATTGCTGTCCTGCTTTGTATCCATACCCCTTGCTGTGTCATTACTGGGTCTGCCTTACCCTCATTCTTGCACATGATCATGTTGATCGCAGCCAGACTGGCCACTTGAGGTAATGGTTCCTTTCCCTGTCCGTGCCAGAGTGTATCCTTCCTCCCTGGTGGAAACCCCGTGCTGGAAGGATGTAGAGACCCAGGGCTGGCAGTCTCATATCCTGTTTTGTCAATGGGTATCTGTGATGGATAGCTTTAATTGTCAACTTGATACAACTTAGAGTTTGTATCAACTTAGAGAAACTTAGAGTTTCCTGGGATGAATTATCTAGAACAAATTAGCCTGTGGTCATGTCTAGCAGGGATAGTTTTTTTTCAATCAGTGAGGAAATACCAGCCCACTGTGGGTGGCACCATTCCCTAGGCAGGGGTTCCTTAACTATATGTCAGAAGCAAGCAAGCAAGCAACCAAGCATGCAAGACGTGCATGTCTTTGTGATTTTGTCCCTATTCTTGACTGTGAATATGATGTGACTAGCTGATTGTAGCTCCTTCCACTTTGACTTCTCTGCTATCGTGGAGTATAACCTGGAATTATCAGACAAGCAAAACCTTTCTCCTCTCTGTTGCTTTTTGTCAGGGTATTTTATCCAGGTCATAGAAATAAAACCGGGAAAGTGTCTTTCTCCATCCAGACCACGGTGAGCTCTTCCTGCACACAGCGCTTGGCATGGATGATCCCTGAGGAAATCTTTGTGCCTTTGAGGCTTCCTCATGAAGCTTAGGATGGGTGGTATGGTCATTAACTAATAGCAAGCTGGATAAAGGCTGTTTTCCACATGTGTATCTGTCCTCAACTCCTGCCTTGTTTCTTTGCTGTGTTCCTGCAAATTCTTGCTAAGTCTATGTGTGTTCTGGGGAAGGATTCTGGGCACTTAGCAAGGGTATTGGATAATCTGGAAGAGCTATACTTAGCTGGTGAGATGAGACCTATAATAGAGAGAAGAGTATGCAGGGAAATAGGAAAGCCATCCATTCGGTATGAGTGGGTGGTCTGCTGAGTTCAGCTTAACTGTCCTGGGCATTGCTGTTTGAATGTTCTGCCACTGAAATTCAATATTTCTTGATTATGAGCTGGTGGTGAAAAGATAGGCTTGGGCACATGACCTTAAGTGAGTGCTATGTGTCCACAGTCAAGTGAAAACCTGATCTTTGTCAGTCCCTCTTCTCAGCAGCTGGTAGCCAATGCTCTGGTTATCCTGGATGTGCTTATCTAGATTTGGGACACTTGTGTTAGTTCAGTGGACTCTGTGTGTGTGTGTGTTTTCCCCAGGGCTTCCTGGGCTCTGCCATAATAAGCAGGTGATGATAGTTCTGCCTTTCTCACCTACCCTTTCTGAGTGTGACACTTATTTTCTTGTTGTGACAAATATCCTATCTGGGGGCATAAATAAGGAAGGATTTATTTTAATTTCCTGTTTAAGGATATAGCCTGTCACTGTGGGGGAAACATCAAGGCAGTAGAGATTGGAGGAAGCTGGTGACATTGTTTCCATTGTTAGAAAGCAAGAGGTCAGACAGGCAGTGGGGCCAGGCTGCACAACCTCAAGGCTTGCCCCCAGTCATCTACTTACTTTAGCTCCATTTCTTAATAGTTTCACAACCTTCCAAAGCAGTGCCAGCAGCTGGGGACCAAGCATCAAGTACGTGGGCCTGTGGGGAACCCTTCACATTGTTACCACAGAACCAAGGGCAGTTGTACAGAAATGAACCTTACCTGTAGTTTCAGTAAGGGAAACCAGTCCCTGGGAAAGAACTGTGGCACTCCTTTAGCCTGGCATGTGGCTGAGAAAAGACATGGTAGAGTACCTCTCCAGTTTCCTTTACTTAGGAAGGTGGAAAGTTGCTCTGAGTGGTACCCGAAATGCCACTAGGGCTAGCCTCTCTTTTAATGTAGAGGTAGGGTGGACTTTCCAGGGATGCTGGTGAACCTGGACCATTTCAGTGAAGGCAAGTTAATAAAATGAAGGGAGCCAAGGTGGTGTGATGCAGGTGTTAGACCTGTGGCTTTGGGATGTTTGTTCATTCTTGTCTGTGTGCCTCAGTTTCCTCAACTGTCCAGCGGGTAACTGACGGTCAACCTTGAGTGTCCCATTGACTAAGACGCTCTTGGTGAATTGTTCCACTATGTAATTAATGTTATTACTGGACCGTGTCTGAGTTACTTTTCTCACTGCTATGAACAAATACCTGATAAGGAGATAACTTTAGAAGCAAGTGTTTATTTTAGCTTATAGCTTGAGAATACAGTCCATGTGCTGTGGATGGCATGGGGATGACAAGGTGGCAGGCATGAGAGTGAGAGATGAATGCTGGTCCTCAGATCACCTATCCTCCGTGTTGAGTCCAGGACCCTAGCTCAGAGAACGGCCAATCTTCCTACCTAAATTCATTTTAATCTAGATAGTCCCTTGCAGGCATGTCCCGAAGCTGCCAGAGTCTAGTTACTCTCCTGCTGGTGCATCCAGAGGCTTGTCTCCTAGGTGACTGTAGATCTGGCAAGTTGACAGTCTTGACTATCTCTGGTTGTTGTGTTGTTATGAGCAGGCTGGCCGCTTGCTCCAAGTGCTGTTTAAAATAAAGTTAAATGATTGAGAGGAGTATAAAAGCAGTTCATTATCACACTTACCCCCGCTTAGGTGCTCACTGATGCAGAATATCTTCTTCATAGAGAACTTTGTGTTGGAGTAGATCTCTAGAGTGACCCGAGGGAACAGGCAAAGGAAATTATTCAGTGAAATTATCTATTTGAGTTCCTTGCCCACTGAGGCCAGCATGTTCAGATGACTTAATCTGCCAAGTGTCTTGGAATAATGGATTTATGTGTGAGAAGATTCTGCCATATGGTTCATGCTGGAACATAGTCCACTCCTCTTCCCTCTCCCCTTTTTTCCCTATAAGTGGTGGTACTTAAGCCAAAATGACCCCCTCTGTCCTTTTATTTCCCCAGTGATGGACGTAACAGACATAATAAACGGAAAAGTAGATGATGAAGATAAACAACACTTCATTCCCTTCCAGCCGTAAGTATGAAATAATTCTGTCCTTAACCAGATACAACACGAAAACCCCATAGTTAATAATTTATTCCTTAAGCCACAGTCAGGATTCATTTATTTTACAATAATAAGAAATCTCTTTAGTCGCTGCTGTGGCCCATAGAATCGGGAGCTGTGAGGCCGATGGAATAAGGTTTGGGTATGGTCTCGAGAGCCGATGTTCCTTGTGTTTCCAGAATTACCTTATCAGTAGAAAGATTACAATTCTGCGCTGAGCGTGTTTCTTTACATAATCGATTTGTTCTTGTAGCAATTCACATTTTCAAAATATAATACTTTCAAATTCATCACAAGAGGTTGCTGCTTTTTTAAAATAGAAACCAAACAAAGTAATGACGAATTCTTTTGTAAAGCGAGAAATAACACCTTAAAGCCTGTAATCAGGCTGTTGATTTTTCTGTCTTTTTTTTTTCTCTCTCTCTCTCAGATGAGAGAGTTTGGGCTTTCTGTTTTTCTTTCTTAAAGGCTTTGTTCACTTCTGACCCGAGGTCTTTAGAGAGGGCCAGGGAACATGGGGAAAGCACTTGGGGCCGTTTTGTGAGATTAGTCTCTGATTGGAAGCTAGAACCTGTGGGAAAGGTGACTGAAGTGAGGGTGGGTCTTGATGGAGCTACTCCTGCCTCGTGGAGGAGGAAGGAGAACTGGGTGCTTCAGGCTGATTGCAGGAGACTGCCTCCTCTGGGGGCCTGACTTCCCAGGAAAATCAGTTGGGGTTAGAGCAACCTGTCCTGGGACTCTGCAGCTTCCTCTTTTCCATTTTGTTTTTATTCAAAGACTTAGGCTTATGATGAACTTTACTTTGGCAGGCTTACACTTCCTTGTAGGTGCTGGCTGAGGGCTGTGGGAGGCTGGTACTAATGGAGGAGCCCTGTCCTTGGGAGGATAGAAGGCATCGCATTGGCTTCTCTTGCTTCATGTACTCTTCATGATGGACCACCCCATTCCCTGCACATGTGAGAACTATTTGTTTAGGATGGTGGCAGGGTGGCTTTTTGTGCATCAAAGGAGTACTTTTTCTTGTGCATCTAGAGAAGATTTTAATTTTGTTTCCTGTTGCAAGGAGAATCATGTCAAACCCAGAATTGTGTAAGCCTAACGTTGGGCTCAAGTACCACATGTTTCACTACAAACAATTGGAGGCAGAGGTCTCTCGTGGCTTAACTGCTTTTCATTTACTTTACTGTCTGGTCTGCTAACCACTAGCCCCATGTGGTTCTTTATATTAATTACAACTGAGGAGAATTAAAATGTAACCCTTCAATCACATCTGTCTGTTCAAGTGTTTAGTGCCATGCAGGGCTGGTTGTTGCCATATTTGGATAGTGTATTGGTTTCTTTTCCTGTTGCTCTAATAAAATACCCCGACACAAGCAACTTAACGGGAAAAGGTTTCTTTCTTTTTTTTTCCACTTACCATTCAAGGTTACAGTCCACCAGTGTGTGCTTGCGCTTAGCTTACTTTCTCCAGTTTTCACAGTCCAGGATCCCAGCCAGGGAATGGTGCCACTGATGGGCGGGTTTCCCACCTCAGTTAAAGCTGTCAGGATAATTCCCCCTAAGCATGCCCAGAGTTCTGTTCTATCTCTCAAGTCTGTCAGGTTGACAGTAAACAACATAACCATCGCAGATGGTGTGTCCGTGCTCATTTCCATCTCTGCAGGCAGTTACCGTGGATGATCCCTCTCCTGGCACGAGCATATAGCAGTGTTCTCTAGAACCCCGAAGCTTCTTAGCACACAGGGGAAATATTCCCATCCTGGAACATAGCTGACATAGTGGTAATAAACAAAACATACTTTTTTCAGGTTGCAATACCTGGTTCCTTTTTTTTTTCCTCCGAAAAATGACAAGGTTTCCTATTGTTCCTAAGGCTTCAGTTTCCTCAAGACCATAGGATGTAGGAATGCCCAACAGTTCTCCTAAGTGAATCTCCTTGTTGCTTATTTGTTCCCTCTGAAGGTAAAGTAAATAAAACAAACCAGCAACAACGTCAAAAATCAAACCCAATAAACACTAGCTTTGGGTATTGTTGGAAAAGTCAGAGAAATGATCTACCAGGTTCTGACTCCTGGTTTTCACCTGGCCTTTGAGATCACCTCCGTGTTGCCACCATGCTTTTTGGTCTGACAGTGGCAGTCCACGGTAAACAGAATTAGCCCACTCTCACCTGCTGTGTCATTTGCGTGTCTTGCTCTTCTAGAGGATGATGTCTACACAGATGAATATCTGTGGTGATAGAAGAAAAAAGTTAGCATAATTCTAATAGCAAAATAAGCCTGGAAACTGCTCTCTGGGAAATGTCATGCTAATGAGAACGTTTTTTGCTCCATTAAAATGGATTTATCACCTCCCAGGGTTGGTTTTAGGGAGGGAAACATAGTGTGCATTCTCTCTCTCTCTCTTGTTCATCTCTTTTTAACTTGGTGAAATAAATTTGAGTTGCTTGGCTCAAGTGATGGATGATGAAGTCCTTGTTCCTAGAATTGATTTTAAGTGTTCTGTACCTGATGTATGTTTTTGCACTCTCTTCCCATGGTGCTCGGTGGCACTGCACAGTATTTCTCCTGGTGCATGTTGCCTGTGCTGGCTACTCTCATGTGCATGGCCTCATGGACTGAAGAACATTGGTAGCTTGGATTTCCAGTGATGTGCAGGGTTCAGCGTGTAGACATGGTGGCCGTTATTTCTGTTCTCCAAGGACTGGTCACATGTAGCCACTGAAGACCGTTTTGTGAGCACAGTGAGGAACCAGAGGCAGGGCTTCTTAAGTCATTAGGTTTGAGAGCTATTTTAGGTGGGAAGAAAAGGGATCTTGTTTTTGTTTTCCTCTTCATGCCACCCTAGACTAGTCCAGCACTAGCGCAGTGGCACAAGTAGGCGTCAGTGTCGAATTCAAGGCCTCTCAGCCATTTTACTTTCAGACCAGCCCCTTTGGGCTGTCCATTAGCAATGGAATGGAGCCCTGTGCACATATTCCCTGGGAGTGGGGCACCCTCCTCGGCTGGACTTCTCTCCTGTGGTTCACCATTTTCCTGATCAATGCTTTCCCTGTCTCTCTTGTCACCTATCCTGCCCTTTGTCTTTCGTTGACTCATGACGACTCTCTCATACCTGGTGGCGATGCTCTTTTGTGTTCCCCTGTTACTGTGACCCATGGGTCTCTGTGCCCCTTTGTCTCCTGTGGTCTTGGTTGCCCCACACCCTCCAGGCTCGCGTTGGACGACGCCATTCGACACAAGCCGCTGAACATGTCATCCCGTTTCTCACCCAGGGTGGCAGGGGAGAATGACTTCCTTCAGACTGTCATAAACAAAGTCATTGCAGCCAAAGAAGTCAACCACAAGGGACAAGGTATGTATCTCCATTGTTTCCTGTTTGTGTGCATGTAGGGAATCTGGGGTGGGGCTTTCCTGTTGGAACATTTGGGACTGGGTGGTGCTTGTTGCTCCCAGATGCGAAGCTCTGCGGCGTGTCTCACCGATAGCCTTTGTAGGTTCCTGGGAGCCAGCTTCCCTATTGAGTGCAAAAGAGAATGGGGAGTAGCACATGACTGGGGCTATCTGAAGACGAAAGGGCCGAGGAGCCTAGCAGCATGGGAATCAGCCCTTGCCTTTGACTCCTCCTCCTTCACAGTGCTCCCCTGTTCTCTCTCTTCTCTCTGTGTTTACCAAAGCACTGGATGGCTGAGGATGGTGGCTGGTTGGTAGTATGCCCGACTGTCACATGAAGTGCTGAGCTCTATCCCTTGCACCACATAAAATAGGCTTTGCTGGAACGTGCCTGAAACCCTAGTTGTAGAGAGGCTAGGGGGATCAGGAATTCAAGGTTACCCTGACACAACAAGTCTAAACAAATACACAAGGGAGTCAACAATTCAAACCAAACCCAAACCCCAATCCCACAAGCCAGCATGCAACCCCTGCCCAGAAGCCATGGCATCACCTCATCTGATTTCCCTCCCCTCTGGTACCTGCTCTTGTCTCCAAGTCTGTCACTGCTCTGCCAATGTTCTTCAATTGCCCCTTTGTCCCAGCAGGGGAAGTGACTCCTTTTTATTTCTGTCATCCAAGTAGCTTCCTCCCTCCTTCCCTGCTCCCTGTCATGCTTGCATTGTTTTTAGTAACCACACTGATATGTTCAAGCAGCTGACCTTCTGGGGGCCGAGCTAATGAATCAATCAGCTTGGGCTGGTGACAGTTGGCATTGTGCTGGCCCGGAGTCCTGCCAAACAATAACCGCTTATCAAGTCCCATCTCTTACATGCAGGAACATAAGTCACCTTCAGAGGTTGGGGACTCTAACCCTGGTTTTGGGAAAACCCATGGACTCCCAGGCCGTTGATCTGACATAGCACACCATGCATTCAGAGGAGCTCAATGGAGCAGCTGCCCTCAGTCTTCCAAACCAACCCTCTCCATTGTCTCAAGCAGTGTTTAATGAGTCTGAAGAATGTTCTGGAGAAAAAGGAGCTCCTGTAGGTCTCTGCAGTCAGCCTTGGCTTTACCCCTCTCTCTGGCCAACCCCGTCTAGAATGTTTATGGATTATAGCCTTTGTACATGGAGCAAGTTTAAACTGAGCCAAGGCCCCACCCTCGTAGATGATAGCTCTTCTATTTTGCAAGCCACAGGGAGTCTCCTCAGAGGTAGGAGCAGTACAGGATTGCTCACTTATTTCTGGATCAGCAACCCTAGCTCCACCAGTCCTCCAGTTCCTTTTGTAGCTTCCTCACAAAGTTGTGTTTATCACAGAACCACATAGGAGAAACAAATGGTTTTACGCCAACATCAAAACATCCAGGCTCATGGGTTCCAGTCAGAATCTATGAGCTAGACAGCCATGGCATGGACACTGGCTGGGGTTGATAACACCAGAGAGGAGAGGTCTCAGACCATAGTTGAGAATGAACAGCAAGAATGCCCATAGCCTTTTTCAAGGGGGCTACCAGTGTCTTCCCGAATGAACAGACTGAGTCAATAGCCTGGATGTTTGCCTGAATATTTCTGTTTATGGTGCTGCTCCGTGGGTTAAAGGTTTCTCAGCTACTGAAATGGTTTTTAAGTAACACAGCTGATGTAAATATGACTTTGTCTTTTCCAGGTTTGTGGGTAACCTTGAAATTGCTTCCTGGAGATATCCATCAGATTCGGAAGGAGTTTCCTCACTTGGTGGACAGGACCACAGCTGTGGCCCGCAAGACGGGGTTCCCAGAGATTATCATGCCGGGTAAGGTTAGCCTCACTCGGGCTTTAAGCTCTACGCTGAGATCACTAGCCATGAGGAGAGATGCATGGATGGCAATGTTCAGGAGCTCTTGTAGAGAGAGTGAGCCGAGCATGTGGCAGGTACTGTGTCAAGCCCTGGGGCGTTAAGAATAACATTAGTGTTTAAGGGCCATGAGCAAACACAGTGATGGGATGCAGGCTTTGGCCCCTGGGCTCCTTGTAGGGTTAGGATCCCACTAACTGTGAAGCTCACAGGTGGGGAGACATGGATACCCAGAAAGCGTGGAATCAGGTATCTGATCGAAGGAAGGAAGAAAGGAAGAAAGGAAGAGTTAGACACCCAGGCCAGTGGCAGGCAGTTCAGAAGGATGATGCTGTTCCTCAGAACCTGCTCAGAGGGTGTTCATTAGCACACTGATGTAGCTCAGCCATAGCCGTGTATTTTATGCTGCATGACCTAATAACTTGGGATATTTAAAAAAAAACATTTTCTCTTATATTTAACAACACTTTCCAGTTTCTAAATAATATTCATATCAATAATCTGATACTGTTATTGTTCTCTGCCCTCAGGATGCATGTTTATATTTATCCTTAACGTACCATTTGTTTTGCAACCAATGTTTATTTGAATAGCCTGGATTGCTCCACAGAAGGATCTTGGGCACTTCAAGACTGGTGTTGAACTAATTCCAATCAGAATTAAACCATAGCAGCTGGATGCAGTGGTGTATGCCTGTAATCCCAGCCCTTGGGAGGCAGAGGCAGGTGGATCTCTGTGAGTTCAAGGCCAGCCTGGTCTACAAAGTGAGTCTAGGACAGCCAAGACTACACAGAGAAACTCTGTTTTGAAAATAAACAAATAAAGCACAGCCCACAGTCATATGGGCATTGAAAGTGGGATCAAGGCACAGGCATTCATTTAATTTTATTTTATGTGTGTTAGTGTGAAGGTGTCAGATCCCTTGGAATTGTTGTTACAGACCGTTGTGAGCTGCCATGTAGGTGCTGGGAATTGAACCTGGGTATTTTGGAAGAACAGACAGTGCTCTTAACGCTAAGCTATCTCTCCAGCCCCAAGCCACAGGCATTTCTGTTCTTATTTCCTGCAACCATGGGGTGTATGCTTTCCATGCTATTCACCTTTCAGGACTGGTGTGGGTTATTGGCTACCCTGTATGCTGACATGACAGATAGCTGAAGTGGGCTAGCCTGCATAACATTGTTGCTCTCTATATCCCTGCATAGGTATGGTATGTCAGTCTTGTTCATGGAAATGGGCCAATCGTGGACTTACTGTTTATATTTGCACCTGAGACACGCCTTCATGGGTGAAGGTGATGGTGCATTTGTTTGCTCCTTTAGGATCTCCTCAGTGTTTTCCCCCAACTTCTGTTGCTGTGATAAAATACTCTGACAAAAACATTTTAAGGGAGAAAGGGTTTCTTCCAGTTCACCATTCACAGTATAGTTCATCATGGTGGGAAGGTCAGAGGAGTACTAGGATGAAGCAGCTGGTCACAGTAAGTTTACAGTCACAAGACAGCAATGAATGCAAGCGACTGCTCAGTTCGCTCTGTCTCACGAAAGTTCTGGAAGCTGCACCCAGGAAATGGTTCCACACACAGTTAATGTAGATCCTCCCACATCAGCTCATCAAACTACTTTTCCACAGGCGTGAACAGAGGCTGTCTTCCAGGGACTCTAGTCTAGAGCCTGTCTAGATGACCCTGAACCCTAACCATCCCAACTGGAACAACTGGAATCTCCTCCACATGCTAGTGCAGTTTCCCTTGTTGTAGATGAGTTCACAAGGTTAAATCCAGAATTCATCAGTTATCCAATCATTGGCTTTTGGAGAACCCATGCTGCTGACCATTGTCCCGGTCAAGAACAAGGGTCCACATGCTGAGTGGCTGCTAGAGAGGGATTCTAGCTGGGGTGAGTCACCTTTGTTCTCTGTTGACGGAGTAAGCACTGGCCAAGGCGACAGCACCAAGTCCACAGTGCTGGCGTTCTTTAGTCTTCTTCCCATATTAAGTTCAGTGGAACCTCTGCATTATCTGTCTCCACCTGCCTTTTGGAGACATGCATCTTTCCACAGTAGGAGAGCCTGTGCTACCACACTCCTGTTGACCCTTCTATGTGCTTATGGCCCATGCTACCCTGGATCCTTTTTGAAGGACCCAGGGGAGAAACCAAGTTATCCACGGAGCTGGGAAGGTGGTAGCATCCAGTCATGCCTTTCAGCAGCTAACATCCGTCTTCAGTGAGCCCAGACTTTGCTGAAGGTCTATGTGGTGCTCTTCTGTGGGGGTTATCCACTGTAAATGCTGCCTTTTTTTTTTTCTCTCTCTCTCTCTCTGATGGTTCAGAAACAATTCTCTGCAGGAATGGCGAGCACAGGCTTGAGGATGTGGCTTGAGACCTTGCAGCCCGTGTTACTTCCTCTGCCTGCTGAGGTTTGTGGGAAGTTGATACAGCCCTCAGATAAAGATTATGGTTTGGAGGACCAGGGAGGTAGATCAGTCGTTATAATGTGTACAAGGATCTGAATTTTCGATCCCGGGGACCCACCTACATCATGCCAGCACCTAGTTTTGCAGTGGGTTAGAGAGAACTGGATTTCTGGGGCTTACTGGCTAGGCAACCTTGTTGAATTAAGGAGTTCTAGGCCAGTGAGACTCTGTCCTAAACCCCAGGGTAGATGGTGCCTTAAGAACAGCAGTTAAAAGCTGACAGTGGTGGCGCACGCCTTTAATCCCAGCACTCAGGAGGCAGTGACAGGCAGATCTCTGAGTTCAAGGCCAGCCTGCTCTACAGAGTGAGGGACTGCACAGAGAAACCCTGCCTTGAAAACAAACAGACAACAGTTAAGGTTGTCCTCTGGCCTCTGCTTGCATGAGCTCCCAACTTCACACATAGTTGTATGCACATATGCATACATAAAGATTATGGTTTTTTTGTGTGTTCTGATAGTAATATTCAGGCTAAGCAACATAGCACTGAGGCAAACCAAACCAATAAGGCTGTTGAGTCATGGTGTGTTAGCCCAGGAGGTGAAGGGGCTTATCTGAGGCCCCACAGCTGCTAAGTGGTAGGCCTTAGTTGGAAAGTCTTGTTTCCTGCACCCCAGCCTCATGCTGCAATCTCTTTAACCTCTCTTGTGGGCAGTATCTGCCATGGCAGCTATGCTTTCTTCCCGTTTGCGCAGCCACCATGGCTGTGGGAGCAACCCACTGGGACCATTACGGTAATGACTTTTAAATGCGACTTTAATTTAATAGTTGGATCCATTAAAAGCCAAAATACAGCAAAATTTTAAAAAGCACACACACACACACACAGCCAAAATAGAGCAAAATTTTAAAATGCACACACACACACACATACGCACCCCCCCCCAAGAAAACAAGAAAAGACTTCCTTTTTCTCTTAAAAAGTCCTCATGCTTAACCACAACTGGGTCTGTTGCGCTCCCTGCTTTTCTGTGCAGAGCAGGGTTGGGCCTGGGACGAGACCAGGCAGCCTAGTCACCAGTAATGATGCTTCCTCTCCATCATGGAGCAAAGGCAGCTAGTGCTTTCTCCAGCTCCCATGTTCTCAATAGAAAGAAGATTCTGAGTTTGTTTGTTCTAATCTGCCCTCATCACAATTAAAGGTCCATTTCATACTAAAATCTACGGAGTTGTATGTGGATACACCCTTGTGATCCCAGCACTTGGAGGGCTGAGGCAGGATTTCTGTTCATTGGAGCCCACCCTGGGCTACAAGTGAGATCATAAATGAAAAAACAAAACAAAATGAAAACCTAACATCTCTCCTTCCTCAGACAGTCTCTCCCCACCTGCGTCCTGTTCAGCTACTTGCTGGAAGACAAGAATGACATTTAAACTTCTCCGTGACCTGTCCTTTGTCCATGGCTCATGGTTCTCATTCTCAGTGGGCTTTTAGTTCAAGGCTTGAAATCAGACAGTTCAAAACAAGCAAAGAAAGTTGGCCTTGGCAGCTCTCTTGCAGGTGTGAGCGGGCTGCTGAGGACACAGTGATATTCACGGGAGGCTTACCAAGGTCTCTGCTGATCATGGGATGCTACAGAGGGCTTGGGTCCTTGTAGCTCCAGCAGTGGCATTGCAGCCTCTCTGAGCACGTCACAGAGGCGCAGAGCCAAAGCTGACGCAAATGGGTTCTGCCATGCTTTAGAAGCCTAGACTGTTTTGTAGGAAATATTTCAGAACTGTCTAATGCAGTATTTATAATATTCTGTTAAGGCAGCAATTCCGACAATTTGGCTAAATTCATAGTTACACAATGAATGATGGATTGCTATAAAGATATAATTTTCCCCCCAGGTGATGTTCGAAATGATATCTATGTGACATTAGTTCAAGGGGATTTTGATAAAGGCAGTAAAACGACTGCGAAAAACGTGGAGGTGACGGTGTCTGTCTTTGATGAAGATGGGAAGCGATTGGAGGTATCTCTTTTTGCTGAGTCTTATCTGCAGAGTTCAAGTTCAACTTTGCACATGTCCACCTTGGCTGTGCTACAGGAACTGAGGTTTTTGGTTGCCTGTGTTATGTCATATGTTGGGATTTGTGTTGGTACCAGCCTCCATTTTTTTCCTGCTTGTCATTGTGTCCTGGGTATCCAGGCCACCAGCCTGTCTCAGGGGATCCCTGTAGATTTTGACCACCCTCTTTGCTCAGGCTTATAAGGGGGCCTTATTTCTTGGTTTAATCCCACATACCTAGTAATCAGAGACCATTTCTTTCAGTATTTGAGAGATGAAGAAATAGAACCTGAGGAATCTCTTTTCTCAGGCTCATAGAGTGAGGTGGGTTTATAGGATCATCTGTCTGATCTCTTAAATGCTCAAGGTGACCAATAACACCTCCTCCTCATGGCCAGGGCAGCCAGCAGAAGCTACCGGTGTGGCCCAGCGGCTGTGGTTCCATCTGATGAGCAGAGCAAGTGTCCCTCTAGGTACCACTGGACTGGACAGCAGTGGCTGGGCTTGTATCCTGGCTCAGCTGTGTGCAGCAGGTCTCATACTTTTTCTTCCTGTCTGGCCTTGTTTGGTGTCACTCATGTCTCTAGAAGCCTTGAGCTACACTGCCCTGGCCTCTTAGGCTTTAGTGTTATGGATCTGGTTGAAGTTTGGCAGACAATGTTTATAGCTAGAGGGATGAGTCTTTGCTTCTAGGCCCACTGAGTAAATCGGGCAGGCGTTATCAGATTGTAATTTGAAGCCAGTTGGGGAGGGGAGAGGAGAAGTGGTAGTCGAGGTTAGCCTGGTTTAGCCTGGCCGCTGGCACAGGCAGAGCTGCCCCTTGATTTTGGGAATGCGTGCCAAATACAGTGCTGTATTGGCGTCCTGGATAACTACCACTTTTTCTTTGGTGGGTGTGACAGTACTAGTAGGGTGAGATGCTGTGATCTCTAATGCTAACACCTTTAAAAATAGATATCTAGATAGACAGATATTATTCACTGTGTGTGTGTATGTATATGCCCACGTATATAGAAGTCAGTATCCCACTTCTATCACATAGGTCCGGATGATTGAACTCAGGTTGTCAGGCTTAGCAGCAAGAGCCTTTCCCCACTGTGCCCACCTCAGCAGCCCTAACATGAACTCTTTCTTTCTGCCTTTTCCTGAAGCATGTGATCTTCCCTGGTGCTGGAGATGAGGCGATCTCCGAGTACAAATCAGTGATTTATTACCAAGTGAAGCAGCCTCGTTGGTTTGAGACCCTTAAGGTATTGCGTTTCTATGGTCGAGTCATCCCCAGGGGCTGATGGTGAAATCCTCCCTCACGCCACACAAAGCAAAGTTGTTCAAGGTGGTTAAGGACCCTCCCTGGTAGTTCCTCTAGCCCATTTACCCTTATCTCCTTGAAATGTAAAGATAGGACCTCCATGGAGATGAATTGTCACATCTTCAGCATAGCTAACGTCTTTCTCTCCTTGGGTCTGGTGTATATGTGGCCTGCTGCCTGTGTGCCAAACAGGAAGAAGCGGGGGATGCCGGTGTGTGGAGGTTATCATGGAGAGGTGGATCTGCTTTTTGTGGCATTGATATAAGACTTTTCATCATGCAGCCTGTATACAATGCCGTGGTACCCTACCGTAATATGTAAAGCTGACCCTCATACCTTTGCCCAACCTAAGAATTTGAATCACAGAAGCTAAGGGATGGCCTTTGGAATATAGATGTTGATGTGAACATTTGGGGCAGTCTTTGCTTACAGGCACCACACATGAGGCCTTGTTCTTTGGCCATAATGTAACAAAAAAAGCTTTCTTGCTGCGGCTGAGGAAGGGATATGAACACACCTTTAGGTAGGGGCTACAATGAAGAGAACGGCTTTCAAAAATAGAACCTTTAGCAGTGTGCATCTGAGTGTTAAAACAAAAAATACCCGGCTGTCTAGCAGAGCTGCCTCGGTGCGGTGTCCTTCACAATATTATCTTGTTTAAATTTTCAAAAGACATTTTTGCCTTTGGCAGAAATCATGTGAGGATAAGATAGACAGTGTTTTCATTGCTCTGGTCCCTGAATGCTTATCGTGGTACGGACAACTAGCCTGAATTAAGCACTTCCTGCTATAGGATGTTCGTAAAGGAACTCACATGTCCCCTTTTGGTTCTTCAAGGTGGCCATCCCCATTGAGGATGTAAACCGGAGTCACCTTCGATTTACCTTCCGCCATAGATCCTCGCAGGATTGTGAGTAATGGGTCACTTTATCAGGGTTTGTTTTCAAGGGAAAAGCTTAGCAGGCAGCACCTGCTCTGGATCGCTTTAGGACGTAGCTCTCATTTGCGGTGATGCCGTGGCTCCTTGGCCGTTTCTTTCACTTGAACTTGGCCCTGGAGAACATCAGTAAACGATCTCAGGGAAATTCATTTTCGGCTTTCCTCTGGGATGGGAGGTGCACCTGCTCCTTGCCCCTCTTTCCTCATGCCTCTCCTACTTGTTTCTAAAGATTTTACTTTTACTCATGTTTCTGTGTGTGTGTGTGTGTGTGTGTGTGTGTGTGGATGTGAGCGCAGTGCCAGTGGAGGCAGCAGAGGGCCACAGATCTCCTGGAGCTGGAGTTGGACCCTGTTGTGAGCTGCCCTGGGTAGGTGCTGTGCACTGAGCTCCTGTCCTCTGCAGGAGCCACCTTTCCAGCTCCATGTCTTCTTTGACTCACCCATGCCAGGCTATTAGGAAGGTGACCGAGGCATAACAAATCCTTTGGAAAACTGCCTTTTAGCACTCTTTGTCTTAGAATCCAGAACTTGAACCCCCTTTTGCCTTTGCTGGAGCTTAGCTGGAGCTCTCCCAGATACTGGTCTAACACTGACCTTGTTACAAGCCTAGAGGAGGGATTTTGCCTTCACACCTTCCCCTTTCTGAAAGAATTGCTCACTGTTGGCTGAGGCTGCTCACATCACAGGAATCTGCAACAGATTCCTAAGCATGAGGCTCTCTGGTCCTTGCTTTAGTACAGAAATGCTATCCTTTGGCCTGTCTTCAACACAGTACAGGCCCCAGAAAGGGTCCTGTTGCTGTGAGGAAGTGCTCATCTGTACCTATCTGACAGTTTCTGGGGGCTCAGGCCCTCCCTGTGGTCAGATGTGTGTGACAGAGGATGAAGCTACAGAACAGCCTGAGGGGTGACCCATGTGCCGAGGCTTATTGTTGGGAGGCATATGGTCCTCTGTGTAGGGTTAGTGAGAAACCTGGGCTGCTGTCATTTGGAGGAGCTAGGAGGGAGAGGGCATAAGTTCCACAGAGCTAGAGAGCCATATCTGAGCCTACATGGGTGCATGCTTAGGTGTGCAAGGCCAGGAAGTGGCTACACAAAGCATCTAAAGCAGCCAGGAGCCCATGTGGCTCATTGGTGTAGGATGGAAGGAGGGCATAGCAGGCACCTCTCACAACCCCATCCTAACAGTGCAAGAAGGTCAGGAGGGGTTGAGCTAAAAGGCCATCAGAGGTCATGTTAATTGTGAGAAGCAGGTGAGTGAAGGGCAGCTAGTGGAGATGCAGGGTTTTGCTCTTGTGTTTGCCTTAAGGCTAGGCCCAGCAGGTAGAAGGCCTGGTTCTGGTCAATGCACACAGCGCCCAGGATGGCTGACACCCCAGGATGATGGGCACAGTCACAGACTGTGAGCTCGCATTCTTGAGGCCGACATGGGGGCTTCCCTCTGTTGTTTGGATCTTCAGAATCCCTGGTACAGTCAGTGTTCCTCTCCTGAATCCTCACGTTACACATGAGGAACTCTGGGTAGAGGCTTTTGAGTCAGTGGCTCCAAAAAAAGCCTAAAGCTTAACCCATGCTTTAGTGCCACACTGCAGTGCCTCTGGGAAATGACAAGGTTATTCTACCCCCTAGTGTTTGTGTTAGTGCCTGTCTATCTAGCCAGGGGATGAAGGCGCCCCTGTTGTAGACTCTGTGCTAAGTGGCAGCATGAGGTCAATATGCAGGACCACCTGAATAACGGCAGCCAGGATTAAAATGTGAAGTGGAGTGTGGAGAGATAGGGGCTGGTGAAAGGGGTTCTCTGGGCAGAGGTGCAACGGTCCAGATGTGGTGTGGGCCAGAACTCTGCTGAGGGGTCAGTAGGAGCTTAGGCACTCTTAGAGAGGTAGAAAGGCCAGCCTTGGTTTGGCTTCCTAGACACACATCATCCCAAGGCTGCGGGGCCTCCAGGGTCCATGGAGGAAGCAGCACAGTAGCTAAGAGTTCTAGACTCCGTCAAGGACTGTGTCAGAATTACTCCTGAGCCACTTTCTTAACAAATTCATTCCCCTTAATTAATGAATTACACTAGGGCAAAGGAAGATCTCTAGCATTCTAATTTTCAGAATCCTTGTTTTTCTCGTCAGTTTTAAGTACTCATTATAGACAAGATGCTATCACCCGACATGCCAAGACACATTTGCATAATTAATGAAGCCTCTATGGCCACAGCTTGTGGGGTTCTGGAGACATGTTGAGCATTATAAGTGTGGTGCTCAGGAGATCTTGTTTGCCAGCTAATGAGGGTAGCCATAGGGGTTGCTACAGCTGGGCAGGAGTACACCCTGAGTCTGAGAAGGAAAGAATTCAGTACACATCGTCCCCAATGGCTGTCCACTAGGCACATGCAAGTTGCTTTCTGCCTTAGAGCAGGGCCTGGAGAGGAAGAAGTGATAGGGTGTTCCCTGCTATGATCTAGCTGGACTAGAATCTGGGTGCTGACGTGTGAGGACGTGCGCTGCTGTAGCTCGTCGGCCATGTAGCCACCTTAGTGCATCGTTGCAGATAAGACTTCATGGTCTAGCCAGAAGCTGAGTCTTTTGGGATTGGAGTGAGCTCTGGCTACTCTATCAGACCACATGGGTTTCTGCTCTGTAGTTCACAGGACTCTGTAAGGTTGTGCTAGAATGTCCATCTCCTTTGTGATGGCTCGTAGTAAGCATGTGCTGGACAGGGCCTCTCCCTTGAGTGTTGAAGATGCAGTGTTAATGAATGAGGCCCCTTTTTATTGCCTCAGTAGAATCTGTCCACTGATAAGTGCCATTGCATGTATGTCTAGAGATCGCTGCTCCCCTGGGGGCTCAGGCTTAGATGGAGCGGGTCCTTATCACTCGGAAACTGATGTCTTTCACACATGCTGCTCTTTCCTAAAGTTGTGTTTAGTAAGGCACATCTGTTCTGTTCCCCTTTCTCTCTTTTTTGGTTGTTTTTTTGTCCTTTAAGTAATTAGCCGGCATTTACTGAGCCCCAGTTGTGTATAAGGCAGTAAGTGATGGCTTCTTGGGCATTGAGTTCATGGGATGAATGTTTTGTGCCCTTTAACTGGAGGGGGGTAGATGTGTCCTCCTTCCATGTCTCACCTCTGTCCTTTCCTTCCTAAATAGGCTTTTGAATATATACTTCTGACACATTTTCTGGTTCTGTACCTCCATGTCTGTGTGCCATCCATAGGTGGCAGCTTGTGGAATTCATCTCTTCAGTTATAACTCTTTTTTGTGTCCTTACTTTAACTGTCCCTGCTAGTCTATGGCTTTCACTGCCTCAATCACCAGCCCACATTGGCCTTCTGTCCCTAGATGAGCTGGATCCTCGTTGCTACTGGACCTCTATGTTGCACCCTTTCTTCCGGGCACATGGTCCATCTTCCTTCTCAGATCCACCTGTTCTGACCATCCACCCACAGGGCCTCTGATCCGCTACTCCTGAGCACGCCTCTAGGTTTTGCTTTCTTTGTGGCCTAAAAGAGCTTACCTGTTTGTTGTCCCTCTCCCTAACTAGTGCAAATATTTGTTTGTCAGGCTTTATTTCATATGCTGGTCAATGGCAGTACAAATATACATACAGACCTACACACAATCACACATATGTACTCATGCACATACATTCACACATATACACTCAAATGCACACATGTATACACACATGGAAACATAGGTACATATATACATGTACATACACATATACAACCATACATATATATAGTCATGTACACATGTATACACATGTATACATCTATACATACAGGTATATACATATTCACAGTACATACACACAATATATACATACACATGTATACACACGTACCCATGTAGAATGCATATATATGTATATACACAGCACACACATACACATGCACACATGCATATATATGTACACATATATAGACATAGAAACATACATGCATTTATTACCCATATGCATATACACACATACACATGTACACCCCCACACAGATACACATATGTACCCCCAAACCCTTAGATGCCAGGGCTCAGTAGACAGAAACTAGCAATAACAGTAACAGATCTCCCATCCCTATGTACCTGCCAGTGATGAGGACCATGAAGAAAAAGCTCATCAGATGTAGGAAACTTATGTAAGCAGGCAACTGACTGCTTTAGATGCTGTGAGGAAAGTTGAATGAAGGAGGGCATGAGCCCCACATGCAGGTCTGGCTGTTGCACTGTCTTGCTAAAGGCACAAGAACTTCCCTTCCATTCGGGTCTTCAGGCCCCCAGAGGTAGGTGACATGCTTTAGGACTCTTGTTTCTGTGTTGCTAAGCACTTTTCCTTCCTTGCCCTAGGTTTGCCATGTCCTAAGTTTCCATCCCTGTTCACATCCTAGTCTCTATTCCAGTTCATACTACACTTAGTTCACTTTTGTTGTTCCTGCTTACTCCGGAATTGTAGCATCTTGAGCGTGACTTTACATTCTCCCACGAAACTTTTGTGCTCTTTATTCTGGAATCAGTCCTCACATTCTGCAGTCTTCTCTGAGACTTTGAGCTGCTCTGACTCTTCAAACTAGTATGAGGTCAGCTCATCTTTCTGTGATACGAATCTTCCTGTTGGTGACTCTGCTCCATTTCTCCACATCTTCCACTGGCTTCAGCGCAGTCAGGTGATTGATTCCATAAAGGTGTCTTCGGTAGCATGCACTAATGTCACTGTGTCCTGACTATAGTTGAAGGTAATTATTGGTTTTCTTTGCAGCTAAGGATAAATCGGAGAAAATTTTTGCCCTGGCCTTTGTGAAGCTGATGAGATACGATGGGACCACCCTGAGAGATGGGGAACATGACCTTATTGTCTACAAGGTGCGCACATCATCACAGGGATACTGGGAACGCTGGTCTTAACAGTCCTTTGTGACTTCCTCACCTGAGCTTAGCTGTTAGGTTTTCATGGCTGTGACTAAATGCCCAAGCAAAATAACTGAAGGTGTCCAGGGCGTGTCCTGGTACAGATGTCATTGCTTTCAGTCCTTCCTGCTGAGGATGGTGTGATGGAGGGGCTCACATCATGGTGGCCAGGAAGCAGTGTGAGAATAATACTGTGGGCATAGCCTTTCTCTTATGGTCCCCAGTCTTGGGTGGTACCTGTTTTCCCCTCATAGTTAATCCTTTGTCATAGCTACAACTTAGAGGTATGCTTTACCAAACTCCAAGAACTTCTCACTCCAGTCAAGCCTGTGATCAAGATGAACATCACAGCTGACATTTTCCTCCCCGAGGAGAGAGCTGCTCTCTAGCGTTGAGCGGTGTTTAATTATGCAAATGAGCAGTTATGATGACCAGCCCTTTTGCTGTTCCTAATGAGAGAAGATGACAGGCAATAGCACAGTCTGTGCTGTATATGAAGGCTGGAGATATGACTTAATCCACAGGAAGAGGGAACATTGTTAAAGTACATTGTAGAGCACAGCATAGAAGGGGGTTTGAGGGTTGAAAAAAGTCAGAATAATAAAACATGCAAACCCTAGAGTGTGGCCTCCGTGAATGTTGTTTGACACAGCGTTCAAACCTACAGGCTGAAGCCAAAAAGCTGGAAGACGCAGCCACATACTTGAGCCTCCCTTCTACCAAGGCGGAATTGGAAGAAAAAGGCCACTCGGCCACAGGCAAGGGTATGCAGAGTCTTGGGAGTTGCACCATCAGCAAAGACTCTTTCCAGATCTCCACGTTGGTGTGTTCCACCAAACTGACCCAGAATGGTGAGTTCTAGAAATCCTCCCTCTCAAACACATCTTTTTTGGCTGCTTGTTGAGTGGAGGAGTTTCCTGTGGGTGCGTGGACGTCATTCACTCTGTCCTTTGATAAGGACCCGCATAGACGTTGATACACTTGGGAGGAGGAGGTGGCATCCGTCATAGTTTAAAATTCACACTTCTAATTTGGTCTAAGGATTAACTCAGCAGGGAGATTAAACAACGAAAGGTCTTATTTTTATTTTTAAACATGTATTTATTTGAGGTGTGTGGGGGGGGCAGGCAGAGGAAAAGTGGTCCTCTTCATCCTCTGTGTGGATAACTGGGGATTGAACTCACTTCATTGAGAGTGTTGGCAAGCACCATTATCACTCAGCCATCTTGCCAGCTCTGAACTTCCTCTTTGAGATACTCTACAGCCACAAGAAGGAATCAAGGTATCAGGGTAAGCATATAAGATCTGAAATCAGGCCAGAGAAATGGAATTGAACCTTGGCCCAAGCTTAACCCTGGAAATGACCTTGAATAAAGGCCCTCTGAACCCACCTATTCTTGTCCTTACCAGAGCTTCCTGACCAGTATATATACTGTCAGATTTGAGGTACCTCCTTTCTCTATATCTTCCTCTGTCTTAGCTTCTCCTTGAGATAACTTCTGCTTATCTTTCTTGGTCTGCCTGACATTTTTAGGCCCCCTGTGGTGTGAGATAAGACGTACTTTCTGGTTCCCGTACACTAAGCTCAGCCTAATGTGGCAGGTTCATCAGCTGGTTCCTCATGTCCCTGGGCTGGCTGAGTTGATTTCTCTCTGCTTGCAGCCTTCCCAGAAACATGGCAGTCCGGTGGAGATGCTTCTTATTCAGAGCACACCAGTGTCGTTGCCGTGACTCTGTCTGGAGGAGGCAGAGGCTCTCTGCACAAATCCTTCATTTAAAAACTGCATCCTCCTAATGTGGCCGTATCACAGCTGTGCAGGGACTTTATGCTGCCTTGAAATAGAGCTTGAAAATCCAATTTTTTTTCGCTCTTAACTGTCTGATATGAGTTGTGATTATTAATGTCCATCATTATCAGGAATCACATCTCTGTGTTGTCTGTCAGTCATGGCTGGGGTTTGAGATTTGCTGAGGGGCAGGCATCTTTTGGGCTTGCACAGGATTAACCTAGCACAGAAGAAACCCTGTCTTTTGGAAGGCTGTACTGTGGTGGTGGGGGGGGGGGTAGAAATGTTTGTGTCCTGAGGGTTTAGGCTTGCCAACCCTGGTTCAAATATTTTTTAAACTTTCTCCTCCTGCTTCCATCTCTCATTCTCAGCTTTACCCAGTGATGCTTTTTTCATATATTAGTGAGGGGCTATAAGTTATCCAGATTCCTTTGGCTGTTTGGGTCTCTAGGTAAAGAATACTGCTACTTTGTGGCCATTTGTATACTTCCTGGTTGCTAAGTCATTGTGGGTTTGTGTGAATCATTTCTGAAGGGTCCTAACTTGCTGCTTTGTGATAATCCCTACCAGCAAATGAAACTCCCCCCCCCCAAGGGACTAGATTTGTACAAATGGTTGGGGGGAGGGAGGCAGGAGATTGGTACCCAGGGACATGAGTCAGCTGTGTGGGCTCCAGCTTACGACTGGGCTGTGGAAAGAATGTTTCTGTATCAGGAATAAGACTCTTTGCTATGCCCAACAAATGAGTGTTTGTGCCTCATTTAATGCAGGCTAATGGTGGTGTCCCCAGCTGGGTTTTTGGGCCCTCTGTGTGGTGTGTTAGTGTTTCAGCCGGTGCTGAGATCTGCTGCAGGTCACTTTTCACTTTGGAATAAGCCACTGTCTTATATGTGGGTCATGTTTCAGATGCACTGCTAGATATTGTTTGAAATTTGATCATAATTGTCTTTTGAAAACAAGTCTCATCTACAGCATCTTTTTTAAATCACACATCCCAGAGAGAGAGAGAGAGAGAAAGAGGAAGAGAGAGACAGACAGAGAGACAGAGAGAGAGCCTCTCAGGGTGTTTTGTGGATTCCTCCTTTCACCTTCCAGCTCCTCGAATCTCACCATCTGCAGGGTGATTCCCTCTCTGGTACCCAGGGAGAAAGCCCTGGTCTCCGCAGCAGCTGTTGCCAAGCAACAAGGAAATTCCAAAGTGATGCTGCTCACTGAACAGAAGGAGGAATCTGGCTTTCTTTTCATGCCAGCACTGATACCCCTTTTTGGGATTGTGCCATGCCAGGAGTATACAAGATGGGGGTGCCCCAGTTGGCATCAGAGTGTGGAGTCCCAAATTGTCCTTTGAGAGAATCATTTTCCTGAAACCGTAATTTGTTCCTGCAAAGTTCCATTACTTAGGGGGGTTGGGGAAGCAGGGGCTGAATTATTCATCAAGGTTTGTATTAAATATCTCTGTCCTCAGTACTGTGTGGGCTGCCATAGGGGGTAGGAAAAGAGCTATAAGATGTGATCCCTTGTCTCAATTAGCTCACTGTAGAATGATAGTGAAAGGAGTCATGAAACAGAGAATAATAATAAATCCACCTCTGTGGAGTCCCTGGGAATATAGGGAATGGAGCAAGAAGGTCTCTTCTGACTGGATAGCTTTTTGGGGGTGGGGCAAGCTGTTTTCTTAAGCCCCCACCCAAGAGGTGATCTTCTGTTAATTTTCTCATTTGAGCTTTTTTTATTTTTTCTCATATTTGCAGAACAGAGCCCACATTTTGTGAGGTGTGGATGGGATAGGGTGTGGTCACTGAGACAGGAGAATTACAAGTTCAAGTACAATCTGGACTCCACAGTGAGCTCCAGGCTATTTTGACCTGTCTAGTGAGACCTATCTTAAAACAATACAAAACAAAACACCAAAACAAAATGGAAAGAAAAACCCCAAAGAACTAACAGTCAACCGCTAGCCCAACCCTACCAATAAGTAAATAAATACAAATTGAAAGTTACAATATAGAGGTCAGGCTCAGTCCAGGACATGAACTTGGACTGAGTGGGGTCCAGATGATGCATGGGTCTCCATTAAAGAAACACTGATCCCTTGTGAGATGGAAATATCCCCAACCCTGGGACCAGGAGTGTGTTAAGACAAGATGTATCCGTTCTTGTTACTTTGCTTTCAGTTAGAAATCGCAACATGTCAACTTCCGCCCAAAGTTTCTAGCTCTTTTTCATATTTGAAGGACGGTGGCTGGTTGCATTTTGTGTTGAGTGTTATGATAAGCTTGCCTTCATATTGTCTCACTGAATTCTTTTAGGTGCCCTGCAAATTATGCAGTGTTCTGCTTGCCGCTCAGACAAGAAAACAAGGGAAACTTGCTGCCCAATGTTCTGTAGTTACTGTGTGACTCAGCTGGCTTTATGTAACCCACACTGTATGTGGGTGCTGTGCGCCATCCCCCTCCATTTTACTCTTCTGATGCCTGAGGCGATGTGAAATACATGAAAGTCTGTTTGGGGTGGAGATGGCTTTTGTGTGGTTTGATTCTGAAATTAGAATGCATATCTGTTTACTGAATTCTTACCTAGATCCCAAATTATATGCTTGCTTTCAGTGTTAATGGGAGCCATGGCTGTATTTATTTGTTTATTTAATTATTTTGGTGCTTGTGGTCTCTTCCGTAGCTGGTGCTCCTGCTACACATAAACAGTAGATTAGATGTAGTTTGCTAGTTGCATTTTTGCAAGTAATGGCATAGTAATATAACTGCAAGTAAAAAAGTGTAGGCATGTGGGATTTCCTAGACAGGGCTTGGATTCTGTTTTTCTACTTTAAAGAACATCTTACTGTCTTAAGCAAAGTCCTTCAAGGTTAAAAAAAAAACAAACAACAAAACAACAACAACCCCCCCCCCAAAAAAAACCACAAAAGACAAAAATACCCAAAACCTTTGAAGCCCCAGAAGATGTCTCTGTAGATTGTCTGCCATGCAAGCACAGGGAGATGAGTGTGGGTCCATATCAGCTACACAAAAGCCAGTGGCAGTGGCCTGGGCCTGTAGCCCTAGGTGGGCAGGGACAGGTGGATTCCTGGAGCTCATTCCCCAAACCATTGGTTTGAGTCAAACTCCACATTCAGTGGGGGACCATGTCTTAAAAAGTAACATGCAGAATGGTGGAGGAGCAATAAATACCCAAGGTTGGGCCTCTAAACACACCCTTGTTCATGCACCCTTATACACACACACACAACCATGTACATATAATACAGATTTACTGACTTTCCCTCTATCCCCTTTGGATCTTTGAAAGCCAGTGTAGTCAGTCCTGGGCTTTTCTACTAAAACCCCGCAAACAGCTCAGAAGGCAGCAGGCAGCTGGTTAAGGAGTACTCTCGGTTCTTCAGAGTCGTTGTGGCTCCATTGAATTTGTTTTAGTTTATTTTTTAAAATGCACATTTGTTCTTGAGCAGGAAGAGCCAGTTGGAAGGAGGGCTTGGCAGCTCTTTCTGGGTGGGCAGCATCTTACAAGTGTTACAGTGGTTGGCAGCTGCCTCCAATAGGTAGGAAACAACCTCCCCCCCTGTCCCCCCTGCTTAGTTCCCAAGTGCACGTTGAAAGCTCCTACATGGAAATCATTTCATGGTAAATGTGCTTGGAAATAGTGAATTCAACCTCACTACTGTTAAGTATGTTGGCACTCGGTAATGAAATATTTAGCTGGCGCACCTTTTGAAATCAGGTTTTCTTTTGAGAAGTGTTCAGAAACCCTCACATGCTGCATGAATTCAAGACAAAGTTCTCGCCAGAGCTGGGAACGGATTGATTCTCCTGTTTCATTGCAGTGGACCTCCTGGGGCTTCTGAAGTGGAGATCCAACACCAACCTTCTGCAGCAGAACTTGAGGCAGTTGATGAAGGTGGACGGCGGTGAGGTGGTGAAGGTAACACAGGCGCCGGGGGAGGCTTGCTCTTGTGTTTCATGTCTGTTGTTGTTTCATGTCTGTTGTTGTGCACCGACTGTGGGGATGTGGGAGATTTTCAGTTATAACCCCTGAGCAGTGACTTAAGCCTGTAAGTGTGCAGTGCAGCTGGGCTCTCTTTGGCTCTCTGTGGCTTAACATGGAAGGTGTGAACTTTGAACCCGCCTACTCCAAAGTGCTGTCTCAAAGCTGCATTGAGAGTGCTCGCTCGATGCCCTCTTTCAGACAGTACATTCATCTTCCTAGGTTCTTAGGGTTTCCTGGGACATGGTAGTCTGTTTTTAGCCTATCAGGGAATGTCCTGTGTGTGCTGGTCATTGTTACCATCCTTATCACTGACTCATGGTTCTTCAAGTTACTCAGAAGTAACCTGGATAGCCAGCTGAGTGTGGTAGAAATATTACAGGCACCAAGAATCTGACCTGGTCGTTTCCTCCCTGTGTGACACTGCGCTCACGTCCTCACCTCACATTTCAACTTTGGGAAAATGTTTGGTATTAATTAGTGTCGTTTGTTTATGTACGTAGCTATTTTTAATATTTAGTTATTTGAGAATTTCACACAATATATTTTGATTATATTCATTGTTCCTCTCCTCCTCCCTTCAACTCCTCTCAGCTTCACTCTCACACCTCTTACTCCCCTCCCCAACTTCATGTCCTTTTAGAAAAAAAAATGTTAAGAAAGCATAGATTCTAATTTGTGAAGCCCATAAACTCTGTGGCAGGGGACCATTCACTGGAGCATTGGGAGCCACAACCTGAAAGAAAATAGACTTTCCCTGTGGAGCAATCAGCTGTCATTAGCTCCTCATTGAGTGGGAGGAGATCAGTTGGCTTGATCTTGTACAGGTCTTGCGCTGTACAAGAAAAACCACAGCTGCTGTGTATTCAGGAGAGCAGCTAGTAGTCCCATCCCAAAGACACTGTTTCCCTCTGGACCTTTCTCATCTCTGGCTCTTTCTGTTGTCCCCAATTGTCCTGAAGTGGGATATTATATAGATGCATGATTTGTAGCTGAGCACCCCGTGGGTACTCTCTGCACTTCGTAGGTACTGTTACTTGTTAAGACCCTTTCCACTTGGTGTCCTGACCTGGGAGCCTGTAGTCAGAGCAGTGATCTGAGCTTCTGTAAGCATCAGGTCCTGACCCTCATATTCTCTAATAGTGTATGCTCCTAACATCCCCCTCCCCTGTGTCCCACCCCCACCTTAGGTTCTTCTCTCATGTTCCATATAAGGTTCTTGAATGACATTCCCTTGCACAAATGGAAATGTCATCACTGTCAGGGTGATCCCTCCCAGGTAGGGGACTCTTGACCAGGCCAGTGGCCTATGGTGTTTCATAAATTATTTCTCTACTGCTTGGTTTGTTCATTGCCTCTTCAGTTCTTCACCCTCTGTGAGAAGAGCATGCAGTAGGGGACTGTCTTATCTCTGGAAAATTAATTACTTAAAATGGCCTTAATTAACCAGCAATGTGCTTAACTTCAGCATGAATTAATTTGGTTGCACTACTTTCCTGCATCTGTTGTATAACCGCTCAAACATAACCTCGCTAATCTTAAAATTTTAATCATCTCTTCAGTCCTGCTCTTGTACCAATGGCTTGGACAACGTTAATTGCATTTTATACTTCCTTGGGTTCTAAATCCCCAGTTCAGATGGAAACTGTGTGGATAAATGAACATATTTTAAAAGATGTGCATTTAATGAAATTTTGTCTTTTATTTTGAAGTCCCCATGTCACAGATTCACTGTACTTCTGTTGACTTGGTATCACTCTGGAAAAGAAATCTAGAATCATCTTGTTCTCTTCTCCATTCCCAGAGCTAATGCATTATTATATCTGAATGTTCATCCGTGGAAGTGGTTTTCTTATCTCTCCCTTCCAGTGATTACTGCTTCTCTTGGCTGGCCTCGGTTGACCTGACCTAGCCTTACTTGGTGTTCTGGACTCATTCCTTTTCTACTTTCCCTCTGCCACCATGCTCCACCCATGCTTGTTCCTGGAGAGATGAACTGGCTTGTCAAGCCTGTTGGTCTTGATGCTCAGCAGGATTCTAATATCTGTTTTACAGGGCTCCTTCTTCTTTATTTAGAGACATTGATAGATGGTGGGGCATATTCCATTTATTCCATGACTCCCTTGTGTGCTTTCATAACTGGGAGAGGAGGGACAGCCGTACTTGATGGATTGAGAAAGGAATTTGTACATGTGTTGAAAGAGATGCATTCCCATGAAAATGGAGAATGAAAGTGGCTGTTTGATTCTTGACTGGGTAGCTCAGAGAGTGAGGGGAGGGGTGTCTGAGCCTTTGGCTGTATCTGGGGGCCCCTTCCTGATCCTTGTCTCTTGTGTCCAGAGAATGAGTCTCTGCTCCCTCGAGTTCTGCCTCTGGGCTGCTGAGCATGTCATTTGTCTTAGGGCCAATGGTAGGCCTAGTGTAGGGAGTTTGCATGATCTGTGATGAGCTTGCTACTCAGCCTGTTGGCAGGCACATTGGGCTTTTAACAGATGGCATGAAGTTTTGACCTTTGCCAAGATTTACAATCTGAAAATGATATGGACTGTAAGACGATTGTAAAGACCCAAAGCATCAGAGTTGATCGAGATCTTGTCATGTCCAGACTAGAGTTCTTGATGGAAAGGGTAGTTTATCTCCTGCCAGTTGTGAGGATAATTTTCTCTGTATAGTAGGGGTTGGGTAGCACAATGGCATATAATATGGATTAATGTCTCTCTGAGCCACAATTCTCCTGCCAATTTTTCCAGTTTTCAGGCATGAAGCACAGGTGGATAGTTAGAACTGCCACTAGTTTGAGAACAGGTTCCTATGGCTTGCATTGTCACTTTTCAAAAGGCTGTGGCATCTGAGGTTCCCGTTATTGTCTGCCAGGGCCTCTGGGTATTTTGTATAATCTGGACAACTCAAAATCTGCACCCAACATCTGATGTAGCCACTCCTTTGATATTATGCCCCTGTGCCCACTTCACCTACTTACTTTTATAAAACAGGGTTTGTTTTGTTTTGTTTTTGAGATACAACTTATATACCATTATTTTTTTTCCTTTTGTTCTACCCAGTTCAATAGGCCTTACCAGGCCACAGAAGAAGAGGATCCAGGCAGTCCTGATGAGACTTGATAAGCTATGGTCAGATGGCAAAGGAGGAGAACTCCATCTTTCAGTGGACTAGGGGAAGGGAATAGGAGGGAAAGGAAGGAGGGTGGGACTGTGAGGAGTTGAGGGAGGGGCCCCCAATCAGGATATATAATGAATAAATTGTGAAAAAAGAAAAATAAAAATTATATAAAAATAGCATTAATGTATTTATAGAGTTGTGCAATTCCCAGTACAATCTAAGAAACATTTCTTTACCCACCGGAGAAAATCAAACGTATCAGCAGTCACTTCCCAGACAGTCTGCTTTCTTTTCTGTATTTGCCTCCTCTGAACATTTGATGTAATGGAATAATGATGTAATAGAATAGGGCTTCTGAGTCTGACTCCTTCATTGGGTACCACATGTACATTTAGTTTGTGGGCAGAGCATCCATGCTATAGTTTTCCTAGGAACTTCATGTCTCCTGTGGCTTAATGATGGCCCACTGGGAGGACAGATGGTGATCCATAGAAAACATCACTTTGTCCACCCATTCTTCAGTTGATGGACATTTGTTTCATTCAATTTTTTTTCCAACTGTAAACATTGCTGTTTTAGCTCTTTTGGGCAGGTTTTGTATGAGCATTTAGCTTTCCTTTGTTTGGGATGTGTATCTTGGGAAGCTATTGTTGAGTTAGATAAGATTAATGTATATTTACCTTTTTGAGGAATTGTTAAGCTGCTTTCTAAAGCCTCTGTCCTATTTTATATCTCTCCTAGCAATGAATGCTCAAAGGCTCCCATTTCTCTACATCTTCTCCCACACTGAGCTGTCATCCATCTTTTTGGTGATTACAGTGGGTGTGATGTGGGAATCTGTGTGGTTTCAGTTGCATGTCCCTACTGACTAATGATGAGGCATTTTTACTTCATCCCTTTTGTGGCCAATATTGTATCATATGCTGTTCCACTAATCTTGGTCATCTCCATAACCAGGAATCCCACTATATAAGTGAAATCTAGGCCAGTTCATCTTACAACTCCTTTAGAGTGTGGGATTAGTGTGACATATCTTTGAAGTCTAATTTTTTCTTAATTAGATCAATAATGCTTTGTTGTCCTATATGGTCATTTCTTTGGTGAGTTGCAGTAGACTGTAAAAACAATATTAAATTATTGTAATGCATACACACTTTGCAGTACACTGCTGTGTTCCTCAGCTGCAGGCATACTCTATCTCATATTTTCTTCCTGATAGTTCAGTTGATGATAGAAGGTCTTTCTCTTTCTCAGAGAAAGCTGATGCTCTGTGATATCTGGTTGTTACTCATGGCCTCTTACACTTGGTATGTCCTGATAAAAATAAAGAAGAGAAGGGTCTCTGGTGTGGTTTGACATAGGGCATCTCCCAGCTCTAGGCATTCCCTGATTGTCCCAGGATGGCCTTTTTATTCTTTTATTTTTTGGGTCTGGAATTCAGTCATGTGAAATTTTGTCTCAATCACCTGTCACCTGAATAAAATTTTGGAAATTGGTAGCTCAATTACTTAATTCAGATATCTATTCAGATAAGCCTCACTCTGTAGCTCAGGTGGGCCTGGGACTTCCTGTATAACTCAGGCAATCTTTCTATCCAAGCCTCCCTGGTGTTAGGATTACAGGTGTGTGCCACAGTCCCTGCCTGCAAGTTTAAGCTCTATACCTAGGAATGGGGAGAGGTGGGTAAGGAGTCTTGCCAGTGACTATGGTTGTCCCTGGCTGGAGGATGTAGGATGCAGGGACTGCTTACTAACCTTTTGTGTCTTTGCAGTTCCTGCAGGACACCTTGGATGCCCTCTTCAACATCATGATGGAGAACTCTGAGAGTGAGACTTTTGATACCTTGGTGTTTGATGCACTGGTAAGGGGCCTCCCTTTCATCTGCTCAGAGGGTGAGGTTTTCTTTCATGCTGCAGCCTTTGAAGCAGGGAGGGACCCATGCCAGTCACCTTGAAAGCCTTTCCATTGTGGAGTCAATCAAAGGGGGAAGGCGGAGGGAGGGGGAGGAGTGCAAAGATACTTTAATGTAAAACTATAGTTATGTTAATCCCCTTGCTAGAGTAGGGAGATACCGACCTGGGAATGGCCTTTGCCTCTACCATTTCCAGCGCATCTCCTCACATCACAGAGGAAGATTCCAGAATGATTTTCCTTGTGCCACTCATGAGAATATTTTGGTTACACTGACAGGTGTTTATCATTGGACTGATCGAGGATAGGAAGTTTCAGCATTTTAATCCTGTTTTGGAGACTTACATTAAGAAACACTTCAGTGCGACCTTAGCCTACACGTGAGTTCTGTGTTATTTGAAAACCATTGCTGCCTTCTCTGATGTTTGTAGTCATTTTCCTCTGTGACTTTGGCCTATGGCTGCACACTTCTCAACTCAAAACTCTGGGTTTACTGGCATACTTTGTATTATTGTTCCCTTCTTAACAGACCTGAAAATCTTGTTGAAAGAGATTCATGATAAATTAGCCCCACATTCTGGAATAAATCTTGTTCTCCTCCATCCCTTCCATTTATCTTTGAAAATTTCTGCTTATGTTCGATGAAGCTGATATATGGATGCATGCTTCCTGTCACGCTGCAGCTCCCCAACAAGCAGCTGATGAATGAATAAATGGATATGTTTCTCTTTTGAGGTTATTGGTCCTTTAGTGTACATATGCAGTTTTGTATTCTTCAATGAGCCTCCTCACTCCTCAAAGTACATTTTCCCTTTTGTCACACAAGTTTCAGCTGTTAAACTACTTAGATTTCTTTTTCTTCTTCTGCCTAACTGGCACCCTTGTCCCCACCCCTGACTGATGGAATCTGTGTGGCTTGGGCCAGCAAGGCAGGTTACCTCCTGTTTGGTAACAATTCTGGATGCAGGATATGTTGACTTAACATATATGACAGCTCAGTCCTTTATGAATAGTGTGATCTTAGGCAATTTGCTTAACCTCTCTGACCTTCAGCCTTTTTGTCTATAACAAAAAGAAGATGATTGAGAATTCTAATGAGTTATTAGTGCTCAGAATAAACCCCTTATGCTTAGACTAAGCCATTGTTGGGGTTCGTTGACTGTGTGTGACTTGCTCTCTCATGTTAGGATTTAATGACGTTTTCAAATTTTGTATTGTGTAATTGCATTGAAAACCTTAAAAAAAAAGTCATGCCATTTCTTCAAGAACATCACACTTTTAGAAGTTAGAGTCTGTAAAATGAGTCCAGAGCCCATCTGTGCTTCTGAGTAGACTTTGTCTGTCTTCTCTGCTAGAGAGCTGCCTTCTCTAGCTGAGAACTCAAGGTCCAGCCAGGAATGTCAGCCCATGAAGCCAGTGAGTGTCACAGCCCAGTGTTATGCTGTACATCTCTTCCTGCCCTGTCCTGCATGTTTATGACAGGTGGTAGGTAGAGTCCCTGGCTGGGTTGGGAGCTGCAGAATCTCCTGAAGCTTGCAGAGCAAGCTGTGATGATTGTTTTATTAATTTCCTGTTAATGTCCATTGAAAGCTCTCTGTTTGCTCAGTGGAGATGCCCTGTGTGTTGGCATGTTGGACATTTTTCTAGAGAGTCCCTGGGAAAAGAACAATTTAGGTGCCTTCTTGCCCCATTGACCAAGCATGGCTATTCAGGGATTGTGGATATGGCCAGAAGATGTGTCCACCTGTAGCAGGCTCTCCATATGGAGCTGATTTCAAGTTTTTTCCTTTCAAGGATGACTAATCAGCTGTTTTGAGAGTAGTGTTCCTACTTTACCTCACGAAATGAGAACAGTGCTGAGTTCTACCTTTAGTATCTGTCGCTGCCTGGTGTGGGCCTCAGCCTTGTTGTGTTGGGCTGGTGAGAGAAGGATTATACCTCACTGGTATAAAAATGAAAACGGAGAAGTTTGGGGGCTAGGGATACAGCTCACTAGAGTGAGTATTTGCATAGCATGCCTGAGGTCCTTAGTTCCAGTCCCAGCCAACATCATAGGGCCTGGGTGTGATAGGTCATACCTGCAATCCCAGCACTCAAAGGGTGGAGTTAGGAGGGTCAGAAATGCAAATTCATAGGCTACATGGGTATGAGGTCAGCCTGGGTTATATGAAACCCCACTTCAAACAAAAGTGTGTGTGTGTGTGTTTAGTTTTTGGGAAATTAAACAATGGATCAATGGGAGAAATTAAAGCACCAATTTATCTTTAAGCTTAGATGAGACAGAGGCATCTTCCTGTTCTGTCTGCTGACTGCTGAAAAGACTTCTGTTTTAGAAAATAGATATTGTACTACATTCTTATAAATTGCCAATCCATTGTTTTCTATATTAACTACAAGAGTTAATAAAAAACCTCCACGTTGGTAAGTTAATAAAAAAAAAATAGGAACCCACATGTTTGACATTGCGCTTAAGACAGTAAAACTGTTTTCCCCCAAGAGTTTTAAAAGAAAAATTTTAAATTATGTGTGCACATGTCTGTATGGGTGTGCAGAAGCTTGTGGAGAGCAGAAGAGGCACCAGTTCCCCTGGAGCCGGAGTGACAGGCAGTTGTAAGCTGCCCTGCACAGGAGCTGGGAACCAAACGTGGTTCCTGTGGCAGAGCAGAATGTGATCCTAACCACTGAGCCATCTCACTAGCCTCGAAAACAGTAAAGTCCTAATTCTAAGGGAACCTTGGATCCTCAGCAATGAATCTGAGTGTTTCAAACTTTGAAACACCAAATGAGTAAGCTTTGATTTGTGTTCGGAACACCACTGGAGGCTGCCCCTGCATATTTTTTTTTCAATCCATTCTGGGTGCTTGTAATGTTCTGTGGATCAGCTGAAACTCTGGCACTGTGTATTAAGAATCTCCATCCATCTGTTCCCTGAAGACCTCAGCAAGTCTCTTTATGTATCCCTGGCTTGGAACTCACCATGTAGATCAATGTGGCCTCAAGTTCACAGGTTCACCTCTTCTGCCTCCCAGGTGGAAGTGTGTTGCTATCTTTTGCCTTTCTGTCCAAAAGCTGTGTAAGCAGAGAGAAGGCTCATAGTAGCGGACGTTCGCTTTGGTATGTCAGCTCCTGCACAGGTCCCTTCCTTGACAGTTCGTGGAGGCTAGGTCACCCTGGCTGTGACCAGTATGGTTCCAAATAAGAGAAAGAGGAGTTCCTGTGAGGACTGCTCTACATGTAACCTTTATGTCATGGCTCTTTTCTGTGTCATGCTCTGGGTCTTATGGAGTTGCTGTGGGCTCCCTAATGGCATAATTGAGGCTCCTTTTGCTGTGCCCCTTTCTTGCTTCCTTAGAGGTTTGGATCTTTGTGCAGTCATAAATGGCCTTGGAGATTTATTTCCCGAGCTTGGGCCATTCTCTTTGTAAATCATTATTGTTATTTCAATCATTTCCTTTGATAAAACAATTGGAAGGATTCTCATTGCCAAGTGTGTGCTAAGGATTTGTTGTTGTTGAGTTGGGGATGTGAACAGGGTCGAAAAGAGGTTGTGAAGCTTGGGAAAAAATATCAGGAGCTGAGTAAGACAGACTTGCACTAGGATTTCAGCTTTGTCCTGGGTATTAAGGACTTCAAGGAGTGGCCTTTGCTTTGGGGTACTTCCCAATGAATGAGTCACATTGCCAGATCCCATGCAGATGGATCCTACAGGCCATCCTTCAGAACACACTTTTTCAGTTCACACATCAGCCTGGCTTCCCTCAATGGTTCAGGCTTCTTTTCTGAGGTGCTGTAACATGATCCATGACAGAAATACCTTCTCTGTCACTTGGTCACTCACAAGCCTTTTTATCTCATCATTATTATTTTTGTTTGTTTAATTAACATTGTATGTAGGGAGCTAAAGGATGTTTCAAGGAGTAAGAACACTGGCTATTCTTTCAGAGGAACAGTTTTGATGTGTAGCACCCACGTGACATCTCTTGACAGTCTGCAACTCTAGTTCCAGAGAACCTGATACCTTCTTCTGGGTTCTAATGACAGCAAACACACATGTTGTACATGGATGTACACGCAGCAAAAGAACCATACATATCAAATAAAATTTTAAAAAAATTAAAAAGTCAAAATCTGTGTGTGTGTGTGTGTTCTTGTTGTATATGTACATGTTCACCTGCAAAAGTTAAGTGTTGATGTCAGAGATCCTCCTACATCTCTCCACCTTGTTTTTTGAGGCAGGATCTCTCATTGCACCTGAAGCTCCCGGTTTTGTTAGACTCACTTTTCTGTAAATCCCACAAATTCTCCTCCTCTGTCTCTGCCTTGCCAGTGCTAGAATTGCAAGCATCTGTGACTACTATGGCTGCCTTTATTAGTGGTTACTGGGGATTGAACCTAGGTCCTCATTCTTGTGACAAGCATTTTACCCACTGACCCATCACCCTACATGATGCAACATGGTATTTTTGCTTGTTTAAAATTCAGAAGTGGGCCTGGAGAAATGGCCCAGTGATTGCTTGTTCTGAGTGCTCACCTGGACAACCTGAATTTGGTTCCCAGCACCATACGGTGGCTCACAACAGCCCTTGACTCCAGTTCCCTGGGATTTGATGTCTCTGTGGGTATCTGCACACATGTGGTATCTATGAAGTGGTGCAGGCACACACACACAAACACACACACACACACACACACAAGAAAGTAAATAAAATTTTTAAGGGGAATAGAATTTCAAAGCTTTTTGTTCATTGCTACAATAATTTATTTTATGAATTCAGGCAGTTTTTTTTCCCACCCTTGTAACTACTGCTGGAGACAAGATGTCTGTAATATATTGCTATCCCCCTCCCAAGGAAGACCCCTCTTGCAAACAGAGTCATTATCCCTCTCAAAGAAGAAGCCATACTGTCGTTTCTGTATCATGGCTCTCTTTGCCTCCTCTTGAAAACATGAGTATGTGCACCTGGCCTCTCTTCATTAAGCATAATGCTTTTGAGATTTGTCCATATTGCTGTGTGTGTCATTGTTTGAACTGGGTCTTTTTTTGATGTCTTAGTCGTAATTGAGTCTCATGATTTGTTCAGTCATTATTGGGGTAGATGTGCGGGGGCTGCTAATTTCCTAGTATTCTGCATCCGACAGAGAAATCTTCTTGTTAAATTTTATAGACACAGAGTTCATTTCTCTTCGGTAAATGCTTGGGACTAAATTTGCTGGACCAGAGGGACACACATAGTTTATGAAATTATTGTATCACTTTTTATGTCCACCAGCCACTTACAAACATCCCTTTGCACAGAGTTGGAAGGTATGGCTGTGGATGAAGCTCAGTAGCCAGAGTGCACAGAAGCCCTGGGATTGATTCCCCAGCACATAAAACAGGGCTCGATAGCAAACACTTGTAATCCCAGCACTCTTGAAGTGAAGGCCAGAGGATCAGAGGTCCAAGGTCTTCCTCACTTCATATGACAGTCTGGGTTACAGGGAACCTTTTCTCACAAACAAATGAAACACAAAAGAACAACCCCGCCTCCATGTTAGCGATGATGGAGCTTCCTGTCCAGCCTTTCCCTTTTTCATACATAGCAGTTGAGCAGTGTTCTACTCTGTTTAATACTTAAATTATTTACACAGCTCAGGGGATGCGCACTGTATTGCTTATATATCTTATTGCTGCAGACAAAGCTGAGGTGTATGTTACTGAATTCACTTGTAATTGCTGCTGTATGAGAGTTCTCAAAGTAGAGTTGCTGATGTCAAAGGATCTGAATATATTTGCTCTGAACTGGTGTCAGTGATAAAATACCCTGATATATACTGTTAGTTTCCCTTCAAAGAGTATCGTTCCCATTTATTCCCTCATCTTCTCTTTATTAGGCAAACGTTTTATTTATTTGTTATTTGTTTATATAATTGTATTATTTACTGTATTTTTTCAGTGTGCTGGGATTGGATGTGGGGCCTGGTACCTGCTGCAGGCATCTTCCTACTGAGCTGCTTTCTCGTCCCTGTCTTATTTGAATTTACATATATTTGTTTACTAATGAAGTTGATTACTTTTTAAAAATGATATTTATCAAATTTTGTTTGTTTTAAACTGCCCTTCTCACATACCCTGAAGCTGTGAATGGATCTCTTACCATTTGGACTCTCTGGTTATATGTAATGAAGGAAAATTTGAGGTTTTTCATTGTGTCAAGAATTTTGCTAAACGGTATCTATGGCTAGGTGTGCTGGCACATGTCTTTAATCCTAGTACTCTTGAGGCAGAAGCAGATGGATCTCTGTGAGTTCAAGGACAGCCCAGTCTATCATTGGATCTCAATCTTCCTAAAGCTGTGAACCTTTAATACAGTTCCTCATGTTGTGGTAACTCCAACCATAAAATTATTTTGTTGCTACTTCATAACTGTAATTTTGTTATTATTAGGCATTGTAATATAAATATCTGATATGCATGATATCTAATATGTGACCCCAAAGGGGTCTCAATCCACAGGTTCAGAACCATTGAATAATTGTTCCAAGGCACCCAGGACTACAGAGAGAAACTCTTTTCTCAAAATCAAAAACCAACAAACAACATGCATTATCTCCCAAGTCCCCCAAAACTTAAGCTATTAATTGTAGAGTCCCAGTGAACAATTCATTTGTAGTTCCTTCCTATCCTTATGTCTGCCATGGGGTGGATAATTTGAAAAATAATTCTGATGAATTTGTACATGCTGTGATTTGTGTAAACTTTTTCATGTTAGTGATTTGTTTTACGCTCCCAGTTTATAAATATGACCATGAGAAATACAGTTATTATTTATGTTTTAAAATATTTATGCTTTTTTTGTTCAGGGGTGAATTCCATTACTAAGAAATGTAATATCCATTCTAAAAATATTATTATTCTCATTTTTTTACACTCTTAATAGAGATTCCTAGGAAATTCATTTAAAATTTAGCATTGTTTATTTGCATTGTTACCTAAAAATTTCCCATCCAAGGCTTTTAGTTGCAGCAGATTAGTTCACCTGAACAGGTGGCGGATGGTCACGAGGGAGGAAGTCCTTCATTCCAGCCCTCACCATTCTTACATTGCCAGGAAGACATCTTTACCAAGCACTCTGTCTGATAAGAAAACTTCTATGAATATTCATGTGTCTATAAGTGCAAGCCAGAGTAAAAGTGATGATGTAGACATCACTTTCAGGTAAGTGTCTCTTTGGGATTTCTGAACTTTTGGTTGACATATGTTTCCCTTGGGACTAGGAAGCTGACCAAGGTGTTGAGGACCTATGTGGCAAGCGCCGAGAAGCCTGGAGTCAATGAGCAGTTGTACAAAGCCATAAAAGCCTTGGAGTACGTCTTCAAGTTCATCGTGCGTTCTCGGGTACTGTTCAACCAGTAAGTGTTCAGCCAAGGCCCTGGAGAATGGTCACTTCCCTCGTTTTTTCTTTCCCTCACTCTCTCCTCTTTGTCCTCCTCCCTGTCCTTGGCTCATCCTCCTTCCTCTTCTTGCCTGCTGTGGCCAGACACCCATAGGTAAAGGGCAGGTATTCATTTGCCCACACCGATCCTGACTGCTTCCACGGCCGTCTCTGCAGTTTGTGTTGTCCCAGAGTCTCAAAAGTGTGACTGTGAGCCAAGCATTGTCTGCTGAAAGTGTTTGTAATGCTTCTCACGCAGTGCTGGGCATCTGCTAAGAGCTTGGCAGTACTTTTCAGTATATCTTCATAGAGCAAAAAGCCCCACAAGAGCAAACAAAAATGAAACAAGCAATGAGAAGAAAAAGCCAAAATCAAGTGGGACTGCCTCACATGGGAGCATTGCGGAGCGCTGGGCACTATTTTGCCTTCCAGCAGAATGCTATATTTCTCCAGATACTAGGGCACCCTTGGGCAGCCTGCCCAGTGAGTGTTTCATGGCCACTGATCACCTTTAATTTTGTACTAGAATCCAAGTTGGGATATTTATGACTTGATTTTTTCAGAGAATGTTGGTCCTTTATAAACTTATACCACTGTTGTACTGATAAAATGAAATCATTTTGTGGTCTTCCCCCAGTATCTCCCACTATCAAAAGAGATGTGCAGGTGGATAGTTTTGGGTGTACGGTATGGAATGGACTCTGCTTATCTTTGGAGGATGCCACTTTATGGTGACTTACAGCGAGTGTTGTGAGTACACGGTGACTATTCTAGATTGATTGATGTTCTTGTGGTTGGTCTCATCACACAGGGGTGGGCTTTGTGAACCCATCAATCAGAGAGCATGCTGCCTTTGCAGAGAACCAGGCATACCGCATGTTGTCAGTGAGAACTGGGCAAATGTTCATTGGACCCCTATCAACACCTTTTCCCTCTGGGCTTCAATTTTACCTACTTAAAGCGGATATGTTCATAAGTATCAAGAGGAAAGGGAAAGAAAGCGTAAAGAATGCTGCAACAGCATGATACTGATTGTGTAGACCAGTAGTGGTCAAAATAGGTATATCTACCAGGGACTGAGCAGCCCTCCTTTTGCTCTTGGGAATAGGGGTAAGTGTGCTCCACTCACTCTGCGGTTCCCATCAGTAAGCCAGTAGATATATGTAGACCCAAGGTTGGACACATCAGGCTTTGTCCTTGATAAGTATCTCAAAGGTATGTTCTTTCTTTTTACTTGTTGGAGATTGGCATGGCACTTAACTGTAGACGGAGTCTATCTTTTTGGGCTGTTTAAGCTGACGGTGATTTTCTTGTTGTTAGGTGGGAATGAGGTAAACTTACCTATGCTTTCCTGTATGTTGTCTGGTTTCATTTCAGTCATGCTAATTATGCGAGAGTGAACTCTGTAGCTCTTGGAATCACCATTTTTAATTATTTCTTTCCAGTACACAACTCTGTTCTCTGACCATGTCATGACTCACATGTAGAGGTCAGCAGACAACTTGCAAGAGTTGGTTCTTTCCTTCCTCTATGTGGTTTCTGGGGATCATATCAGGTCCTCAGCACTGGTAGCAAGCGCTGTTAGCTACTCCGCCATCTCACCATCCCCTGTTTTTAATTTTTTCTTTAAATTCTCTTATTACAGTAAGGCAAGAAAGTGAGCTAGAAAGAAAACCCATAATAGTTTGGTGATGTGGCTTTTATCATGCTTTAACTGAAAATTTGTAATTTTGTCCAATGTATGCTCCATGTACTGCCAAGTCAGGGGCTTGAGGATGTGTGGCTTCTCAGCAGCCACAGTGAGGATTTTTTCATTCCTCAGAGATTCACAACAGCAACCTGTATATGTGGGGCGTCATAGCAAAGGTTGATTCCTTTACATCAGTGCTTCATTAGAAATGACTATGGATGGTCACTCAGTCCACTGAGGTCAGCTGGCTAAACCAGTAGCAAATTCTCTGCCTCTCTCTTTAGTCCTTTTCAAGTGTAGACTATGAACTCGGGATTTCAGGCATAAGACTTTAGAAGCATGGTATCTCAGATTTCTTCAGTTTGATCAGTCTTATGGTGGTTAGGGAATATACTTGGTTGCTTGTTGACATTAAAAATTTACTTAGAAGGGTTTACCAAGTGAGACCCACTTTACTCGCCCACCCTATCCACAACTTCTGGCCTGAAAAAGACTTTGGCTCACAATCACTTGCTCCATGGTATCTTCATGTTCTCTGCACCCAGAGAGACTTTTTCTTTTTCTCATGATTTTCAGGTAGATCTGCCTTTCCTAACCTGATACTTATGAGCAGTGATGTCAGGGTATAGGGTGTGCAGCTATGCCAGATTCTCTTAAAAAAAGCATCTTCCAGCTTTCAGAATGTTGTGTGCTATTTTCATCTCATTGACAGAAGTTGTTACATGACAACTCTAGCTTCAAGGGAGATAGATGGGAACTCAGTTGAAGAAGAGATTATGGTACCTTCAACAAAACAAAATACATACAATAAGTATGTATTGGGAAGTGTAGTAGGTTGTGGAGTTTTTCCTCCTGTCCCTTAGCTGCAGGAGTAATGACTCATGAGACTCATTAAATATTATGCAGGTGTCTAGGCCATATAACTCTGACTAGTTCATAACAAAATAACTCATAGTACTAATCTAATTTTACCACATGACTGGTTATCTGAGCTCAGGCTCCATGCAGCCATCCTCCTCATATCTTGCTGGCTGAATCCTGTACACCTGGCTCTATACTAAAATCCTTCTGCTTACTGGATGTTCCACTTCCTATTTCCCGCCTCAACCATAGGATATAGATTTTTTTTTTAACTGGCAGGTGATGCAGCCATACAACACACAAGAGATTCCTTCTACAGGGTAAATAGTCTCCACTCTCCTTCTCATAGCTTTGAATGCTAAGTATTTCCCTACCTCATCTCAGGTTTTAAGTTGTCTTCATGTAGGCTTTATTGTATTGTGCATTTCTTTCTCATAAGAGTTTGTCACCAGCATCTTTATGATTTTCAGTCACTGGAATAGTAGATGGCCAACAGATGGACTACTAGAAACACACAACTTCCTGTAAGAATGTGCTATTAGAATACAGCTTCTGCTCAGCTAACTTCTCACAGATACTGACTCATATCCTCCTGGATCCCTGTCATGAGCCTCACATGGGACATCTCACATGGGAAGTGAGTCTACACCACAGGAGTGCCACTACATCCTGTTCCCTCCTCTACTCCCTCCTTCCCTTCTTTCTCTGTGGGAAGCAGAGTGCCTAGCTTTAGGTACTTGCTGTGAAACTTTTCCATCCTCAAAAGGTATAAGAAGAGACTCTCTCTGCCCTCTGGCCTGTGGGCTCTGACTTTACCATAACTCCACCATGCTGTCTTTCTCTGGGGCTAGAGTCTGGACTTCCCTTGGAACCCCCACTTTGTTGGCACCTCTCTGTCTGTCTATAGCGCTATAACATAGTCCTATTACCCTCTTGCCTTCCTGTTCCAGTGTCCTCTTAAACCATATGCCCAACTAAAACCTAACCTGAGCATGACACAGGAAGTACCCCAGATAGGGCCTCAGGAATGACCTTTTTCCTGTGCTAGGTATTCAGCCTGCCTCTCCAAGCTAGGTGTCAGCAAGACGCAGCCCTATCCCAAACTGAATTTCTTTGCTAGAATAACATACACTTTCTAAGAGCCAAGATTGTGCCAAACGTGAATTGGATGTCAGCCATCTCTAAGAGGCAGCAAAGTCTTACACTCCCCAAGGTCTCTGTGTGGAGTCATGGCCTTCCTTACTGACACAAGGGCATCATGATGAGATGGTGTAGGTTCTTCCCTGTCTGCCTCCTTTTTCTTTCCCTCTCTCCTTTCTTCTTCCATAAATATGTAATAACTTATGTCCTGTCTGTATCAAAATTTTCACATCCTTGTAAAACCTTCTGCATGTGTGAGTTTTAGCTACCTGCCAGGATCTTGGAGGGATGAAAGAACATATGTGCCTTTCAGAATGCAAGTTGCACTTGTAGCCATATTGTGTGGATACAAGAAATACCTCTTCTTTATATCTCTAGATGAAAACAGTGGAGGTGTTTTAATATCTTGTGGATTCCAGGGGCTAAAAAAAACCAAAAAAACAAAACTCATGCCCTTCTAGCCAGAGCTGCTTCTATCAGAGGCTTCATTTCCCATGAATGATATCCTGACCTTGTCCTTCCATGATATTTATCTTTGACTTCAAGGTTCTGATGGGAGTCTTGACCCATTCCTATTTAGAATGGGTTTCATAAATAGTCAACAGCAGGATGGTGTCCCAGGCAGACATCTAGAGTGTTTGATCGTCAGAAGCTTTATGCAGGTCTCATGCAGGATATTTTCAGAGGCGAGGAGCAAAACAAAGTAAAGTTCCCTTTTCCTTACCTTCAGTACACTCGTTACCTTGGGAGAGAAACAATTGTTCTCACAGCTGGGATTGATAAGTAGTTGTTTTTTTTTTTTTCAACTGGAACAAACTTTTGAGGCTTATTCTTTTTCTTCTTTCAAAATGGTCTGCTGTGTTTTCAAGTATAATGTAGTTGCTGTGTTAAATCCTGGGATAATTACGAGTAATTATTCTTCTGAAGAACAAAGAGATTAAACTTGGTAGATAGGGATATTGACACTTACTGCGCTCCGTGGCTGTCTTTCTGTGGTGCAGTCCCATTCCCTACTCTCTGTTGCACTTGGGGAGCTCTTTTTGTCTTGAAATCAGAACAATAGCTCTGGCCCAAACAAATGTGGTCCATCTTGAACTCAGTGAAAGATCCCAGGCAGCCAGAGGCTCCTCTGCTGTGTGTTTGTCTGCTTTCTGTGTGGGTGGATCACATTAACTAGAAAGCCCGAAGCAGACACATCTTGCAGCAGATGTGCTGAATCCTGGTCTTCATCTAGCTACTGCTTGGCACCTTTACTGCCTATAGCGTGCTTGTAGTTTCTGCTTGTCATCTGATGTTAGCTTTGTGAATAATTAGTTATTGATTATGAATAAGTTATGCCGATCTGTCTTTGTGCTCTCGTTCCTTGGGTCACAAAATAAAATGTAATTCGTAGACAAAGAGCCTGTCCTCATTCATTGTTAATGAATGCTTATTGAAAATAGAACAAGGAATGAGGAGGTCTTACTCATCGATTTATTTATTGATAACTTTCTGGGTTCCTTCTACACATCCCTTCCTCTACTTCCAAGTAAGTCAAATATGTGACTCTTCCTGGCATAGTTGATGAAACCAGGATGGAAAATTCTAGAGACTTCCCTGATGATCTTTCATTACAGAGAGATGTTTCAAAGGAGTCACTGTTTAGTGCTAAGCATTCATTAGCCTAAACATACTGTTTGCTAAGAGAGCAACTCATTATTAAAATGTCATTCTCGAGAGGTTCTTTGTAGGGTTTCAAATAAGGGCTCATACATTATGCTTTACAGGTTTTGAAACAGTTGTTGTTGGCCTACAGGTTTATAACTGTTGTTTGTTGTATGGATTTAATTTAGTCCTTAATCAACATGAAAGTCTTCCCGTGTCTTAGTTACTGTGTACTTTTCTTTATTGATTCTTTTATTTTCCAACTCTTGATGCTTCATATTTAAGATTCTCTTGCTACTTTACCCACAGTTGCCTTGGAATTCATCATATAGTTTAGGTTTGTCTTGAGCTCATGGTGATCCTTTTGCCTCAGTTTCCTGAGAACTAGGATGACAGGCATGAGCCTCCGTGTCCAGCTTAAGGCCTGTCTTTTTATATAAACACAGCATGTATCTATTTTTATTTGCCAATCTCACAATTCTTTAAATTCTATGTTCCATTTGTTTATACATAATGTTGTGAAGTTTTAGATTCCATTTCTCAACCTAAATTAAATTAAAACAAACAAACAAACAAACAGATTTTCTAAACTAAATGATATTTCTTTGTCCATAACATTGTAGCGAGAATGGCAGAGGATTGTAATGAGTCATTAAGGAAGATGGAGCAAGGAAGTTTTTAAAGGACCAAGAGAGAAAGATTACATCACATATTTTTGAATAAGTGGTTTTGGCTACAGACAAGAGTGACCTTAATCCGTGGTTGCTGGGTGGAATGGATACCTTGCTAGAAATATAAAGCTATGGTGCCAATCTGTGCATACCAGTGCTATGCACATTCTGTTGTGATGGTTTCTGTGGGACAATCATGTCAAGGACATTCCCTTTACAGCCTCTGGCTTTAAGTACTTTCGAGGAATACAGTCTGAATGGAAACTTTATTTTGATTTTTTGGCAACTTTGTCATTCTCATTTTAAATAAAGATTTCTAAATACTTGCTTATCAGCACCCCTCTAGTCAGGCTTTGACTTTAATTGTTGTGGACATATTGCTTCCCCTGTGCTTGTTTGGTCCCATGTCAGGGGCAGAAGTGATTGGTGCCTGGTAATCAGTGTTATACTCCTTTGGCAGCAGGTCTCTGGAGCTGCTCTGCTGGAGCGCGTTGGTAAGTTCCTGTCCTCTGTTCTGTTCTTTGGGGGTGGTTATCTTTTCAAGCAGCAAGCATCCAACAAATAAGCGAAGCAGAGAGCTTCAGTAAATATAAGGCATGGGAAGTCTGGAAATAAAAGAGCCAAGAAGGAAATTCAGGTTGCATATAGAATTTGGAAATGGCATGGATCATTATGTAGTCCTTACTACATTCACATCAATAACCAAACATCATTATAGAAATAATCCTTATTCATATAACTAGAGTCACAAATCAAATTTAATCTCTTTAAAAGCAGTACTTAAAGGATTTCAAAACAAACAGATGTCAGGCTATAGATATGGCTCAGGGGCCAACAGCAGTTTTTCTTCTTGTAGAGGACACCAGTTCAGTTCCCAGCACCCATACAGAAGCTGTAACCATCTTCAAGTTCAGTTCAGCGGGATCCAATGGCTTCTTCTAGCCTCTATGGACACTGAAAACAATCGTCTCAAAGAAAACAATCATTAAGAATTAACTTTTTGTAAAACTAATGCTGACAGTAGAAAACTTATCTTGGAAAAATACAAAAAAAAAAATCTTTGTATCCTAAGCCAGTTTTTCTAAGTTTTACTAAGAACAGATAATCATTTAAAACTAATTCATATAAAAAAGAATGGGACTCACGCTTTACCTCAGTGTGTAGGTTCAGGTTTAGGGAATACTGTAAGTGCTTTATAAATGTGTCCATGTGTAAGTTTCTTTTTGTGAGATGTGTTCTTACCACAACTCTAGCTTGCAGACTGTAACATGCTTTCACTCTGTCGCTTCTTTCTTCTTCCTCACTTTGGAACATTGCCTGCCACTCTGCTGCTGAACAGAAACTTTATTTTGTAACACTAGATCTTATTTGAAAATAATTCTTTTTTACCCTTCTCTACAAAAAATGTCTCTTTCTCCTCACAATTCTGTTCATCTCTTCTCTTCCGGCTTCCAGTTTGGCTTTGCTTCTTTCCTTAAATTGACACTTAAATAAAGCTCTAAAAATCTCCGCATTTATTCAGTTACTCTTTTTCACAAAGAAAGGATGAATTTTATGTGTTTTCCTCATCAAAACACGTTTTATTTGTCATTTTATTCTTTCCATATAGAATTAGCCATCAGCTCAAATTTGAAACTTTTAACTAATCATTTTTGTAGTAAAGACCAGAAAGGAACTCCATCTTGGATTTTTTTCCATATACTGACAACATATGACAATACATATTTTAATAAACCCAGTTATATACTGTGTTATACAGGTTTGAAAAATGCCAAGAAAATCTTAATTTATATTTAATTCATTTTTTATTATTTTAACTGACCTTGGAATCACACAGTTCTTTTGTCTATTTAATGCCCCTTGTAGAATTTGTGGCTGGGTTATTTGTAAACATACCATTTAACACTCTCCTAATTTATTCTTTAATTATATATTTGATTATATACATATATATAACCTCCAACTTCTCCATATATGTATAATCTTAATTTTCAGTTATTTCCTTGTCAAACAAAAGCCCTAAAAGGCAAATAACTGTGTTTAATGTGCAGGAGACAATATACATATTATTTATTTACATATTTATTCTTAGTTTAAAGTTATTAATTTGATTTGTTATCTAGTAGAAATAATTATAATCTGCCCAAGCCATGATGTCTACCCCAATTTGTATGCTAATTGCAGCAGGTATCTCTAATTTTATTTAGTCAAAAATTCATAAAAAGGAAAGACAGTAATGTGAATTTATTAGTTTATAAAAAGATAGTTGAGTGAAAATTAGATCTATGATAGAATGGAACAAGTTAAGGTCACCTACTTAAATAATGAAGCTTTAAGATTTTTCTTTGTAGTTTTATGAAGCCTGGGACCAAATTGTTCAGCCTCAGCAGTTCACATAGTTTATAGTTTTCAAACAAGCCTCTTCTACTTTTATTGTTCTTTTCTTTCATCTCAAATGAACATAGTAGTGAATGCTTAGATATTTTCATTTTGGCTAGAACTGGGTGAAATAAATTTCCAAACTCTCTTGAATATCAAGATTATTTTAGTGTGAAAAAAAGTGGATTGACACTGAGTGAAAGGAAACACCAGAAAAATTCACATATATACGTGTACATGTCATTTATGGTATATGTCACAATGCATGATGTGTTATAGTAGTCATATATATTAGTATATAGTGTGCACATAAAATCTCCTACAGTGCTAGGTTTCTGGTATAAAATTATAACAGTCTTACTAAAATCTAAGTCACTGAGCACAACAGCCTATAAAGGCCCTTGCCCCCTTTTTTAGGCAAAAAGCAGCAGGATACACTAAAAAATAAAGGAAATTTTGTCTGGGATGTTCTTGTTTCTTCAAGTAAAAATAACATGGGAATTTGAGAAACAGAAAACTGCTTCCAACTGCTTGCCCCAGGGAAGAGGAATAGAACTCAAGTAACAGCTTACAAAACTATGTCTCAAGAAATTGAGGTTACAGCTGAATCAAGATTGCCAAATGCCATTTCACAAATGGCCTTCTATTCTTCCTTATATTTATGCCTCTCTGAATACAGAAAATGAAAGCTTTTTTTTTAAAGTTTAAAAGAAAAGTGGATTGAAAATAGAGGAAGAAAGAAACTAGCGCAAAAAAGGAATACTGTTATCATGTTTATTGTACAGTTGCAGATTAAGAAACATCATGACAGTTTTGACATGAAAATTTTATATCAGGAGGCATGCAATCAAAAATGTTTTTAGTTACACAGATCCGAGAGAGATTTACCATGACAACACACAGATGTGAACACAAGTGTAACTGTTTTTAAAACACAGTAGAAATCATTGCTGCAGCATCTGTTGTTAAAGTTATTCCTTGGATTGCAGGGTCAGCTGACCCTGGCTAAATTAACTCTGCCCTGAGCTGTTACTGGCACTCTAGAAAAAAAAATCACCTTTATGCAAAGTCATCCCCATAAAAACAGGCAGCACATACCAGAAGAGCCTTTGTAAGAGTTTCACCTCAAAAATGGTTCATGGAGATCTGCCTTCCTTAACGATGTGATCCTTCCAATACACTGAAATAATATAAAATCAGTAGGGTGCATTTATCAAAAGCTGGGACTCTAGATTTCCAAAAAGACTCTTTTTTTTCCCAAGTGGATTTTTTGAAACTTCTTTATTCTTTTATACATTATAGCTTATTCACTTTGTATCCCCACTGTATCCCCCTCCCTCATCTCCTCCCTTGTCCCTCTCCAAATCCACTGATAGGGGAGGTCCTCCTCCCCTTCCATCTGACCCTAACCTATCAGGTTTCATCAGGACTGGCTGCATGGTTTTCCCCTGTGGCCTGGTAAGGCTGCTCTCCCCTCACGGGGAGGTGATCAAAGAGCCAGCCACTGAGTTCCTGTTCCCTGGAACCCACTTGGAGACTGAGCTACCATGGGCTACATCTGTACAGGGGTTCTAATGGTGCTAGGTTATCTCCACGAATGTTCCTTGGTTGGAGTATCAGTCTCAGAAAAGACCCCTGGGCCCAGAGTTTTTTGATCTGTTGCTCTTCTTGTGGAGCTCCTGTCCCCTCCAGGTCTTCTTATCTCCCCCTTCTTTCATAAGATTCCCTGCACTCAATCCTCATGCAGAAAGGCAAAGTGGATGGACATCGGAAAATGGAAAAAACAGGAAACAGCTCAGGAGCCTACCACAGAGGGCCATTGAAAGACTTTACCCAGAATGATATCAAAAGAGATGCTGAGACTCATAGCCAAACTTTGTCAGAATGCACGAAAAGACTCTTGAGAAAAAGTAGTGTTGTGGAAATGGAGAATACCATGGGCTTCATTATAGGGTCTGTTAAGAGTTGACTGTTTGCTCCAAAGGAATTGTATTCCAGGTCCCTTTGTGGTCACCACATATGTCAATTCAAATAAGAAAAAGAAATCAACCTGGAAACGATCATCCTGAGTGAGGTATCCCAAAAGCAGAAAGAAATATATGGTATATACTCACTTATATAGACCTATAGGATAGGAAGGTCATGCTGAAATCTATACACCTAGAGAAGATAAACAAGAAGGAGGACCCAGGTTGGGATGATCAATACTCACTTAGATGGGCAAATGGGATGGACATTGAATGTAGGATAAAACAAGCAGCAGGACAGGAGCCTACCAAAGAGGGCTTCTGAAAAACTCTATATAGCAATGTATCAAAGCAGATATTAAGACTCACAACCAAGCCTTCGGCAGAGGGCTGGAAATAATATGAAAATAGGGGGAGTTAGTAAGACTTGGCGAGAACAAGAGCTCCACAAAGACCAAACAGAACAGGGCACAGGGGTCTTTTACGAGACTGTTTCTCCAACCAAGGACCATATATGGCTATAACCTAGAACCCCTTCTCAGATGTGGCCCATGATAGCTCAGTGTCGAACTGAAGACCCTAGTAAGGGAACAGGGACTATTTTTGTCATGAACTCAATGGCTGGCTCTTCAACCCTCCCCCACCTCCACCCAGCAGGAACAGCCTAGCTAGATTCCAGAAGAGGACATTGCAGCCAGCCCTGAAGAGACATGATAAGCTAGGGCAGGATGGAAGGGGAGGAAGTCCTCCTCCATCAGTGGACTTAGAGGGGTCAGGGAGATGAGGGAGGGATGGGGAGAGTGGGAGGGAATGAGGGAGGGAGCTACCACTGAGATACAAAGTACATAACCTGTGATTAATATAAAAATAAATTACATTAAAAAATAAAACACTATATATTTACTACTTGGCATATTTATCAAGGATACAATTTTGATTGAGCATTAGTTCAAAATGTTTAAAAAATTGTAAGCATTTTTAATAAAACTTGACCTAAATCACCCCCCCAAAAAGAAAAAGAAATCTGACATCCATTCATCCGTCTATGTGTGTATATATGTATGTATGAATGTATGTATGTATGTATGATCTACTGTCTACCATCTGTCTTTAATATCTATCATGTTTTTTATAATTTATCTTATCTACCTGCCTTTCCATTAACTATCATCTCTCTCTCTATTTATCCATCCATTCTTTTCATCCATCCAAGTGATTTTTATTGGCAACTTGATACAACCTAAAGTTATCTGAGATGGAACCTCAGCTGAAGAACTGCCTACATTAGATTGTCCTTTGGCCATTTCTATGAGGTATTTTCTTGTCAGTTGATCTAGGACAGCGCTCTCAACCTGTAGGGCATGACCTCTTGGTGGGGGGGTGTCGAATAACCCTTTCTCATGGGTTACCTAAGACTCTCTGCATATCAGATATTCACATTATGGTTCATCACAGTAGCAAAATTACCATTATGAAGTGGCAACAAAAATGATTTCATGGTTGGAGGTCACCAAAACATGAGGAACTGTATGAAGGCACCACCACATTGGGAAGATTAAGAACCACTGAGCCAAGTGTTTCTGGGCTATGTAAGAAAGGTAGCTGAGCATGAGCCAGGGAGTGACTCAGTAAGCAGAGGTCTTCAGTGATTTCTGCATGGGGTTCCTGCCCAGGGTTGTCTCAGTATTTATACGGTATGACCTGAAACATGAACCAGATAGACCCACATATGAACCAAACAAACCCATTTTTCCTCAAGTTGCTTTTGGTCTGTATCTCCTTTCAGCAGACGTTGGAGACTCCATGCATTCTTTTTGTCCTTGGTACTAATGTCACCATGCAGTGTAATACTACATGTATTTTGAGCTCTGTCACACATTACTGTTTTGTATAATCGGCATTCATTGGTTGTGCTCTACGTATAGAATTGCTTTTCATCTCTCTTTTAACTTCAGGTTTCCCCCCGGGTTTGTTTTCCTTCTGTCAGAAGAGTTCCCTGTGGAATTTCTTTTAGAAGAAATCAGCTACAGGCTTTGTGTATATGAAAATGATTTATTTCATGTCTGTGGTTGAAAGATATTTTCATTTGGCACAGCCCTCCAGATTGGCAGTTTTCTTTCTGTAGGTGTTTCTCTATTTTCTTCTGGTTCATTTCTAGTGAGAAGTCTGCTTTCAGATATATAGTAACATCCTTAAAAATAGAGTAATATGTGTCTCCTCTTCTGGCTGCTCTCAAAGTTTGTCTCTGTGGTTATTTGCAGTTTTACTGTGGGCTGCAGAGGTAAACTTTTTTTTCATTCATTTTGCACTGAAAGTTTGGGTTTGGGGGTTGAAGTCTTTGATCACCTTTCTAATGACTTCCTCATTTATAACCCTCCTTTTCTGCCGATACGTGAGTTGCATGCGTCCTGGATCTTTTTGTTGGGGCTCCATCTTCTGTGGCCTTCTCTGTCTTTCCCTCCTTTGTTTATCTTCCTAGTGACTTTTCTCTGGGTGGTCTTCCATTTCACTATTTTAGTTTCTTGCTGTGTGTGCCATTTAGTTAGCAGTGAACTCTTAATATCAGTTATTATATCTTATAATTTGAGGATTTGCATTTTACAACTCTGTTTTTAAATGACTTTGACTTCTGATTTTTCCACCTTTTATTTTCTGACATTCCATCTTTTCATTTTCTCTAATTAAAAAAAATGGTTTGTGTAAGCACATGTATATGCTACCCATGGTATTCAAAAGAAGATGTTAGATAACCTGGAGCCTGAGCTGCCAGTGCTGAGAACCAAACTAGAGTCCTCTGTCAGAGTCTCAGTGCTCTTGACCACTAGGTCATCTCTCCAGCTCCTGTGTTTTCTCTAATTTTGATATTTCAATCAACTAACTACAGGGCAGCTCCTGTGTTCTGGGTCATTCTGTTCTTTTCTTTTTTGGTTTGACCATGTGAACCATCTTTGGCTGAGATTACTGAGTTCTGTCTGAAGGATGGATTATACATATGTGAAACTGTCGAAGCTCCAGACTATATGATTATCTTCCTGAGATGGCTCATGGTGTTGCTGGAGACTGTCCTTGGGCATGACTGTACTCTTGGTCTGGTCATTTCTGTTGTAAAAATACCCCAACAAAAGGCAACTTTAGGGAGAAAAAGTTTGTCTTTCAATTCTAGGTCACAGTCTTAACATTTCTGGAATGTCAAGGCAGATACAGCCACAGTCAAGAGCAAAGAAATAACAAATATATACTGCATGCTGTCAGCTGTCTGTCTTCTCTAATAATGTTCAGGAGACCTTGCCTGGGAAATGGTGCAACCCACAATGAGCTAATTCTTCCTACATCAACTAATAATCCAGACTGTCTTACATGGACATGCCCACAAACCAACCTGGTCTAGGTAATTTCTCATTAAAACCATCTTTCCAGATGATTCTAGGTTGATTGTTAAAATTAACCAAAGCCTACCATGTAGGCACGGTCAATCTGGGCATCTTGGTTTCTTTGAGAGCCTGTGGTGGGCCAGGTGCCTGGAAAGTTGGTGAGCTGCACCTGCATTTTATTTTCTAAGGTTCTCCAGTGTTCTCACCCAGAATCTGCTGTTTTGTTTGGTCTGTCTTTTATCTGCTCTGTTATATAAGGTCCCTTTCCTTGATTTTTGAAACCTAAGCCATTTCTTCTGAGACTGGTACCAGTTCCAGTTGGCTTTCTAGAAGTTTTCATTTTAGCATTTAGTCTTATACACAATGCAGCTCCAGGATGTGACAAATGTCCTGGGGTGACAGAAAATTGTAACTTATTTACAATAAGTGGCACATATCAGCATTCATGGAACCAGCATACAAGACGCTTATTGTTCATTTAAAGCACAGCTGAAGCTCTTGACAGTTTCTCAGTTTCCATCGCCTCTGAAATGAATGCACTGGTATAGAGCCATTGTTGAAAATAATTTTGAGTTTACCATTACAGCGTCATTTTCCAATGGTTGTAAGATCCCGTTACAGTTAGACAGTTAAGTCTTCTTAGGTTAGTTCTGTAACATCGTGACACTTCCCAGGCATTGGGCACCCGCTCTCTTCACCCTCCCACCTGCGAACAGAAGTTCACAACTCTATAATTTTAATTGTTCAGTACATCATTTAAGCAAACCTCTATTTGGAAAAACGTTTATTTACAAAACAGGTGCGCAGGGTTGCAATTTCCCCGTTTATACAGGAAAATTCCTTGCTTTAGAATGGAACTCATTTAAATGTAAGATTACCTCTGGGGTAATTAATTATCACTGAGTTTATGAAATTTTCCATTGTGTACAAGTTTCAGGTGGGGTATATTTTTAATTAGGCAGGAAACTAGTTTACATTAATAAAACATACGAGTTGCTACGTTTTAAAATGTAAATGCAACTTGCAGTACTGCTAATAAATAATTTATAGATGGGACTTATTTATAATGAGTAATGTATATCAGCATCTTCCGAACCAGTGTAAAAGAGCCTTATTGTCCACTTAAGGCACAGCCAAAGCTCTTGACAGTCCCCATTGCCTCTTAAGTGAACACAGTGGTGTAGTACCATTTCTCAACGTGGTTTTGAATTTACCAATGTAATGTTATTTTTCAAATGGTTATAAGAGCCTGTCACATTTAGACAAGTAACTCTCCTTATGTTCGTTACATAACATTGGGTGTTAAGAATTCTGGCAGAAGGTTTAGAGACGTAGCTCCACAATAAAGCACTTGCCTGGAATGCATGAGGCCAAGGCGTCATTCACAGCACCACAAAATTAAATAAATAACAAATAACTCAAAACTGGCACAAAGCATGCCAAGGGAGAATTGTGGTTTCATTGGGGTAGGAATAAATCTGAATTGGCCCATCATAGCCCCCTCCTTTTCTTCCTTCTGTCTCCTTCTTCCCATCCTTCCCCTTGTGTGGCTTATGTCCTGATAGGTTTCTGAAATGTTTCAGGTTACTAGCAATATGTATTGTGACCAAGTTCACATGGATGCATACCTCCATAGTTGTGTGTCAAATCATATCCCCTCCCCTTGAAGGATGCTGGAGATGGCCCTCAAACTCCCACAGCTCCCTGTCGGCTCCCTTAGTTACTGTGGATGCAGGGTACAGAGCTGGGGCTTCTTCTCAGGTCCCCACAGTGTCATGTGTTTCTTGCAGGCTGTATGAAAACAAGGGGGAGGCCGACTTCGTGGAGTCCTTGTTGCAGCTGTTCCGGTCCATCAACGATATGATGAGCAGCATGTCAGAGCTCACAGTCAGGGTGAAGGTAGGTGCTATCATGCTCAGCCAGGCCCCGGCATCTCCCTCCAGGGCTAAGAGATCCTTAGTTAGGAGTGAAATCTTGGTCTGTGTTCAGTGAGTTCTCATCTCCTTCCTTTCTAGGTGGTTGAACTATAGATTATCTCTGTGCTCTGTCCCAGAGAAGTTCTGAATGTACTTAATATAAATAGAGGGAAGTTTATTAAAGTCAGTTTAACACACAACTTGTCAGGGCATCTGGAATCTGAGACTCTGGGAGGGAGACTGAGGTGGATGAAGCCTTAGACTTCAGTCTGTGAACAGGTAATGACTTCATTGTTCCTTTCCCTCTTCATCCATTTCTTCTGTTTGTGTTTGTATGTGTATAGATAGGAATCTGTGTGTACATGTGTGGCCAGAGTTCAACCTTCATTGTCATTCCTCAAGTACCTTCCATCTTCATTTTTGTTTTAGATGAGGTTTCACTGGCTAGCTTGGAATTCACTATGTAGACCAGGATGTCCTTGAACTCACAGAGAGGTAGAGACCTACCTGCCTCTTCCTCCCAAGTGCTAGGATCAAAGGTGTGCATCATTGTGTCCAGCTTACTGTTTTTGTTTTTGAGACAGGTTCTAGCACTGAACCTGGAGCTTGTTCATTAGGTTAGCCTGGCTGACTAGACAGCTGTAGGGATCTTTCTCTTCATACATACTTATCTCTGAGGTTGTAAATGTGCAAGATTTTAAGTGTGCACTGTGCCTGGAGTGTGCGTGTATGCTTCCACAAACTCCCCTCATTGTGCCTTGCATGCAAATTCCACTATCCTTTGAGCCATGTTGCGGCACCCCTCCCTTTTTGTAAATGAGTTTAGCAGGATTGAATTCAAGTCTTCATACTTTCAAGGCAGAGCTATCTCCCCAGCTCTTCTTCACTCATTTTTGATCACCTCTTCTTGTTCTGTGTTCCTTGGGAAGAAGGCTTGGGACTCTAATATCCTTTAGGATATTAGTGGTGTGGAGTTGTCCCAGAGACAGAGTGTGGAGAGGCCCTAAGGGGCAGTCCCAGGTGCCCACACTCTTGGGCATCTCTGTTATGTGGATTCTTAGGAGCTGATTAATGACTAAGCAGCTGTGTAATTTGGAGCTTACTGGCTGCTGCGATCCGGAAAGGAACAAAACCAAGTCTTTTTAAAGTGAGTCCTTGTAAGTCTACTCTCCATACCAAAGTTGTATCTTTTTTTCCTTTCATGCTTTTTTTAGTGGATGATTTCAAATGATTCTATTGTTACTATTGTACGTAAAATGAATTAATTATTCTGTGTATATTAATTAAATGCAAGAAATTATTATGGCAGCAGTTATTCATAAATCAGCTGTTTTCCAAATAAAAGACACAGAAACTTGTTAGATTTATAATAGACCTTAAAGTTCTAGAGCTGGACAGATATCAATCCTTCAAAGCTGTTTCCCATCCAAAATCCCAGATAATTGCACATGTTCCATTGGGCTGCTTCTGCTCAATCAGGCCAGTCCTCAGAGCAAGATATCCTTGTCCACATGCTCCAGGTTATCCCATGGCAACCTCCCATCTCCTTTCCATCTCCTTCCTCCTCCTTTTCCTCTCCTAGTAGTCCTTCTGAGACCCTAAGCCCAGGAACCTTTGCTCTGCTACCTTTCTTTTGCCCAGCCCAGGCTTTTAGCAACTTTATTAACCAATCAAGGATAACAGGGGAACATTCCTTATATCACATGGATACAGGACATGGTTAAACATGCATAACAATGCTCATGGCAGGGAGCTTACCAGATCTCAGGGCATTGACATCAGCATCTGAAAACAGTATCTTAAAATTATTGTATTAAAAATGTTTTGGACACTACTGTAAAACTTTGCCATGCTATCTAGAATGAGGATGTGTGTGTTCAGGAGTGGTTCCTTGTCACAGTGACTAAGGTGACTCTTCCCTGAGTAAGAGTAAAGCTGTGACCTCCTTCTGCCTCTAAGGTGGTTCCTGACTAAGCCTTATGATCTCTCATCCCAATTTTCACATGAAGTTTCCCCCGATTGGTGATATATTAAGAAAGCCTTGTCCTGCATATATTAGTTTTGATGATGTGATATTGCCTAAGGCTCCTTTAACCTTCCACGGTTAAAATTAGCTTTGCACTAGTACATTTCACTGAGGAATACTGTGGCATGTGAGAGAAATAGACACATGTTGTTCAATAATAGATTTAAAGAAAAAGGAGAGGAAAGAAAGAAAAAGAAAAAAAAAACAGTTCCAGGAAGTTTTGAGACTAGAAGTAATTTTAGTTGGCTAAATATATTCTTACATTATTAAGTTTGATTGGGCTTGACTGCTGTCTGCCTGCCTCCCTGGAAGTGAAGTCGTTTGTCAGTGGAGCCCGGAAAGTTTATCCTCCGACGGGTGTTCTATTGTAAGACACGGATGAATTCAGTGACGTTCATGCTTGCTGCAGGTCTGCCATCTGCAAGTTGGAAGACAGATTTCTTCCCTCGCTGCTAATTTGGTATTGTATGATCTCATGACATTTGCTCTTTTAGCATTGCTGAATCTTCATTCAATCCTTGGGTTTGGGTCCTAACTCACATACTATTTTCACTCTTCCTGTTTTGCCCTGTGAAGCGGAAATAGAATTGTGCACTATCTTAGGTTTCTCTTACTGGGCCATTTCCTAGGATGAAGTATTATTCCCAAAAGAGCCAACACTGCTGGCTGCTTTGATTCTCTGGTGCTGGCATGAAGGTCAAGTGTGTGTTCCCATGGTGCACATGCCTGCAAGTGTGTGTTTGTGTAGGCAGTTTGAGTATATGTCTTAGATGTAACACATTGATGTATGCCTACCCCTGCGCATCTGTGTGGGATGTAAGCATCGTGTGTGCCTGTGTGGGAATGCATGTGAGTAAGCATGTATGTTTGTGATGTATGAGTGTGTGGGTTGCTGTGTATGTTTCTTTATTTCTCTGTGTGTAGTGTCTTTGCTGTATATATGAAGCTGAAAATAGTTCATGAAAAATGTCAGCTCCTATTCCACATGATGCCCTCAGGTGTTTTCTGTTCTCTTCTAGTCTCCTTTAGTGTATTCTAGACTAATGTGTTTTCAGTAGTAAAATTGCTCGCTGGGAGGCCCTGTGTTTTCAGCAAGGGCTAATGGATCTCAGCCCACACTTGGAAGCAGTGCTTTTTTACTGTTCTTTGGGGCTCTTTCCCATCTTTCCTGTACAGCATAGAATGAATATATTATCACAGCTTTCTGCACTTTCTCCACTGTCTTGTGCAGCCGCAGGCCCCTGCCAATTGGGCATGCGGCTGGAACTGAAGACTAATTGAATTTGAGGCTCCTGAACTGAGGGTGATGCACAGACATGTGAGGGTCTTTCCCCTTCCAGGGATTGCCTTAGGAAGAAGCCCTCCCATCTGCCCCCTCTCTGATCCTCTCCTGGTGTGAGTTCCATCTGGCCTTACTAAAAGGAGCTGTGTTGGAATGATACCATTGCCCTCTAAGAGGCAGGACTTTAATGTCCCAAAAATAATACTCTATCTTCTTTGCCTTTTCTTTTATGTCAAATTGTTCTGCATGGAAAACTGTTACTGCCTTTTCTCTATCTACTGCTAAACTGACATCTCGGGTCTATATTGCTTCTCACAAATCTCAAAGTTTACAGTTTTATTTTCCCCAGAAAAACAGTCTGAATGTGTATGGGGTGATGACAACTAAGAGTCAGATATGACAGTTTCCAGGCTTCGTGGAGCTTTGACTTACATAGTGCTCCGTGCTTGGCAACAGCAGTACCCATTCACACATTCCCTCCAAGGCTCATTCATTTTCCTCCCTGGGTTCACGTCATTCAGACCCCGAAGAGTTCCTCATCACCTCAGCTCTCAGAGTTTCCACTGTGTACTTCATCCGTACAGCTGTGTGGTTTTCTTTTGCACTTGGAATGATCTCATTTGGACACAGATCTGTATGATGAGCCACATGTTCATAGAGTAGCCTCCCTCCATGTATGGGGGACATTGCTTCCAGAAATCAACAAAAATAGATGGAGACCTGATATGCTCATCCCTTATAAACATGAAGTAGCATTTGCAAATAACCTTTGCCCATCCTCCTTTATAGCCTATTATTTTTTACTATTAGCTTATTTCTTTTAAAAAAGTATTAATTATTTATTACAATTTCTTCACTTTTTATCCCAGCTGTGGCCTCCTCTCTTCTCTCCTCCTAATCCCTCCTTCCTTCCTTCTTCAAGTCCTATGCCTCTCCCCTGTCCCTAGCCTATCTTCAGGACAGGTTGCATTGTCTTCCTTTGTCACCTGGGAAGGCTGCACCTCCCCCCCGCCCCACCACCACCACCAGGGAGAGGTGGTCAGAGAGCCTGCCACTGAGTTCATGTCAGAGACAGCCCATGCTCCCTTTACTAGGGAACCCACTTGGATACTGAGTCTATGGGCTACATCTGAGCAGGGGTTTTGGGTCCTCTCCATATATGGTCCTTGGTTGGGGAATCAGTCTCTTCAGAGGCCCTAGACCCCGTTTTTTGGCTCTGTTGTTCTCCTTTGGCACTCCTGTCTCCTCCAGATATTTCTATCTCCCCCTTTCATAAGATTTCCTGCACTCTTCCCAATGTTTGGCTGTGAGTCTCAACATCTGCTTTGATACACTGCTGGGTAGAGTCTTTCAGAGGCTCTCTGTGCTAGGCTCCTGTCCTGTTCCCAGTTTTCTCCCACTTCCAATGTCTGTCCCATTTGCCTTTCTGAGTGAGTATTGATCATCTTACCCAGGGTCCTCCTTCTTCAGTAGCTTCTTTAGGTGTACAGATTTTAGTATGATTATCCTATATTATATGTCTAACATCTATTTATAAGTGAGTATATATCATGTGTGTCTTTCTGCTTCTGGGATACCTCACTCAGGATGATCTTTTCTAGTTCCCACCATTTGCCTGCAAATTTCATTATTTCCTTATTTTTAATTCTGAGTAGTATTCCATTGTGTAAATGTTCCACAATTTCTATATCCATTCCTCTGTTGAGGGACATCTGGGTTGTTTCCATATTTTGGCTCTTACGAATAGAGCTGTTATGAAGATGGTTGAGCAAATGTCTTTGTTGTATAGTTGAGCATATTTTGGATATTTGCCTAGGAGTGTATTATAGTTGAGCATATTTCGGATATTTGCCTAGGAGTGTATAGCTGGATCTTGAGAAAGCTCTATTCTTCTGAGAGAGTGCCAGATTGATATCCAGAGTGGTTGTGCAAGTTTACATTCCCACCAGCAGTGGAGGAAGGTTCCCCTTTTTCTAAATTCTTTCCAGTATGTGTTGTCACTTGACTTCTTGATCTTAGCCATTCTGATGGATGTAAGGTGAAATCTTACAGTTGTTTTGATTTGCATTTCCCTGATGACCAAGTACATTGGACATTCCTTTAAGCGTTTCTCTGCCATTCGATATTCCTCTATTTAAAATTCTCTGTTTAGCTCTGTATCCCATTTTTTAATTGGATTACTTGGTTTGTTGGTGTTTAACTTTTTTTAAAGATTTATTTATTATTTATTCAGTATTCTGCCTGTGTATATGCTTACATACCAGAAGTGGGCACCATAAATCATTATATGATGGTTGGGAGCCACCATGTGGATGCTGGGAATTGAATTCAGGACCTTTGGAAGAACAGCCAGTGCTTTTAACCTCTGAGCCATCTCTCCATCCCAGTGTTCAACTTCTTAAGTTCTTTATATATTGTGGATATTCGTTCTCTGTCATATATAGGATTGCTGAAGATCCTTTCCTAGTCTGTAGGCTGTCACGGTTTCTTTTTTGTTTTTTCTTTCTTTCTTATTTTTATGATAGTGTCCTTTGCTTTATAGAAGCTTTTCAGTTTCATGAGGTCCCATTTATTGATTGTTAATCTTAGAGCCTGTGTTGCTGTTGTTCTTCTATTCAGGAAGTTGTCTCCTGTGCCAATGAGTTCAAGGCTCTTCCCCACTTTTTCTTCTAACAGGTTTAGTGTATCTGGTTTTATGTTGAGGTCTTTGATCCCCATAGACTTTAGTTTTGTTTAGGGTGATAAATATGGATCTATTTGCAATTTTCTACATGTAGAAATCAAGTTAGACCATCAACATTTGTTGAAGATGGTTTTTTTGTTTGTTTTTTTACATTTATTGTTTTGGCTTCTTTGTCAAAAATCAAGTATACGTAGGTATGTGGGTTTATTTCTGGGTCTTCTATTAGATTCCATTGATCCTCCAGATTGTTTCTATGCCAGTACCATGCAATTTTTTATTACTGTGGCTCTATAGTACAGCTTGAGATCAGGGATGGAGATACCTTCAGAAGATCTGTTATTGTACAGAATTGTTTTAGCAATCCTGGGGTTTTTGTTTTTCCATGTGAAATTGAGAATTGTTCTTTCCAGGAAAGAACAAGGAAAGGTTTCTGTTGCCAAGTGATCAGCTTGCCACCTCAATACATCACATCTTCCCTGTCCAGCTGATGGTACCTAATTCGGCATAAATGCCATGTAAATAGTGGTCCTGAATAGGGAATGATCAGGAAAAAATAAGTATGTTTTTAGTTCAGACATATTTTCTCACATCTGTTTTTGATCAGGGTTTGACTAAACCCATCGATGTTGACATGGAAGTGGCTGACGACATGTAACATGTGTGTTTTTACACACAGACCATTAGAACTTTCATATCTTGGGCATGAATTTGCCATATAACCACTGATATTCTCTCCCTGTTTGTCGCTCTCTCTCTGCCTCTCTTTCTCTCTGTGTCTTTCTCTCTATCTCTCTCTTGTATGTCTGTGAGCATTTGCCTGTACATGTTCTTGTGGAGATGGCTGAAGTGTAGGGTGCCCTTAGAGTTAGAGTTACAGTTGGTTGTGTGAACCATTTGACTTGATTACTGGAACCAGTCTTGGGTCCTCTGCAAAATCAGTATGTACCCTTAAAAACTGAACAATCTCTCTAGCCCAGCAGATCTCAACCTGTGGAGGTTGAACGACCCTTTCACAGGGTTCACCAAAGACCATCAGAAAACACAGATAGTTGCATTATGATTTACAACAGTAGCAAAGTTACATTATGAAGTATCAACAGAAATAATTTTATGGTGCAGGGACTACCACAACATGAAGAACTGAGTTATAGGGTTGCATCATTAGGAATGTTGAGAACAGCCACAGTCTAGCCCGACCCACTAACATGTTGTTATTAGCTGCTGGCTGTACTTTAGCTCATTTGATCCATGTCCTCTTTCAGAATACAGAGGTGCTTTTCCCTTTTCATTTCCATAAGCAGCTCTTTAGAAACATTCCTTGGCTGGCCATCTGTAGTCCTGGCAGGAGCCTTGTTCCATCCTGTCTGCCTTGAGGGTTTCGGGTCCTGAACTTCTCATGGATCTCCTGCGACTGTCCTTTGCGCTCTCACGCATGAGGCATGACGCATATATATCTTCTAGTTTCCTGGTGCTATTAAATAAGATGGTTGTGACTCAGTTTCCAGTCAGTCTGCTCCTGTCTATGCTTCCGTTTCACTCTTGGTGGCCTGGAGTGGAGAGGGGGGGCTACTTAGTCTCTTCCTACATACTGTTTCTCTGGATATTGGCCATGTGAGGGGAAGAAGAAGTGCATGGTGGTGAGGACTGCAGCCAGGACCACTGCAGACCAGCAAGCATCATAACAAAGTCCCATTTTGAGGCCGAAGGTTTTGCCCAAAGCAATCAGTATCCTCTCTCTGTCTTTCACTTCCTTTGCTTTGAGGTTGGTAGAGGTCAGCCGAATGGCAGTGGGCAAGGGCTTGGCAGCCAAGGCTGTGGCCGTGGTGTAGGCTTTACTTGCAGGTTTCTCATATTTACTTCTCAGATGCAGGATGTGATGTTTCTCATGGGGACTTTCCAGGTCATGTCACTGCATAAGGAAAAGACTTATGGAACAAGAATATAGGAACAGCTGAGGCTGGCAGCCCAGGAGCAGCTAGCCGTGACAGAAATGGCTACACTTGGTTGAGAATCAGCCACAGGCCAGGCCTTCTAGAGAGTACTGCTGACGAGGTGCCAGAGACCAGAAGGCCAAAGACCTAGTTAACACGGAGGTTGTATTAATTTCCTGGGATCCCACAAAGAAACTTCTCCAAATGCAGTGGCTTGCAACAGCATAGATTCATTCTCTCACAGGCCCATGGATTAGAAGCCTGGCATCTTGGCACCAGCAGGTTAATTCCTTCTGTGTAGTCTGGGACAGAATCTGGTCGTCCTCAGCCACCCTTAGCTCATAGACATACCCATCTGGCTCTAGTCTGCATCTTCTCAAGGGGGTTCTGTTTATTTATCTGCATCTTGTGTCCTTTCTCCTCTTTGGCCATGTGGAACCAGTGCCTATTCTACTGAAGCATAACTTCATGCCAACTTAATTTTATCTGAGTAAGACACTGTCTGATCATACTCAGAGTTGTTTGGACTTGCATGTAACCTTTGATGGAATCACTTCAATTCACATCAGATGTCAGCATGCATGTGAGTAGCACCTAAGACAGTGGAAAAACACTATAAGATTATGTCCTCAGGCTAGGTACCTTCAGCTAGCCTGACATATTACCTGTGGACCAGAAACTTCTCTGAATGGTGTGACCTCAGTTGCCTAAAGGCCTTGTGAACATGGAGATTTCAGTTCTAAGTTGGATGTTCCTGGTCCAGCTCCCAGGTGACTCTGATGTCTCTGGACCTTGCCTGCTCTTTAAGTTGGAAGAAGCCAGCCTAATGGTGCATTCCAGTGGCTGTGGGCACTAGTAGGAGGAGTACTGGGGTCTGGCCTGGCACAGCCTTTTCCGCTGGCTTCACCCATGCTTCCCACCCTCAGCTTCTCAGCTTTGGTTTGACAAAGGCCTCTTGTTTGTGCTTGGGGAGACCCTTGCCAGTAAAGCCATAGCATTTATTAGTAAAGAATCGATGCAGGAAAGAAGGTGGCAAAGGCAATATCTTATGTCTTCCTGAGAAGGAGCCATTGGTTTAGAATGCCCCCAAGTTCATTACTGTACTCTATATTCTGTGCTTCTTCAGGGGCTTCTAATGTCCCGAGCAATGAGAATTCAGCAAGACAGGGCAGCCCTGGATTCTACATTCTGTTTGGTTGATTCCCTGCAGTGGTTCCTACCTTCTCTACAGGACCACAAAGCATGAAAAAGTTTAATCTGGAGCTCCCTGGCCAGGCCCGCTTCTTTCTTGTCCTGTCTATGCTGCATTCGGGACATGGCTACTGCAGCCAGCTTTGCTGATGTGCAGTAATAACAGCAGAGATCCTGCCTGTCCAACCTCTTTCAGCAAGCCTGCCTTTGCATGGGTCTCTTTTCAGCCTGTGTGAGAGAATTGTTGCAAAGACAATAGCTATTATTGGTAGTTTCTTGTTTTGTTGCAAAAACCCAGCCACCTTTGCTTGCAAGCATAGCCATAATTATAGCTGTAATCAGGGAGTGCTGGTTTGGGGCACATGTATGAGCTGATGCACATTCATGTGCTCAATCCAGTGATTTCTCATCAAATTAATTTTCTTATTGTTGAATGCAAGGGCTTTGCTTTTAGAATCTTAAGCCTACAGTGAGCAGTTTCATTAGTAGGTAGTGGGAGAGAGTCATCTTTTCCTTTAGCCTGTGACTGATTTCTTTTGTGCTGATGACCATGGCACTCCCTGTGCTAGAGGCAAACGTTTGAGTTGGAGAATTCTGGCCACTTTAACCATCCCACCTACTCTGCCTTTCGTATGGGGCTCACTGGGAAATAGTCACTCTTTGACTTTGGGGTTTCTACTGGGGAGCCCCTGATTTCCTCCTGCTTTCCTCTTGGCCTTCAGGACTCTCTGTGTGTCCTTTGGCTTGCATCCTGCTTCCTGTCAACCATGGCAGTTAGCTCTTTGTTCTTTCGACATCATGGCCAGGATTCCTTCAGTGTTTCTGAGTAGCAGTGGGCCTGTGCTTAGCAACACATCATTCATTTGTTCAGCTATTTCAAACCACTGATTGGTGGTTAAAGAGGTGGCTCAGTGGGTCAGAGATTTTCACTGTGTGCCTGCCACTGTGCTAGGCCATTACAGCAATAGTACATTCTAGGCTCTGTTCTCAGGGGTACATTGGAGTGAGCAAGACAAGGATGAACCCATTAACCATGCCAAAGAGGCAGAGTCACACAGCTGGAGACACAATCCAGATTCACACTTGTCCTCACATTATGCCTTGTAGCAAACCATTTTTAAGAAAAATTTAAGGTTTGTATCAGGGGATGAAAATACTTTGGAGGACTCCAGAAAGTTTAGTGGAAGAATGAAAAGAAAGTGTGGAATGGAGAAACTGAAGTGGAGACAGGCAGCTGATAGTGAGACATTGGTGGCAAGTGAGACATTTTTCTGTTTATCTGAGGCAGAAAATTTGCAGGTTTGAGAACAGACTGGAGAATACAGCAAAACATAGCTATAAAACAGAATAGCAAAAGGCCCTGGGAAGTAGCTCGGGGTTTGGATTGTTCCCTCATTGTGTGTGTGGCCCATGTTTAGCCCCTAATATAGGGTTGGGGGAAAACAACAACAAGAAAACCCACCAAAAATGAAACAGAAATGATAGAAACAAGACAGAGCTTCATTCAAGCCTACTTGGGCTGCATAGTGAGGCTCTGTGAAGAAACACCCCCCCCCCCCCGCTCCCAATAAACAAACAAATAGTTCAGTGGTTATGGCTGACTTGAATCAGCAATGAAGAATCAGATCCCTGGGATCATGGAAGACTAAGCTGCCGTTTGTGGCCTGCTCTGGTCAGGTCACTCTGTCTTTTCCAAGAGACGTCTTAGTGCTGTCTGCAGAAGAGGGTACAGAGGCTGAGAGAAGTAGGGAATAAAATAAAACAGACACCCCACCAGTCCTGCTGACATTTGGGAATGGTGATGTTTGTCTTGTCTATTATAGACACTTAGCAGCATTGCTGGCTGATGCCCAGGAACCATCTTCACCATAATCATCAGAAGTATCTCTTAGATGTTACATATGTTTCCTGGGTTGGTGTTGCCCAAGTGGGACTCCATGGACTGCAGGGCTGGTGATGGAGAATGAGATTATGGTACTTAGTCTATAGTGCAGACCATGGTGGATCTGTGGTGAAATGTGTGAAGAGGAAAGGGGACCAGGGTTATATCATACGCCAAATTAGATGCGGGTGACTACAGGCACAATTAAAGACTAGAAATTCTGCACATCTTGGATTGCTGGCCCCTGAGGCTTTGCTTATGATCCACTGATTGTGTCTCCCTGGCTGTTCCAATCTGGGGTAGGGTTCCCCTCCCTGCTTAAGGCGGCATGCTGGTGTGTGCATACACCTGCCTCTCTTTGTATTGGTTCACTTGCCACTTGGAATAAAGTTTTGTTGTTGTTGTTGTTGAGGATTTGTTATATTTATTTTTATTTATGTATTTCTTTTTATTTGTGCATGCTTATGTGCACCTGTGAGTTTAATGCCTATGGAGGCAAGAAGAGGGCATTGGACCCTGCTGCTGGAACTTCTGATCTGCCCCACATGGGTTCACACAACCACAGTTAGGTCTGCTGCAAGGTCAACAAGTGTTCCTAACTATTGAGCTATCTCTCTAGTTCTAATACAACACTATATTTTACGACGAGGCTCTCTCTTTCTCAAACATTTGAGCTAACATTTTGTGTCTGATGTCCCGTTAGTGTATATTGTTGGCTGGCTGTCAGAGTTCCTGCTGCAAAGTTGCTGGTCATCATTGGATGACTGGTTATATAATAAGATAGGAAAGTCCCAGATTTCAACTCCCATATGGTTTAGGGGAATTTATCTTCTGCTTCTTTTGCTCTGATGGATTATACAGTGTGAAATAATCCTAATCCCTTCTATTTGTGTAGCTTCTCAGTAGCCAGAGCTTTCTGATGCATGTTATCTCTCAGGATCCTTCAGTACCACTGTAATGACTGTGCAAACCAATAATGTGAGGGAAGAAGAAAGTAATTATATGGAGTGTGTGCTCAGTATTGTAGATGGAAACAGCTCTATCTTCACCGTCATTAGCTCGTGTCTGAGGTCTTCACCTGCACCCATCTCTTGGGGGCCTTTCGGGCGGTGCTTAGGGGGAGGTGGGTACAGTCCTGAAGTTTCCAGGCCTAGCAGAGCTGATGTGTCTCTCATATAGGAAAGCACATTCAACAATGCAATCCCTGTAGATATTGATCAGTTGCATGTTTCTAGGGTATGGGGCATATTTTGGTTGCACACTGCAAAATCTTAAATAAGATCTGAATAAAAGGAGAAAAACCACCTCTGTGTATAGATTGGATGACTAGATACCACTAACATGCCAGTTACAGAGTCAGTGCAGTTCTAATCTTTACTTTAGAGTTACAGTGTGATTATTGATGGCATGGTTCTGAAGTTTAGATGAGAAAGAAAAAGACCAGAATACCTGATAGGATGTTCTGGAAGGAGAAAAACTCAACAAGCTTCGCTGTTAGGCTACCATTGTCTCATTGCACAGACTGACCACAGGTTTGCTTCAGAAAGCTGGATGTGGGTTGCTACAGGTAGCTTGGAGTCCAGTGCCCTAGGCCTGAATGTATCCATGGTTAAAAGTTAGCCTCTACTTGCTGCAGCTGTTTCCTCTCCACTGGAGTGAGAAATGGCCACCAGTGGGCAGAAAGTTACATTCTTCTTACTGTTTAATGATCCTGACGTTCATACAGTGATCGCTTCTTTTAGAGAATTTCAGTCCTTATAAAGAACTTCTTTCTGGCCCTCGGAGACGGCGCAGCATGTGAAGTTCTTGCTATACCAGCCTGAGGACCTGAACCCTAGAACCTGTTTTTAAAAGCTGGTGTGTGGTGATACACAGTTGTCATGACAGTTCTGAGAGGCAGAGATAGAAAGGTCCCTTGAGCCTCACTGGCTGCTCATCCTTGCCTGCTTGATGAGCTTCGGGGCAATGAGAGACCCTGCCTCAATTAATCAATCAATGTATGTTAATAGTACTTGGCATATGATACCCAGGGTTGCCCACTACATGCATGCTCTACTCAGCCACGCATAAGTGCATATACAGACTTGTGTACACTCATATCCCTAGAATTCTAGAACCTGTTTCTGTAAGGAAGGGGCACTGGAAGGGGCCTGGGAAAGAAGAGGCCATGAGGCCGAAACAGAAATGGAGGAAAAAAGTGGAGGGAATGGAAGGCGAGGTGTTGGAGCGCCCAGGAGGAGGGCTCAGGGACAAGCAAATGCAGCTAAAACTATTGCAAACCCAGAACTCTGTGAGGTATGCTCTGCAGCTGTTCTGGCCTGTCTGCTGGACTGCTGCAAAGGGCCCTCACTGAGGCCCATGCTCACCCAGCATGCCAATTAGCCCATGCACAGGACCAAGAGGAGTGGGTTGCTTAAACCTTTCCAGGAAGAATTTCACTGAGTTAGAATAGTGCAAGGAAGTGAGGGAAAGACATTTCATATGTGAGCTTTAGAAAACTCACTGGCTCTGTTAAAGTGGATACTTATAAACTGTTAAGATGTTTTCAGTGTTAGGATTAAGCAACTTGTCTTTGCCTGTGCACTGAGGAAACTGCATCTTAGGTCCAGTTGGAATTCTCGGTTACTCAAGGAGTTACGTTGATGACTCAGGGAGTGAGAAGTCATATCCCAAGGGCATATAAGGGTCCCAGATGGGACAACTAGACCCCAATTTCCTGTTCTTCACAGTACTGCTTTTTCCATGAGATCACTCCAATCCGATTTTAAATTATTATGCTGGATTAACTCTGAATCCTGAGCCAGTCAGCGTCCTTCTGATGAGAAGGTCAACAGTGTAACTAACTCTGAATTGTGTACAGGATGCCTTAATATTCAAGGAGAACTATTTTTTTTTTCCCTTGGGAAATCCCAGATACTCAGTATGGTTCATTGAATTAGGAAAGAGGCAGGCACAGAGAGGGTGGGTCTGTGAAAGAAAGATGTATCATTAAAACAAAGCAGACCTTTGTACGTGTGTACCTTTTAAATTCAGCCATTCATTGTTAGACTGTCTACCATCGTGTGTGTGTCTGTGTGTGTGTGTCTGTGAGTAGGGGTATTCATAGGGAAGCCAGAAGACAACCCTGTATGTCATTTCTCAGGTGCCATCCACTTAAGTTTTTGCCACAGGATTTCTTTGTAGCCTGGGACTTACCAGTTAAGCCAAGGCTAGACTGGCTGGCTAGAGAACCCCACAGATCTACCTGTCTATAAGGACCCAGGGCTGACATTACAGTGGTAGGTCACTCAACCTTATTATTTCTCTCTCTCTCTCTCTCTCTCTTTATCTTTCTATCTAATTTGAGTTTTTTTGAAATAAGATTTCTGTGTGTAGCCTTGGCTGCCTTGGACTCACTTTGTAGACCTCGCTGGCCTTGAACTCACAGAGATCTGCCTGCCTCTGCCTCCAGGGGGTGCTGGGATTAAAGGCTTGTACCACCACACCTAGCTTATCTTATTTTATTTTTAATGAGATGAAATTTGGGTCCATAAGAACTTTCTCCCAGCCTTATGCTGTTTTTTTTTTTAATCTAACCTATCTATGCAAATGATTAAGGAAGGATAGCATTCTTTACCATCTGATTAGGCAAAACAAAGGTATCATCAATTTTTGAAAGAGAAATTTTCCTAGGATCATTACCTCTGGAAATCAAAGGCAGAAGCACTGCGTGTCAGTCAGCTTTCCGTCATCGAGACAGAAACTTTAGCAAGTCATTTTATAAGCAGGAGGGGTTTATCTTGCCTTTAGTTTCAGAGCCTTGCAGCAGCCAGACTCTTTGGCTGTCCCTGTTGCTTTGGACCTGTGCTAGGTAGTACTTTTCAGTCAGTCTTGCCATTTCACATGCCGCTCTAGTGACTCACTGACTCACCACAGGCAGGGTCCCCACAAATGCCTTGCGCTCCTCTCCTAGTAGGAACCTCTTCAAGACTCCCCTGCTTCCCTGTAGCAGCTCACTGGGGAACAAGCTTTTAACCACCTGGACCGGTGGTGGACATTTACAACGCGAAGCACAGTGTATCTGAGATAGTCAGTGAGCACCAGTTCCCTTTATTGCTTTTCTTTTAAATAATTCATTTCATATTAAAGTAGAGAGAGTACTTCAGTTTCTTGTGTCTTAGGCCTTTCCTCATGTGATGTTTTTAGGTTGGCTGTGGCTCGGCTCAAGTGCTTCTCCTCCCACAACAAACTGTTCACATCCGCCCTTTTGGGCAGGTCTCTGCTAGTTTTCACGGCGTGCCTTGTCCCTGGTACTTCCTGTTTCCACCTTTGCCCATATTTATTACTGGGGACACGGGAACAAACCATAGCCCCATTTCTCTGACTCCCTTACTGAGGTTTCTCCCTCTGACTTGTCCAGGCTTGTCCATGGCCTCTCATTCGCCCTAGATTGCTCTTGTCCCATCCTGGGAGCTGCTTTGGGCGTTTGTGGACTGGCATCTGTTTCCCACTCTAGTTTTATCTACCAGCTAGAGAGCAGATAAAGCTACCATGGCCTACCACACTTGCCTGCTATTGCTCAAGGTGACCTGTGGGCAGCAGGTGGCTCTGGTGAATGGGAGTTGGGCTTCATACTTTAATGACATCACTTTATGTGTCATGGACTCTAGACCTCAACACAGATAGCAGGAGGACTATTTTCAGGTGAGACTTCTGTTCCTTCCTTGAGTGCTTCTTGAGGGCCGAGGAATAATAAAGTGCTTATAAAATGCACAAGCAGATGAATAAATCAGAGGCTGATGCCAGCCCCTTGTGGGGGGTCGTTTATGCATGAGGCTGAGATGAGACCAATGAAAACACATGCCCCTTGCTCCTCTCTGCTTTGCTTTTTCATACTGTGTTTGGGAACCTTGCCATGTGAGTAGGTAACACCTTCTTTAAACCACAGAGAAACTCCAATTTTGGGTCAAATTTGCGTCTAGTGAATGGCTGATGAATGGAGAAATATCTAAAGCAGCACGTGCCACTGAAAACAAGCAACCAAAATGTATCATGAGCCAGGCTACATTAAGAAAGCACAAAGGACCACAAAGCAGGGCTCAGGGAATAGAACTTGAGGGAACCTTAGGACCCCAAGGTTGGAGGCAGACACTCTCCTAACGGGTACGTATGCTGCTTCTCCACACCATTCTGGTTCCTGCTGCTGTCTTCAGCTCCTTCGGGGTCTTTCCTCTGTTTCCCTTTCCTTCTGATGATACCGCTCTGTTAACATCAGCGTTCATTTCCACACCTCATCTTTGCCTCTGTAGAGTCAGCCTCCTCATCTTACCCGAGGGCTTGGCCTTCCTTTTTCCTTCATGGTGGGATTTCTCCTACATGTGCCTTTTTGGAAGCAGGATATATTAATGGCCCCAGAGCTTCCCTTGGGTTCTTATGCCTGCCTGGAGTTACGCTTCAGTCTACAGACCTCCACGGAGAAAGGCAGGCAAGGGCTGAAGCCTGTGTCAACACTGAGCAGTGGGCTGTACTGTCAGGGAATGGCCATTATAATGGTTCTTAAATGGTAAAGTCATGAGGCTGGGGAGATAGAAGCTCAGCAGTTAAGTAGGCTTGCTGCTCTTGCAGCAAACCCCGGCTTGGTTCCTAGCACCTATGTGGCTGCTCACAACTATCTGTAATTCTGGTTCTGGGGGGCATCTGATTCCCTCTTCTGATCTCCATGGGCACCAGATCCACATGTAGTGTATAGACAGATACCCATGCAAATAATCCAAAATGATAAATCTTTAAGAAAAGAAGGGAAGCCATGGTAATATTACTGTCTGCTTGTTTGTCTGGCTTGATGATTGTCTTCAATTCTGCTTCTGATGTTGCCCCTTCCTGGCTCCTGGTGTAATGGCTAGCATTTTAATGTATGCCTACTATTAGCATGTGGGCAGACATAATGTGCACTCTATTACTTTCCTTTATAGTATATTAAGTGCTCATTTGGTGCCAACTTTGGCCTCATTATTGGCCGGAGGCTGTAAGTAACAGACAGTGAAAGATGTACTGTTCTGTCTGTAGGAGAGGAAGCCAGGCTTTTGACCCCCAGGGCAGGTGACAGGTGAGGTGGTATGTCATTGCGTCATTAGCTGTCTAGATGAGAGACTGCAAGACCAGGCAGGGGCCCAGAGTGCAAATGGGCCTGAAACCCCCATCAAGGGTTTGGTTATAATTGGCTTTGAGGCTGAGAATTGAGATGGCCGACTGTTTCAAGGTAGAGTTGGGCAGGGAGATGGGGAACAAAGGGGGAGAGAGAGAGAGATGATGCGAATGCCTTGTCTGTGGGATACTGGGATCTCGGCTATACTGGAATATGCATTGAAGGTAATGCATATTAAAGGGCACTTTATCACACACTGGAGCCCAGTGAGAAAGATGGGATGGCCCTCTGATAGCCCGATGGTGGTGTGTGAGAGCCCTAACATCCTGGAAGCTGACATATAAGTTTATTTTTTAATTACACTTTTAAGAAAGGTTAAGATTTCCCAGGGAAGACATAGGGGGGATGGGAATGGGCATCTCCCGGTATGAAAATTACATGAGTTCTTGAAATTTTTATCTTATAGACTTCATTATTAGTTCTTTTATTTTTACCATGGGATAACTTTCTTCATTTATATATTTAAATAAAATATGTCTTTAATTGAGAAAGCGTTTTCCCGAAACCTTGCCTGTCCCCTTTCAGAGTTTTGTGGCTTTCCCCGGGAGCCTGTTTGTAGGGTGCTTGACCTCTCATTCCCCCTAGATAGCTCTTGTCCCATCCTGGGACCTGCTTTGGGGGTCTGTGGGCTGGCATCTGTTTCCCACTCTAGTTTTCTCTACCAGCTAGAAAGCAGATAAAGCTATCATGGCTTCCTTTACATTTCAAATGTGTTGGGAGAAAATGTTCTTATTTTCCAATGTGTTGGTTACCTTCGATGGAGGACACAGCATGTGCAGACATCATATCCTGCCCTCAGTCCCTGACATCTCTGGATATACAGCTTCTGAGCTGGGCCTTGGTTCTTACTGAGCCCACCCCAGGCCTTTCCCTGCTGCCTGTTCTCTGGTTGGCTGCAACAAACATCGGTTGCTGGGATGCTGGGCATGTGCTTTCCTCCCCAGGACATCATTCATAAGTGACGGAAACTGTGTTTGGGGACCACGAGTAGTCAGACAGAGTCCTGTGAACAGTAATGAATTTTAAGGTTTGTGTTTGAGGTGACTTGGCTCACTGTACTTTGTGCAGGCTGGCATTTATGTGAGATCCTGTTTCATCCCTTTACTTGTGGTTTTTCTTTACTTAGGGCAGCATATTGTGAGTGACACAAAACTGCTTCCAGATTCCACAATCTGACAACTTTTCCTTTGATTTTATTACCTGCAATCCTTTACTTTTGAAATAATCCCTCAATCAAAAGAGAGAGAGAGAGAGAGAGAGAGAGAGAGAGAGAGAGAGAGAGAGAGAGGTATCTTAAATTGAGATATAATTTATAGGCACTGAAATATATACCTCTGAAGTAGACAGCTCAATCAATTTTCAGAAATGCTTTTGCCAGGAACCCACAGTCCCACCTGATCCCTGAGTAAAAATGTATCTCCGTTGCTGGTACCTGAGTGTCTGCTGTCCCCACTGTGATTTCAGTAAGTGGTTTGTATTCCTTTATTCAGAATTAGAGCTCTGAGTTCCATCTGCATCCGCAGTTGTGGTTCTTGTGGGTGTAAGCTTTGTGTGCTACTGAATTTTCTTGTTTCTGTCTGTAAAACACCAGAAAATGTTTCAACTGTGTCCTGAAGTTTCAGAGGTTGCACTCATTCCTTGTGACTCTCTCTAGAACAAAGTGGTCACCTCTTTGAGCATCAAAAGAGACTCTGGACGCAATGCCATCCTTCACTTGTGACAGGAAGTAATTTCTTATAAGCATGCATAGAGACAGATTGCACACATGTGGGTGTGTGTGCCTTGTCAGTTTATGTATACTCGTACATGGCTGTTGTCTGTGGCATTCAGAAGACATTGGATCCCCTGGAACTAGAATTGTAGGTGGTTGTGAGCTGCTATGTAGGGGCTGGGAACTGAACTTGGGTCCTCTGCAAGAGCATCCCTAACTGTTTCTCCATCTTTCCAGCCCCATACAGACAAATCTTTTTTTTTTCTTTTAATCTGTGGAACCTGTAATTAGAAATTGCTCTTTGGAAGTGTTGCTCCTTTGTATTTTAAAGAAGTCATAGCTCCCAGAATTAGCATTCCAGGTTGTGTAATATTTAAAGTCTTTTCTTTATTCATTTTTTGAAGCTATGTTAAGTTCAGTAGAGCAGTCTCATTTACACTCCACTTATTCATAATTTGGGGTAATTAATGTAGTGGCTGGGCTGCCATTCACCTCTCCCAGCTTCAGAACACGGGGCTCTGCCAGTCAGATGTGTATCTTGAGCAGATTAAGTTGCTCTTGGCGTGCGTACACCTCCTAAGGGAAAGAGATCTTCTCACACTCTGGAGGGGATCTGCGTCCCTCTTGACTCTTACTCTGCCAGATGGCCAACAAGGTCTTTAGAAATGATGAGCTCAGGTCCCCTCCAGCTCAGAAAGCCTGAGATCTGGCCAATAGCATGCTAAGCTGGGGGTGTTCACTTCCTTTGAAAGTGTACATAAAATAGCATTTTTTCTTGGAAATCTATTCTTCATATTTTCACTAATTTACCACCCCTAGCAGGCTCCAGGGTCTGACTGATCTTTGCTTTTGTGACAGAGTGGCTATTTAATAGCAACTGTCCCTGGGGGAGGCTTTAGTGTAGCTGAGTTACCCGGAGCTGTTGTGGTAGGGAGTGACCCCTGTTTAAGGGACATCTCTGGCACTTCAGATTCAGGATGTTGCTCACAGTTTGAACATGCTCTGTGAGGTGGAAGGAGATCCTACGTATGAACTCTAGTTTTCTATGTTACAGCTTAGCTCTGAGTTTGGTCCCAACCAGCCTGGGCTGAATATTAGGTTGTTCAAAATCAGTGCCATTTAGTCGAGGCTTGAGTTGGGGCTTTCCTTTTCAATAATTTAATATTTAAAAAATGACACCTTTGGTCTTTTGTTCTCTCCCAGGGAGGGTTGAGGGAACCAGCCTGCAATTTCCCTCTCTGCCCTCTGCCCTTCCAGTGTGTACTCATTAGCTTGTGATTGTTCCTATAACCTCTTTCCAGCCTGGTGTGATCTCACAGGCCACCTTCTGTGACCCTCCGAGGCAGTAAAATGAGGTTTCAGTTTCCCTACGAATTAAATATGTCACGTGCATTTGAAATGTTCCCAAACTTGCAATGCTATATTTTGGCAAAATAAATACTATGCTCAGAGAGTTTCAACCCTATTGATTAAAAGCCATGTCTCTTCTTAATAGCTAGGAAAGGATTTTTATCAGGTAAACAATGGTGAGCTAATGCTCCCTTTTTGGCAGAAGACTTGCTGCTGGTAGTTTTGCTGTCTGCACATATGGCAGTCCTTGCTAATTGATAGGTAGGTCCCAGGCCTGTGTGCTTCTCTCTGGGCTTGAGACTTCTTGCTGCAGTAGTGTATGGTGCTTAATGCTTTCATGATCCTTTGGGCTGAGTAGGTGATGGGTTGCTATATGACACCCAACCCAGAGGTTGCCTGCTATGTGTTGCTTGTATCTTCCCTGTTCTTTTCTATCTCTTCTTCAGACAGCACTGGTACTAAAAAAACAGACATGGCCAAGATGGGGTATGGAATGGAGGTAGGGGATGGACATCTGTGTCCTGGACCAGAATCCCAGGCAATCTCTGAGATCCTTTATCCTACCTTGGACTAACTGACCTGCGGCCTCTTATGAACTCCTTTTAAAATTCCCTCCATGGGGAGATGGTTTACATTTAAAAACAGTAGCAATGCTGTTTGTAGTGTTGGACGCACTTTGGAGATGTAGGTTCACTGCACAGTCTTCACCGTTCTGGTAAAAACCCAATAGTGCTTAGCCTTATGCTGCTTCCTCCCAGAAAGAGGAGGAGCAGAACCCTCACCCTGAGTAAAACACATTGCCAGCAGCAAAGTATGGACTGAGTGAGTATGAGTAGGGCCTATACATTGGGCAAGAAGAGGCCTACACATTGGGCAAGAAGAGGCCTACTTGGGGGGAAGTAACAGAGATTGTCTGATAAGAGTGGGAGGAGCCAGTACCTTCCCCATGGCCTCTGTCCTCTATCTGCCTCCCTCCTTGAGCTGCTCCTTGTAGTTCACTCACCCTGTCCTCCCATCTCAGCACAAGGGCCTGGTTGCCAGCCTGAGCCTTTGCATCTGAGCAGATCAGCCGACCTAGAATGCCTGTCCCCTCGTCTCTCCCAGTTGACCTGCTTACCAGTCAGTGAGCTTTCCCTACCCAGCACAGAATTCCCTTGTTTCTTCACATTTGTCCTCACATAACACCCTTGACACCACGCCCCTCATTTCCAGGGCCCTTAGCAAGGAATTCTTCAAATGAGCCCCGCAGAGCAGAAGTGTTGGGGGCTTTCATTGGAATGTCACTCTTTAGTATGTCCTGGTCATCAAGCACTTTGGCTGGAGGTGGAAATGTATCACATACCATGAATAAATGCACAAGGGATCAGAAAATGATTCTGGAATTGTATCTGCCATGGTATCCGTGAAATGTTAAATGTGGTATGTCACATTTCCGGTCACATCCTGGTTAGCTTCTTGCATACTTCATCATGGAAGCCTTGGTGGTACTGGAGTTGTTAGCACTAACAAGCTAGATAATACGCTCATCTTCAGTGGGCTAATTAAAGGGAAAAGCCATAGTGAAAGGCAGAAAAAGGAGATTTACTTACTGCAGCCACATTGGGAGGAAGAGCAAAGAGGCCTAGCAGCCTTCTTCAAGTGCCTTTTTGAGTTTCTGACAATGTGGTTTAAGTTTAAACAGAGAGCAAGAGGTATGCATAACTAAGCAGTCCTGGTCAGGGTGTGGTCTGGCCCATTTCATAGCCTGCTGCAGTCAGGTGGTCTGGAAAGTTATCAGAATTTCGTGAAATTGCTTTCTTGGAGACAAGTTCTCCCTCTGATTGGCACCAGGCATCAAACTTCTTTTTTCTTTTTCTCTTTTCCCAGCATGAGATTACTGGGAAAATTCCAACCCCTCAGGTCCATTATTTCAATATTCTGACAGCTAAAGGGAGGGGCACAAAAGTCTCCATAGACTATCTGCATCCCTGCCAGGACAGTCACAGTGTGCTTTGATTCTTATCCTCCTCCCTGTATTGTTTGCTCCTGACCTGCCTGCTTTGATTTGAGAAACCCTTAGGGCTATTAAAATATGAGTTAATCATATAAGGAACTCACTAACTCAACTTCATAGTGAGGATGTATGCTTCCTGTTGATAGATAATAAAGCAGAGTGCAATAATTTGAATTCTGTATAATGGATGTGATTAGAAATGATTTCCCTATTTACTCATATAAAAGGCTAAATGGAAGATGATTAGTGAGTTCTGTTTAATGTTTTTTTTTTCCTAAGGTGATTTCTTAATCTTCCAAACAAATTCCTATGATAGAGAGAAGAAAAAGAAAAACGCATTAAAAGTTACTTTAAACCTTTAAGACACTGTTCAAGGCTTTAGATATGAGTAATCTTGTGTCCCTGTGGTAGATTACGGCTCTGGAGAGAAAACAAATCATAGCCAAGAGCTGTGCTGTGCGTGTTAACCCAGGGTCAGCGTCTCCAGGCACAGTTTTGACCACAGTCCTGTGCTGCTGACACTGACCGTAAACACAGTACCAAGCTTTTCACATCGGAAAGATCTGTAATTTTCCATCTTTGACTATATTACTTCTGAAAATTAGTATTCATAATTAATGTGTCTAAATCCTTCCAGATCCCATTATTTAATATTGTTCTGTAATTTGATGATTAAATAATGCTACTTTAAAAAAAATCCTTGATCCTTAAATCCTTCCCCAATAATCTCTTGTCCATGATTGTGGGTAGCTCATGACTTACTTAATTAAGCCATTGTTGGTGAGCAATTGCTACTCATTGCAATTAACTAGATAATATATAAAGCCACAGTGAAATATATGTGCATTCCTTCCTGGTCTTGGGTTCAGAAGGCCTCCGGGCATCACGTTTTAATTTTATCTGGCCATAGATTTTTTTAAGAAATGACATCTGGTCCAAAGACCCTTTGTCACACTGAACCAGGGATTAAGTCTGGTTGGTCATGGAAGAACTTTCCCCCTACATGATTGCAACCATGTTGGTGCCCTCCTCAAAGTGTCCGGACCCTGATCTGGTAGCCTACATGGAAAAATACCAAGTGGGTAATGCCTCCCTGTCTAGCATTTGTTGCTTTCTGTGTCAAATAGATGCCAGTGAGAAGAAAACAAGCAGATGAGTGAGCAGAAAGCCAACATGCCATTCTTACTCATTTAAGTGCATGTTCTGGGACCAGGACTCAGACTTCACTGTGTGTTCTTTGCAGAAACATTTTCAGCCAAGAGATGGCAGGGAACATGGACATGGTGCCCCATCTCTTGGGCAGGGGTCACATAGAGTCCAGGAAAGTTAAGGAAAGGATGGAGTTGGATGAAGGATGGGGTTTCCACTGTGAAAGGTGTCTGATCAAAGAGACAGCCAACTCCAGAAGACTCGGGCTGTTAGGAGAGAGATGCTGCTGGATCCTGAAAGCTGCTGGTGGTTTTAAGACCACCTTACCCTGGTCTGTGATGGAAGAGGAGAAAACTTATTTTTCTGCTTCTGGCTGGTTTACTGCACTGCAATCTGCTTTCTGTCTTTTTCTCCTTTTCAAAAGTATTTTTTTCTCCTCCCAGCCATCCTTTATCTATGGCCTTACTATGTGCCCCTAAGTTGATATATAGACCAGGTTGGCCTGGAATTCAGTAATCTACCTGCCTCTGGCTCCCAGGTGCAAGTGCTTGAACCAAAGGCGAGCAGCATCATGCTTGGCCCCTTGACTTCTTGGTGCAACTGTTCTACTCCATCCTCTCACCTGGCCTCTCTAACAATGAGGATACTTTGAGTTTACAGTGTTGAAGAGGAAGGAGTTTGTGGATTAAGAGTCCTTCTTATCATTTTTCCTTCTTTATTGTGTAGCTTTCTGGATCTTTTTGCCTGGAATCAGTAACCATTCTTGAGCTACTAGTATCAAGAAACAAATTACTATCTGACAAAAAGTTATGTTATTAAATATCTCTGCAACTCCCTGCATGTGCTAGGCAATATCGAAGACATAAAGTTCTTCTATTGTACAGTGGTAGGATGAGAGTGATGCAAAGCTGACTTTATGTTAAGTCAGGGCAAAGAGGTATAGTTTACCATATCATCTATTGTAGTAGAACAATCCAAGGTAACTCTGTTTATTGGCACTATAATTCCATCTTCAAGCAGGAGGGATTTAGTTTCTTATTAGGGAACAGAGCTAAAGTTTAAAGCATTAGTAGCCTATAAAATTTCATTCGTATTGTATCTCCTTCACCCCCCAGTGGGCATGGTCTGGTTGAGTAACAAGGATGCATGGAGGTACTAGAGATGCTGGAGTTCAGAATTCTCTGAACTCGTGGTCTGTTTTCCAGTCCCTAAGCCTCTCAAGATTTTTTTCCCTTTAATTGTTGAGAAAGCCATTTTGTGTTTCTGCTAATACACTCACCCATTCTACAGATATTTTCCAGAATCTGCTAAAGGTCAGATGATTTGGGCAATGCTGGGAAGGTAGAAGGATACTAGAGTCCCCAGGGGACTCTGTAGGGGGTGGTGAGTCAAGGAGGAGATTTATCGAAAGGATGCCTCCTCTTCCCACATTGGCCCACCCCAGGCTTGGACAGGTCTCTAGCTAAAGGAGATAGTGCTCCGGGTCCTAAGAAGCAGATCTGGAAGTGCCCCTGGTATCAAGAGGACCCAACTTGGTCTTCATAATGTAACTCCCATTTAAGGAGAACTCCTGAATTTCCCCCAGTTAGTATCCAGGGTTTCAGTTGCTTTCTTGGAGTCCATTGAACATTTTTTCTCTATATTATTTTCAAACAGCAACAAAATACAAAAATACATTTACCTAAAAACCTCCATTTTGGTTTGGCATGATTTCAGAAGTTACCTGGCATACTCAATAAAAAAGGAGCAAGGAAATGTAAAGTACACTTGGCATTTTCCTGCTGGCATGAACACAATTGTTAGATGTCATTTTAAATAAGCCTTTTAAAGGTCACATTAAAAATAGAATAATTGGCTATGTTCTACAGCTCATGAAAGATCATGAATACATAACTAAGTAATAAATTTTAAAAACAACCACTCCTAATTCTATAAATATAGGTACTGATGGCCTTGGTTAAACATTACCATTGTTCTTAAAAATTGCCAGGGCTCAAGCATTCTAAATTGCTATGAAAATGATGACCAGACAGATGTTGGTTATAATGAAGTTACCAGTATCTAAAAATGAAGTTGTTAATTCATAATTCTGTGAATTGCAAACATATACACTGACTCACAGCCAGACAATACGAAGAAAGTGAGAGACCTTGGAATACCCAGCCCTTAAAGGGGTATCTCTATCAAATCCTACCTGGGCTCAGGGATCCCTTTGGAAGAGAAGGCAAGAAGAATGTCAAAGCCAGATGGGATGGAGGACCCAAGAAAACAAGGCCTTCTAAACACAACAGGAATGGTGCACATATGAACTCATGAGACAGCATGCCCAGGGCCTGCACAGGTCAGTACCAGATGGAGTCCTAGAGCTGAAATGAGAAGTGTACACATGCCCCCATCCCTAACCCAGAAGCTATGTCCACTTGATAACCACTTGCAAATGAAAATTTAGTTTTCTGCAAGGGAATCTAACCAGATTATTCTTAAAGTTTGGCTACATGCATGGTCAACAGAAAATAAACCCAACAGCATCTTTGGAGGTTCCTTGTCTCATAACGTTGTGTCAGGATCTTTTCTTTTCTTTCTTTTTTCCAATATTAAATTTATTTTAAAATTTAATTTAACCTCTCCTCTTCTCTCTCTTACTCTGTAGTTATCTATCTATCTATCTATCTATCTATCTATCTATCTATCTATCTATCTATCTATCTATCTATCTCTTCTACCCAAAGCCCCATGTAGTTAACTGTCTTAACTACAGTTTGTGCTACTTCCATTCCATACTTTATTTGGACTGCTTCCTAAACTACCATCCTGTGTCTGTGACACATGGCTGCTTGGTTAGTATCAGCACTCAAAAGGCAGAGGCAGATGAATCTCTGGGAGTTCTAGGCCAGCCTGGTGTACATATCAACTTCTAGGCCAGCCAACCTTTCTCAAGCCAAACCAAATCAAAACCAACCAAACAACACCCCAAACTGTTTATGGCAGCTAGTGAAATCATTTGGTAAATAGTTTTTTGGTTTTTGGTGTTTTTTTTTTTGTTGTTGTTATTTTAAAGCAAGGACATTGGCTTCTCAAGATGATGCTAAATTCTGCTATAGTGAGAGCAGCAAGTTCAACAATACTGTAACATAAAACCTGAGTCAGTTGAGCCAAACAAATTCACGTGGAGCTCAGACTCTGGTGCTCATGAGACTATGGAAGTTGAGAGAGAGGAGCAAGAGAGATAGGGAGCAGAGCTGCTCTGGGCAAATGGGAGAGAATGTCAAGTATAGGCTCCTGGAGCTTTGAGGCTCTGTTGTAGGTGGTTGAGGAAAATTCCCAGGCACCGACCCTTCTAGATGCTGGTTAAGGTCGCCCTGGGGTGGGGTTAAGGATTTCTCCAGGACGAAGACACCCAAGCAAGCCAGTCAGTCTACAGGCTCATTTGCAGTAATGCTCTCCCCTCTTCTTGCTCAAGTACTCTTTGGGGTGTAGAAGATTTGAGGCAAGCTTTTGTGAGGTCATTCTGACTACTTTCACATCGCCTCTCAGAGCTATGGTATCAAGGGCCATCTGCAGCAATAATTAATATCTTTGGTATTAGTTGGTTAATGGCTAGGTAAATAATACTTTGATTCCAAATGCACATCTTGGCCTGTGCTGTGAATCTCATCCCAGGCTTTGCTCACAACTATGTTTTTGTGCATTATTGTGCTTCTCAATGTCTAGACCTTCCAAGATCCAGAGACAGGGCACTTCATTTTCTCTGATGGCAATTTCACTTCATTGACCAATAAATGAAATTCTTTTCCTTGCCCTTGCTTTTGTATTGAATTTTTAAGTTTTCTCTGCTTTGCTGTAAATGGTCCTTTCCTAATGCAGAGTGGAAGCCAGCAGGTATTTTTTTTTCTGCTTATGCTGCCAATTAATAGCAGAATTGGAAAACTTATTCCCCATTTGATTTAACTCAATACCCAGTTAGCTGTCAACAAGTGTCTCATCTTTTTCATTATCATCTGTTCAGGCTGATGGTGACATCATCAGGAAATGAATCTTTCAGCAATTGGTTGCTGGGCCTTTTGTCCTCTTTGCTTATTATTTCACCGTTTACTGTTGTCTCTGATGACATTTTCTCTTTCCTTCAGTCAATCGTGGAAGAAACAGGCATATTTTTCCAGAGCAAAATACTTTTTTTGTTTGCTTGTTTTTTCCTCCAGATTGCAAAGCTAGGATTCTGTTCCCATGCCTGCATTAAACATGCCCACCGCAAGTTATTAAATGCTATTAAACTGACTCATGGTCGAGTGCTAGCAGAAACCTCAATATACTTTTTTTTTTTCCATCTCTTCTTGCTTATGTCTTTCTATGCAATCTTGTTTGGGTTGAAGTTAATCTCACACTTCTATTATGGCTCTGAAAATAACAATGATTATGGCAATTTCTGAGTAACTTATCATTTGTTTGAAGTGTGTGGATGAATGGCAGCGTGAAAAGACATATTCTTTCCCTTTTACTGTTACCCGGAACAATGAGCTTGAGTTCATATATGTTGAGCTGTGGTAATAGCTCACTAAGAACGTTTGTTGCATAAAGCATAAGGCCCTGGATTCAGATCCCCAGAATCCGGGCATGCCGGTGTGCTTTCATAACCCCAACACTGGGTGTGGTGGCAGGGACAGAGGTGGCCAGATCCTGACTAGTCAGACTACCTGAAATGGCATGCTCTGGGTTCTGTAGGAGGCCCTAACTCAAATAGTAAGGCGAAGAGTGATTGAGAACATCCACTGTTTGCTCCTAGCCTCTGCACATGTGTGCATGGGTGTGAACTTCCTTGCCTTGTGCATGCATATGTTTATACCACTCCACATGCAGTTAACACACAAATTCACAGGAGTTGAGTTTTCCATGTTTCTCATATTTAAGCATTTGCATACCAGAGACACCTGCCCCAACAGAGGTTTCACCCTGTCATCCCTGGATGATACTTCTTGTCCTGAAGGTCCAAGGAAAAGCCCTGCATTTAGAAAGATCCCTCTACAGGAATTCAGGAGCCCTGATGAATAGTTATTGTGTTGAATGTAACATGTGTACCCAACGTACAAGTGCTTGAGTTGAGTGGGTGAATGAGGGAGTGTGAACTTGTGAAGACTCACTGCCTTGGCTGGGTCCTTTTTGGCCTTCTCCAACTTTTAGTAACCTGGCCTATGATCTTGGGGCACATGATCTGTTTTCCTCTATGGTGGTGCACTGTGGGTATCAACTGTGGGGAGGATGCTACAGAGCTGGGTGAAGCCCTTGCATCCAACTATGTGTCATCCATTGCTAAGACAGCCACGTGGGAAATGGAATCCATTGTGTTTTTATTTGTTTATTGCAAAGAGTTGCTGTAAGTGTTGGAGAGACTATAGGTCAACTGGTTACTGGGGAGATGGTGCTACTGTCTCCTCCTTGGAAAAACCACTTCTGTTCCTCACAATTTTGAGTGGAGTTCCACAAGCCCACCTGAATTGCCCATCGAAGTTTCCTCACACCAAGTAACCTGAATGCAGATGTTTGTTATTAACACATAAACTATTAGGTTTCATAATGGCATTTTTCAACAATTTGTTTTTTAAAATATTTATTTTATTTGTGTGTGTGTGTGTGCGTGTGTAGGTACATGTGTGATTGAGTTCAGGTGCCCATGGAGGGCACAGGCGTCAGATACTGTTGGAGCTGGGTTTATAGGTGGTTGGTAGCCACCTGACTTGGGTGCTAGAAACTGAACTTAGATCTTTTACAAAAGCAGTGATCACTTTTAACCACTGAGCCATTTCTGTAGCTCCCAAATTTGCTTTTGTTGATCATCTCCGTCCCTCTTTTGCCTGTCCCCCATTCCCTGCTTTGTACCTTTCTACTCCTGGTAGCCCCCTTTCCTCTTAAACCCTATAGTTCCCTTTGCCCACAGTGAGCTGTAAATTTCAATGGCTCATTTTCCAGGGTGTGGGTCTCCCTGTGTGTTTGCTGTGGGCATTAGTCCTGATTGAGGAACAGTGTCATTGCCTTCAGGATTCCTAAGGGAGGCTCTCATTCTAGGACTAGTTCAGAACAACCCTGGGACAATTCAGGAGGTCCTATGGCCCTTATAGAAGCCATGTGCTCTCTGGCCAGGGGTGGGATCCTTGGAGAAGGCACTGGGGAAGAAAGATACTGTCTGGAAGACTTTGAGTTCTCATTTAGGAGTTCCTTTGATTCAAGGCGCTTTCTGGTCCTGTGCTGCAGCAATTTATAACCATATGATTGTCAAACCATTCTTCTTATAAGTAAAGTGCATCAGAAAAGATGGATGGTGTATTAGTTAGGGTAACTATTGCTGTAATAATAATAATAATAATAATAATAAAAACATGACCAAAAACAACTTGGGAGGAAAGGGCCAATTTCACTCATAGTTCCATATAACAAATCATCATCAAAAGCAATGAGGACAAGAACTCATATAAGGCTGAAACTTAGAGGCAGGAGCTGGTGCAGAGACCATAGAGAGGTGCTGCTCACTGGCTTGCTCCTCTTGGCTTGCTCAGCCTGCTTTCTTATAGAACCCTGGACTGCCAACCCATATATGGCACCACCCACAATCAGCTGGGCCATCCCCATCAATTAAGAACTGTCCTACAGGTGTGCCTATAGTCTGATCCTATGGAGGTATTTTCTTTTCTTTCTTTCTTTTTTTTTTGCAGTTAAAATTTTAAATTTTTTTTAACTTTTATTTTATATTAATCACAAGTTATGTACTTTGTATCCCATCCGTAGCCCCCTCCCGCATTCCCTCCCTATACCCCCCTTCCCTCCCTCATCTCCTCCCTGCACCTTCCCAAGTCCACTGATAGGGGAGGACCTCCTCCCCTTTCATCTAATTCTAGCTTATCAGGTCTCTTCAGGAATGGTTGCTAGGCCACAAAAGAGGACATTGCAGCCATTACTGGAGGTATTTTCTTAATTGAGATTCCCTCCCCTCATATGACTCTAGTTTGTGTCAAATTGATATAAAACTAGCCAGCACAGAAAGACAACCTCTGTGTTACCTGCTGCTTGTGCTCCAGAGAAACCTCTTTAAGAATCTGATGATCTGCAGATGCTTTTGGAGGAACGGTCTTTATAAACATGCCTAAGATAACATGAAGTCATAAGATAGATGGACCCTAGTCCAATGTGGCTGGTGGGTTTGGGGCACAGGACACGGCTCAGAAGTAGGTGTCACATAACAAGGAGAGCACCAAGATGAAGCATGTTCTACTGACATACTTGACCTCAGATTTTCATCCTCTGTACCTGTGGGACACCTGTTAGAGCATCCAGAACTGACTAACACAGATTGCAGAATCCAAATGCCTGCCCTTTGAGCCCCCCTCATTCTCCTCTCTTCTTGCATGCCTCAGTATCCCCTGGCTTCTCTCATGACATGGCTGTGCTGGCATTTTTACTGTGGTCTGTCAGTCTGTGGCAGTCTGCCTGGTGGACTTCACATGCCTGTTTTATGTTCATCTCTCTTCTGTGGTTCTGCCTTTCACTAGCACTGCTCAGGGCTTCAAGGCCTCTGTGTCCAGGAATGGCCTCACTCATCTCTTGTGATTCACCAGAGTCACCTCACCTCTGGGAGAGATGAAGATGTAGATAGGTTGTCTGTTGCCAAGGATGGTCATCTTTGCCACCAGCCTTTCGTCTGCAGAAGACAGTGTCTGGCATGAGGAAGTTTTTTGTTTAGTTGCATTATTTCTTTTCCTTCTTTCCTTCTATTTCTTCCTTCTCTTTCACCTATCTATGTATCTATCTATGTATCTATCTATCTATCTATCTATCTATCTATCTATCTATCCATCTATCTATCTATCTATCAGTTGTGGAGAGTCCCACTCTGTAGCCTAAGTTGGCACAGAACTCAGCTTGTAGCCATATAGGCATTGAATTTGTGACAGGATTTCAATCCTAGCTCCATACATGCTGAGATGATAAGAATGAGACATCATGTCTAGCCTAAAATTGCCTAAACTTTGCTTTATCTATTTTGGCAACACTTAGAGAAATTCCTTACCCTATATTTCAGTATAAGTTGACATCAAGTATCTTCTTCAATTACTTTCCATGTTATTTATCAAGGCAGGGTCTCTTGTAGAACCCTAATTCCTCCAATTCCTGATAGTCTAGCCTTCCAGCACATTCCAAGGAACCCCTTTTCTCTGCTTCCCAAGTGCTAGTATTACAAAGGGCTACCATTACTGCCTTTGTGTATGTGTGTGTTTGTGTGGTTTAGGGATCTGAACTTTGATCTTTGTGTTTGTGCAGTAATTGATTTATCTACAGAACCAATACCCTTGTCCCTAACAAGTTTTTTAAAAGTTAATAATTTATTATTGTTTTATATCTTCTGATGCAAAATGTTTGGGACTCAAATTGTGGCTTGTTTGAAAAGGACCTTGTTAACTTATGGAAGGGGAGTGTGGTTTGAGGCAGGGACAGTTTTGCATAGTGCCTAGTGTTTGGGACATGAGGTGGCTCTCCATCTTGTTTCTCTTGGTTACCTCTCATACAGGCAGCATGCAGGCTTGGTAATTAGTGATGGCATTAGCAGTGGATTCACAGGAGATACAGCTGGTCTGGGATTCCAGGCAGCAGCACTAGAATGCAATAACAAGGTGAACAACCTCAGATCCATTTCTAAGATCCTTTGAGCCACACAGCTGTGTCTGAGATGTCTGTCTGTCACTGTTGGAGACCAGTGTGTGTGTGTGTGTCAGTCATAAGTTGTCAAGATGCAAGTTGTGGCTTGGAGTCAGTGAGTCAGGAGTTGGGGACAGGATGTTCTCATTCCTCTACAATTTGTATGTGTGTGTGTGTGTGTGTTTAAATTGTGCAAAAATGCATGTGACATAAAGTTTATGAATTATAATCATTTTTTAAAAGATTTATTTTTATTACTTGTAGTGTTGTGTGTTAGTGCATGCATGTATGTGAGTGCAGGTATCCATGGAGGCCAGAGGCTGGCTTTGGCTCCCCTAGAGCTGGAATTACCAGCAGCAGTCAGCACTAGACATGGTTCTCTAGAAGAGCAGTAAGTGCTCTTATTGCTGAGCCATGTCTCTAGCCCTGTTACAGATATCTTAACATGAACAGTTTCACTGCTCTGGGACATTCACAATGTGTGCCCATGTTACTGTTCCAGTATTGCCACTCAAGAGGAAACCTTAAACCTGTAGCCATCGACCCCTTTTCTCTGTTTCTTCAGCCCCCAACAACTGTCATCTGTTTCCTACTGTGTACACTCCATAATAATGGCACCAGGAAGTAAGCGGCCTTTCCAGTCTGGCTTTTTTTCCTTCACATAGTTCAGGATTTGCTCCTATGATACCATCTAGCAACTTCTCATGAGAGGCTGAATGGTATGTAGATGAGCCATGCACTATTTACACATATGTTCTTGATGAATACTTAGATGGCTTCTGCTGTGAACACAGCTTCTGGGATCTGTTCTATACAGGACTTTAATATCTGTTTTAAGTTCCTTGCAGTATAGGCCTAGGTTTGGCCATCCTAGGTTAAACCTAGTATTCCCTCCAGTTTGTTGACGATGAAATTCTTCCATTTTATTTATATGGGTCTCTCCCAGGTTACTCCATTGAGTGACAGATTGATCTCAGAGTTCACCTCTCTTAATTAAAAACAAGAAATTGCATCCATTAGAGTTGAGTACCTGACTCTCCCCCATAGCCTGCATGTTAAAACTTTATTGCCTAGTTTTGTAATGTTGAAAAGTGGTGGAGCCTTTAGGATCCTGGGCCTAATGGCAGATGTGTGCTCAAGACAAGATGTGGAGGTCTGGCCTCTTTGTTATCATTTGCTTTCTAGTCAGAAAGCATGTATGTATATATGGGGGAGGGGGCTCCATCATGAACTCACTACCATTGCATAGATAACCAGTGTTACATGGGAAGCTGCTATGCTCACAGTGTCCTTGCTGCTAAGCAAAGGAAAGGTTGTCCAGAAGGAACAGACTGAAGGGCAGAGCCGCAGGGTGGCAAATGCGTCCTGCAGGTTTGTAGCTCATATGTCTGCATCCTTGCTGGGGCAAGGCATTGAGGAGCTGCATCCTTAATCAGGGAGAGCAGGCTGGGATCCATTTAGGACATCATAATGCCCATGCTGTGGAACAGCCTCAGGCTGCCTCTATTCTCAAGGAAAGCCTTGTTCGACTGTTATGAGCTGCCTCCTCCCCTAGAGTACCCCAGCTGACACTCAGCAGAAGCTCTGGGAGAAATGAAGAGAAGTTGGCACCAAAGAACCCTTGAGGCAGGGATGAGATGAGTAGACCGATGGATTCCTTTGAGGTGTTTCTACCACACTTACACTTCTGGTACATTTACATGTGTTCAAATTGAATGAAGCCAGAATGTCTATTCTCCAGCTATCCTGATGTGTATGAGTTGTTTGGTAGACACATGTGCCTGGAGGCTACTGGACTAGGCAGAACAGCTACAATTTACTTCCATCACTGTGCTGAGTACTCATTGACAAAACTGAGAGGACTTCAGGTATAGGAGTGACTGTGGTGACAGTGTTAGGAAGCTGAGGAGACCTGGGCACCAGGTGCTGCATGAGTCAAGGGAAAGCAGAATTTGTAAGCCGAGCTGTACCTGTATGTTGTCATAGCTGTACCCATTTGTCACTGTGGCTTTTACATGCTGGCCACTGTGCTGCTTGCATAGGCAGTGACACTGGTCCTATCTGTGAGTAGGTTGTGGCTAGTTCTCCCTTTGGGAGATGAACAGAGATGAGAACAAAATTGGAGAGGTAGTTTAAGTGGCTTTTAGCTTCCTGGAATTCCAATTTGATTATACTTTACAAAGGTGCAGGTCAGAAATAGTGAAAATAAAAGCAGACTAGTCTTTCTGTGGGCATTATTATAGCAGGATCCTCATTCTAAGGGCGTTTTGGCTTTAGCACCTGCAGCGTGCGCAGTTTCAGGTCATATATGCTAATAAAGAGCAGATGGCTTGCTTAGGACAGCAACTTATCCTCTTATAGCTCAGAGGGTCTGAAGTCCAAGATCAATCCATATGTATGGCCAAGCAAACATGAGGGGAAGCTTTTGCTGTCCCTTCAGTTGTGGGTCCTTCCTGGTGGTCTTTGGTTGTTGGCATGCTTTATAAAAACTTTTATTTATGTTTCTTATGCTACTTTCTCCCTCCTCCACCCCAGTTCCTTCTAATACCCCAACACTGGGTAGAAAAGAAAGAAGGTTAGTGGGGAGAGTGAGTGTAGTTCTCTTTGGCTACTTCCTACTGGTTAGGGTCATTGGGTTCCTTGGGGGCAAGTCCAATTGTGGTTTCAGGATGTCTTCAAGTTCTTGTCAAACTACAACAACAGCAACCAGGAGAAGTAGGGTAAGCAGCAGCATTTTAATTCCTTGGAGCACCCCAATACTCTCTGGACTCTGGCCTTTATTCTATCTCAGAGTCTTCAGAATTAAACTATCTGTAGCCAGCAAAGAGCCCCCTCTCAAAGCCCATATCAGACAAATAGTTTGCTGCTGTGGACAATCTGAATCAATCTTGTGTCCCACACCTGGGATTAAAACAAAACCATGTTTACATAACTGAGTTTTTAAAAGTAATTTATTTATTTTTATATTAATCATAGGTTATATATTTTGTATCCCAGCCGTAGCCCCCTCCTTCATCCCTCCCACTTTCCCCATCCCTCCCTCATCTTCTCCCTGCCCCCCTCCAAGTCCACTAATAGGGGAAGACCTCACCCCCTTCCATCTGACCCTAGCTTATCGTGTCTCTTCAGGGCTGGCTGCAATGTCCTCTTCTGGGATCTAGTTAGGCTGCTTCTCCCTGGGGGGGGGGCAGTCAACAAGCCAGCCATTGAGTTCATGATCGAAATAGTCCCTGTTCCCCTTACTAGGATTCCCAGTTGGGTACTGAGCTACCATGGGCCACATTCGAGCAGGGGTTATATATAGTTTGTATCCATAAATGGTCCTTGGTTGGAGAAACAGTCTCATAGAAGACCCCTGTGCCCTGATCTAGTTGGTCTTTATGGAGCTCTTGTCCTCGCCAAATCTTACTAACTCCCCCTTTTTTCATATGATTCCCTGCACTCTGGCGATGGTTTGGTTGTGAGTCTTAATATCAGCTTTGATTCATTGTTTGTTAGAGTCATTCAGAGGTCCTCTGTGGTAGGCTCCTGTCCTGTTGCTGTTTTCTCCTACATTCAATGTCCATCCCATTTGTTCAACTAA
>CM053762.1:11689148-11728927 GCA_028658305.1 Pachyuromys duprasi
TACAGTTCAAATACAATGTTTCATTTGCCTGCATGTCATCACACAGTGGAAGCTAGGAGGGGTGGGAGTGATAGCCCCCTCCCCTCCATAATCTGGAGCCTTTATGGCTTAATTACCTTTACCAGTCTCTCAGTATTGACACAGTGGTGAATGAACTGGAACTTGAATTTTGAAGGGGGCATTCAAACACAGGAATGGTGTTAGGACTCATATATTTTTGGAGGAGGTCCAGGAGAGGTGGCCATGAGCTTCTAGTACAGCAGGTTGAAATAGGCTGGGTTTTGGCTGGGGTGGGTGGTAGTGGGTTGGCTGGGCCTGTGTTTGTTTCCTATGTCCAAAGGTCCTTTCTGTACCCTGTCCAGTATCATTGAGCTGTGTGTGTACCTTGACTTCCCTCGGTACTGTCTGAGCATGTACCAGGGGGACAGGACCTGGGGACAGCAAGGCAGCAGAAAGGGTAGAAAGGGGTAGCCAGCCTCACCTTGGAAGAATGATCTGGAGGCTCCACTGCCTTCTCGCAGTGGTCTCTCTCATCTGCCCTCGGGCACATGCTGTATTCCCTGGTGTGCTCCTGAAAGGTTCCATCTTTCTGGATTGTCTTGGCTATGAGGAAACCCAAGTATATGCTGTGTTCACTCACTGCTCACTGTTTTCAAAACTGCTCCACTGAGGTTCAGGCCCTTCAGCTGCTGTCCCCATCTGTCTGCTTTTGAATTCCGAGCGTGTTTCAGATAGTCCTCATCATTTGGAAGTTGAGCTTTGCCTGCTGGAAGCTGTCTAGACAGGTAACCAATTTGCACCAGTCAGCAGGCCTTCTCACAAGCTTGCTCTCCTTTACCCAGGCTCTCCCTGGTGTGACTGCATTGGTAGAAAGTTTTTAAAGGTGGGGGGGGGGAGGAAAAGAATAGCAATCTAGAAAAGTTTAGTAATGCAATTCATGTTTGTTCCTACTAAATCTCACAAATTCCTTTGTTTAGCATGCCTTGATTCCTGGCAAGAGGATCACCAGATGTTAACAAGGGCTCGGGGATGGTTTCCCTCATGCAGTGGTCAGCTCATTGGTCTTCCTCTCTTTGTCTTGCCTCTGCCCCTTGTCATGGGCCTTTTTTCCTGTGCCTGCCATCTGTAAGGCGCCTGCTCTTCTGGGCCACTCTGTCGTTGAATTGAGTCACTGAGTCATGGTGACTTCTCCAGACTCTATCTTTGACTCATTCCCTTCTAGTCTCCCTTATGTCTGACACTGGAGACAAGGACCATGTGTATGTTCCCGTTTTCTGTCTGATAGTGATAGAGAGCTGTATGGGAGGGAGGGAAGGGTGAAAGACATTGCTCACTTAACCAGGGGTAGACACAGAGAAAGAAATCATTGTGGCCTGAGCTGACCAACTCTGGTGTTTGCCAGCGCTGGACTTATCAAAATGAGTCAAAGGCTGCAAAGTTCTGTGCTGTGGTGACCCCCACATGACACAGCCACATCATTCGAGAAGTTCTTGTGGTGTGTATATGTGTGTGTTCATGTGCACGTGCATGTCTCTGGTGTTTGTGTGTACTAGTTTAAGCTTTTAGTAGACAGTACCCTGAGATACTGAAAGCATTCCTGCACAGTAAAGAGTGCTTCTCCCAATGGGCACTATTCTCCAAAGTAGTGAAACTCTTGGCTCTTAAGTTTGGAAGCGTTGCCTAGGTTCATTGAGAAATATTCATGAATTTGTCCTTTCATTATTATTATTATTATTATTATTATTATTATTATTATTTGGTACTGCTTGGTGATAGACGGATACACTCTAGCAGCTCCACTGACAACAAGGCTTGAATTCACCCAAGCATCAGAGGACACGGGAGGAATGCCATCAGGAAGGGTAGCCTGATGACCAAGGAACGAGATAAGAAACTCAAGACGTCGCTCGTCTACTAGGATGGGCCTATTTGTGTGGACTCTGTCCGTGCCACCACACACCCCCTGCTCTGCTGTGCAGGCTGCAGGCTCCTGTCCATTCTCTGCCAAACCACTGTGTCCAGCCACCTGCCCTGTTTTATCAAGACCAACACCCAAGAGCACCCCTCCCTGGCTGGTATGCTCTTTATACCTCCCCATTTTTTAAACCAAGATTTCGTATTTCTGAGGTCTTCCAGAACTAGAATCTTGAAGTCTGAAAGGAGATTCTGTTGACACACACAGACATATATATGTATATTTTAGCTCAAAAACCTACAAATGGAATCATTTTAATATGAGGCTTTTCTCCAGAAATATGTAAATTAATAATTGCTTCATACATTATTCAAGAAAAACTTATTTTGTATCACCGATAGCTCTTGTAATCTTATATAAAGATATGCTAATGGATTTAATTAAAATAATTATGCTGAATAATGTAGCCTGAACTTTACCCTAAAATAGTATCTATTAATCGTCATCAGTAGTAATATTTTTAGGCAGAGAGATACTCATAGCACTAAGCTGACACTGGATAGAAAGTGCATTTTCGTTGGTTTTGTTTTACAGTTTTGTATTAAGCTAGTATTCTCATGAGAGGCATGGCAATGAAATTGTGTGAACTATAACATTTATTTAATTTTTTTAAAAACCTGTACTATTTTACTGATAAGAAAAACTTTTAAAACTTTTTAAAACTGTCCTTTTGTAGTCTTGTCCTCTTTTTTTTTTTTTTTCTTCCTGCTTCTTCTGAAGCTTCGGTTTCTATGTATTCCTTGTCCATTTGGTTCCTTCTGACCTCATTTATCTTCTTCAGGGTTTAATTGCAGAATAAAGTGCAATTCCTGATTACTTGGATATTAAGAGATGAACCCAATTTTAGGTAGGACACTCCGCAGCCTGCCTGTGTCCTCACAGACGTAGAAATAGCTTTTCCTGCAGCCATGGTTCTGTGTCTGGCACCAGATTTCACTTGTGGGCTTTTATCAGTCCTAAGTGGTGAATCAGGGTTGCAATGCACATTCTCTCTTTCTCAGGTATATGTGTACATGTGAGTGCATGTGTCGTGGTCAGAAGTCAGCCTTGGGATTTTTTCCAGGGTCTCTCACTGATCTGGAGCTAAGCTAATTAGCTAACGAATCTGCTTGTCTTCAATACTGGGATTAGAAGAACCCCAAAGCCCCTTCCAATCAGCTCTACCTCTTGGGAACATCCCAAAGGCCTGTCCACCATCCCACTCTGCTAATTCCATACCCCCAACTCCACAGAAATGGGTGAGTGGTCTCCCTCTGTGCAAGGCCAAGGTAGTGCAGGCAGTGCTGTGCAGAGGCCACTGTTGAGGAGACGGTGTCATGTTCTGAACAGGCCTTTCTTCACTTTCTTCACTGATGGGAATAATAAAAACCAAACACATCAAGACGGAAATGGAAATGTAAGTGCTCTTCAAGAACTCTGATTTCCAGTGAGTTTAGACTCAGGATGGAGAGCTGTGCAGTCAAGGTGCTTTCTGGGTTAATATTTGCTGCATCTGCACGCTGTTCTGTGACTACTGTGGTGGTGGACCTGGCCCTAGTCTGTGGTGCGCTGGACATCCATTGGCATTCTGGGACAGGCTTATCTGCTCGTGGCCTGTCTTCCTTCCAGTGCCACCTGGAGGTAGATCTTGTAAACCATAGCCATTAGTTACTACATGGTGGGATGCTGGCATGGAAGATGGTGGATCCCTGCTCTCTGTCACCCTGTACTGCCTCTCCTGTCCACCCTGCTGGTATCAGTGGGCCTGTGAGCATTCACTTTTCTCCCCCTGTGGGTGTCTCTGTAGATATGATTGTGCCCAGTGTCATCTGCCCAGGGTCACACCCACCCTTATTCCTCCAGTGTGCTGTGTCTTAGTTCTGTCTTGGAGTAGCAGCCCTTCCATTTGACCAAGACCTTCCCTCAAAGTAATGACCTGGTGCTATAGAGGACTCTGATGCCTCCAGGAAGCTTAGGCCAAGTCTCTAGCCCTGGGAGCTCTGGGCAAACCCCAATACTTATTAGAAATGGAATAACCAAGTTGTGATCCTAAGCCAGGCTGTTCACACTGGCCCGGGCTTGAGTCAGCACTGGTAGAGAGGGAAGCAGAGCTCTCTACTCTGGTGGCATAAGATATGGTGTATTTCTCTCTTAGCTAAGGCTGCTGACAGGCATGGCTGGAGAGAGGCAGGCAGGTGTTTTGCAGGACCCATTGAACATGCACCAGGCTCACATTCTTCCAGGAGTCCTGGTGCTTGGGCAATGCCTCATGCTTTCTGTGAGAACAGAATAGAAGTCATCCTCTGCTTTGTGGGGATATGAGGAAACTTTGGTTTATTGCCCACAAGAATGTCTTTAGGCACTTAATCCATGAGATCTAAGCTAGGGCGGAGGCTAATGGTTTTAACTGAGTGTGTGAGGGGGTGCAGCCGGATAGGTAGTAGTATACAAGCCCATAAGGGAAACAGAGAAGGGACTTTTCAGCTTTTGAAGAGAGCTGTTCAGGTGGGCCAGAGTCTAAGAACCCTAGGGAATGCTGGCCAGGTCATCTCGACCCCTGGAGCAGAAGATGTCAATGTATAAATTAATCATGCATTAAGTAATTATGATGTAATTATAATCTAATATATAATCTCATCTATAATATATATGTTATATTATATATTAAATTTGGATCCTTGGAGAGCTCTCTGGCTTCCCAGTGAGAAATGAGCTAGAAGGTGTCAGATTAGAAGAAGGAGGCGGCTAAAAGGTTGAGGCGTTAGATGGGGTATTTACAGAAGGAGAAGTTGTCAGGGTCAGGGCAAGATTAGTATCAGATAGCTTTCTAGCTTTTCAGAAGTGGGCTGTAGAGAAGAGGGATGCTTGGGCTGACTTTCAAGTCCATGGAGTAAGCAGGCATCCAAAGCCCAGCAGCCTTTGGGACAGTTGTGTAGCTCAGGAGAGTAGTTCGTGTCAGGGGTGGAAAGAGGTGAGTTCCTGGGGCCCATAAGTGGAGGGACCCCACATGTAAGAGGGCAGAAGAAATAGGGTGCCACATAGGGTGCTGAGGGAAGAGTGGAGTGAGATGGGGGCGGCTGAAGGGTCTGGAGAATGGTCATATAAGGCCATGTTACAGCACTTTAGATTTGTGGTCTCTCTTTCTTCTCCTTAAACCTTATTTCCTGTAAGAGAGGAGGTTTGCAATTATTGGTCTGATGAGCTGTACTCTGGACTAATGGACTTTATGAGATCACTGGCCTCAGCAGGCACTGACTTCGGTGTCCATCCCTGAGGCATCCTTGGGTAGGGAGGCCTGAGATACTCTCACTGGGGAAGCCTGCCAGAACCCTGTCTCTGACTTGACATTCTGATTGTCCTCCTGAACACTGAGCTGGGTGGCTCAAGGCCACCAGCAGAAGATGGCCCATAAAGTTCTGTCTGGTTTGTGGCTGTCTGCCGTATCCTTGCAAAGTGGTGTTTATGAAGTTACTGTAGGCTATATGGTTCTTTATAGGGTGCAGTACAGAATGCACCAAGCCCATCCAAACCTTCCTCTCTGGACGTCCACAAACTAAACGAGACATTCTAAAAGACCAAGCAGCCAGCCTTTTTGGATGCTCATTATTAAATGTCACCATAAATACTTTCTAGTTTTCCAGACAAAGGCTGAGGTAGTTGAAGCAGAACATTTGAAAACAGAAAGAAATGATATCTATTTAGTGCTTTTTTTTTTCAGTATCAACACAGGCTACTAACTGGAACCCCTTTGATCTCTTTGGTGTTGAATGTCAGTGCCAATGCCTGCAAAGAACAATGGGCACTGGAAATCTATAGAGGATTTAGGGGAAAAGTTGCTCCCCAGCCCTGTGTGTTTTCCTGATTGTGTGCATCCATATATGCATGGCCTGTCTAGAAGACAGAGGACACCCTCTGTGTCATTGTTTTTGTTTATTTCTTTGTTTTTCAAGATGGTGTTTTCTCTGTAGCCTTGGCTGTCCATCCTGGAACTCGCTCTGTAGACCAGACTGGCCTCGAACTCACAGAGATCAGCCTGCCTCTGCCTCCCAGAGTGCTGGGATTATAGGTGTGCGCCACCACACTGGGCTCCTTGGTGTCATTCTTCAGCTATCTGTCAGTTTTTGCTTGAGAGAAGATCTCTACTTGGTCTGCAACTTTCCCAGGTAGCCTAGGCTAGATAGGCAGCAAGGTTCTAGGGGTCTACCTGTCTCTGCCTCCCAGTCTCATCATTGCTATGTTGCAAGAGATTTGATCACACTATGAACCCCAAGACTGTGATTGTGTTGTTTACTGGAAAAACCTGTTTCTAGTTGTGATGTGGCTCAGCCCTAGCATGCATCTTTAATCAAAGAGCTTTCTGCTTGAGTATTGTAAACAGGATTAAATAAAGTTAAGCCTAAGTCAAGAGGTGGTGCAAGCAACCAGTTGATAGGGAGTGAAAATAGGGAAGAAAAAAAAAACCACATAGAGAGTAAGAGGAGGCCAGGAGGACGGATAGAGAGATGCACAGGAAGTAGAAGGGAGAAACATCCAGTTCAAGGGGATTTTGAGATGGCCTGTGGAAGGAGGATTATTTTAGGGGGCGGTGGCTGAGTAGGAAGGTCAGCTGGGTTCTTTCTCTACCTCTCTGGGGCCAGCAGGCTTTCACCCCAGCATCTGGCTCCCAAGTCAGTCTTTATTGTTAAAACTGAACTTTTGAGATATTTTTAAAAAACAACATTGCTGGGGTTGCAGGCTGTGTGCCAAACATCGCTTTTTACCTACACTCTGAGGATCTGAATTCAGGTCCTCACACCTGCAAAACAAGCACTTTACCTCATTAGTTCTTGTAAAATTTATGAGGACTGAATATGCCAGCTTCACCCAATCAGCCATGGGTCTAGAACAGACTGTTCTACTAGCCAGTGTGACTCCATGCGGACAGCTCTGAGCTCAGTCCTCTCTCTCCCCGTTTGTGACAGCATGCTCAGGGGCTCTCTCCAAAGGTGGTTTGTGACTATTTAGTGTTTTATTTGGTCCTGGGGATGCTCACTTTGTGGAGATTAAGACTCTTGTCATGTGACTGGCATCTGGCTGCTGAAGTGCAGGTACATTCTCAGCTGTCCCCTCCGCCTTCATATGTTTTCACTCTAAATATGGACACCCATTCATTCGACACATTTTTAATGATTTTCAAAATTAAGGTCAAGGGCTCATGCATACATCAGATTGGGACATTTGTACAGTACTCATTTTTTTTCTGTTAATCTCTATGCGGAGGGGTTTCTCTATTTTTTTGCAGACTGGCTAATCTTAATGCCAGACAATTCTGGCTCGTTCTACAAAGGCACACCATTCACTGTGTCATTCTGCTGTCCTCTTTGGCAGAAGAGTCTTCACCCATTTTTACCTGCTCTGTGCTATTTTGACTTTTCCAGAAAGTTTAAAATATAGTCATATTTTCTCAGGCCTTCTGGGTCCCCTGTGTCACTGTGGTTTCTCATTTCCAGTGCTGCATAGTACTTCATTGTATGGACTCATCTCCTGAAGGGCTTCCTGGCTACTTCTTGCTTTTTCTTGATTACCACTAAGGCTGCTGTGCATTATCACATGTGGGGTTTCTGGAATTCTAACACCCAGGGTGCACTTGGTGGGATTGTAGATTCTTCCTATCTCACTGCAACAGGCACTCAAGACCGTTTCTAGCTTTGTTTCACTGTTTGCATAGCAAATACCAGCATGCAGAGCATTGCTGAAGACTGTGGTTTCCTTTCAGATGCCCTTCTACAAGATGGAGTGGTGCCTCACTGAGGTTTTGTTTTGAATTCTCCTTATAAGTAGTGATGCTGAGATCTCCTCTTCCTTCCTCTTCCCTCCTTTCCCTTCCCTTCCCTTCCACTCCCCTCACTTTCCTCTTCTCTTGTTCCCCCCTCCCCCTTTCTCCCCTTTCTTTCTTCCCCTCAACTGGCCTTGATCTTGCAAATGACCTTGAACTGCTGATCTGCCTATGTTCAGCTTCCAAGTTCTAGGAATTTTGGATGTGCATTACCCTGTCTGTCTTGTGATGAACATTTCTGTGTTTATTTTTCATCTGCACATCTTTCTTTGGAGAAGTGTCTCTTCCAGTCTTTTATTTTATTTTATTTTTAAGTGCAGACTATTGTTTTCTTATTGAGTTTCTGAACTCTTTGAACATGCTGGCTCCAAATCTCTGCCAGACTGAGATTCTCAGCCTTTCTCTCCCAGTGTGTGACTTTTGCCTTGTTATCCAAACTGTGCCTTTCATAGATGTAGCTCTTTGTTTTGAATGTTTTCTTTTATAGACTGTGCAGTTATTATTGTGTATGAGAAATCTTAGTTTAGTCCAAAGTCAAACATTTTCTTTTAAAAGTTTCGTAGTTTTTAAGTTTTTCATTGAAGACCAATGATGCCTTTCATGTTTACCTTTGTGTCATGTGTAGATCTGGAGTGATTTCATTTGGCGATGCTTTTGGAGAATTGATGGCTTTGGTAGAACTCCTTGAGCATATATATTTAGGGAGATACTTTGAAAGTTCCATCCCTTTGTTTTCAGGGGTAGGGGGGTTGACACTGATTCCCACCATATTTTCCAGTACTGTAATTGTCATCCTGCTCTCTTCACCATTTGCCTTTGAGCTTTCGTGCGGTTCCCTGAAGTAATTAACATGAGTCAGAAGACACCAGAAGCAGAGCCCTGTGTGCCACACATGCTACTTAGAGTCACAGATAGAATGTGGTAGAGCCACCTCAGAACACTGATGTTCTAAAGTGTGTGTGTGAGGTCTCCACCTTTTTCCAATTTCACTTTTATTTCTCATGTTGTTCAGTACTCCCTGTGACTAAGACCAAAGTCGCTAATGCATGTATTGTCAGTTTCTTCATCTGACACCTCTCCCTCCCATGTAGGAAGTCCCCCAGAGTTAAAGGTCACAGATGCAGGGGTTGTAAGTGTCTCTGTGGCAGAGTGTACTCCTTGGGTATGTCCTCGGGAGTGCTAGAGTGGGGGCATGGGTTATTTCTATTAAATTTTTAAATTACATTTATTTATCATCTATCGTGTGTGTGTGTGTGTGTAGGATGTGTACACTTCCCCCCGAGTATGTGTGGAAGTCAGAGAGTAACTTACAGGAGTTAGTTCTGTCTCTCTATCATGTGGGCTGTAAGGACTAGACTCAGGTCGTCAAGCTTCGTGGCAAATGCCATTACCCTCTATGCTGTCTTCCTCCTGGCCCACTTGTGCTTTTGACGTTTGCAGAGAACATCATACTGATTCCAGAATGACTGTACCGTTTTACACTCCTGTCTACTGTGAATGAGGGTTTCTTTTTCCCACAGGCTCATAGCATTGGTGTTGTCTCTTTTCTTGTTGACAACTACTCTGACTAGGGAAAGATGGATTTCAAAGTAGTTTTAATTTTCATTTTTCTAAGGATGTGGAACACTTTAAGAAATACATATTGGTCATTCATTTCATTTTCTTTTGAAAACCATCTTTTTATATCATTAGCCCATTTGTTGACTGGCAGTTTTGTTGATTGGCAGGCTTCTCTTTGTTTAATTTCTCACAATAACAAGGAAATGGAACCAGCTATCAACAGATGACTGGATAATGACATTGTGGTTTATGTACCCAGTCAGATTTTATTCAGTGGCAGGGAAAAATTAAATTCATAAATATTGCAGAAAAATGAACAGATCTGAAAAATATATTAAATGAGGTGACCCAGAATAAAAAAGACAAATAATGCATGTTGTCTCTCTCTGGGGATTCCAGCTTATGGTGTTTATACACACACACACACACACACACACACACAGGAGTGAGTGCGGTCAGGTACTATGAACCACAGTGGAGACCACTAGAGAAGGAAAGAGGAGGAAGGAGAATGAGTACAGGTGACAGGAAGGGAGAGAGGAGGCTACGGAGCCAGCAGAGCGAGGGTCAGCCCAGGGCATGGGAGAGAAATGGGGAGTAGAATTGATAAAAAGAAATACTGTTTAAAAATGTGGAGTTGATACTTAGTGTTGTGTGTATGAATTTAAATTATCAAATAAAATACAGGAGTGGGCAGGTCTTCGCATGGTGGAGGGCAAGCAGTAGACTCTGCCCCTGCTCTTTCACTCTGTGGGACTCTGGGCTTTGAAGAACAGGGGTGCTTAACCTCTTTGTGCTAGCAACCACCTTTCACCTGAGAAATCTTTATGTGACCCCAGGTATCCAGGGGTATAAAACAGGTATCCAAATTAATCAGGTACTGAGGATACATCATTAAAAATTTTATTTGAAAACAACTATTGGGCATGCATAGAACTTTACCACTCATCAAAGAAGACCGCAAATATTCATGTTAATGATACATATCTGCTTTTTGTATATCTCGATATAACCCAAAGATATGCTAATGAGACACATGCTGAGTAATGGAGGAGAATATCAGGGGTCTTTCTTTCTTGTAAATCAAACCACTGTATTTCTGTAAAGGCAGAGGATGTTATTACAGCAGGAATACTGTGATTCACTAACATGACATATAATAGTTTGGGATCTGAACTGAGGGTTTTTTTGGGGGGCAGCACTTTTTAGCTATGTGTGGTGTGATAATATACCCAGTGCACTAAAGGCATGTTGAAGTCCTGAGATACAATGTGGGCAAACACTGATGGGAACACCCGTTGTTTCCTGGCACATTGCACCCTTCATTGTGAATCATGTTTTGGTCCTGTATGTTCCCCAAACTTTTACTATGGCCGGACTTCCTAAGCCCTCCATGTTGGGGTGGTAGGACCCAGAGAGCGGCACCACCTACAGTTTAAGAAGCTGGAAGACACAGACATGAAGGCCAGAGATGACTGAGTAAAGATCAAAATGGTTTTTCATTAAAGGACACAGACAGCAGAAAGATGGCTTTGGAGTAGAGCAATACTACTTCTGGTAAAAAGGTGTTTTTCTAGGGGACTTATGTTCATTTTATTTCTGAGATCTTGTTTCAGTTATAGACAAACATTTCTGCTCAGCTCACAGTGTGGGCACTTAGTGTTACATGATGTTCTTATTGGTGTCCATTAATGTCCACCCCACCCTATGAAGTTACTTGTATGTAGGTTTAAAAGCCTGATCATTTGGTTTTGGATAACAATGGGCATGCTCTTCCCTCAGGAAGACTCTTTCTTCCTCTATGCATTCCTTAGTTGCCTGTGTTTCTTTGTCTAGGTTTGAGGCCCCATGCACTTTCCCCATCCACATTGGTATGCCTGATTATGTTGCCCTACATGGGAGTAGCTTCTGACATTTTTAGGAGACCCAGTCTCGCAGCACTCCTTTTGGTGTGACTTTTACAATCTTTCTACTCTCTTATCTGCATTACAGTTTTCTTTTCCTTTTTTTTTTTTTCAAGTGTATGGACATAAAACAAACGCCTGTTTTAAGGGGTAGGGATGAAATATTGTTTTCTTCATTTGTCATTGTGGTTAAGCCTCATCAGGAAGTGGTCTTTCTCATTTTGATTTTTCTGTGAGTCTTTATCAGAATCACAAGATTATGTTAATATTTGCCTGCCTGAATTCTGTTCAATACCCCTCTTTCTGGTTTGCAGGGAGCAGCGTTGAAGTACTTGCCAACTATCGTAAATGATGTGAAGTTGGTGTTTGATCCCAAGGAGCTCAGGTAATTGTCCTGGAAACAAATGTTTGCTGTGTATAGCTTTTCGTCAGAGCATTGAGTTTGGAGGATGCTGCAAGCTGCCTCAGACTTACAAAGATCAGTGTCCTGGACTGTGTGGAATGGATGCTGCTGATTGTATCTTCCTGTGGAGAAGGCTTTACCTGTCAACAGCCAGGATTTTATTGTTGTTGTTGGATATGGTTTACAGCACAGTGAAACCATGACCCTATCTTATCTTAGTTTCTCTGTCTGTTGCTGTGGTAAAATACCCTGACAAAAGCAACATGAGGGAGAAAGTGTTTATGATGGCTGACAGTTTATCATGGTGAGGATGTCAAGGCAGCGGGAGTTAGAGGCAGCTGCCATGTTGCATCCACAGCCAAAAAGTAAATGGCAAGGAAGGCAGGCTACTGCTCAGGTCGCTTTCACCACTTTATACAGTTCAGGATTCCCTGCCCATGGAATTGTCTTACCCACAGTCCGGACCAGTCTCCTCACATCAGGTTAATGCCATCAGGTTAAATGCCTATAGGCATGTTCAGAGACCAGTCTCCCAGATGATTCTAGCTCCTGTCAGACTGGCGGTTAACACTAACCAACACACCCAAGTTTTCTATTTTTCTATACTTTAGTGTTTAGGTTTTGATGTGTGGTTGTTGGCCTAGTTTGAATTTCAGCACCTAAAAAACTTATATGGGACCTTTTCCCTTGTCCTCGTAGTCCCTGCTGCATTGTAATAGCATAGTCTCTCTCTCTGAGCCCTCCTAAATGAATAGCTGTGAGCCGCAGGCTGCAGGACCAGCAGCTGCCATGTATGGTGATGATGATGACAGTGATGATGATGAACCCTCTGAGGAGGTGATCATTGGGCATTCAGTGTGGAGTATTGGTCTAGGGACCAGATTTTCCCTTTTCAATATGTGCCCCCTTTCAGTGTTCTTTGCTGAGTAATCCATAGATCCCAAGGCTTTCTGACGAGCACTTTGACGGGATATTTAGCCTTTGATACCAGATTTGAGCCCCATAGCCTAGTACACCTGCTTTCTGTTTGACACAGTGAACGGTGTGCATGCAGGAAATAGCGCCATTTGTACTAACTAGAGCCTCCAAATCTCTGAGAGAACATTTGTCTCTGAGGGGTCATCTTTGCTTCACTTTATATCCACCCTAAGCCATTAATGTCTTGAAATTGAAGGGCAAGGGGTTCCTGGACAGCACTCCCTCTGATTTGCCTGAGATTTACTGTCCAACAGGGATACACTTATTTTCTTCTTCCATGATACTGACATTAGGGTTCAAGCTTAGCAGCCTCCAAACAGTGAAAGAGAAACCTATGTGACTCAGGATGTTGGCCTGCCCAGCTGTGTTTCTGCTAAGCCCTTTTCTTGGAGTGCAGTTTTAAAGCATAGTCCCTGTTCTTGGTAGAAGTCAAACCCTGTACTCTTGCTGAGTCTTCTTAACTAGACTTGGCAGCCTAGTGTCTGGTTCTCATGAATCCTCAAAGGACTACAGTGGATATTTGAGAAGCACAGGGCTGGAGATAATGAGAGGGAGTGGAGAAGCTTGTCTGGTGTGAGCCAGCGCCAGAGCCAGGCCTGTCCTTGACAGCCTATGGAGGGACACATCCCTGCTTGGGATTGCCGGTTATACCATGTGCTTGGAACTCTAAGGAAGAGCTGATCTGCTGGGGCACCTGTCTTCACCCTCTGCTCTGTCCTTACATGTGCTATTTCGATGCCTTCTATACCAGTTTTACAAATGACATTAAAATTACACACACACACACACGCACACGCACACGCACACACACATGCTTTTAGATCAGCATTCTTTTAAGATATCTTGTTTCCCTGACATGATGTCTTCCATATGGTACTTAGGAGTGACTTTCACAGCATACCATCCCATGCTTTGCCATCATTTATTTTGGCTACAACAACAGGCATCTGCTAAGTGCTCCCCATCGGGAGTAGGTGTCACACAAAGTGCTGTCCACACTCCAGTCAGTTAGCTTCTGGGACGACGCTAGAGCACTGGTTTGACACTAGCCTAATTTTGCCTGCCCCTGGTAACTCAGCTGGCGAGTGCCACAGGTCCAAGGTGTACTTGGTCTTTTTGACTACAGAGAACATGCCCCTAGTTGATTGTGTCCAGTTCTTTACCATGGTGTAATATGCTAGGATATTTGGGCAGTTTCTCCTTTTTTGAGAACGACAAATAATGCTACTTTAAGTCATGTGCAGGCTTTGTATATAAGTGCAGGTTTTATGTTATACATTATATAATATGCAACACATGGTAACATGTTTTTACATTTTGGGGAAATTTTCAAGTGGCCACACCTCTTTCCAGCATCACATGAAGGATCTAATTATTTTTTTTACATTCTTTCCAACACTTATCATTATATGTAACTTGAATTGTAGCCATGCAATCTGCTGTAAAGTACAAACCCATGTTTTAAAACAGAGACTCCCAAGGTAAGACTTGGGCCTGGACTCTGTAAAGGACTCTATGAAACCTGGACTTGATATTTCAGGGTTATTTCCTAGCATCTTGGGACAGCATGGGTGCTTAGGCTGTCTGTGCTTTTGAACAATGTCACTTGCATTTCTCCTTGTAGCAAAATGTTCACAGAATTCATCCTGAATGTTCCTGCGGGCTTGCTGACTGTCCAGAAGCTCTACTGCTTGATTGAGATTGTTCATAGTGACCTCTTCACACAGCATGGTGAGTATATCCCTGGGAATTAGGAAATCGCCTGGTTGTTCAGTCAATTCTTCTAGTTGCCCCAAGGAATTGAGGTGGCTCCCAATTAAAGCAGCTCATTTGCTCTAGGCAGGCCTTAGCCCTTTCAAGAGAATGGCAACTGTCATACAGTATATGTAATAGGCCATTGAGAGTAGAGGTGAAAGAGTGGGTTTGTAATTTGAGAGCACATTAGAGCCCTGTATAATCAGCATACATTGTAGCTCTTAAAATGTGCGATTGTCTGTCCTGGGGAGGCAATCACTTACATCCTTGGGATGATTGCAAGGGGGGAAAATATCCATTTTTCTTTAGATTTAGAAGTAATGGCTCTGTCCTGTTCTAACTCCTGGCTTTTAACAGGGCTTCCTCAAATCCTGCTCAGAGTCATGAGGGCCCTAAAGACTCCTGCATCCCAACGAACTTTCCATTCTTCTTCATTTACTTCCCCTCCCTTTTGATTAATCATTTTCTATTTGGACAGATTGAATTAATATTTTACACCTGCCAAGCAATTTTATTGAAAGCTCAAAACCTTTGCATAATCTGCAACCTCCCTCATTTATCGGGGCCGACTTGAGGTCTAGTGGGTGACAGCCTGTCTGTGGAACACAGATTTATTTTCTTCCATTTGTGACCAGACGTTTGGTGGCTCTATTCTTTTTGTTCTGTCTCCAGGCACAATGCTGTTTCTCCTTTCCCCTGAACTGTTTTGGTGACGGAGCAGCCCTGGCTGCAAAGTGCCCTCTTCATCCTGCTGGACCGGAGCAGGGGCTCAGGGCACCTGAGAGTTGTGCTGCTGCCCTGTGTGTTTGCTGGTTTAATTGTCTTTCTTGATTTAACTCTGAGAATGTACTGGAATGTGTATGGGGGGGCATTGATCCTTCATCTTGATGGGTGTGTTTCACCCCCTCCTTCCCAAAAAAAGATGAGACTAAATGTGGGTGGCTTTCTGAAGCACTTTCCCTCATACTCCTCTCTGGGGCTGAGTCCCTTAATCTCCTCTACGAAAGCCTTGTTGTCTAGGACTTGAATCATGTGATCTAAATTGAGCACTTAGTTCTGGGTTCCATAAGTCAGGCTTTTACTCAAGGACTTGAATGGTTTGATTGCCTAGGTGTCTTCAGAAGCTACAGGATGCCATGGAGCACGTAGAAAGTTGCTAAGAAGGTGACTGTTGGGGACATTGTAAGCAAGTGTTCCCATGGTGACTACAACTGAAGCCAGAACAAATACATTCATGCCCCAATTTATATTTGAGTCTTATTGGGTTCATTATCTCTGGAATGTGCCAACACCTTCCCCATATATGTATGCATTCTCTCATCAATATCCCCACACTCCCACATACTGGATCCACATTCCTCTGCCACCCCCTGCCCCCCAGGCACCTGGCACTCTTTCTTGTTGCTGAGATAAAATACCTTAACAAAAGCAACTTAGACAAGAAAGGGTTTATTTTAATGTACAGGTCAAGGGCACAGTCCTCTCCCAGGAGAGTTTGAAGCCACTGGTCACTTTGCAGCTACAGTCAGGAAGCAGAGCTAGTATATGGCTCATTCTCTCCTCTTCATGTAATCTAGGACCCAACGCCAGAGAATGGTGCTGCCCACTTTTAATGTGGGTCTTCCCACATCATGTCATAATGTAACTGATGTGCCTGCTAGGTGATTCTAGGTCCTGTCTGGTTGACAATTAACACTGACCCTCACATGCCCCAAAGCCCTATGCCTTCATTCATCTCGTCCTTCTATCCATCTCGTCTCATTTCTACTCTCCGTACCACCCCTGTATTCCTAGACACGCCACTCAGCATGGCTTCCCCAATTACCTTCACTGCCATCAGCAACAACTTCACTGAATGAGCACTTGTTGTCGACCAAACAGAGAGTCAGTCTCTGTTTCTCTCTCTCTCTCTCTCTCTCTCTCTCTCTCTTTCTCCCTTCTTTCTTCCCTCCCTGGATTATGAAATTTATTTGGGAATTTCAGAGCCCTGCAGGAGGACTATGTGCCGTATTATAACTGGTGTGTGTGTTCTAAGAGATTGTGATGAGGAGAATGTTGCAATCACAGGAGGTATTTGAAAAATCAATTGCCCTTGGCTCCAGTGAGTAGAAACAAGTGGCCTCATTGCAGACTGCTGACAGTTACGGAAATGTGTTTGGGGAAGTTCTTCCCTATGAAAATTTGGTGGCCTCTGTGCAGGCTCCTGGCTATAGCTGACTTTTTATCACAGTCACGATGAGGCATCTTGTGTATAAACACTTACTTCTTTATTTTTTGGCTTTAGTATTTTTGGTTTGAATTGAAACAACAGCTTCCATTTTGATTCCTTTTTTCACTTTTTAATTTTTTAAAAAATATTAGTTACAGTTTATTAACTTTATATCCCAGCTGTATCCCGTTCCCTCATTCCCTCCCAATCCCACCCTCCCTCCCTCATCTCCTCCCTCCCCCTTTCCAAGTCCACTGATAGGGGAAGACCTGGTTTATCAGGTATCTTCAGGACTGGCTGTGAAGTCCTCTGTGGCCTGGCAGGATTGCTCCTCCCTGGGTTGGGAGGGGTCAAAGAGCCCGCTATTAAGTTCATGTCAGAGATAGTCCCTGTTCCCCTTAATAGGCTACCCACTTGGAAACTGAGCTACCATGGGCTACGTCTGAGCAGAGGTCCATTTTGATTCTAAAAAGCTTCTCTTCCTCCTTCTTGTCCTCCTCTTCCTCCTTCTCATCCTCCTCCTTCTTCTCCCCACTTTGGTAAAGATTTTCTTCTGAAAACATTATTGATCAGTGTGTTTAGAATTTGATTATCCATCCTTGCTGGGGTGGGCATTCTAACTGCTCATCTGAACCACGTCAAGGGAGAAGTGATGGGGAATTAGGTCATGCCCGCTTCAGTCACACTGGAGCAATAAGGAAGCTTAAGAGGAATAGGTAATCAGTGGTTATGTTCAGTTTGCTTTTCTTGTAGGTAGTGGGGGCACAGGCAGGGTCATCCTCTCAGGAGTGTGACTTCTGCAGAATCATGACACACAACAAGTACAGAGATGGTAAACAATATAAAACAAAGCCTGCCAGAACAAAGCAAATCCTACATTCTATTTAACTTTAAAGTAGGAAATATAACATCTGTCTAATTCATCTGATAACATCTAATAATTCTTATCAAAGAGAGTAAAAAAAGAAAACCCAATTTGTGTACTACATACCTTATTCTTCCCAGAAAGTTGTATCAGAGGTCCTCCAACCCACACACACCAGTGAATCTGATTCTAAATGTCTCAGAGAAGAATCAAAACTATGGTTGAAAAAAGACATAATATTCACAGTTGAAACTTTGATGAGAGTTTAGCAATTGACATGGTTTAGTTATTTTTATTGTACATATTTTAAGATAACAGTCATGACTGACAGCCTCACACTAGGACCTTCAGGCTTTTATAAATTTTATATGATCTTTAGAACATTTGCATTAAAAATAAATATCAAACATCATGGGAAAGTAATAGTCATCTATTTAGCCAGAGTTCTAAAACGATCACCCAAAAGACTTTAAAACAAATATATACTTACTAAGCCTCCACTTTTGCTTATACCTATAATCCTATCACTCTGGAGGCTGAGACAGAATGATTGCCATGAGTTCTGTCTAGGCCAGCCTGGGTGGTAGTGAGTGTGATACCCTCTCCCAAAACTAAAAACCCAACCATCCAACCCACCATACACACAGAATATCACAGCAGCATTAAAAACAGCAACTTATGAACTCTCTTAAGATTTCATGTTTTTTCTTAAACAATAGAAAGTGTAATTGAGATACCAGAACACACAAGAAATCATCTTGATAAAATGCAATCTTAGGGCAGATCTGTGTGAAGGAAACTTGTTAGTTTAAATACTCAGAATTGTTTTTTTTTAATATCACTTACCAATGTTTAATTTTTAAAACTATACATGTTTTAAACAAATTACAGTTATCCTGATTATATATAAGAAATTTCCTTATATATAATTCAGTTTTCCCAAACTTACTGAGACTTCTTTTCTTTTCTTTCCTTTTTCCTTTTTGTTTTTGAGGCAGGGTCTTTTTATGTAGCCCAGGCTGTCCTAGAGTTCCCTATGTAGACAGGCTGGTGTGGAACTCACAGAGATACACCCTTCAAGCCTCCTGAGTGCTTTGAGTAAAGGCACGTGTGGCTACACCTAGCCTTCCTTAGGCTTTCTACAGTTGGAGTATATCTTTATTTCTTTACTATCATTCTTCAATACCTTCCTGTCTAGAGCAACTCAGCCACTCTACTCTTGTAGCAAAAGGTTTAATTTTTCATTAAAAAATCTTTTTCATCCAAAACACATCCTCTTTGTAAATATTTCCAAACCAAAATATAACTTAGTATTTGTCATTGTAACTTCCTTTGCTTCTCTCTATCTCAAAAGTTTCTGTTTTCTTTCTTAAATTTACATATTATAGTATTCCTTAAAATGTTCAGATTTATATAAAATTCATCTCTTTTCCAATAAAATATATTTTATGTTTTAAATATTCTTATTTTTATTTCCTTTTATGTATAATTACATGTGTGAACTAGAATTTTCTACTCTTTGTAACCTTTCCTTTTAGCAAGAAGTTAGAAAATGATCTTGAATTGATTTTAATATACCCCCAATTTCTAAAAACACATTCGATAATGAACCACTTGTCTTAGTTTCTTTTCTGTTGCTGTGACAAAGTGCTCTGACAAAAGCAACTTAGTGGGAAAAGGTTTATTTAGCTTCCAGATTCAGGTCATGGTTCATCATGGTAGGAAGTCGGGGTATTAGGAGCTTGAATCAGTGGGTCACAGTGCAGTCAAGGTCAGAAGGAAAGAGCAGTTAAGCTGTGAGAGCTCAGCTTATGGTCTCCGCTCTTACAGCCTGGATCCTGCCCACAATTAAAATGGGTCTTTCCTATATCAATTAAGGTAATCAAGCCAGTATTGTAGAGGCTTACCTATAGGCCAGCATGATCTAAGTAGACCAGTGGTTCTCAAACTTCCTAATGCTGTGACCCTTTAATGCAGCCTCTCATGTGGTTGCTTCATAATTATAATTTTGCTACTGTTATGAATTGTAATGTATATATCTGATATGCAGGATATCAGATATGGGACCACTGTGAAAGGGTCTTCAGCTCCCCAAGGGTTTGAGACCCACTGTTTGAGAACTGCAGAATAGCCCCACACCGAAACTCCCATTCCGAGGTGATGCCAGGGTGACAATGGAAATCAAGCATTACACCCACATAGGTAGGCTTTTCAATAGAACATATGAAGACAACTGTATTTTAATTTGCATTTAGAAATATTTCCTCTATTTTTCTTAATTTATTCATTTTGAGCAATTATTCATTGCTCAAAAAGAGCAATTTTTAGCAAGAAGTTAGACAGAAAACAATCTTGAATTGATTTACATATGCCCCCAATTTCTGAAAACACATTTGATAATGGAAAATTTTTATATGAAAAAGATATTTTTTAATGTATTGAGAAATCTCGTACTGCTTCTCAGAAGTTTTTTTTTTTTCCCCCAAAGGAAACACTCAAAATGACATTTCTGTTCTTGATACACAGGCCGTAGTCGCTGTTACATGCTCACCTGTGTATTTATTCTTTGATCAGACTTAGAGTTGAACCTTTTTCTTTCCTAGAGATGGTCTTAATATATGGCCCAGACTGGCCTAGAACCCATAGCTTCCAGTCATCACCCTTCACATGCCTGGACTGCAGGCCTATAGCATTGTCCTTGGCATACTTATGACCATAAACATTCAACAGTGGTCAACGTAGCCTCGCCCAGCCTTGAAATCCAGGCAAGCATGTTTGCTTACAGTCCAGAAGACAACTTCATTTTTCACTTAACCAACCATTTGGTGAGACAGAGTACAAACTCACTTGTTTGTAGAGTTGAGTCTGTGTTATATTAATAAAGATGATATGTGACAAGTTAAGATCACCTGTTACACAATTGAACTTAGAGATTTTTGTTGCGAATCTTAGAACAGCGTTTTCTGGTGAGGCTGCGCCCAGCGTAACTTGGATTACAAAGGTTCTTTTCTCTGTTCCCCTTTCCTTATTCCTCAATCTTGCCATCTCAGCATTCAAAAGCCAGCATTTAATGCAGGACTAACTGAAATAAGAAAAACTTGCAACCAACACTGAATAATAAAATTATTTTGCCCGATGTGATGGCATACTGCTGTGAACTCTTATCCTTTGACAGGTAGATAAAGTAGGGTCATGATGAGTTCAAGGTCATTTTTTTGCTAACATGAGTTTTAGTTCATCTTAGGCTATGTGAAAGACTTTGCAAACAAGCAAACACATCGAAAGTATATAAAGTTGACAAAAATCAACATGCTCACATTTAAAATTGAAAATTGAGAGAAACAACAGAGAGATGGACAGATTTAAATTCTTTTACATAGTTTCTTAGTAAGGGTTTCATTGCTGTGAAGAGACACCAGGACCAAGGCAACTCTTTTAAGGGAAACCATGTAATTGGGCTGGCTTACAGTTTCAGAAGCTTAATCCATCATCATCATGGTGGGAAGCATGGCAGTGTACAGGCAGACATGGTGTGGGGATGCTGAGAGTTCTACATCTTGATCCGAATGCAGCTAGGTGGAGACTGGCCTGTGTCTTCCTGCCTCAAGATCCAGATAATAGGTGTGTCCTCCATTGCATTCCAGAAATAGCCAAATTGACTACCAATAACAGCTATCACACATATTAATACTGATATTGCAATTTAAAAATAACCTTAGGGGTACTCGGAAAGTTTTAAATTGGATATGTAGGTCAAAGAAACATGTTATAGTTCTTAGGCAGGCGGTGTAGGAGGATTTTTGTAAAGTGTAGACCAACTTGGGCTACATACCAAGGGCATGTCTCCAAAAAATAGTAAGGTTTTAGAACCAAAAGAGATGTAACCATCAAAAGGCTCTGAGCTGTTGCCTCAAGCTTAATCATATTAAAAAAGTTAAGGCGAAATCCCTGCCAGACCATAGTGCAGGGGCCATGGGAATCCATTCCAAACCATGCCCAGGAATTCTGGCCATCTTAGCGGGTTTTAATAAAATTCTGTCCAAAGCTGATGCCAGGACCCAAGGCAAGTGTGAATTACCTTGACCCAGATTTGCTCATGGATGTATGTTTGCAACAGCCTCTGTCAGAGTCTTGTGTGTGATAGTTACCATCAGATCATCGTGTAATGTGTGTGTGTGTGTGTGTGTGTGTGTGCGCGCGCGCGCGCCATAGCTAGGTAGGTAGGTATGTTGTGTATCTATTCATGTGTACGCATGTGTGTGGAGACCAGAAGTCAATCTCAGGTGCTGTTTCTCATGGTACTGTCCACTTTGTCTTTTTAATCAGGTTTTCTTGCTTGCCCAGAACTTGTTGCTTTGTTTAGATTGGCTGGTTAGCAGATCCTATGGATCCACCTTTCCCAATCTCCCCAGTGCTGGGATTGAACACTGTGCCACTCTATGCAGGTGTGATGTGGGTTTGGGGTATTTAACTCAGGCCCTTATGCTGATAGCAGGATCTTTTGCTGACTAAACTGTCTCCCCAGCCCCAGCCATCAAACAGCCAAGTGAAAGAAGCTTTCCTTCACACCCTCCTGGATTCATTTGCATTCTCTGGGTTCTCATTGATATGAACCTCTCCTTTCTGCTTCCCACTGCTCCTGTTTTCCATGGTGTCAGTGACTATCAACTGTCAATGAATGACAACACCCTGTGTAATACCTGTGAACTGTCCTGGACCTTCACTACGTGTTCGTATGAGGAAGACCTTATTTAAATAGCTTTTGGGGGTTTTGTTTTGTTTTGTTTTTTTTCAAAACCTGTACATGTAAATGTGGAACCTGTTGAGTAAGTACCCAAAACATGCAATCTTCAGTTAAAAATGTTTAAAGCAGATTGTCTCCTGGAGATATGTTTTATTGGAAATCCTCTATCCCCCTACAACTTACTCTCTTTCTTCAGCTACTATGACACTTGGAGGGGACTCTCCTGCTGGTCTCGTCCTGGCTGTTGGATAACTACCTCTTCCTATGCAGCTGCATTGTTTATTTCCACTCTTGTCTTCTGAGTCTCATTTTCATACACTGTCTTGAGTCCTCTTTGAGCCAAGCAGCATATAAACAAATGGCTTGAACTCATAATAAGTTAATACTATCCTTTAAAATAATGCGTCTTTTTAAGTACAGAGCCATACTTTGACTACGTGTGTGTGTGTGTACACACGCATCTGTATGTATGAGTGTGGAGATCAACATCATATGTCTTCCTCCATCACTCTCTACCTTAGCTATCGAGACAGTTTCTCACTGCACTCGGAACTTGTTTTGTTTGTTAGATTGTTCATTGACCCCAAGGTACCTTCCTGTCTCTCTCTTCTCAGTTCTGGGATTGGCAGGCACATGTGGACATGCTCAGCTATTTATGTGTGTGCTGGGTCCCCGTACTGGCAAGGCAAGCACTTTCCTGAATGAGCTAGCTCTCCAGCCCTGCCTGGAATTTTGATCTTCATAGCAAGTCGTACCCAGCCTAGTAAGTAAGGTGTGTGAAGTATTTAAATCCAGAATGGTCTTAGGCCAAGGCAAAATTAGCCTGGAGCTTCTCATCTTGGAGCCAATCAGCATCTGCCATCTATGTTATAATCAGCTTCCTAAATGTGTTTTGAACACTGAGTGGCTGCTCCCAAGTCTTTTGGAATGCTTTGTCTGCTATGAAAATTCCCCTACTCATGGGTTTTGGATCATGAGAACCTTTCTGGTTTGGGATAGCACAGAAGGCCACCATTTTTCTCATTTGCAGGCTCTGTCCTCCCAAGCAGCCAACTGCTGTCTTCTCTCCTCATCAGGAAAAGATGAACGGCTGAAATCATCTGGTTGGTCTATTCTCACAAAGATGCAATTACTTTTATAAAGTAGTCCATGCCACATTTGTATAAATATTTAAAGTCAAGCCATTTTCGGATGAGATATGGCGCCTGAGGTTTTCATGCCTTCTTCTTCCTTGGGCCCCGATCCTTAGAACTTTGGGGAAGTCGGCATTGCTGCCTGCTCTGCGGAATGTGGTGCATGGTTGTGGAGGGTCGTGTTGGCTGTGCTCCTGGCGCACCAGTGATGGAATCCTTGAAGTCACCGTGGGAGCTCCAGGACAGAGGCTGCATTTCAGCCTGTGGTTCTCCACTCCTTGAAAGAAATTGCCTCCAGTTCTCATCTTAGCTGAGAAGAAGGAGATTATTCTGTCTGGGGACTGATTCTGGTTCTCTGAGAAAAAAAAACATAGATTCTCTGGGAAAAACATCTTCGAGCAGCCTTGAAGATGTGTTCTGGGTGTCTCATAATGGGAGCCATATTCATAGATTTACAGTCTCAAGGGGTTACAGGGTAACCAGTCAGAAATTGCATGTACTCAGAGCCAACCTGAGCTAAGCTATCTTGTGGCAAATGTATGGGTACTGTTTTGTTGTCTGGGGTATTTGCGGGCAAGGAACCATGTTTGCACAGATGGCAGCGGGGCTGTGTTTCCAACACTTGAAGTTTAGCCCAGTCCTGTGGTGAGCAGGCATGTGGGTGCTATCTTGACAGTACATTGCAACAAGAGTCATGCTTTACATCAATGAGTTGTGTACTCCCACACTGGACTTCGGTTCCTGTGGGCCCAGGCTAGTGACAATCCAGCTGTGTCTGCTTTCTCTCACCACTTCTTCCATTTGCAGACAGGGAGAGGGAAGATGTACCTAGTTGGGCTTTGTTGGGCTACAACAGGAGATGGGTCATTTGTCACAGAAGGTTGTGCTGGGCCTGAGCCTCTATGAAACTGTCTCATTGGACGACAGCCTTCTCTGTTCTGGCTTAAAGATTGCACGGTGTCAAGCCCTATGTTGGAGGATGGGACTGCCTTTGGATTCAGTATACTTTCATGTGGAAAGGAAGGAAGAAATTACCAGAATATAAAAGGGTAGAGAGAAAGCTCGAATATGCACTTATGTCCCCATTTTCCAGCTTCCACAATGTGAACTCATAGTCAGACTCTGAGTCTAATCCAAGACATTATAATGCTTCCCAGGGGCAACATTGCTCACTGGATGACACTGTTCCGGACTGAGGATGTATACTAGGTCTAGACCCCATGCTGGCATCCTGTATCTGTTCCCCATCCATCTGCCTTGGATGTCCTGTGTTTGCTTCTATGCTGAGGTGAAGGGCCTTGGTCTCATTAGCATGCTGTGCGTGAGAGCCAATGAATGGGCGGTAATGGCTTCCGAGCCTGGTCTCTGATGTGACTTGCCTACTTGAAAGCTGGCTAAACAGATTATGTGCTGCGCAGAATGATGACTCTTGAATATCATCTGTGGTGGGAAGAGAGCAGATTTTCAAAGCAAGATAGAAAGAGAAGGAAAGGTCAACATCTCCTAATTTGTGCGTTTGTAGCTTTGTTCCCATGTGATTACGTTGTTGCCTACATAGCTGACAAAAGCTGGGAAAAATTAAAGCTTAAATCCCATTATAGAAATGAGTGTAGGATTTATGCCCACAAAATTCTTTTACTTTGATGGTATAGGAATTGGGATAAAGTGAATTCACCTATCTAGCATCACCATGTAGGCTAGCCAAGAATACTCCCTATGCTTTCAGGGAGCTTTTATGAGAATGGGAGTTTCCTTTTGGAACATCTTTCTTGTCAGCACATGCCTGCTCTTCTAGATCCTAGACCATGGGGAAGTTTGTTCTGATTAACATGGAACAGTTTCCTTGTTTTCCAGCCAAAGTCTTTCTATTTCCCATCCTTACAGGAACCTAGATGATTGACAGGTTTCATTTTCCAGCTTGCTACATGCTTTTTCTTTTGTCTGTGTTTGTTTGGTTTTAGAGGGGAATGTGAAATTGGATGAGTCATGTTTGGCAATATCTGTCTTGCAGTGTACTATCAAGTCTTGGTCTTGGTAGTGTTTTAATACCCTGGTGGATGACCTTTTTAGAAACTGTTATTCTGTGGCAGGTGTTTGGTTTGTTTGTGGTTGTTGCTTTCCTGGAGGCTGGGCTCTTGCTGTGAGCATGGGAGGGAAGGGAGCCATTCTCTCAAACCCTGGCCATCTTGTACCCCTTCCTCTCCTTTAGCAGACAGACCCTTTCCTGGGTGGCTACCCTGCTTAGGTAATGCTAGGTGGGATAGCATGCTGTCCTGCCTTCAGGTTCTACCTTGAATTCCTGCCCAGATAACTCCCAGGAATGGTGTGTGGCAAAAAAGTATAAGCTAAACAATCCCTTTTCTTTCCAAGTTCCATGTTGACAGAGTCTTTTATCACAGCCATAGAAATCAAACTAAGGGCAGATTCACCTGCCCTGTGGAAGCTCATTTATCCTCAGTTTTGAATAATAGGAAGCCTCTTTAAAATTCAGGGCGAAGGAGTTTAAATGTTGTGTTTCATTCTTCTTTTCAAGGTGAATAATTCTCCCCGTGATCAAATGGAGTAAAACTCTTTGCTAATGGTGGAAGCATTAGTTACAGTAGTCCTTCAAAGGCCCTGGGTGATGCCCACATACCTGTCAGGACTTTGAGATGAGAAAATACTGAAGTCAGAGTTCTCTTCACAGTAGCCAGACCCTAAGCAGAAAAAAGTATTTATCTCTAAAAATTGCCCTGTCCATCAGTTTTTGCTGCTTTAGGTCATACACAGGAGAAACTGTTTAATTCAGAAACATAATAAAAGAAATATATTGTTCTGATGCTTTGATCCATCAACAAATCAAAACAGTATATTTTTTTTAGTTTTTCTACTATGAAAACCCAGATCTAAACCCCAAGCTATTCTCCAGTAGTTTTGTTAACTTGATAGATGTTGTACACAGAGTAAAAATTGGGGTTGGGGCTAATTTTGCCACAGTCACTTAATGTCCCACTCATAAAGCATTCTGGAACACTTTAATTAGATAGCTGTGCTGATGACTTCTAATGAATGTGGCCAGCTGGGAACCCCGAAGTCTTTTAAATAATGCTGGAATATAAACATCACTTTCTCTTCTATGTTTTTTCTTCTTCTTCTTCTTCTTCTGTGCCTCAAGGAAGCGTTTCATCTCGATCTGTTATCCGGTACCTTTTCCATCCCTCATTCTATAGGTCTCTCTCTCTCATTGTACATGTTTGTCCAGAGGCCACTTGTGTCAGCAGTACACACTTTTAGGAATAGCTTATTGAATATGGGAATTTCTCTTAATTATCCCCATCTGAAATACACCCTCATTTATCGATCACCTACAAAGTGCTCAGGACTTTTGGTTAACAAGTTTGATTCCTCTGAGAGCCTTCAGGGTCATCAACATAAAAAATGTAGAATTGGAAAAGACTAATTAACTCAATTTACAGATGAGGGCATCAGAGTTAAGAAAGAAGCCTTGTCTCTAAGCAAAGGCCCAGGCAGGGAGCTGTCCACCACTGTGGTGCTGATTAAGGCTCTGGCTTGTTTCAGATCCATCATCCACACACTCCTTATAAACTGTTTCACGCCCACTGCATGAGTAATTCTGTCTGAAAGCTGAATTTACTTTGACGCTATGTGAAGCAAGAAGAAAAACCACAAATAAATGGATAAATGAACACATCTGTAAATTAAGCATGAATAAATCATATAGTGTTGTTCTAATATGTCTGCGGGGTTTTAATAGTTTTTTTCTTTTCTTTCTGTGGGGTGGTGGTGGGAAGAGGTTGTACTTTGTGAATAGATTGCTAGGACCAACAGCTCTTTGTGGTATTATTCATCTAAATATTAGTCTCTGTTGGCTCTACTTTGAGCCCACCTCTGGGCAGGAGGCTCCTGCCTCTGTTGTTTAATGTTGATGTAGAAAGAGCAGTATGAAGTGCCTGTGCCCATTTGTCTCATACCTAATCGTGCTATTACAAGGTACCCAGAAAACTAGTTCCTTAGCCCTACATCCCTGGGTTATTTCCTGGCCCTGAAAGTTCAGCTCTTGCTGTATAAAATGGTCTCCCTGACAGTGGAAAGCCCAAGATTGCACCTGCCAGGATTTTGTGCCATGAGTCCACCCTGTAATAGCCATTACATAAATCCAACCTCAAGAGCACAGACCTTCCTGCAGATGAGCTGCCTTCATCCACATGTCTTTAACACTGTTTGCTAGAGTCACTAAGAGTGGCATGTGCTCAGAACCACTGACTAAGGGCTGCATCTGTGGCCACCTACTAGATCAGCCAGCAGCATCCAGCCTCCCCAACCCCTCCAGACCATTGATACCATGTCTTTTCTCTTCCGTATGCTGTGATTCTCTCCATAGGGAACTAGAATTGTAGAATCCCTTGTCCAATCAGCAGGCCTCCTCTTTGAGCTCCTTCTCTTTACTTAGACAGTAGACTGCTTGCATGATTTTCCACACAATGTTTCCTGTCATTCTATTTCAGTCTATGCATTTTCTTTTTTTTTCCTTTCATGTATTTATATGGGGCTCGTTTTGTATCATTTCCATTGGCTTTTCTTTCCCTGTACCTGAGGAGATGTCATACCTTACAGCAATTCTATTAGAACTTCAACTCTCCTGTTGTATCCCTCAGACTCAAGGGTTGAGAGGGCCTGTTGCCCAGTACTGTTCTTAAATACTACTGCTTCTATGCAAGGTCTCATGTTCATACATAGGAGACATACATTCAACCAGATTTTAATATATGTGTTTTGCATTTATTAATCATTCTGTGTGGGCACACACATTCCTACCACAGTGTGTATGTGGGGGGGGGGGTGGTCTAGAGCACTACTCGTGAGGGCTAGTTCTCTCTTTCAACTTTTTGGGCCTTGGGAATGGAATTCTGGTCATCAGTTTGGGTAGCAAATGCCATTACCCACTGCATTTGCTCTCCATTGTTTGAAAGTCTCTATGTCTCTCTGCTCATCTTTCCAATTTCCAGAGCTTTTGCCCACTCTGTCATCCTCTCAGTTAAAATTCCATGGCATTAGGTACCTCAAGGCTGAATTACAGATTGCCACATTTCTGACCCTTTTAGCACACAGGCAAGTGGCACTGTTCTGACCAGAATACTTTACAAGGTGCTGCCCAGCTGTCAGGAGTGGAAACGCTGGGCTGCAGATCTCTGTAGGCTCGGTCCCACAGATCAGCAAAGTTAGTATTCCAGAAGGAAAACTGCTGTGACAAGAGTGGCTCTCAGGCAGCTTCTTCTCCTGCTGCTGCCAAGTTTCATAACTTCTCACTTTAAAACGATACCTGGGGAGATTTCTTAGAACTTGACTTTTTATATATGCACCCATGTATGTGCCCAGGCACGTCTATTATCGCTGGCTTGGGGGTGTGGTGGCTAATGCTGGTTTAGCTTTTGCTTATTAGTACAGTTGCTGAGTATTTCTGTCACCAGGTTCTAGGTCACCATATCGTGGCAGTCTGGAGAAGAGTAAATGGCTTCTGTGACCCCTTCTAGCACAGATATAGTCTTTCAGCTACGGCTGCTTAAAAGCTCATGTAAACAGAGAAAATCACTTGAGCATATTGAAATTTGGGCACAGGGAAACAAGATTTGGTAGGGAAACAAGATGATTGTCTATAAAAGATGAATAGCAAGCATTCCCCATTAATATGGCTCTTACTGTTTAATTCTCATTAAAAGTATTATTCTGGCTTTCAGTTCTATGCAGCACACACAAGGTTATTAAATGCACTTTATGGATCATTTGTTTAATGTGACCGAACCAAAAATTAAGAAGCACATTACTCAGTGTTCATAAAAATGAATGCTTTAAATGGACAAATTCATTCTCATTTTTGTGTCTTATTTTAATGTAGGGCTCTAATGGGGTTATAGACGGATATTCTGCTTGGACATTTATAAGCCGATGATGCCTGTTGAATACCTTTTATAAAGATTAATATTTTTTACTCCATGCCCATTACCAGAGCATTAATCATCCTGGCTTTGGCCCTCACAGCTGCAGATGAGCAGATGTTGAATGATTGGAGTCTGTGATCATTGCAGAATATAGAGAGGGGAGAGCATGGACGATGGTTGCTCATGACAATTTCTATGTAACGTGGGCCCATAGCATTGCCTTCCCCTTGCCTGGGTTCTGGATTGAGTTGCCTTTCTTGCTCTCTGTATATGGCAGAAAAAAAAATAGGGCTGCTACGGTTCTTGCTGTTATTCCTCCAGTTGGTGCTGACAGGTGCGAAAAAGTCCTGGGCTCTCCTGTGATAGGGTGAGTGGTCAGAGATCTGTGGCCTTGAATGAGAGGAGCCTTCATTCATCAAAGTGAAGAATTGCAAGAATTCCCCCTCATCTGCTTTGTTGCATACTTAGCCTGTGCTTCCTACAGAAGTAGACCATGAGCCTTGGATGTAATTTTAAATTCCCTAGTCCTCAGCAAATGTGGTTTGAAGCAATGTAAGTCAGTCACATATTTTATCCAAAATGTCATTGCACTGTGAATTCTATCTAAAACTCACTAATGGCATGCTTTATATTCTTTTATCCACACCGAGTCTGAGTTCATTGTGTTGTAACTTATAGCACAATTTAAATGCTAAATTCTTCCTCTATCAGAGACCCTGGATCTTTGGTTTTCAATGTATAATACAATTTATTCTTCTTAACAGTTGTTTGCAGCAACTAGATTAAATATCACATTTAAACATTTGAACTTTCAATTCATTTATTAAAATTAAATCCAGCTCTATGGTTGTAAACATACACATTTAGAAGGCAGTTTGACAAGATGACCATTTAGCAAAATAGCAATAGAATATTCTGCCTTAGGGCCTGTTACCTCCTCAACCAAGGGCTTTTGACCAGAATTACAGTGCTAGTCATGGACTTTCCTCCTGCTGAGCAGCCCTCAAATCAAATCAGAAAGCAGTTAGTTATTCCATAACAGTGTTGCCACTATTGTACCGGGGGGACACATTACCTAGAAGGTTGGCATTATAGCATTAGGAGCCAGCAGCCAAAGTTCTCCTAGTGATAGGGGAGATGCTTTCCAGGCCTCACCCCTTAATGAGGATCTGTTGAAAATTGTTAGTTGGTGGAGAAAGAGAGTTGGTCTTTGAGGGTGTGGTCACTGCCAGGCTTCCTTTGGTCCAATGATGCCTCACACCTCTGCATGTATGGGCAGTGCTAACTGGACTTAGTGTCTTAGTCTCTTTTCTACTGCTGTGAGGAGACACCATGACCAAGGCAACTCTTATAAAATAAAGCATTTAATTGGGGGCTACGGTTTTAGAGGATTTGTCCGTGATTAGCATGGCAGGAAGCATGGCAGCAAGTAGGGAGGGGCTGAGGCTTTATATCCTGCAGGCAGGCAGGCACAGGGAAAGAGGGAAAGGGAGACAGACAGAGAAAGAGAGAGCGGGGGGGGGGGGCAGGGGCAGCAGGCAGAGAAAGAAAGAGAGACAGAAGAGAGAGAACAAGAATGCTGGTTTGGTAATGGGTTTTTAAAACCTCATTGCCCACCCCCCAGGGCCACACCTACTCCAACAAGGCCAAACTTCCTAGTTATTCCCAAACAGTTCCTCTAGCTGGGGTCATGAGTTCAAACATAGGAGCCTATGGGAACCATTCTTACCATAAAAAGAAAGAAGATAGGAAGTTAGGAAGGAAAGTTGTTGGGGGTAATAAGAGGGAAAGGGAGGGATGGCAGTTGGGTATATATGGTCATACATTGTTGTATGCACACATGTGATTCTCAAAGAATAAGCTAATTAAATCCAATTATGAATTCTATTCTTTGGATGCAGCAGTTGGTTCATGTCCAGCGACAACCGTGCTGAATTGTGCTGCTGCAAGGTACAGGTCTTAGTGTACCTTTGACTAAGGGACATTGTTGTCGTTTGTAAGAACTACTGTTTGCCCGTGCTCACTGCCTGCCCAGTACAGGCATGATATCCTTAGTTCTCAGGATAAACTGAGGAGGTGGCCATCTGCAGTGTCACTTTGTAGATATGGAAATGGCATGTCCACAGCATTCAGGTAATGTGCCCAAGATTCTCAGATGAACCCGGTGGATTTTATCTCTGCTATTATTATCACTTTCATTTAACCTTCAAATTACAAGATGTTTTTATTCAGATACATTTGCATACTTTTCAAAGTATGTAATTCGGGGTTTCTTTTTCTTAGTTTATTCACAGAGTAGAGTAACTCTTACACTGTTTGCTTACAAGATATTTGCCTGTGCTATGCTGTTAGTAGCAATGCCCAGGTCTCCTTTCTTCACTGCTGGCAGCCCTACTCTATACCTTTTTTGAGACAATAGCCCACATAGCCCAGGCTAGTGAAGAATCCAATATGGAGCAGAGAGTGACCTTGATCTTCTGACCTTTCACTCTCCCTTTCACAAATCCTGAGGTGGCAAGCATGAACTACAGTATCTGATTTTATTTTGTGCTGGGGATTGACCTCAGGGTCGCCTTCATTGCTTGACAGGAATTCTTCCAATCTGGCTGACCCTAGCCCTGCCTTTTTTTTTCCTATATTTTTCTTTTGTTTGTTTGTTTAATTTTCTGTGCTGTGATTGAATATACGGCTTCATATATGTTATACAAGCAGTTCTTGTTTTTATTTCTATTTTTATTAAAATTAAATTCATTATACAAAATAATGAGTTTTGCAGTGATGTTTTTCAAGTGTGTCAGACATTTTGACTAGTATTCATTTCCCACTACCTTCTGTGTCCCCTTTTTCTTTCTGTTAATCCCTTTCCTTCCCCCAAGTAACTCTTCTATTTGAATATTGTGTGTGTGCGCATTATGCTTTTCTTATTTCTTTACATATGTGAATGAACTGATCAAACGTGTTTTTCAAAATCTCACATCATGAATCAAGAGTTTATCAGTTTTCTGGGAAGCCATTCTAGAGTTTTCCAGAGGCTGTGTGTCAATGGTTGATTTCAAACAAGTAAAATGAGTTTTTCCTTTAATATAAGCTTTTGTAAAAATTGTGCTGGATTCAGGGTATTTATTTTGTTTTATTGGCTTTCTGGATATGGTATTCTGTCTGTGTGAGAGGATATTGCACACAACCAGTTTGAATGTCCATTGTGTGGCAGGAGAGTCTTCTGCCTCAGCTACCAGGATTGTCTAACCCTCTCCTGCAGGTGCATACCTCCATCCATGAGTGGCATATACTTTGCAAGCCCAACTATATCTAAAATTTAAGAACATTTAACTTCTGAATATTAAAATATAGGTTATGAAAAGACCCACTGAACAAGAATATTTTTGGGTTTTGTTTGTTTGTTTGTTTTATGGATATGGTATGGTATGTGCTTATAACTCCAATATTGGGATAACTGAGATAGGATTATGAACTGAAGTCTAGCCTGGGCTATATTGACAGACCTTGTCTCAAAAATGAAAATAAAGAAGAGTGTATGATACTTATATTATTCTGTGCTTTAGGAGCAGGCAGCAGAGTAGCTACTGGGAGGTAGATCCATGTACTTTCATCAAAGAGCTTGGCCTGGCAAGATATAAATCATACACAAAATAATAAAAATTGTAATTTAACCAGCTATTATTCAGTAAGGGCTGGGAACAGTAGTGGACAGCAGGGTATGCCTTTAATCACAAGCAGTTTAGTTTTTTCTTTTTTTTTAAATAGCAATCACAGTTTATTTACTTTGTATCTCAGCCATAGCCCCCTCCCCCATCTCCTCCTAATCCCATCCTCCCTCCCTTATCTCCTCCCCGTCCCTTTCCAAATCCACTACTAGGGGAGGTCCTCCTCCCCTTCCATCTGACCCTAGCTTATCAGGTATCTTCAGGACTGGCTGCAGTGTCTTCCTCTGTGTCCTAGTAAGGCTGTTCCTCCCTTGGGGGTGGGGGGAGGTAAAGGAGCCAGTCCTTGAGTTCATGTCAGAAATAGTCCCTGTTCCCCTTTCTAGGGTACCCACTTGGGTACTGAGCTACCATGGGCTACATCTGATCAGGGGTTCTAGGTTATATCCATACATGGTCCTTGGTCAGTTTAGTTTTTATAACCTCTGTATGCACTTGCAAAGTAAAGCAAGTCAATACACACGCACACGCACGCGCACACGTCTGCTTATTCAGCTGTTCACTATTATCCAGACTGGCATGGAAACCATCCAGTGACTCCAGATCCCTAGTAAGGTGAAAGTGCTCTTGTTGAGGCCTGTTTGTCCTTCAGTTGTCTGCCAAGGATGGGGCTGGCCTACTGTGGATGACAATGCCTTCCTCACCACTTAGGAGGTGCGAATTGCTGTGGTTCACAGATAAAAATGAATGTGAATGGAGGTACATACTAACCAACTGCCCTCTAAAACAGAGAAACCTATACACACACACACACACACACACTGACAGGTCTTGGTTTATTTTATATGCTGAGATTATTCTTGTTAAAGAGAACAGGAAATTGTCCTCTCACAGTATTTGCCTTCCAGTAAAAAGAAACACAGTTAATAGGCAGGGCAGTCAGTATTTCTGGTGGTCAGTGAACTTGGACTTGGAGGTGTAGAGCATGACTCCTTCACTCTGGCTCTGGTTCCCCAAAAGGTGCTGGGAACATTGTGTTTTTTTCCCTTTAGGGTGTGTAGTTGGTTTCTGATGGAATAATGATGGACAATCCTGCAAGTTGTGCTATATTCTTGGAGACTGGCCCCAGAACTGCGGTTTAGGCAGTATGGCCTCTGCCCTTCAAGGATGTCTGGCAGAGAGACTGTTCTGTTTGGCTGATCTGTCCATCTGTGTTCAGATGTAGAGGTGCCTGCAGAAGGGATTTTGTGCTGCTGCGGGTACTGGACCTGGCGACCTTTCCTAGTGGTTCTGCCAAGTCCTTCCTTATACATCATCTTCTGTCTTCACAGTAGTCTAATCTCCATTTCCCCATTGCGGCTCCACACTCATCTGTCAGAAAGGACAGCCGATGACTCTTCCTCTTCTCTGGGACCTAAAGGAAGGAAAATTTTCTGTTTCTAGATTTTTTGTATTTTGTTTTCTCAACACATTGTGACTAGGCTAGGCTGTATTTCACTAAGGAGCCCAGGTAGACTTGAACTCACAACTGTTCTCTTGGCTTAGCTGCCTGAGTTTTGGGACGACAGATTCGAATTTTCAAACTCGGCTTGAAATATCTTTAAACATTACAAATGGCCAGCGTAGTTGCTTGTCACCAAGACAGTCAGTATAACAGACAAGTGAAGCTGATAAGACCCAGGGGCTGGGCGAGTAGTAAGTGCTCCAGTGAGGGAACCAAGCACCCTAGGTAGTATCTCCCTGCCCAGGATGAGCATGCAGACATGCCTCGTTCACCCTGAGGTAATACTGTCAAATGGAACCAGAACACTCAATTAGCTCTGAGAACAGCATAGTCAGCCCACAACTGCTTTCCCAGCACAACAGATAAATGGGGTCATAAGGACTGGACGTAGGCCAGGACATCTGGTTCCAGAGCCTAAGGGGCCAGCTCTGACTGAACCACTCAAGAGACATAGCCTTCTTCCAGCATGTGCTGGCTAGCTCACAGGGCTCTCTGCTCAGTAGGCCCTAACACAGTGGCTCTTGACCTTCTTACTGCTGCAACCCTTTAATGCAATACATCATGTTGTAGTGAACCCCAACATGTCATTGCTACTTCATAACTGTAATTTTGCTATTGTTATGAATCTTAATGTAAATAGCTGGGTTTCCTGCTGGTCTTAGGTGACTCCTGTGAAGGGGTCATTTGACCCTTAAAGGTGTTGTGACCCAACAGGTTGGGAATCAGTGCCTTAGCAGCTCTGCCTATTCCATCTGGGATAGTTTGGGGATTCACATGACCTCCAGAATGGTGGCAGTCACACAGATAGTAGCCAGATGGACAGAGATAGCTCAGGGCTTTTTTCCATGTTGAGTTGGGCACATAAGGGTCATGTGTTCCCAGTGGAAGTTAAAGAGGGCTCAACTGAAGGTATTGAATTGCAATTCTCTGGGAGGGCAAGGCATGAAGGGATCCTTCTGACATTGGTCTGGAGGGTTGTTCTGCATTAGGTGTTACATATGGCTGAAGGCAGCAGATGTGATATAAATGATGGTGGATATAGCTTGTGAACACCGAGGCTCTGTAGGAAAGGCATCTGAGATGGGTAGCATGCTCCAGGGGTCATTTTCTTCCATGTTTTCCTTGGATAATCTATCTGTTGTGCTATCTATCTGTAGCAGAATACTTTGGCATGTTGGAGTATGTCTCTAGCTCAAAGAGCATGGTTCTATCTGTGAAACAATTTAGTTTTTCCATCCAGGTCATTGGATGAAGACTTCCTGACTCTGGAAACCCAGGCACAAAGGGGCCATGCTGGTTCCAACAGTGCCACAGTTATGTGCTGTTCCTCTGCCCCTGGATTTTTGCAGGATGCTAGGCAGGTCCCGGTGTCATGTCCAGGAGTGCTTAGCATCTTATCCATTACATTTGCACAAGGACTGATTATTAAAATTAGGGTGTCAACAAATGTAGCTATGTGTTCACCTTGGATTACTTAGGTTTTTTGTTTGCCTTTTTTGTTTGTTTGGATTTTTTTCTCTCTCTCCATGACCAAATAATTGACAGGAATCAATTTAAGCATATAAGGGTTGATTTTGACCCACTGTGTGGGTAGGGGCCCATGGTGGCAGGAACAGCTCTAGCTGTTGCTCCTCACCACTTCACATTTCAGCAGAACAGGAAGCAAAAGGCAGGGAATCCTGGCTTAGCTGGCTTTTTAACTGTTTCCATTCTTACTCACTCCTGGACCCATGAGATAGCACCAGCCATGATCAGAGTGAGGCTTCCATCCTCAGTGAACGCTCCTGGAGAATCTTTCTTAGACAATCTAGTGTTTGAGGTCATTCTGGATCCTGTCAAGCTGACAGTGAAGGTGAGTCATCATGCATATTGTGCTATGATGTACTTCTTTTAGAATGTGGAATTCCCCTAGACTATCTCTATGGGAAATCCTTAAGTGGAATTTGAGAATACCCTGCTTGAGCCTACCACTTTGTGTCTCACTGGGAGGTGGTGGAGCAGAAGGGCTTGTGTTAGTTCTGATTCTTCCTGCCCTGTGCTTGCCTCCCTGGTCTCTGATTGAACTGTTGACCTTGGGAAAGTTCAGTGGGTGCCTTTGAGTTGAGAGTGTGTTTCTGAGTATGCAGAGGAGCCCTTCCATTGATATGTGTGATTTCTCTTTCCTTCCATAAAAACCTTGGGGAACATTAATGCAAAACATGCTTTTCTGTATCATTAATGTCATAAATCCTAAAATGTACAGTCCTGAAAAACAGCTATATTTATTTCCTGTTGCAGAGCTCTGCTGCACTCACCTGCTCTGCATCCTAAAGGAGGCAAAAATGGCTGTGCTTGTGTCAGAATAAAGGGCTGTAACCAGGCAGATCACTTTGGAAAGGGGATGCTGCCAGGACTCAGCTGGATTTCCAAACTGAAGGAGAAGATTAGGCATTTCACTTCATCATTAATCTGTGCCCATGTTGCTCTTCTATTTAGGGTTTGAATATCCTTGTGATGTTCCTAACTAAACTACAAATGAAAACCCAAACCTTCTTTGACCTGGACCTCAACTCCCAAGTTTCTGTTCACAGTCTTGTTTCTGTGACCCTGACTTCTGCTTTCTCATTCGCACCTCTTCAGTCTACCCCAGGGAGCTGTCTGGGGAGAAAAGGCTGGCTTTACACCATTGTCTCATCTTAGAGCTGATCTCTTTCCCTTAAGAAAGGGAATCCTTTCTGCTTGTTATAGGAAAAGACTGGAAAGCTGCAGCTAGAATATTTTTTTAAGGAAGTACTCCTTTTAATGTTGTAAAATTGATGGATTAAAAGTAAGAAACACGGGCAGTCAACCCATCAATCCCAAAGCTGCAGGTGATGTGCAGCTTTGGGAGCTGTGCAAATGTGTGTATCTGTGTTTATGATAAGCCTGTTTGTAACTTGTGTTTATACAGAGACCTACAAATGCATGCGGGTACCCATCTATGAATGATTGACAGCAATGGAAATGGCTTCCTGGTGGTCAAGCCATTCCACCCTTCAGGTGTCAGTTTTCATTCTGTTCCTTGTGAATCAGACACTTGAGAGGGCACACAGCTTTTTTGCAGACCTGAGGGATTCCTTGGAGTCTCCTCCTATCTGAAAATCCTGTGTTCTATGCAGACTGCAGAGAGATCCTGCTTCCCATGATGACAGACCAGCTCAAGCACCACCTGGAGAGGCAGGAGGACCTGGAGGCATGCTGCCAGCTACTCAGCAACATCCTGGAGGTGCTGTACCGGAAGGATGTGGTAAGTCATGGCGGTCGGACCACAGGCAGCCTTAGCTGCCATTGCCCAAGCCTTGGACACAGGCTACAAATAGGCCTACCTTGTTGAAAAAAGGCAGTGGCCTTCATTTTCAGCCTTTCTCTCTGTAGAGTTTTACCTTGAAATTATTTTTATTTATGTGTCTGCCATGATTGTTACATTGAGCTTTCACCCTTCTAAATTGAAATTAAGTTTCTGTTTTCCTGGTAAGATGTTTCCCCTGGCCAGAGTGCTCATGCTGTGGGTCAGGTGAAGCTTGGCAGACTGGTTACCATCCTTGTTTTATCTTGTTTGCATTTATCAGGCAACCCCTGAGCCAAACCACCTCTGCTTCCAGCAGCTCTCTGCTCTGTTCCCCACAGGTAGAAGCTCCCAGTGCTTCCTAAGCTTTGCAACTCCCTCTTGAGTTAATACATCCTGCGTTGGTTCTTTAATCTGAATCTGGTTCAAGCAAGATAGAAACACTTCTCTGTGTTACCAGGAAGTAGAGACTGAACCCTTGAGCAAGATTGGGGTTTGGGCTCTAGTGTGCCCACAGTTCCCCTGCATGTCAGTGCTTCCAGTTCTAGTCAGGACCTTCAGTAGACAGAGTTGGTTCCGAACTCTCTCTTGCATGGCCTGTGTACCCCCGGTCAGATGCACGTACATATGTACTCCTGTTCGTTGTTTGCTCCTTCCTTCCCATAATAAGTCTTTCACTCTGAATTAGTTACTTTTCTTCATGCTTTCATTAAATACCTGACAAGAATCTACTTAAAGGGGGACGGGTTGATTTTGGCTCACAGTTCAGAGGTTCTAGAACATTGTGTGGGGTGCAGGAGGATTGGGCTAGGTTCTAGCTGTAGCTACAGGAGGCTGCTTGCTTTCATCTGGGCAAATTATGAAGCAGCAAACGGGGAATGTTAGTATTCATTTGACTTTCTCCTGATCCCCTTTTCATTCAGTCCAGGACTCCATCCCATGAATTGCTGCCACCTGTATTCAGAGTGTCTTACCTTCTCAGCTAATCCTATTTGGAAACACCCACAATCAAAGCTTTACCTTATAATGCCCTTGGTATTTCTAGATCCAATAAAGTTGACAGTGATGATTGACTATCCCATTTTCCATGGTTTGTGCTCAAAGGATCAGATACAACCCCTGATAGGTGATGGGACGGTTTCATCAAGGCCAGGACTTGGATGTCTTCCTCAGGATCAGCCCCGGTGCTCTCAGGAAGATCTTGTGACCATGCAGAGATGCTCTGGTGCCTGCCTACCCAAGCCACCGTGCATGGGAGAGAATCCACAGTCCCATATCACATTAAACAAGGGAATAAATTCTCCCTAATGGAAAACCCTATGGCACTGTGAATTTTAGATAATTTGCTGCACTGGTACTAAAACACCCTGTTCTGTGCAGCAGTTAAGTTATCGGGATGTGACATGCAGAGCAGCCAGCGTTGTTATCTGCCTGCCTTCCGTTTACACATGGCCAAGCATCTCTGCAAGACTAATTGGCGGTCTCACCAGGGATCATAAACATTATATTGTTTAAATGGATTTGCTTTTAGTTTTAAGGTTTGCTTATATTAATTTACTATGATTATATAACAAATTATCATTAACGGGATATAATTAATAAAAGGCCTCCAGTTTTCTTTGGGAACGCATTTGCCTTTTACAAAGACCATTTTTCATCTCGTTAAGGCTTATAATTGATTGACTCTGTGCAGAGCAGCTGGGTTCGGTGACTAGTGCTCGGGTGTGTGGGACCACGATGGCCTGTGTTCTTGGCTATAATTGGTGTCTCTTCCCTCCAGGGACCAACTCAGAGGCATGTCCAGATCATCATGGAGAAACTTCTCAGGACAGTGAACCGGACGGTCATTTCCATGGGGCGGGATTCTGAGCTCATTGTAAGTGCCCAGAGACGCACTCCTGCGTCTTCCCCAAGAAGGCCATTTTCATGGTATATACTCACTCATATAGACAAATAATATAGGATAAACCTACTAAAATCTGTACAGCTAAAGAAATTAATCAAGAGGGAGGACTCTGGCTAAAATGCTCAATCCCCAGCCAGAAAGGCAAAG
>CM053762.1:11729027-11824300 GCA_028658305.1 Pachyuromys duprasi
CAGGGGTCTTTCCTGAGACTGATACTCCAACCAAGTACCATGCATGGAGAAAACCTAGAACCCCTGCACAGATGCAGCCCATGGCAGTTCAGTGTCCAACTGGGTTCCATAGTAATGGGAAGAGGGACTGTCTCTGACATGAACTGATTGACCTGCTCTTTGATCACCTCCCCTAAATGGGGGACCAGCCTTACCAGGCCACAGAGGAAGACAATGAGGCCACTCCTGATGAGAGATGGTAGACTAGGATAAGTGCCACTAGGACACTTTATGAAAAGGTAGCATGAGAGTGAAAAACAGTCTGTTCTTGTTTCCCATAATTCTGGAAGCATCTGTCAGAGGGGAAGAGCAAACTAACCAACATATCAGAGACAGAGACACTTAGTTCTGTGTCTCCTGTTATTACTACTTTTTGTCAAAGATGCACATTTGCTTTTAAGGCTTCCCTCTCCTGGTGTTTCTTTCTTTGTATTTATGCTGAACGTATTTTTGATAACATTTATGAAGTACCTTAAAGAGTAATTGAGGTAATCCACCTTAGCAATTTTATTGTCTACTAAATGCACTCTAGTTGTTTCTCTCACAATGGGTCCTTACTTGTGGGAAATGATTTATTTCAAAAATGATTTTACCAAATTTTTGCGGTCATTGTAAGCCCGGGTCATGGCGACTCGTGTGCAGAATTTGTCATTTCCATCCTCTCAAATGGTTACATTTGGCTCCTTAGGCAGGAAACCCACATGTGCATCCTAGTAACCGTTTTATTACATCAAGTGTACGTCATTATTTAGTTAATCTTCCTGGGAGGCCTTTCAGGATGGGGTGGAAACAAGAAAAACTTCCTTAATTGAAGAAACAAAAGCTTTTGTTGCCTTTTTACCCTCAGGGAGGACACATTGGTCTTCATTGGTCTGTGACCCTGATCCTTTCAGGGAGTGAAGAAATGAGGGAAAGCTAGCGTTGCACTGCCATCCTAGCCTGGGCCCTGGGTCCCTGTCTACAGGCTTCACAACAGAGGTTATCATGGGACTGAAGTAGGCAGGCTGCCCAGAAAGTGGGCTAGGAATCTTTCTGTCCGGCACAACTTTGCATTTTTTGTCTATGACTTCCAGGTCATGCTGTGCTCATATTTCCCTTGGCTAACTATAGATTGCTTATGTTTGGGCTATCACAGGTATGAATTAGCAAATAACAGGCTTCCCTGTGATTGGCAGAATGGATGGAGCGTGGCTTGAAGCCACAGCAAGCATCTTGATGTTCACTGTGTCCCTTTTTTGACTAAGTTGGATTGAAAGCTGGTGTTGACATGGCGGTGCTCAGGCACTTTCAGATGCTGCAGAGCTTTCAGCATCTGGATGTGCTGACTGGCAGGTGGGCTTAAATACAAGGTGTCTGATAAACTAGCCTTGCTTCTACCTACGGTGGAGGGGCAGGGTCTCTGGTTAGGGAGACAGTACTGTCTCTGGCTAGGGAGACAGCAATTCTCTTTCTGTTTGGGGAAAGTGAGCCTACCTTTAGTTAGGGATATATAGCCCTTTCTTTCTCTGGCTAGTTGGCCACTAACTGAGCTACATCCCTGTAGCTAGGGACCCTATTTTAGAGTTGTATTTTCTTGGTGCATAATCCCTGACTAGCAGCTAAACCTGGGAAAGGAGGGCAGAGAGGAAGCCTATGAAAGTATGTGAGTGATTGTAAAGAGTACACAAAGCTTGATAAAGGGAAGCGTGCAGCTCTCAGATACTGGGGTCCAAGTGTCTTTGGAATGTTTCCCAAGCTGAGTCCTAATGACCACAGCAAGTTGTAACTGGACGTTTGAGCTGGGTACCAACTCGCTAACATCTTGGAAGATTCTTGTTTCTAGCTTCTCCTGACCCACCTCCACTGCCTAAACAACTACAGAAAGAACATTGGACCCCAGTACATCTGTGGTTCCTGATTCTAGTGCCAGCTTGTTCAGCCTCTGCTGAGTGCTGGTGGCTTGGCCCACTTGAACAGGTATCAAGAGTGATCAAAGTGCCTCTCTGTTTTCTGCCCTACACGTAGGCAGCAGCCCAGGCACGTAACCCTCTTCTACTCCTACCTTGCTTCCTTTTTGTAAGACAAACTCTACAGTCTTCTGCAGGTAAAATCCAGATACTGAGTTGATGCTGTTTCATGGTGGGTTAGTGTCCAAGCTTGGAGAAGCATTGTGTTCTAAAGACTTATCAGCAATTCCTTGAAATGAAATCTTTAATGTTTTGAAGGTGGGTATGAAGTAAAGACCTCTACTAGGCCTTCCCATCTGGAGCCTCATCCACATGGGGTACATGCACAGGGGTGCCACACATTGTCAGGGAGTGAGTATGCTTGGGAGACTGTCATATCCAGTCTCATCTGACCTTAGCAGAAGTCTCCAGATGTCAAAGGGGGATTGAGATCTTAAGCCAAGCTCTCCAAGTTCTGAACATTTCAGGGTAGCTAGAAAAAAGAATCAAAGACTTCTTTTGAATTTGTTCCGTGAAACCAAGCTGTTGTGGAAGAAATCACAGAAGGAAACATGAATGAGCTGTAATTGTTTAATAAGTGATGACAAGTGTCAAGATACATCAAGAAGGGTGCTGGCCATTTAAGATATGAACTGTTAAGAAGGGTCTGTTGGTCATCTGCCATCCCAAGTGCCCTCTCCACTGTCTACAGAGTAGTGGGGCTGCAAAATGTTGCCTGTGAGTGTGTGTCACCTATGACTTACCGTGTGCAGCAGCTGGGTATGCATGCATCAGCTCAGTGCTACCCTGTTGCTATGTGAATTCAGATTAGGATGGGATCCTCACAAAAGCATCCTTGACAAGGGGACAAAAGCCTCGTCAGTGGGTCCTCTAGGGTGGAAAGGGAGCAGAAAACGGTTTACAGATCCATTGTGGGTGAGCAGTACCATTCCATTGTGCCCTGGAGATTTCCATCTTTCTGGGCTACTCACTTTGCATAACCATAGTGGAAATTGTGTAACTGTGAACCAGCCTGAAAGTTATAACTGATTGTTCAAAATGGATTTTTTAAAATAGAACTTATTTAAAAAAAAAAACCTTCTGAGTAGATGTGTTTTCATTAGAAGACTTATTCTGTGGCATTGTCAAAGTTAGTACTTCAAATGGGTCGGCTTTTTTCCATTGGGTGCATATTTATTAGGTGCTCGGTCTCTGCCTGGCTATATACCGAGTTAGGAGTGGGTGACCTCACAGAGGAGTGGACGAGCTGCCACAGGCAGTGTGCGGCCACTTTTATCCACATCTGCAGTGGTTTTATATAAGCTCTGCGTTGCACTCTGTTGTGTGGCCTTTGTTTAAGAAGATTGTCTATGTAGATTGCATTTGAAGTGACCATGGGGATACTTCTCATACATGAAAAAAAATGTTTCTTGATCCCAAATGTCATAAATCAGTAAATTAACAAATGGAGAGTGTGTAAATGCTGAAAACAGGCGATGCTATGACTTCACCCCTGAATTAAAAGGTCTTTTTTGGGGGGAGGGTTGTGAGACAGGGTTTCTCTCTGTAGCCTTAGCTGTCCTGGACTCCCTTTGTAGACTAGGTTGGCCTTGAACTCACAGAGATCCATCTGCCTCTGCCTCCCTGAGGGCCGGGATTACAGGTGTGCACCACCATGCCTTGCTCTAAAGGTCTTTTTAATCTCTGCTCCACTTAGAAGTTCTTTAAGGTGAAGAAAGTAGAGATGAAGAATGGACAGGCCTTTGACCCCACACGTCTGTAGTCACGTCCACATGGAAGAGTTGGCAGGGATGCAAGTCATCATCAGAGGCTCCTGAGTTGACCACTTAGTTCTTCATTAGGTCTGACTTTACATTTTATCTGTCTCTTCCTCTTAGAAGCCTGTCTAGACTCCCAGAATTCCATCATTCCTACCCAGGATGTGCAATGCATTGCAGGGGCCATGTAGTTGTACCCAGGTGGCCAGATCAGGCATTTGGTGTGACATTGAGCTACACAGTTGCATCTTTCATGGGATAAGCCATGGCTGGGGAACAATGATTAACATGTAGGGATATTCCTTCTCCTTGCTGCATTAGCTGGTTGTGTCTTTTAAATGATTGGATTTACATTCTGATAATGAATCCTTTTAAAATGTAATTGAGTGAGGACAGTGGTTAAAGAGTTTTCTGTGGCCTGGGTACACACCAGAAGACTGAAAATTACCATCTCACTTAGGCAGAGATGGGAGCCTCCTGTAAGCTGACTCTGTGAACTTGGCAGCCTCTGCCTCACTGGGCTCTGTACAACAGACACTGTTTGGGACTTGGGGCATGGGTGGGCACAGAGTGATTGAGTTGGGAGCAGCATTGTTGGCAGGGCATTCATTGTCATCCCAGGTCATTTCTAAGGGCCTGAAATGCTTCTGCAGGAAAGGAAGGTATTAATTATAATTGTTACCCCAGGGAACAGTACCTTTTCACAAAGTCTCAAGACAATTTTTTCACCAGTGTATTACATTCCTCTGCATGAGCTTTAATGTTGAGATTTGTATTTTCTTGGAGTTAAAGTGTGAATGTGCTTTAAAAAATCCTTACTGGTAAAAACCAAACCAACCAACCAAACAAACAAACAAAAACCCTTCATTTCTAGAAAAGTGTATTTATAGATGCTTCAAATGGAAGGAGCTTGGCCTTTGAATAAAAGCTTCACACCAGCTGGTCAACTATATTATTGGTGGCCTTCAGGAATTCATCCTGGTGTATGCATGTGTGTGAGTAATGACTTTATAAGTTCATTTATATTTGGTATTAGCACAGTGATCTTTCTTGCTTTTTATATTCCTGTGTCCTAGGGTGTGTTTTTTTGTTGTTGTTGTTTTCCCACCAAGGTTGCTTCCTATCAGTGGGCTTATCGCAGAGGAAATACACATCATGTAATCACCTTGGTAAAATTCTTGCATGCTCATAGCAGTCTGTGGAGGTAGCTTATATTAATTACTAATGCGCTTAAAGCTAATGAGTTGCTTTCCCATGACCTGTGACCTGCCATGACATATGCTACCTATTAGGACTTGATTGGTTTATGTTAATTCCCAAAACTGGATGATGCTTTTGCTCTGTGTTGTATAGCTATTTTTCCCCAATAAATGGATTGGCTTCACACTTCTCTGAGGCCAAAGGTATAAAAGCTCTTTTTTTTTTTTTTAAGATAAGAGATGTGGGTGAGGCAAAACTGCTTCCACTGGTGGCAACTGAGTCAGATAAAGAGAGTCCTAGGAAACCAGCCCACTAGCATGTTATACACTGGCCATGCTCCTAACAGATGATGTGGTAGAAGCTCATGCCCCTTGGTTGTTTCTCATTCTTGCTCACGTCTATGAAAGCCAACAAGGTAAACTTTAATCTGATGGCATCTCTTCTCTTTCAGTGAATGGTGGTCTGTGGGATTTGTCATGCCTGTCATTGTCCACAAGAAAAATGATGTCATTCTGTCTGCCTATGATTGGGGGGTTCGTTCAGCTGATCCTGGGACAACTGCTATGAAATCCTTGTGCCTTGCCTGCCACAGTCAGCTATGCAGCAGCAACTAACAGGCTTGTTGGTTGCACAGACAATCAACAGCATGGCTTTTCTGGACATTGGATCCCTTTCATGCAAACTCTGCTGGTCTTACAGAATGGGTATTTTGGTATTTATATGAGAGGTACCCCAAGGTGTCCCCAGTAGGTGGCTAAGAACTGATTCTAGAATTTGCCTGAATGTTCCCCTCATCAGTCTGAGCTGGTGTTTCAATCTTCTTTCTTCCTTCTGTCCATAGCACTTGCCTTCATCTCCTTCATTCCCACAAGGCAAATGTGAGGACAGCAAAGTCTCACAGTCACAGCCACAGTGCCTCTCTTTATAGATGGGCCATCTTCTCCCAGAGAAGGTGCTGTCCACTTCCAGACAATTCTTGGCACTAGGATAAGGCTGTATATACAGCCAGGATGGAGTGAGTGCTTCCCACTCAGAGGAAAGAGGAAGAAGAAAAGAGCTAGTCACTAGTCTTGAGCCAGGGACCTACTTGATGCTTTATGGAGTCTAGAGAGAAGCCACCCTCTATAGGCTATGGAACATGACAACACAGAGTGAGCTTAGTAGTCTTTGAGGCTCTTTAAAAATTAGACCCAAGTTAGGCACATGATGCTATGAGCACATATGTACCCTGCATAACTTAAAATTTTACCTTGTTTTTCTGGCGTGTAAGTCCAGGCCAGGGTTCTGAGTAAACACACAGGACTAGCCTCTCTGGGTCAGCACTGGGGGTACAGGGAGTACCCAGGGCACGTGACAGTATCATCCTTCCAAACCCCATCAGAATGCATTTTAGGGCAAATATCTATCCATTATTATTTTCTTGGGTTAGAATCGGTCCCAAAGTATAGAGGCTGCAAAAGAAGGCTGGTAGACACAACACAACATTACCTTTGATTTTTTTTTATTTAAAAATTAATAAAGATTTAATGACAAGTATAATAATTCACACTATACGTAATGCCATGTGTACATCTACATAGGAGGGGACACTGAACATTTTACTTGGTTTTGTATGAAAGTTTTGACTTCAATATTTCCAGAAGAAGGGTCATCCTCTGTCACTGGCAATTTGTGATTCAGCTATGAAATGAGTTCGAAAATACATTTTGTTTCCTGGTTGGGGAGATGCTTTTTCCTTTGAGGAGGAATTGGTTTCTCTTCAGAGTTTCATTTCTGACTCTAGAGTGTTTTATCTTTTGATTTGAGGGCCTAGACTGGTTTGAAACACGTGTGCTCACATTTAGACAGATTGCAGCACTGGACAGGAAGCTGTTGAACCCTTCTTTCCACTTAACTGAGAACATGGGAATCTTCAAACATACGAAGAGAAAACTGGTTGCCAACGTTTTTATAACATCAGTTAAAAACAGTATAAAAACATGAAAGATGTGTTTAAAGTTTTGTATGCATGAAACAATTGCACTTCCTTCAGGTACAGGATCAGCTTGGTCAGGGCTCTTCTCCAATAATCCTGTTCACTGCTCTTCTATGGATTCAAATTCTTATAGAGTAGCTCCATTAGAGCCATTTGTTTGCATGTTTGTGTGTGTGTGTGCACGTGTGATGTGTGCAGATGTGTGCACACGAGCATGTATGCCTCCATTTTCAATAAAGCAAACCCCTGTTGTGTGGTTTGAGTAATCCTTAGCGAGTAGTCACACAGAATATTCTTTTTGCTTTTTTGTTTTGTTTTGTTTTTTCTTTTAAAGACCAAATCAGATGACTGTTTGCTAGATCCTTATCTAACCCAACTGTTGAGAACTAAATGGAACTGCTGAATCTAGAGAAAAAGCATTGTGAATCTTAGCTCCTACTCCTCAAAAGAAGGACATGACCCTCTCCCAAAGCTGGGTTGCTGCCCTCAGTATGCAGTTCCAACTGAAAGTGCTGAATGGACACTGAAGATCAGGTTTCTCTGATACGCTCACAAAGTACTCAAAATTTTAAATTATACAAAAAAAGAAAAGTAAATAAAAGGCAAAAGAAGATCCCTACTTCCTACACAGGAAACAGAACACCAAGAGAAGTCATTAACGCACAGGAGGATTTTGGTTTCTATAAAAAAGATATTTGTGAAGGTGCAAAGAAATGAGTGAAAAATAAAGGAGCAGAGGTTCACATTGTCATGTGTGATCAAGAGAGAACTCTTGAGTGTGATGGTGGATTTCTAAAAAAATCCCTAAAAACATTTGATTCACAGCTTTTCCCTAAGTTTGCCACTTAATACAATTTACAGGTAGGTTAAATGTAGGCGATGGTAGGTTTGGCCATTGGTAGCAGCTAAGGGAAACCCATTGTTTCTCTCTGAGATGGTCAGGTCTTACACAGTAGTGACAAAGCATAAAGAACTGTATAAAACACCTGGCTACATTCAGGGATGAAGAGCATTTCTAGGGATTGAGCCACAAAGCAAAGCAAAACAAACAAACAAAAAACACTTTCTGCTGCAGCCCAGGCACCCGTGATTTACAGATAACTCTATTACCTGTTGTGTATCTATTTCTGTTTTCAAATTCTTACCAGATTTGCCATTTGGTCTTTGGGTACCCAAAGATTAAAAGCAAGATCTAAGAAAGCTTACTGTCAAGTAGCTCTGATCCTGTCAGCTTCAATGATTGAAGGCATACTATGACTTGGGGGTAGGGGCGGGGTGGTTCCTGGCTGCTGGCCGTTTGGAAAGTGAGCAGTAAACATGTCGTCCATCTGGAGATGAAGAGGGTGCTAAATCTGTGGTGTCAATGTGACACTGAGATGTGGCTTAGCGCTACAGCACACGAAGGCAGATATACATAGAGTCACATTTTCGAGATTATTCATGGTCTCCGACCACTTGAAAAAAATTGTGCTTTCTCCGGAATTTAATGTGCTGAAAACGGCACTCCCTTCCCCCACCCCCTGCTTTTTTTGCAAAATGAAAGATAAAATGAAGTCCTCTGCCAATACAAGGCTTGCTTTCTCTTCTCATTTAAAAAATAATAATAATAAAGGGCCAAAAATAATGAAAAGTTCCACTGTCTACAGAGGGACAGCCTGCCCTATGGAATGTCGATAACTCAATACTCATTCACAGATGGGCTGGCTGCCGGGGTTAGAGTTTTTCCTTATCTTTGACTATGTAAGTTTTATTTCAGACTCTTCACCCCACACCAGTGCACTGCAAAGGACAGCTGGCAAGGGGTGACAGTCACTCCCTTGCTGCTAATTATCTGTTGGTGCGAAGGCCTTTTTGGTACGCAGGGCAAGAAGCAGGGAGCACGCGTTGGCACCGCAGTTCCCTTGATCCTATCCATTTGGGGAAAGGACTGACTTAAATTCCAGTGGGTTTGCAAGATGGCCTGGGGACCCCCCAAGCCCCCGAGTCTTAAAGAAACCAGAGTTTCCACCTTCCGTGCTTTTTGGACTCAGTTTTGGATTTTTGCTTGGGCGTGGAGGAGTAAGTCTCCTGAGGGTAAGGCGAAGGGATGACCTGAGTTTCCTCGACAGGGTGCAGTTTTCTCAGCACAGGTTGGAGTTTGTCTTCCTGTTGCTTAAAGTCCAGCTCCACACTAGAAAGACAGAACAGAGAGTTTAGTGTGTGACCCTAGAGATCCGAGGACCTCCCTTCAGGGTTATATTCATTCATACTCTATGTTTAATAATGAACAGTTGCTTAGATCATATTTTTACTACTGAGCACTGTGATCTATTCCAAATTCACTCACTTTCTTTGGAAAATAAGTTACTTTCACAGGCAAGTCTTTAAAGTTTGAAAGTATACAGTCATTTCAAAATACATCATGGGGCTAGAGTGATGGCTCAGTGAGGAAAGGGCTTGCCATGCGAGCCTGAATTCAACCATGAACTCCACTTAAGGCCCATGTGTGGTGGCATATGTCTTAAGTCCAGTGCTGAGGGCAGAGTTAAGGCAGATCTCCTGAGCTCATTGGCCAGCCAGCCTAGCAATCAATGAGCTCCAGGTTCAGAGAGAAACCCTGCCTCAAAAAATAAGGTGGAGACTAACCAGGGGCTACTCTTAAAGCCGATTTTCCCTCTCCTGGCGGCTATCATTCGCCGTAACTCACCAGTTATCAGAAGGACTTTGAACCCACCTATCCTGTCCATGCTGGGATTTTTGTTTGGCTTAAGATTACACAAGGATTATACATGTTTTCTCAATGTCTATGGGTTCATATATACACCTGCCCCCTTAAACGTAGAGAATTCTGTTTCCCTCCTCTTAACCTCTTTCTAACCCCTCTTCTTTAGTGAACCCTGAGCCTTGAGAGGGAGGCCACACATCCAAGAATAAATGGGCAGCACAGATTGTTTTTGATTGGTAGGAAAAAAAGTAAAAGGACACAAAGTTGGGTTGCAGAACCCAAGCTAGGAGGAATTAAGGTAGGGGATGAATATGATAAAAATATATTCCTTAAAATTCTCAAAGTATTAATAAAATGAAATTTAAAATAAAGTGAAGAGCAATAGGGGAAGATGTGTGGCTCAGCCTCTGGCTTCCACATGCATGCACATATGCACATGACCACACGTACATGTACAAGAATTTAAATAAAAGCCTATCATGTGTCTGTTGCCACAGAAACTAGGAAGGTCAGATTAATCACCCTATTTATCCTGAAGTGTACACGTGCACATCATGGAATTGGCCAAAAGAGGCAGAAGTTAGAACACATGCACACACACACTCACGCATGGCACATACACTTGCAGTGTATCAAGCAGTGTATTCCTATGTAGCCGCCACGGTCAGAGGAGCCTACCAATGGAAAGCACCAGGAATCGAATGACTTTGGCTCGCCTTCTTGCAAAATTGTATTTGTCTCAAACATTCCTGTGGACTACAGCTAGGGGAGGACCCTGGGGAGGGCTCTTGTGTTTATCGCCTCTGCACTATTGAAAGGTTTTGGTTGTTATCAAACACAGCTTCCCAGGATGCAGCATAGATAGCATTTGGTCAAAACAATACATGATTGCAGTTACCCTGTGGGAACAGGAGTGTGCAAGGATGTTTGTGCTAGAAAGATAAGATTGAAGATGTGTTTCAAAACATACACGGCTACTTCGGAAGATTCTGGGAGGAATGCTGTCAGTGTAGTGGAGTTGTTCCTTGGGTCCGTACAAGTGATGGTCTGCTAGAAACCGGTCCTAATGGAGCCCCTGGCCTGCTTGGCTTTCTGTGATCATATGGCACTGCGGAGCTTTTCTTCCCATCCTTTGCTTTTTGTATCATAGTGATTTGGACTAGAGCTCTGGGGTCTTCGACCCTGTCCTCCTACCTTGTCCAGATGACAGACTAAATGTCAGTAGATTTCAGTGAATGTTCATAACATTCTATAGCCAGAGGGACCACAAAGCATCTATGAACATGAAATCCCATCCATTTAGAGAACTATTAATCCCAGCCAAATTCTGACATTTTAGAAACACAAAGCAGCAAAGCCATATTATCTGGAGTCTTAAAAGTAAGTTCAAGCCCTATCCAGTGGACCAGTTTATGATTTCTATATCACACACACCATATTTCTTATTGTTTAAAGGTTGTAATATCACTGAGGCTTTTTTTTTATTTCAAGAAACATTAATGGGTGTTTTCTTTTTTCTTTCACAAAAAGCCTTCCTCTCTTCTCCAGTTATTTTAAAGAATAGTGTGTGTGTGTGTGTGTGTGTGGTGTGTGGATGGCACAACATGTGTAGAAGTCAGAGGACACCTTTCAGGAATCTGTTCAAAGAAGGAGAATTGAAACTCATGAGCATGCATGTCACTTATCTAGAATATGTGGCAGTGAAGGCAAGGAGGGGAACTGTGCAAGCCTTAGAGTGTTCTGAGCCTGTGACATTCCAGCCTGTCTGGGCTGTGGTATCTGAGAAAGTCGGAGGTCCTGTCTTGGTGCAGGAGCTTGGGGCATAGGGATGATGTCATTTCCTCCTCATCAGTGAGCTTTCATTTACTCTAGTTCAAGGAGAGGTACTGGTTGTTTTATGAAATTCTCAAACATACAAGTCTATAAAAGACCTCTTCACAATTAGTGAATAGTTCCAGTATTACTTTGTTCTTACCTTTATGTTTTGACTGCAGATTTTACAGGTGAGTCTGATGCTGATAAAGAAAACTATTAGAGAATCCTCATCCTGGATGTTTAGGCAACAAGTGCCTTTTGGGGAATCTGTGAGATGTGCCATTTAGCTAAGCTACTACTGAAACATTTATTCTATGTCAAGGCCATGTTAAGTCCACGTCAGTTGTCCAAAGTAGCTTTTTAGTTGTTAGAACAGAGCATGTGGCTAGCAGTTCCTAGACTAACATCCAATCCCGGGCACCTGTAATTATTGAATTCCCATTAAGCAACTACACTGGGAATCCTGTCATTAACCAATTTATCACACCGAGGAACCATGTAATCACAGAGTAATCTAATCTGAGTTCTTGTTAACGAAATGACTCGACTTTATCTGTTGAGCAGAGTCCTTTGTGCTCATCCAGTATGCTGCATCCTGGAGCAGGCTTGATAGGAGAGATCCACTAAGCCTGCGAGTACATACTGGGTAATGCCTGCAGTAGGGTTCCCTGACACAGTGATCATGAGCCCTGTCTCTCCTCACTGCCTGCTCTGTGTTGTCTTCCCTGCAGTGTATCTGTCTGGGCGTTATATCCATGCATCAGCCAGCCACACTCTGGACAGGTGAACCTTGGCTTTTAAGTAGCATAAAGGGGTATTTTTATTTTACCCTCTGCTATCTGCTAGCAGTTTCTTGTGTCAAGGAGCACACTAGGTTATTTGGCGTTGAAGTAGATGGCTTACTGAGTAGGGCAGTATTACAAGGTTAAGGATCTGGTTCTCTCTGACTGACTTAGAGCAGAGGTTTCTGTGATATTAGTGGCCACAAATGGCCTCTGCCAGGAACAGAGGCCCTGGATGTTGTGGAACTGTACAGCTGTGTGGTCTCCAGTCCTTCCTTTCTGAAGACAACCAATTGGCCACATAGAGTTTAGGGAGGCCTGCCCAGCAAATGGGCAATAGCCCCTGTTTTGACTTTTATCTTGCCTATGGGATGACGAACCTGCATCTACTCGAATATGTAATTTGATGGCTATGTAATCATCTTTTTTCCTTGCATCCTTCCTTGTGCCTATTCATTTACCCACCTGGGGTGCCTCCTCTGACTTATAGCATAGAATGTCACAGCCTATCTCCCCACCCCATCCCCGTCTCACACAGTCTCTGCAACCTGATCACAAATTCTTGTCTTCCATGTTTGAGTTCCTTCTTTGCATTGCATTGAGTGTGGAGGATTCTGTGTTTGCTTTGGTGCTGAGAACTGGCCAGAGGTTTCTGGATAAATTTTCTGGCATCAGAGAAAAGGCTGCATCTTGTACTGAATGGAAGAGAAACATCTCAGTCTCTGCATTTATAGCTATTGCCAAAGGCATATTATTGAGCCCCTCTAATGCTTTCCTTTCCCTGTCTGCACCTCCGTTCTTGTTCTAGAAATGTAAAACAATGCCTCCCATTAGGAATTCCCAATGGGCAGAAGCCCTGTTGGCAAATGCTGCAATGCCTTGGCCACACTCGTCTATGGCCCCTGGTGGTTCAGGATTAAAGATGCAAAGACATTTCATTTCTTTCCTTTGCTCAATTATTTTCTCTTAAAGAATGTAAGTTTAGCTGGGAGAGCTTATAAAAATCACTGTTCTATATGTTTCTTATATATTTGTGCATGCATTGATATATGTAAACCTGCTCCTATGCATGTCTGTATATGTATGCGGAGGCCTGAGATCAACCTACCATTTCTCATGTGCCATCTGCCTTGTTTTTGCTTGTTTGTTTGTTTCAAGACAGTCTCTTACTGGTCTGGAATTTGCCAATCAAGGCTGACTTGGTTGCAAGCTCCAAGGATCTGCCATTTCACCAGTGCTGGGATTTTAAGTATTCACAGGATGCCTGTGGGTGGTTTGTTTGTTTGTTTGTTTGCTTGCTTGCTTGTTTAATGTGTGTTCTGAGGTTGGGCTCAGGTCCCCGTGTGCACAAGGTAAACACTTTATCAACTCAGTCGTCTCTTGAGCTCAATCTGTATCTTTCTAAAGGAGTGAAATGTGTTCATCTCTAAATCTCAGGCTGTTCTCTCAGCCCATGCCCAGGCATCATTTTCTTTCTGGGTATGACAGTAAGTTTCTTACTAACGCTTCTTCTAACCACTTCATGGGATGTTGCAGTGCTTCTCTGTTCGTATGAAGCTCCTGCAAAGCTTAGGTTCTGCCACTTGATGTCTATATCTCAGCTTAAATGAGTGTCTCACCTGAAGTCTTTTTCTGCTTCTCACCCTAAAGCAGGAAAGAGTTAAAAGTAGGTGACTGTGGCCTCCCAAGCTCTTGCTTGTTTTCTGAAGTGGAAACCCCCACACCTTTGATTTCTCCTGCCTGCCAATGCCCTGTGGCTCCTGAGCTTCAGATCCCAGCCTCTGTTTTTAATTCTCTTTGAGTTAGATCACAGAGTCCTTGGTGCTAACTGTGACTCTGCAAGTCTTGCTCTGCCACTGTGGATAAATCACCTCACCTTGGGGACCTGCACTCCCTTGGCTGTGAAGTGGTGATAGAGAGTCTTCTACTCAGAGGGCAATTCCCAGGAGCCAGTGCAGCATGGAGGACCTCTTCTCCTGTGGCTTCGGATATGATAAGGAATGCTTCTGAGTACAGTACCTAGTGAAGGTGACTGTTGTTTGAACTTCTAGGCATCAGCACCACGGGAAAGCACCAGCATTGTCCAGAGGAAGCTGATGGTTAGGCAGGGACTGTTCTGGCCCATGTTCTCTTGTGTGCTAGAGGAATCTCGGAAAATCCTTTCTTTTGGGTCTCTGTTTATCTACATCCTTGGCCACCTCTCCAAGTGGTAAGATGAAATAGAACCCAAAGGAGCCATTGTTTTTCTCTGAACATTTCCCTATAGGGCATCTAAGGGGCACTTCCCATCTACTGAGTCCCACATCACGGCTTTCTAAGATCCACTCTTCTCTCTTCCCTCGCATGGTTGGTGACCTCCATCCTTCCAAATGGCTGCACCACAGACCCCACACTCCTCCTTCCTCTCTACCTGCTAGGTCCAATGGCTTTCCCCATCCCCACCCCCAGACCCAGCTCCCACATACTCTACCACCCTATTGAAAACCTTGGCATTTTCCTTTGGCCTTGGAATAGCTGGCTCTCTTTCTTTCTTGCTTGCAGCCACCTCAGGATTGCCAGAGTCTCCATAGCCAAAATGGCAAACACCTTATCCCCATCCTATCATCTTGTCTAAATTGTAGTTGTTCTGAGCTAAGTCTGCCCACCCACAGGCCATGCACAATGCTCTGGCATGCTACCCTCTGGCCAAGTTCTCTTTATATCTGTCTGGTGGCAGTTTCTTTCTCTCAAGTCTGGAAACTCATGGAGGTGCACACCACACTGAAGCCATCTTTCACCGTGATTCAGCCAGTGCTGGCCTCTCTGAGCACATCCTCTTTATTTACAACAAACTGAACTGAGCTGAATCCCCTCCCTTCCAAGCTCACAGAGTTGCACTACCCAGCCTGTTTTAATTTACATTTAATGCGTGTTCTATTTGTAGAATTCTGGTTATTGTATATTATATAATATGTACACAGTATATGATTATATTTTAAAGAGACCTATATAAGGTTATGGATCACACTCCAATGAAGTATTGGTGGTTTATTATTACTATATTTTTACTTTTAGATGTAGATTTGCTATCCCTCCGAGCACTATTTCATGTATAGCAACACTATCAGGCTTTGACCACCCGAACTAGTTGCCTAACCAGTAATATTCAATGATTGAGACTATAAAGATCTTTGCTATAACAAAGACATTATGATTATAGTTTTTAAAATTATCCAACTATTATAGCTACAAATTAAAATATATAGTATCCAAAGCGAGTTAGAGAGTGATATTTCCAAATGTACCCTCTAACTGTTCCCTGAGCGGTGGGATACACTTCGCTGAGGCCCCAGCCTTTTCACCTCACCTGCTGTACCACGTGGTGCCCAGGTCATGCCTAAGTGCAAGGGCAGGCTAGGCCAGGTACACAGCCCTTGAGGAGCCCTGCTCTGGCCAGAGATCAACAGAAGTAGACTCAAGTCATTTTGATAAGCTCTGCTTGTTATCACTTCCCCACGCAGGCAGGAATGTGACCAGAGGCCTATGCAGTTGTCGCATTAGAACTTAGCACACCTTAAGTCAAACTCCTAGAAGATGCCAAGATCGTGCATTATAATTAGAAGGGGCCAATGATTTATTAAATGTAGCCAGCCACACATTGCCATTCTAGCCTAGTGACAAGCACAGTTTTCTATCTTTGGAGATATAACTGCAGTGAATTTCAGAGAATGCAGAACCTTCATCCTGTAAAATCCACTCTAGTGTGCCGCCCTCAACCCCACCCAGGTACCAGGACTTGGGTTATAATCATAGTCCATTCCTCACTTGCCCTTATCACTTTGATGAAACTCCTCTGTTCAGTAGGCTACATCCTGGGCACACCTCTGGGAGTAAAGCAGAGTGCTTCTGAGTGCCAGGCAGGGCTCTGTTCCTCTGTCATACAGCAGTTTTTACACACAATGGCATTAGCAATGTTAGGTTGTTCATGGCTGATGGCCTCTTGGGGATGGCTCCATGTGCCTCCAGGTTGCTGTTTGAGGGCGACTGGCCAAAGGGAGAGGCTGCTGAAATGGCCTTGGAACCACCACACCATAAAATCTGGAATCTCCTCAGAGAATGTTTTGCTACTCTCCTCAGAAATTTGGAGCCAGTTTGAATCCTGTATTTAGGCCCTAGAAAATCCCCACATTCACCTAAAACTGCAGGCCATCTATGTCCTTATGAAACTGGCAAACTTCCTCTTTCCTTGGTGCTAATTTGGACTTTAGAGAAAGGTTCCCTAACTTACATCCCTTGATTTCAACAAGGTGAGGGCAGCGGCTACTCTGTGCTCTTCTGCCCCTGAGTAAAACGTAAGTCATTGCTTTGCCAACAAGATGTGGGGATATGAGCGGTTTTCGTTCTGCGTGCCATTGTTCATTTCACTGTGTCTGCAGAAGGAAATCAAGGTGTTGTTGAAGGTTTTTAAAAACCTTTACATACTTGGGGAAAAGGGATAGTGTATTTTTAGACTCTGAAAGAATACCTGGAAACTGGATTATTAGCTTTGGGAATTTTTCAAGGAGAATTTTGAGGCCTGTCAAAGCTATTCTTTCCCCCTGACTTAATTTATTTTATTACATTTTTTTCCCTTTATGCTGGAATAACATTGTGTGAGGTATTGTTCAAGGATTCCGTTATGTCACCGTGTCCCATTCCCCACTTAAAGAGTGTGAGTTAGAACACTGAGATACATGTTAGATGGAAGGTGGATTTTTCCCAGCTCGGCTCATGCTGCTAAAGAACTCAATATGCACAAGTGGAGTAATTGAGGCGGCGCAGCAAAGGGTATTTCCACCAAGAGATAATCGTTGGATGACACAGGCTGCCGTGACACTGCTGCTCCAAGTGGCTCTGGATGGCCTCAGATTGGCACTGGCTCTGCATACAAATGCAATTACCTCTCTCTACAGTAAGACTCCATTAGGCGTGTTGCTGCCCCTCTTCCTCACCCCAAGCAGCTCCTTTCTGCACAACAGTGGGAGCCAGTGAAGACTCCTCCTCTCATGAGTCTCTGGATGTCTTTGCAACAATGAATTTCGTGTTCCCAATGGTGTGTGGTAAATTAGTTGGGATGATTTAAAAAAATGCAGTCATGGTCTCTGTGTCCTTACCGTATCTAACTGCTTAAGGTGTTTCCTAAAATCTGACTATCATTTTGGGTAAGAACATGTATCCTCAGGGCACTTCCGAATTGAGAGTCCAGTTCTGGAAGGAAGTCCCCAGTTGCTCACACAGAGGTCACAAGGAGATGCTCTGCTACTTGCCTGTTCCTAACTGTCCAGCAGAGGGAGTGCTAGAAAACACAGCTGTGTCACCTTCGTACCCCCACTCCCCATTGCCTGGCATCCCTCCCTGGATCCTTTTCTCCCCCATATCTGCTCTGTGTGAGATGATGGAAGTGTGATGCCCTACTGGTGATATAATGAGGTCTGGGTGGGCGGCCAGGGCTTTCCCTTCCTGGTACCCTGCCCACTCACGCCTTAGTGAGTAATTTCTGGTGTCACCTGAAGCCACTTTTATGGTGGCCTTGATACTATAGAAATGAAGTAGGAATGGGCAGCATCTTCCTGAAGTCTATCCAAACTCTGCTCAAGACGATCTGCCTCTCTGGAAACAACACTCTCTAATTAATCTGAGTCACTATTATTATTGTCTTTTACATCTCTGTGCTATCCCCCAACACCTTTGAATCAAGCCTGGCTCACTGGTATTTTCATTAAAACATACACATTAGAATTCACCCCGTTCCTTGTTCTGTTATTGCACTGTTATTTTATGAATTAACTAGTTCAGTAAAAGAGGGAGGGACAGATTTGCTAATGGTCTTTCTTTCATTATTCCCTTTGAAACCAAATCTGAAAGCAAGGTGAAGTCACTGGAGGTGACATCAGATTAGTCTGACAATGGAGTTATCTGGAAAGGCTGGAGACAAAGACTTCACCATTATCCTTTAAATATTTCTAAACTAATTAAAGCATATTTTGACAGGAAATAGGGATGATAAGGCAGAAAAGTTTTACTTAAAGGAAAGTCCAACTGGAATCTCTTTTAATCTTCTTTTCTGCAGAACCTCCCCTTCATTTTAATATCTCATTTGGTCCAGATCACAGTCAAAGAGGTGTCATCTTAGGGGAAAAAATGTGATCATGTCAACCTTCTCAACTTTTCTATCTGTGAAGAGATAGAACCCTCTGGTGCTTGGCCTTTCTGAGAGCCAGTGAGTAGTGGGAGCAACCGTCTGTTATAAGCTAGGTCTGCACATCCATTTGCCAACAGAGGGACAGGGTTTTTTTCTTTTTTTGTGGGAAGGTGTATTTTCTGACTGTCCACATATTCACCCTCAGTCACATGCCCTGTTTGAGACCCCAGGCCCTTTCTTGTTTTGTGTTTGTAAATAGCTAGCTTCTTGGATTTCAGAGTTGGAAAGGATTCTTGGTAATTTTGCAGGGCTTAAAAGGTGAATGGATACCCACCACAAGAAAAAAGAGCAAAGGCAGCTGAGCCCTGAACCTCAGGCACCTAGACCTGAGCAGCTGGCTCTAACACACGAATGCTTCCAACCTTTGCATGGTACTATACTTTCACTTCAGACCTCTTTTTCTGAAAGTGCTGGAAGACCTTTTGTCCTTTCGGTATTTTTCTCAAGTCCTGTATGTGAGATACATACTGTCACCCACAAAAAAGGCATACATGTATGACAGGACCATATCTATTCTACAGCAGGCAGCCTGATCTCGAACATAACACCCTTCCTGCCTCCTTCAGCTCATCCCTACTAGAAACACAGGTCGGTTTTGTTTGTTTGTTTGTTTTCTGCTTTGTGAAGAAGACAGTTTCCAGTGTTTGAATGCGAGACACACAGGGTCAAGTTCATTGTCCTGCAGGGCTGGCTCTCTGTTGGCCAACAAGTAGAAATGACAAATTGCAGTTTGGGCGCATTGGGCCTAAGAAAGTACTTCAGGTTCTAAGATAACCACCGCCATATAACATTTAAAATATCCCCCAGTTTGGAATCTGCTTTCATCTTCCCCAATCCCAGACATGCCTCTACCAGAGGAAACATGAAATGTCAAAGTGGAGAGCCATAGGTCCTCAGAGTCCTTCTCCGTGCTGCCAAAACCAAGCTTTAGGCAGATTATAAAGACTCTGACCTTGAGTTACGCTTTCTCCCTTTGCTCAGAGTGTTGTCATAGAGACCATCAATTTCTGTCTCCCATGGTGTATTTTTGGTATTCAGATGGGACCCTTATCTGGTGTGCCTCATTAGTCATCATTGCCCTTCCTTAAGTGATGTTGCTGACACCTAACCAAGGCCATTGCTGTTGAGTAGACAGGTCTCTCTCTCTCAGACCTTTTGTTGTTCTGTAACTATCTACTGTCCAAAAATATGTTGTTATTTGTTCCTAGACTTGTTTATGCCCTTTATATTCATAATTGATATGATATAATTTGAATATTGTGAAAATCAGTAAGTTATTCTTGTCTTTCAAAGGAGGGTGATAGCCAATAAAATGCACAGAAAGAATAGGGTCAGCTCCAGTATATACACAGACTACACCTGGACCTGTCACATGACATGGCTCCATTTTGAATACAGGAAAGCAGCCATTACTCATAGAAGATAACAGGAAACAATTGTTGGCGCTATCTACATTTAGAGGAAATGATCAGGCCTAACTGCAAAAGACTCACAACACCTTAAATCATGTAGGTGCATGATTTCAACGTTTATAATTTAAGTTGTATAACATACACACATGCTGTGTAGATAGGAATTGCAGTGGTTTCCCCTAAGGCAGCGGGTTTTCAGTTAATGGACATGGCCACACTTTTCTTGTTTTAACATCTGTTTCTGTGAAACCTCAAGAAACTTTTGAGCCATTTTGGACACTGAGTAACTCTGTGTGTTACAGGAGCTAGGTGTGGTGTCACACACCCTTTAATCCCAGCACTTAGGAGGCAGAGGCAAGTGGATCCCCTTTAGTTTAGGGTCAGCGTGGTCTACATCGTGAGTTCCAGGAGACCCAGGGCTAGATAGTGAGATACTGTCTCAAATCCAAGCCAAACAAAGGGTGACAGGAACTAAGGGGGGAGTTGGATGAGTTTTGTGTGTTCTAGAACACTAGTTATAAGAATTGGTGAAATAGGCATGTAAAGGATTGCAGAAACTCCAGCTGGACTGTTTACATGCAGAATGTTCCAGAACTTCTTTACTGAGCTAAAGTATCTTCGGTTTGCAATACATCTTTGGGGTTGAAATGTGTTTTTCTTTTTTTGTTGACTTGAATGGAATAATTTTCAATTACTTTGATGGAGCTCCACTCCTCCTCGTCCCATCCCCTGTTGATGCTTCTGCATTGTTCAGGTCTGTGAGGTAGTCGAAAGCCCCTTTTCTATTCTGTTTATGAAAATGCATCCCACCAAATCCTGCTGTCAATGAAAAGTCTCTGGGTATTGACAAACACTCACTGGTTTTTGCATTAGAACCAGAGGGATCGTCATGCCTCTGACTTTCTGGCTCATTCTCTAGTGCCTAGACACTCACTGGTCTTTCGGGTCAGAGACCCTTGTTTAATGTATTTGGATTCATGCAGAGTGCTGGTTGAGCCAATTCAGCATGGTATCAACTCTATGCTAATTCCCCTCGCCCCCCAAAAAATCCTTTTCCTTCTCCAACTCATTAAATTACATTTAATGTCACTTTTTTATGTAAGTCACCACTGGATTGAGAGCTAAATTTATTTAAATTATTTTCAGTTATGCTGGACAGAGCCCTAATAAATTCTCTTTTCAATCACCCACGAAGTGTTAAGTAGTTTTATGCTGAACATGCTCATCCCATGAACTTTCTGTAGAAATCTTTTCTGTGTCAATCTTGTCACATTAGAAGACTAGAGGAACTCTCACCCTAGAAGCATGCTGAACCCCAGGCAGGAATTGCCTAATACACACTTGCAAGCTGGAGTTTTATTCATGTCATTAGTGAAAAATGGGATATCCTGCTTAGAGTCCTTCACTGTTGAGTCAACATTCTTATGCACAGTGTGGATGTAGTGCCAAGCCCTCACTAGGCATGCCCATCAGAAAGGCATTCTCTCTGAGCTGAATCATAGACCTTTGTGTGGGGCTTGATTTTTATCTTCAAATTGACAGCAGCCAAGAACCATCAAGAGCTTCATGTCCTGGCCAGGGTTGCTGCAGCTTCCTGGCTTCCTGCCTGTTGTCCACGCCTTAGCCTTTTATTTGTGCCACTTACAAAACCATGGTGTAGGATATCTGCAACATGGTGGCCTTTTCAACCCCAGCTCTACTGAGGCTTTGGACCCAGTGACTTTATTTTCATGGGTGTGGCTTCCCTATGCATCACAGGATATCAGCAGCATCTCTAGCTTCTTCCTACCCACCAGATTTCAGTCTTGCATGCCCAGCTGTGACCAATGAGTCACTTCAGACTTGGCCTATTGTCCCGTGAGAGTCAGAACCATTGGGGCCATTCAGTACCTACATCCAGCTATGGTTTCTTCTGCCAGCTCCCTGACAAAATCTCCATATGACCCAGCTCTGCTTTTAAAGAACCAAGGTCCTTCTGGGATGCTCAGCTTGGGTTAGCACAACCGTATGTGTTCACATCAGCACTGGAGGTGATGAGTATGAGACTGAGTGGCCCGAAGCCTTCCTATACTGTCCAGAATCAACCTCTTCATGTAGTGGTACTGACATTTGCTCACTTTTATGGGGGAGGGGGGAAGGCGGGCAATGAGGCTCCTCTCTGTATTTTTAAGCATCTGTAACTAATTAGGTACTACTGACTGTTTTTTGATGATTTTAAAGCTTACTGAAATTATTTTTTTTCCAAAAGAACATACACAGATAACCATTAGATATAAGAAAAAAAATGCTAACCATCAGGAAATACAAATCAGAACCACAATGAGACACTGCCTCCATTCATAAAGACAACATCATTTTTAAGTGTTGACAAGGCTGCAGGAAAGGAAGATGCTGTTGGTGGGAATGTGTGTGACTACAACCGCTTTGGAGATGCTGTTGGTAGGAATACGGGCAACCACAATCGATACAGAGATGCTGTTGGTGGGAATGTGTGAGACCACAACCGGTTTACAAAACCCCACGAAGTGTTCTCAGGAAACCGGAACTGCCACCATAAGGGCTCCGCCCTTGCTCCTGGGTATACACTCAACAGAAATGACACCAGTATATCTCAGAGACGAGCACACTCGCCATTTTATCACACTTCACACCAGCCAAGACATGGGATCCTTCTGGGCCCTTGACTTCAGTCTCCATGTTTAAAAATGAACTAAATCATAAATACCTGTCACTGTGGTCACAGTTTGTAAAAATTTCACACACACACACACCCATGATGGAAAAAAAAAAAAGACAATTTCTGAAAGTTTTGACAATGCCTTAAATCTTAAAATTATTGTCAGTGACCTAAATATAACTTGCCTATTAAAAGTTTTGGATCTGTTCTAGTGGGCTTCAATCACTACAAAGTTTAAGTTAAAACAAAACGCATACAAACAGTTGTAGTTTCCTGAGAGGGGACCCTGCCGTCGGGGAAGAGAGGACCACAGACTTTGTGAGTTCCTTGAAAATACCTGCGGATGTGGTAGGAGCAGAGCAGACCTGCCCAGCCCGCGCAGTGTGAACTCAGGCCTTTGATCTATAACATCTGAAGAGCTTATATTTTACTGTTTTGCCAGAGCACAGTTCTATGCTCAAGGCTGTAGATTCTAAGGGAGCAAGCCATCAAAATGATACCTTGCTCCTGATACCGCAAAGGCGCATTTGCAAGATAAACATGTTCATGGTCTCCTTCATCCTGGGATCATATACCTGGGGTTGATGCTTGGGTCGAAGGATGGCTGCTTAGACATAGCCTAGAATTACGGTCAAGGAAGGACCCAGCATGGGCCCCCAACAATTCTTGCATTTGTGGGTAAACATCATTTGTCACTCAGAATAGCAAAGTGGGAAGAGAATGTGAACATACCTATAGATAATACATGCACTGTTCCTGCACGTGTCACAATTAGCTGTGTCTTGCCCCGTCCGATATGAAAGCCTACAAGATAAGAACAGGAGAGCATTACAATCGGTGTCTGGGGGTGGGGGGCCGCTCGCTGGCCTCACAGAGCAGAAGCCTCAATTCAGATGCCTTCCCGATGTGAGATGCTCATGATCACAGGAACTGACGCCTATGTGTTTTCCACTTTGCTCCTGTCTCTGCCTTTATGGTACCAGCCAGTACACGTCTATAGCCAAGATGTCACTGAAATTAAATTTAGAATGTGAACATACGCTCCTGGATGAAGTGTGTAATCTGATTGCGATAGAAGCATGAGGGGTAGGATGTTTAAAAGTAGCTTCATGTTTATTGTACTTAAAAAAAAAATCTTCCAGGAGAAAGCCATGGATTTAGAAGCTGACGACTGACTGGTTTTATAACTTACCACTTCCTGTCCTGCTAGAGCAGGGATTGACCTGCATGGCCTCTGAGTCAAATTCTAACCCCAGCCTCCATAACCGATTTGTCTAGAATGCCCAGGATGGATTTTTACATTGTTAAATGCTTGAAAAAGTATCCAGAGACTATTACCTATAACATGATTAAATCATGTATGTCTCCAAAGGGTTTCATTCTGACCATAAAGATTGTGATTTAATACATAGATGAATATGCATATAATTTCTTTGAGTCTGCCTTTTGGCCCATAAATCCTAGAGTATTTCCTTTGTGGGTCTGTAGAGGGAACAGCTGCTGTTGTCTGTAAATGTATCTCTCCCATTGTCAAGACTTCTGATACATTCTCTGGCTGTGCTGTCTGCTAAATAATGACCTTGTAAGGGGAACATGGCAGATTTCAGCTCACTCTGGAGACCAAGCAGATATTTGAGGTGTGTGAGTGTGTGTGAACATGTATGTATATGTGTGTGATTGTGACCCTCTCATAATAAAATAACTAACTCTAGGGTATTTTTTTGTATAATATTGAAACTTGCTTTTGATGGCGAGGATTTTCTTAACTAGGTCAGGGTTGCCTAGAAAATATCTTGGACCATTCAACCTCCAAAAACCTTTCATGTGGTGCTTTCTGCTCGTTCCCAACTACTCAACCTTAGTTAGACTTTCTGCTCCTTCTAACATACATGTTTATTTTATTCTAAATATTATTTGCACTGAGGGTCAAATGTGAGCAACCGAATCTGTCTTGAGAGAACCGTTTCCATCTGGCTTGGTGTCTGATCACCTTGGGGTCAGATTTGCATGGACAGCATAACCCAGCAAGGTAGCCACGTGTTCAGTGGCTGTGTCAACACCAGCGTTCTGCGTTTGTGTCATTCTTTGCTGTGTACACTGTGTGCGTTTGCATTGTGGGTTTCAAATTGAAAATAACATTTGTTTCCTCATTTATATTTTGTGTTAAGTAAACATCTGACAAAAATCATTGACTGCTCAGTGCTGACATTGTCTCTGTGGACTCAGTAAACGCGGGCATGGCTTCAAGTTCAGTGCAGTTCGGTTTGGTGTAGTTTATTTGTTAATCAAGTGACTCTGTTCTGCTCCAAAGTCTTGCTGAACATTTCCTGTGATGCGTTGCATTGGAAAGAGAGTTAGAATCACAATATCGTTGTGTTTATAGTGCCCCTCTGCTGTTACTGGGCAGCTTTGGACACTCAGATCTGGCCCTCCCTCTGCTCTTCCACAGGCACAGCAGGTTCTCCTTCTTAGCTCTTTCCCAGAGTGCACGCCGGAAGGATACACACTGCCTCTTTGTCCCTTCCTAGCCAAAGCCCTTCTCTAACCTCTAGGGGATGCACAAGGCCATTCTCTCTTCAGTCTTCTCACTTGAGCTTGGCCCTTAGTTTGTTGACCGTAGCCCATACCCAGTGAAAATGTACCTGAGCCCACATCCTTGCTGAGACATCCTAGCAGTATATGTCTATGCTGATGTGTTGTCAATCTTCAGGCCTGGCTTGTTCACCAGTGCTGCTATCCTAACGTATATAAGCAGTAGGGAAGCAATGCACCTAAGAGTCACCCTTTTGTGCTAGTCACACCCAACCTCTAGATGCTTAAAGAAGGCTCCTGTAGTCCCAACCACTGTCTAGGGCCACTCATTGGTACACTTCAAGCTCCCAGAACGTTCCTGCCATAGACCTAACTACAACCTCTACCAGCATCACACCTCCAAGCCTCAAGGGTCTCACTTGTATTAGTGCCTGGAGTCTTCCAATTAATTATTCTCATTTTATGGAACAGAATCCAGCCACACTCCAGGCCCAGGAACTCATTATTCTTAGACCCCAGGCTTCTGATGCTCTGTGCTTGCCTTGCCTCTATCCAGGGACCTGTGTTTTTCATTACATGTAATTGGCAGCTTGGGATAGTCAGGGAATCTGAAAACTTCAGGTACCAGAGAGTCACAAGAGGATCCTCCTCCAGGATGGGAGAATGCTTTAGCAAGAAGTTGTCCCTTTCTAAGCTTTCCTTAGGAGGCTATGCTAATCACTTGTAAAGCTCACACATTTCCATCCCAATCTATTGGCAAGTACCTACTGAGTCAGGCATGGTCCTGGCTACCTAGAAGCTATTTGTGATGATGGTAAGTGCTTGCCCTTGTGAAGTACTCAGCAGAAGTAAAAGCATGTGGTCAGCATACAGGGAGGGTTGGATTGTCTCCTAATGGTGGATAGTCACATTTCTGATTTCTCCGTGGTATTTTCATCAGCTTTCCCTATCTGTGACTTATGTTCTAGACTTCATTACCTGTCAGAACCTCTCTTGGAGGGATCCTTCTGAATGTTACGAATGGTTTCTTTAGTATCCTTTCCGTGGTTGTCATTTAAAGGAATCAAACAAGCCAGAGAGGGATTAACTTGTGGTAAAAAAGTAAAAATTTGACCTGTGCTATGAGGCTTGTAGCAAACTCACCAGAGGACTCCTGCCAGCAGGAACTGTCAGTCAGTGTCCCTATTGAATCTGTTATGCTCTGTGCTAATTGATCTTGGACCTTCTGAGCTCTCTGATTCGGCTTCACTGATCATATTAAGGCCACATTAGTATCTGAGCTGCAGTATGTGAATTGGGTCTGTGCTGCAAATACAGACTTAACAGATATGCTCTTCTTGAGGGCAGGGAACACCAGCTGTCAATCAGCAATGCCCCTGTTTCTTCCCTCTCCCCTTGGAACCCTTTCCATTAAACTAGGAATTGGAATGACTGTCTCTCTGTAACACTATTGTAACGGAGAAAAGCAATGCCAAACTACAGGCAACTAGAGCAAGAACTTCCTCAGATACAATAAGGCACAGATCTCTATTGAGTCAGAGCTTCACAGATACTAGAATTCAAGTTACTAACCTAAAAACAAACCAGGACATTTTGATCAATTTTTGTTTGTTTGTTTGGAGTGTTTTTTATTTTTGTCTAAGAAGATTCTGACTTTGTAAAGTTTTCTTCGTGTTTGCTTTCAGGAATCCATACTTTATACTGGGTTGTAAGTTCATTCTATATTCAATATGACTCCTGCCAAATCTTAGAATCAAACTTTGTTTTCTTACTCTAGAACAACACTTGAATCAAATGACCAGTGAGAGCTGTAAGGAAACAGGAGGATCAACTGTGAATAGTTCTACCCTCACCAGCTGAACCCCTCTGCACTCCAGTGGCAAACACACTTGTACTATGTAAAGATAGCATAGCACTCCCACTGTCTTACTGTAGTGACCTGTATGTTTTCAGTCTTAACAATAAATGTTATGGGGGCTGGAGAGACAGCTCAGTGGTTAAGAGCACTGACTGCTCTTCCAGAAGACATGGGTTCAATTCTCAGCACCCACATGGCAGCTCACAGCTGTCTGTAACTCCAAGATCTGACATCCTCACACAGATACACATGCATGCAAAATACCAGTGCAATAAAATAATAAATTAAAAAAAAACCAATAAATGTTATTAGACTTAAGAAAAAGGATCTAGCACCAAGGACAGCGCCCAGCTCCAGGGGCAGTCTTTTAAGCAGCAGCTTAGACTCTTTTTCTTACATACATGTACATGTCTACGTGTTGTCTCCCTATCAGTCCATCTCTCTGTCCACCTGTTTGCTCATCTCCATTCATGAGTGTGTGCATGTTATCTGTGCAGAGGTAAACATGCCTGTGTAAAGAGCGTACATCATACAAGTATAGCTCAGAGTGTCAAGGCCCAGGCATCTCTCTCTGTTTAGAACAGGATCTCTTATTTGCCTGGAACAAGTACACCAACAAGGTTTTACATCATTTAAAAAGTGCAGTGAGTGTGGTTTTCAGAGGACAGCCTGCATCTCAGGGTGTCCCTTCTCAGAGAACCAGATGGATGCCTCCTTGTAGTGGCCATTATTCCATGAGTGCAGTTCAGCACTCCAGTCTCCTGGCTACCAAGTGCTTTGATAGTAATTTGCTCCAGTTCTTCAGCTGTTGTTAGTAAAAAGTCCCTGAGTATATAAATACAAATATGTGTTTTCCCCTTCATAGTAGTCCTAGTGTAGATTTGTGAAAAGGCATTGAAGACGGTTCCTGTGTGGGATTCTTCAGTTTTTTCTTTTATTGGAGCTGAATTATGAAAACAAAAAAACAAAAAAGGGAGGCACAGGGCTGAGCTGCTGCAGTGTTTTTTACAGCATCCCATAATGACACTAAAGGAAGAAAGATGGTTGCCAACTTCAGCTGAGATACACCAAGGGGCTGTCCTGGGATGTAGAGATCCCACAGGCCAGAGAATGGGAGCTACAGACTACTTGCATCTCTTTAAGGTAACAGAGGAAGCTAGGTGGTAGAAAGGGGGTGTGAGGAGTATCAGGGGAAGGTCACAGAGAGCTCCCTTCTAATCCCCATCCAAGCTGCTTGGTGTCTCTGACACCCTAAATGTTCCAAAAGAGACAAGACCCACAGTCCTTGAGTAAAATAAGGTAAAGCAAAAGCCAAACACTGCTGGTTTGGGTAGAAGATCAGAAGGCATAAAAACGGAGGAAGGGGAGATGAAGGAGGAGAGGCAGAGGAAAAAATGGGGAGGGGAAAAAGATGAGGAGGGGAGGAGAAATGAAGAAGACCAAGAGGATGGAGAAGAGGAGGTGGAGGAGGAAGATGGAGAAAGAGGAGGAGAGAAGAAAGGAGGGGGAAGAGGCTTAGGAGAGGGCAGAAAAGAGGAGCAGAAAGAAGAGGACTGGGAAATAAGAGCAGGGAGGGGAAGGCACAGCATGAAGGCACCCTCTCTCTGTGCTTTTATGAGAATTAGAGCTGGACAAAGTTCTAAAGTCTTATAGGGAAATGTCTGGGAAGGGGAAGTTGGTTTTCTGGTATCAGCACTAATGTTGACATTGTTTGGACTGAGCTGTTGTTCTGGTAGCCATAGTGATCTCTATGTCCCTATGTACTTTGCCCTGGTAACATCTGTTTGTTTGTTTGTTTTGTTTCATGGTACTGAGACTCAAACTCATGGCCTTGCTCATCTAGGACAACCTCACCTCCGTGGGCAAGGGATTATTCTAGTCAAACATAATTGGAACTCCACCTACCAGGGAGGAAGAGACTGGTGGGGGTAGTGGTGGGGAGCTGCCAAAGTTTAGGAGTTCAGAGAGTGAGAGATGTAGTGAGACTATTCAAAGAAACGGGGTGGTGAGGAAGAGGGGACAGGAAGAAAGGAGGGCTGGAGAAAAGGCTCAGAGGCTATGAGCACTTGCTGTCCTTGGAGAGGATGCAGGTTCACTTTCTAGCTCCTATATTGCAGCTCACAACCTTCCAACTCCAGTTCCAGGGGATTAGGCACCCTCTTCTAACCTCCAAAGGCACCAGGCACCTCACATGGAACATGTACATACATGCAGGCAGAACACCCATACATGTAAAATAAAACAAGCAGATCTGAATAAAAAGAAAAAGAGAGAGGAAAGGTGGAAAAAGCAGGGAGATCTTTAATTTTCAATCTAAAACTCCCTTGCTCACTTGCCTCGGTGGCTGCCACAGTCTTTGTACTCAGTCTGGTTTGACTGTAGCCCTCTGGAGAATCTTCCTCTTGGCAGTGCCTGTGTGCTGTGTGCTGTGCGGGCCCTCCCCCAAGATTCAACACAGTACAAGCGACAGCAAGTGACCTTGTAGCTTACTCACTGTCTTTTAAATGGTGTATTAATTTTCAACAAGGTCACATTTCTAGTGCTGAACAAAAGCATTTCGGATGATGCTAACATTGGGGTGACCCGCCAAGTGTGGTTTTTCAAAACACTAGTTACACAGAGTGTTGGAACTGTCACACTAAATTAACACAGAGGCTGTGTCCTGGTCCTGTGGGTACGGCCCTCAGCAAGAGATGGCATTTCTTGCAAAAATGAAAGACCATTGTCTCTGTTCTCCGTGATAATTTATGTTCTTATCTAATTTGTCCTCTTAATTTTGATCTCTCTTTTTTCTTTGGGCTTTCTCACCTGGTGCCAACTTTTCCCCCCTTTTCTTCTGCATTCCTGCCCAGCTGTCCCTTCTTGATAACTAAACCACAGTTTGTGTCAGCATCTTAATGGGCTTTTCCACATAACAGTCTCCAAGTGACATTAATTAGAGGCACACCATACCTCTGCTACTGGCAAGAAATTAAATTTCAAAAGTAGTCAGAGTTGGGTGTTGTAGGGAACCTCATGGATTCCCCAAAAGCAGACCCAGCTTGAGTCTGCATCCAAAACCTCACTAGGAATTTATCACATCATGTATTGGAAGTGTACCTAGTTTATGTATCAGTTCTTCCGTTGCTAAAGTGAATTTAGACTTTCCCAATATATCCATAGAAACATCTACATCTGTTGTAAGAATTGGAGCCTACATAGATGGAAGCTATTATATGCCAGGATTTAGGGAGCATCTGATTAAAGCTTTGTGGTGCATGTGTGTTGGGGTATATAGGTTTGTGAACATGTTGGAAGACAGAGGCGAACATGAAGTGTCTTCCTCCATCACACCTAACCTTACATTTTGAGACAAGGTCCCTCAGTGAATCTGGAGCTCACTGGCTGGCTAACAAGCACAGACTTCCCATCTCTATTCTCCTTCCCTTCAGTACTGAACCTACCCATGCAAACTACAGTGCCCAACTGTGTGCACTGGGAATTCGAACTTGTGTCTTCATGTTTGCACAACGAGCATTTGGCTCATTGCTTTTAGCTTCTTAAAAAGAATATCAAGTTGGTTTTCTTGACCAACTCCATGGTCACCTATTGGTTAATCTAAAGTAGGGTGGGGCCTCTTAGTTCATGGCTCAACTATGTTCCTTTCCTCAGGAGTTGCCTCTCAGCTGAGTCAGGCTAAGCTGTTGAGTGACCCTTGCTGGGCCTTTGTCTTTAATCAGACAAAGTAGGTTGTTGAGGGTGAACACCAAGCCTGTGTTTTGAGATACATGTCAATCATCTCCACTGCTGCTGAACCTATTTGAGATATCATCCCCACCCCCTTGATGATGTGTTAGTGGGGTGAAGGTTGATACCTGTGTGGATGCCTGTCTGGTGCCTTCTAAGAGCTCTGGAGAACCTCTCTGGAGCCCTTTGCTGGCTCTCATTTGCCCTCTACATGCTCTTGCTTCGAGGGCCTTCAGCATTCAGTATCAACATGGGTGCTTCCATCCTTCAGTTTACATGACTGATGTCTAGCACCTGGGTCCCAGGAGAGGTAGCAGTTAAAGCTTGTGCTGAATGAGCAAACAGGAATGTGAATGGACCAAGAAGTGACGTCTAAGCTGATCATTGAGAGTGAGTCTGATCTGTTCCAGTGAAATTTACCAGTGAATAAAACTCTAGAAAAGTCCCTTAATGTTTTATGGACATGGTGTAGCAGCAGTAGTAACTTGGACAGAGTTTCCCCAATATAGTCACTGAACTGTGTGCATTTAAAGAACTCCAGCTGGTATTAGCTGTTCCATGAGTAGTTTCCTATGTTCAGGCATGAGCTGCAAGCCCAGTCCAACTAAACATAAACACAGATTGCCTACTTTGATCCAGATCATCTGGTGGTGGTGGGCACAGGGGAGGGTGGTCCTCTCACTGAGACCAAACTCCTTTTTCACAGATATTCAGGAATGTGAATTCCTGATTTATTGCATGTGCTGTGTGTACAAGCATGTGCACATATGTGGTACCTGGGTATCTTCCTAAGTCACTACCTACCCACCATTTATTGGTGTCTCTCACCAATTCATCTAGACTGGCAGGCAAGCTCTAGGGACCCATCGGTTTCCTCAGTACCCCAATGTGCTGAACTTCCAGATGTACAGTTGTTCCATGCCTGGCTCTTCTGTACGTATTGAGGACTCAAACACAGGGCCCTGTGTTGTGTGGCTGGCACATTACCAACTGAGCGGTTTCATAGACTCTCCACCCTGATATCTGTGGCATAAAACAGGAGTTGGATCTGTTTGACTGCACCAAGGGCGATTTGTTGTTGTTGTTGCTGTTTGGGGCGGGGGGAGATGTCCCATGCTAGAACTCAGAAGAAGGAACACAATGGTGTGTTCCACAACATTCTGTGGCTCAGTTCCTCAAGCTTGGAGTGTTGGAGGGCCAGGCTGGGAATTTTAGCTTCAGAAATGCAGATACCCTGATTTGGAACACGTTCCTAAGAAGTTGAGTTGGGTCTCTCTTCATCCTATTTGTCTTAACCTTACTTTTTAACCCTAGGATAGGGTGAAATCTTTAACAGGAATAAAGGTGAGCGGGTGGGAATTTCTCTCAAACCAATAATTGAGATGGTAACCTTATGGTACCACTCTACATGCATACCACTTGCCATCTTGCTGAATTCCAGGATGGTGCCTGACGGTCTCGGTTATTTCTCCTTTTTGTTCTAACTATTGACTTGAAGAACTCTACAGCCCAGCATGCTTGCCTGCTGTGTTTTAATGCCCTACATGGCCCTTTGGTGGATGCTGGTTGCTTGAGCTGTTAAGATCTACAAGGCCCATCTTTCAAGTTGAAGGATATGCTCGTATGTTATGGAAGTAGATTTGCATAACTCTGAAAAGCAATGTCTTTCCATGGCCCTGTTCTTGCTAACCACCCCTTTTCCAGTTAGTCCCATGCATCCTCTAAAAAGCTCTAGTGATCTGGGAATCTCCACAGACCACTCCACAGTAGCTAGGTCACTTTTTCCTGTGTACCACTTGAGACCATTTGTTAGCCAGGACCCCATCTTCTGCTATTCTTCCTCATGCTTTCCTCTGATCAGAACAACTTAGGTATATAGCCTTTTTGCTTGTCTTAACATCTGCTTCCTTGTCCCACCACACCAATCCTCATGGAGGATTTCCTCAATACCGGTGGCCAGTTTGTTTTTTTCTATCCTCTGATACCAGAATGTAGGCAAGGTTCTGGTGAACTTGCAGTGTGCAATGTATGTCAGTAGGATTGTGGATGACCAAGAAATGTTTTGAACAATGACTGCATGAATGGACACATGAGCAAATGGCAAATATGCATATATATTCTTTTTGGGTCTAGGCACAAAATACCCTTTTGCTCCTGGATAATAGACCGACCAATTTTGTGACGCTCCAGCTGGGGAAGGGATCCTTGTCTAAAGACTATTAGCATCACCCCCTTTCAAATTTTTCCAAACAGGTAGAGATAAAGGTCAATCATTTTCTGTTCCTCTCACCCAGTCATGAAGATAAATGACTCAGCACCTTGTACCTTAAGCTGCCCTCTTCACACAGCTGGGAAAGGTCACTCATTCAGCCCACAAGCAATCTGGATAAAACCACCCCTTTCTGAGAAGAACCCTAATAAACTCCACAGCTTTTTGTAGACAGTGTTGAAACAGTTACTGACTTAGCATTGACTCAAATGTTGTGACCCTTTCATTTTGGGGAGGCTCTGTGTGGACTTTCAAGTTATGCTACAAATGTATAAAGCATGCATTTTCTTTAATATATTTATGCAATTGAGGAGATACACAGTTGCAAAATAATGACAATAATGATACAAACAAGGCACTTGCCCCAGAAGGCACTAGAAATATCTATTAATAATAAGAAAGATGGCTTTTTAGGGCTGAGCAGAGACAGGCTTGATTAATTTGTGTTCCGGGAGGAGAGCTAATGCTTAAGCTATAGTTTATTGAAAATTAATGAAAATGAATTTTTGGTGATACTAGCTACCCAAAGGGAATAAAAATTAGGATGTGAGTTTGTGGTTCCTTCTGGCTGCCATTTCTCTCCACTTGAATCCTATCATTCAAATATGCCGTAATGTATGGAGGTTTCAGTTTGAAAGTGTGGCTGTTCATTTGCAGGTCATAATGACAAATACCCACGAGGGCTTTTATCTTTTCTTTATAGTTTCTTTTGATGTATTTAGATTAGCTGAGCTAACAGTTTTAAGTGAGGCTTTTTGCTTCGTGAAACTTGTGTGCCTTTCCAGAGCTGATCTTGCCAAACAAATGCACCTGAATTCTCCTCCCTGAAGAGTCAAATCTTCTTATCTGAGGCAGGAGAGATGGCTCAGTGACTAAGAACACTCTCTGCACTTGCACCTAGGTTCCGTTCCCAGCATAAACATGGCAGCTCACAACCATCTGTGACTCTAGTTTCAGGGAATCTGGCACAGTCTTCTTGCCTTGGTAGGCTTTGCATTCTCCTTGAACACTGCATGCATGTGGTGCACAGACATGTAGGCAAAGCATTCGTATGCATAAAATAAAAATAAGATCCTTATCAAGTTTTCATATTTTTGGCAAGATGATTTGTAGAAATCCTTACTGTCTAATTTTGAGCCTAATCTGGGGATACAATCTATTATATAACTGATGAGATGTTGACCTAAAAATGTTTACTCCAGTCAGAATGGTGGTACAGCTTGATTTACAGTACCTGGGAGGCAGAGGTAGGAGGCTCTCTGTCTGCCTTGTCTATAGGAGTAAGTTCCAGGCCAGCCAAGCTGTACAATGAGACCTATGTCAAAAAAATACAATAATTTAAAAAGTTCACTTGTAGTTGGATAGTGCCCAGTTTGGCAGCACCCTTCCTCTGTGTTCATCACCCTAGCCCCAGGGTCTCTCATCCTGACAGTTGTTTCCATCTGGACTTTGAAATACATTCGGTGTTTATTTTATATTGTGTCAGAACCTTCTGGCTTGTTGTTCACCTGCTTCTGTTTGTTGTTTTTATGTTGCACTGAGAAGTCTGTTTTGATTTATTGCTCCCACGCTGTTCTAATTTGAATCAACTTGAGGAAGTAAGAGCCTGGCTGTTGGGTAGTAGTCACTCTATGAGCTGCTCATCTGATAAGCTGTTTTTCTCAGGGAGAGTGAGCTTTGTGGCATTCTCCAGGTCCCTGGACTTAGAAATCAGTGATCTCGATTCTTCTGCAATGATCACACAAAGCAAATTCCTCTTTGTCAAGGTAAATCCTTAAAAATATACATTATTTGGGGAATGGAGGTCTCTGCTGCCTCTAGCACTGGATATGTGCTTTCCCCAGATGTTGAGTTTCAATTCCTTAGAGAGTGGACACAGGAACAGAGTGTCTGAAGCCCCTTTCAATCAGAGCAGGACCTAGATCTGCTGTGGCCTGGGAAATGCCTACTTTCCTCCTTCTATGTGCAAGCCTGCTGTGTGTCCCCATTTTCAGGGTACTGTGAAGTCTCACACAACCTACCTGTGAACTCAAATGTTCCCTCTCTCTTGACCTTGGAAAGCCTATGATGCATACCCAAGCTTCAGTTCTTTGATGGAGATCATCTGCCTCAGCCTGCCTTGTGAAGCCTCAGAAATGCTGAGCACATTGTACGTTGTTCCAAGTAGGTACACTGGATGTGTTGAGCTCAGAGGGGTTCCATCAGGGGCTCTCGCTCATATGCAACTCTCCCTCAGACCAATGGAAGGTTGAGTGTAGTGCATTTTCTCACTGCTTAGCAGAAATTGCGTGAGGTTTGAAAAAGTTTTTGAAAACCAGAACTCACATTTCTTCTTCTTTTTTTTAAATCTGAATTCTGGAACACAAATCCATAAATTTCATAAATGTTCATGCCATGCCTTGAATTGCTCATTTTATCTGCAAACGGGGTTTCAGAGTTGCCTTGTGGCTCACTGGTGAGGTTCCTATTCACTGGCCAACTTGAAAGGCCGAGGAGGTATTTGAAAGCTATTTTGGCATTCTGCTCAGGAAGATTATTTAAATTCCATTTCCAGGTGTATGTGATACCTACACGAAGCCCACAGCAAGAATGGGTAATGTGTTTTATACATTTACAAATATATTTAGCTTTATTTTCATATTAAGGAGGGAAAGACCATTTCCAAGAACTTGAGACCAGTATTTATAAAGCTATCTAAACATAAACTGTTAAAAAAGGCTCACCACAACCTTGTGACTATGAGGGTCCTAGCATACACTTTCACTTCAAAAATCACAAACAACAAAAAATACACTTGAATGTGGGGTGTGACTGTTTTATCACAAATTTATAAAAGCTACGTGTTGTAATAAAAGAGAGTTTCCCTATTCTGCTAATAGAATGCCACCTTCACTTCCAGCATCATGGGAAGGAGAAGGCACTGGGGAAATATCAAGAGGAGGAAACGGAAGAGTGGGCGTGGTAGGGGTGGAGACTAGGATGGGATTGTTCTTCATGTAGGCAGATCAGTACACAGGGGGTTTCCTCAGTAAATTTTTATGAGTATTTTAAGACGGCTGTAGAAGTCATGTTACTTCTAGCTAATTCTGCAGAACATGTTCTTAGGGCAGAAAGGAGCCTTCTTCCAGACAGAAAAATGTATGTCAGAAATTCAAAGCTCGGTGATCTGGCAGAGTCCAAGTTCCCGGATTCCCATCTCGATTTCCCATGACTCAGAAGCAAAGTTCATAGCACAGTGCCATGATTCTGTAATCCTCAGCCCCTCTTTATCCTCCAGAATAATCTAACTCATATATCAAAGCCAGAGGAGACACTCCACATGTTCTAGCCTACATGCCTTGACCTCCCGGCAGCTTGCTCCTGCATGGTTATTCGACAGGCAGACTGACTTTAGAGGAAAACGGGGTCTGCACGCAGGTAACCTTTGGGTACGGGATTCCTATCTTCTATAAGGTTTCTAGGTTTCAAAAACAGATTCTTGCTTTGTAGCCTAGACTGGCCTTGAACTCACCATCCTCCTACCTCAGCCTCCCAAGTGCTGACATTACAGGTGTGTAGCATCACACCTGTCTTCCAAGTGTCATTTAATCCCCAAATCCCCTGGGCAGGCAGGTATGCAGGCTGCAAGGCATTTAGGTCTCAGTTACAAAGGAAGAGTCAGGGGTCCAGCAGGCTGGAGACCACTGAACCAACTAGGGGAGTCCATGTCATGGAAATTTCTCTGCTGAGGACCTGCTGACTGCAGAGCCCTGCTCATTCTGCTTTGCTGTCCCTGTGAGGCTCATTTTCTGAGAGGAGGGGGAAAAGGTGCAATAGAGGCCGATCTGCCTTGGCTGTACCACTTTAAAATGTTTTCGGTTACAATAACTGAGATTTGTCAAGAACATTAGAAAATGGAGTGCCGGCATTTCCATCCCCTGCAAGTAGAGTACGTGAAGGGACAGGACAGCAGTTGGCAGAATTAAGGTCCTTTCTGCCTCTGATTTAGCACTTAGCACAATCTTCTCTTGATGCCTACAGTACCCTGCTTGCCAGAGCAGACTTGCCACTCAGACTTACAGAATCAACAGGAGTATCTACTCTTACAATTATGGTTGCTGGGAGTGACTGTTGATCACTGTCTCCTCCACCCTCTCACCTCTGTTTGAGACCTTTCCTAGCAAACCAGGTTGAAGACTTGATCTTAATGCAGTGGGTTGACTCTAGCAGGAACGCTTCATCATCCAATAGACAGTGTATAGCTGGGCTGGGCTGGTATCAATTGACTGGACCCAGGTTTGCCTGGACTCCAGAAGGGGAGACCTAGGGACCAGCAACTTAGGTGTGATGGAAAAGCTTTATGAATCCCAAGGTCTCTGGCACAGCTGCCACAAGGGCGTACAGACCCCATGCTGAGCCTCTTGTTTTATAACTTAAACAAGTAAACTGGCTCTTTTGGTTATTTTCTGTTGTTGTGACACAGGATTTTATTCCTTTTGGGCCTGGGTAATTAGAGAAATTTTCAAGAGGTTTCTCACAGGTTCTGAAATACCTGATTGTGTATGTTCTGTCAATATGAGAAAGAGCCTGTATACCAGTTCTATCCATCTGGCAGCAACATATCAGTAAAAACAAATGCCCTTTTATTACTATAAAGGTGGGACACCTTTCTTATGGCTACAAATGATGCTGCCATATGATTTACCATTTTGTGTTACACACACACACAGAGAGAGAGAGAGAGAGAGAGAGAAACAGAGACAGAGAATTTCAAAGTTGGGTATGTTGTAGGGGCCATATATGTGAACAAGCTGAATATGAGTTAATAATGTATTCCTCAAAGGCGGGGCCTGAATTCTATGTGCTTGCTCACTGCCTAACTCAGCATCCTCCACTGAGAATATTCCAAGTAGGAGCCCTCTGGGTGTCTGAAGGAGTTACATGTCCTTCCTGTCTGGCAGTCACACATAAACTGTCTGTACCCGAATTTTAGCCTAGATTTCAACTGAGCTGATGTAGTTCCAACACTTAACCATCTAATAGTCAACACTGCGGCCTCTGGTCTAACTCTCTCTGCCTGTGTAAATGTTTGTTGCAACACACCGTGACTGCTCATATTTGGATTGCTTGCGGCTGCTTTTAGGATAAAGATAGAGTGAGAATCATCTGGATATGGATTCCAAAGCTGATAATCTGCCCCCCGCCCCCCACACCACCCAGTGCTGGCTGGCTCTGCCCTATCGGAAGGGATTATGAGATCTTCTAGTGACACAAGTCCTAGGACCCGAGTCCTCACTTCTCACCTACTTGTCTGCACAGAACTTTTTCTTACTTAGTGGCTACTCCACTTCTCATGCTGATGAACAGGATAAATGGGTTTGTGGAGACATTAACTCAGGTCTCTGTATGGGATGTGTTAACTCCGTTATTTATTCCTCTCTCCTGAGTCTTGAAAGCACAGGGATGCTCTCCTCATCAACTTGGACTTCCCTGGACTTGGAAGCGTTCCCACGAGTGGATTTTTGTATGAGTGTGTGTATTTAATTTTAAAATAATATTGTTAGTTAGTTAAACCACTGTGTGCCCCAAATGGGGAGAACCGGGCCTCTGGCTACCAAGAAGCCACCTATTGCCTAGCTGCAGGATTTCCCAGCAAAGGGGACCTGTCTCCCTGACTACATATTAGAAGTTCTACCTTTTCCTCAAGCTATTAGACACTTCACCTTGCCTTCTTGAAAGCTGTTGTCTTGGATGTTTTCTCACTCTGTATAGCCACAAAGGTCCAGTGCTTCATGCCTGCTTTTCTATTAGCTATGTTTCAAGTCCTGGCATGCTCTGGGTAGCCCCCTCACCTGACCCCCACTTTCCATGTCTGAGAGAGATGCTCAGAGGGACCTGGCCAGTGAAGAAGCTGTCAGTCTGGGGAATGGTTGGTTTTGGCCTTGTGTTTAACATATTTGAATGTACCTTCTCCCATGGGTTTTTGTTTTTTTCTGACTAGGAAGGCTGTTAAGAGACAGTGACTTGTTAAGTCTCTAGAGCAAGTGGTTCTGAGCTTGTGGGTTATGACCTCTTATGAGGTGTGAAATGATCCTTTCACAGGGTTCATATCATATATTATTTCACAAAATATCACATCAAATATTCTGCATATCAGATATTTATATTACAATTCATAACAGTCTCAAAGTTACAGTTATAAAATAAAAATGAAAGGAATTTTATGTTTGGAGGTCACTACAATATGGGGAACTGTATCAAAGGGTTGCAGCATTAGGAAAGTTGAGAACCACTGTTCTAATGTCAGGGATAGGTAAGCAGGAAGAGCTATCTCCCCACAGGATGCTGCTGGGGCTGCAATGCCCTTGAGCAGTGAGGCCCTTCAGGCAGCTGGTCAGTGAGTTTCCAGCTCAGGAATCCCATAGTGGAGTCCTGAGAATTTTCACTGTTGCAAGAACTGGTTGCATTTTTAATTCCATATCCCGCTTGCCCCATTCTCAACCTTTAACAAATACATCAGTCATGCAGGTAGCCTGTGTGACCCAGCACTTCCTGAGAAGCGACCAGAATAATACTGAGAACACTGAAACAGGCAGGGTAATTCTTGGCATTCATGCCAGCCGGGTGAGCAAATGCCGCCTGCACTGCATAAAGCAGAGTGATTTGCGTGGATTGCCCAAACGTTTTTACGGGGGACTAAAAAGCATGATTGTGAGGCAATTTTTCCACAACCACTTCCTTACAGAAGGCATCCTCTTGAATGCTGTCCATAGGTCTTACCATTTTATCCTGTACCCACTGTGTGCTCTCTAGGCAGGGGGTTCCTAGACAAAGTACTTAATAAGCCTCTACTACTCCTACTTGATGAAGACCCAATTGAAGCTCAGTTGCCTATGACGAGACCTTTATCTGCCCAAGCCTTTCAGGCATGCGTACAAGCAAGCAAGATTAATGGAAGAGTCTCTTAGGAAGAACAACTTGCAAGGGGCTGCAAGCAGCTATCTGATGATGCACTCATTGCTCCATACAGAGAGAGCCATTGGGAAGAGCATGCCTGATATCCTGGATGATGAAAAGCCCTATCAAAGATATTACACACTAATTACAGTCTAAGATATGTAGAGACTGCTGCTCAGACATAAAGATCATCGCTTTCCCCTCCTACCATCCAGACATTAACAGAAGAGAAGACCCATGGCCCTCCAAGGCTCTGTTCTAGCTCCAAGAACGTTATTCGGATGTGGACAGAAGATAGGTCACATAGATGCAGTCGTGACTCCAGTGGGCCCACTTCATTAGGAGATCCTTCTTAACCGTGATGGTTCTGGTCCAGAGCCACTTTGTGCTTTGCTAGGCATGATCCGTAAGTAGGAGCCTTGACATTAGCCCATTGCTTCATAGGTATCTTACAGTCAGTGACCCATAGCTTTGAGACTATTTCCTAAGGACAACTTTGGATATATTAGCTTAATGGGTTCTTTAATTCTTTGTCATTTCACAGAAAGTGAGTATGAAGTGATACATACACGGATGGTAAGATGGCTCGGTGGACAAAGGCACCTGCTGCCACCAAGCCCAGTCTCCTCAGTTCTATCCCCCATGACCCACGTCATAGCAGAAAGGACTGATTGCTGAAGGCTATCCTTTGTGTCCCTAACCCCCAAACTCACACAACACACACACACATACACACACACAGAAATACAATTTGCAATATATTAAAAATTAATCCACATAAAGCAGAATGCATTTCCTGTTGTTTTAACTTGGGCTACAACCAAAACAATCATCCCGACTCCATGAAGTACATAAGTCCTAAGAACCTTTCTCTCCTTCCCTCGGGACCAAAGAGGTTAGCTCGGGTGATCAGAGGAATGGAAACTTCTATTTTCAGGATTTGGGAGCTGATGCAATTGCCTGACAACGCAGTATTTACACCAGGGAAATGGGCAGATACTTCCCTTCCCCAGAGTGCTTATAGGTGTCACAGTGGAGCTAGCTATGACTGGCCCTCCAATCTCTACAGACTCCTCAGGACCCCAGCCTCATAGCTTTTTCATTGTCCCCTAGAGGCTGCTGCCCTTTGGGATATTCCCACATAGACAAGGGAAGTGGGAAGTTTATATATTAGTCAAATTAGTGATCTTGGACTGGAGTGGGAAGAACCACTGTCAAGGTAGCCTTGGGCTTTGGAACTACTTGATTCCCTGTTACAGTCATCTAATGGGTTCCCTGAGTGGGTAGGAATGAGTGTTCCAGAACTGATGTGTGCGGCTGCCACACTATGGACCTGACTTGAGACCCTGAGCTTGCCCTTGTATGGATAATGACCTAAGCAGAGCTTTGTTTTAGAGATGAGAAAGGGAACCACATTCTTGGCCTTGATTTAAGGTGCCAGCCCTAAGATGGGTATGGTACTGCACAAACTTTGGGATAGTGGTGTGAAAGGCTTTTTTTTGACAGGAGTCCTTTTCTCCTGTAGGTAGGTTTGACATTACCAACCTCTTAAATCCTGGCTAGTGTGTCTGGGGAATGAATGGTCAAGTGTAACCAATTGTAACTAATGTGAGTTTATGAGTTTCACTGGACACAGGTAGCCAGCAGCTACTGAAATCAACAAAGAATCCCAGGGTTTCCAGGGAAATGTTGAGTATCAGCCTTTGTGCTCAACATATGGGATCATATTCATTACACTGGACTCAGACACAGGACCCTAAGTGTTCCTCAGAACCTCTTTCTCCTATCCAAAACCATTAATCAGCAAGACCAATACTTAAACACTTGCAGACATTGTCCAGCTCAGCATTTGTCACTGGGAAGAACATAACTGAGACTTGCCTTTGTAACTCTCACTCTCCATTGCAAAATGATCAAAGACCCCAAATTTCTAGGTGGAGAAATGAGCTACAGAGAGAGGTACTGCCCTGGCCCAAGTCACCAGAGCCAGAGCTCCCATCCAGACATATGTTACAGGACTTAAATCCACTTGGCTGGGCACAGGAAGCCTCTTGGAAGCTAGAAGACACCAGTGAAATAAAGTTCCATGCCTGTTCTGATAACATAAGGAAGAGCCTAGCTATAGGCATAGTTTTTCTTTCCTAGGGTGCTCATAGATGTTTCTGTTTGAGTATGACTCCCAGTGGGGTATGGACATTACCATGTTATATACATCTAGCTTCACACCAGTTGATGAGGGTTTTTTTGTTTTGCTTTTTTTTGTTTTGTTTTGTTTTTGTTTGTTTGTTTTCTAACCTGGTGTTGCTGGCATCCTTTTATGTTGCTGTCTGGCTCCTGTTATTACAAGCTATATCAAAGACCAGAAATGGTTCCTGTTTGACCTTCTTATTTTTTTGTTAATGCCTAAGTCCCTCTTCCCCAGTGTGGGACTTTTGGATGTGTACAGGTTCAAGAACAAATGAGTGAAAGGAATGAGAATGGAGATATTGCAGTATCGAGCAAGCTCTCTGCAATTTCATGGTATTAGATTGACTACTAGCATCCTTCATATTACATTAGGCTAGTCCTTATTTTTGTGGTCATAGCAACTGGAATCTTACCGTGTCAGTCGGACAGTGGAGTTGGTACTAAATATCTCCATTTGTAGACAGGCCATCTGCTCCAAGGTAGAACAGCCAAAGTCAAGGGTGGGACAAGTACCAGGTGCCTCGCTATTGAAACCATTGCATTGGTTTCACCTCCTGCCCTGGAAGGCAGAGGCTGTTTTTCTCCACTGCTTGCGATAAGCAAACTGTCTGATTCAATCACAGCAATCCTCTACAGGAGCTTTCAGTCTAGGGTGTTCTGCTGCAGTGACAATGTATTATCCGGCTTCCCTCTGTCATGCTGCTGCCAGCTCACTTCACCCACAGAGTACAGGGGACCAGTCACACAAACAGGAAAGCACATCCAACCTCCAGAACTTAGAATGGCATGGATGAGGCAGTTTCAAGGGGTTGGAAAACAGAAGGCTTGTCAGACCAGACCAAGGTTGGCAAGCCATGGGCACTGCTTGAACATGCACAGAACCAGCCCTGGGCAGCCTTGCCTACAGTGAAGGCTGGGGGAGATTTGCTTCCTAGCCTGCACGCTCAGCAGCTGGTCAGGTCCAACAAGCCCTTGTTGATGTTGGACTGCTATAGTCCAAAGGACACTCAGGACAAGTCATGGGTGCAGTGTCTTTCTCCTACTTATCTACAGATAGGGCTTGTCTAAAGAGGGGCTCTGCCTCTGTGTGCTCTAGGAAAAGAATGAAAACAAAACACTGTCTATTACACAAACCTTATATGGTCCAGAATGCCCATCCCAATGATATCATTTACCTCTTCCTAGAATTTACTTTTCCTAATCCCATCTGATTTGTTTCCCCTTCCCTCTCCTTCTATAATGATAGTAGTGTTGACACAGAGTCAACTGCTCTCTTATTTAGATATTGTGAACTGGCACATGCATTATAATTCATCAAGATCAGAAACATTAATCTGATTAGATCACAAGGAAGACCCATCAACTCACTGAGTAGACAGGTAGAGCTTGCAACCCAAGGCCAGATGGGCAAACAGTCACCAACGGAATGAATGTCAGAGGCGAGTGTACCAGGAAGCCTGGCATTCAACACGCCTGTGACCCTTGTAACTGGCTTAGCTTTTCAGACTGCAATCCTGACACAGAAATGCTGGCATTAGATAGAGTCCTTAGGAATGGGACATCGGAGCTACTGATGGGCTTGTGATTGGTAAGTCTGCAGGCAATAGGGCAGTCGGCATACATACCCTTCCCGGTGGGCCTCTCCTTTCTCCAGCTCCTGAATGACTCCCAGCAGCACTTTGATGGTCTCTTGGCTAGAGCTGATTAAGTTCTCCATCACCTGCAGCTGGGCCTTGAGGTCTACCACCTCTGTGTGAGGCACGATTTGTTGGTGTTCTTCATCCCCTGCCCCAGCTGTGGGGCTAGGCTGGTTCCGCAGGGGTTGTTCGCTACATTCTGGGGACAGGCACTGCACAGGGGGAGAGCAGGCCAGAGCAGAGCCTGTGGATGCCTGCAGTCCATTGACATGAGCGGCCCTCCTCTGCTCCTCATCTGCAGGGCAGAGAGACCACTGGCTGGCAGCAGCAGAGTTTGACAAGCCAGGCTCAGGGGGCCTGGTACTGATGGCAGGCGGGTACACAGTGGCGACCTCTGTTTTAAACACCCTTCCATGGGTGAGAGGGGTGGGCTCCTCTGAGTCCAGGGTGCCCCTGTCGGGCTTAGCTCTCCCCTGCAGCTGGGGAATGGGCTCCTCAGAGGGAGGCCGAGAGTTCTGCAATAGAGCTTCAGGATAGCCAAGCACTCCTGGAGTCTTGCAGAGCTCTGCACAGTTGACCCCAGAAGGCTGATCCAGCGCATTCACATGCTCGTTGGAATGGAAGACCAACGCTGTGGTCTTATGAATCCTTCCTGCACTGCAAGGCGGTGGGTCTTCCATGGGTCCTGCCTCACCCTTCTCCTTTGAATCTGCTAGAAAGCCATTGTTCTGGCTTTTGAAGGCATCTGAAGCTGACAGGCCCTTGAGACTGCCTTTCTTTCGGTCCATCGGGAATGTCTGGTAACATTTGCGAAGGTCCGGTGAGGTCTGCACGCCGGTGCTTTTGGTGACATTGGGAATGGATCGGCGTGCTGGCACTGTCATATACTTACGGTACGCCGCCCTACAGGACACAGCCTTGGCCTCCCGCTTCTCCCCCAGAGGTCCTGAAGACAGCTGTGTGTCCCTCTGCTCATTCTGGGCCTCACAGATATCCTTAAAGCGCACCTGCAGGGCCTTGTTGCGCTTTTTGATCTGTCGGTTGGGGTCCAGGGCATATCTCATCTCTAGGGCCAGGCAGGCCGCTGGCTCCACTTCCTGTTCTGGTGTCGTGAGTACGCATCTGCCAGAGTCCTTGCTGACCATGGTGCCTGCATGCAGAGACAGCAACAGAGGTGACAGTGGGTCAGAAGCACACATGCAAACGCGGCCGAATGGACTTCCAGCCAAATTACAGCTGCCGGCTTCCTAATTATTTTTAAACAGGTGAGGTCGGCCTTTACGTTAAGGAAAATCATACAGGCAGGGAGCTGCTGGCAGGCACAGCATGAAATGCTTCTCAATATTAAAGCTTGCTTACATTTCCATGTGGGATACACTCGTTTTTCGTTTGATAGTGATCCTTGTTTCCCCATTAGACAAACCTGCTTTACTATAGTCATCAAGCGGCCCAATGATGCCGCCTTGTCAGATTTGCAAATTATCTTTTCACATGTGTGTCTCTACTCCTTAGGCAGATAGTTTACAAAATGCGACTTATTTAGTTTGGGATTTTTTTCTTTTTTGTTTTCTTTTATTTTTTTACTTTTGAGGATAACATGATTAATCTATTATTGGAATCCAACGGTTTTAAAGACTTACTGAAGATTCTAGGTCCTGAGTAGACAAGACACACGGAGGGACAGCCTTGCAGGCAGGAACCAGGGTCAGTCAACATGGACTCTATGGGGAGCCAGCCATACTCCTCCCACAGGGATAACTCTGAGGATAAGTCATGGTGGGGGAGTATGGCTTCTAGAAACATCAGTCATGTAGCACACCGTGGGTTTCCATGAGTCTACAAAAACAGCAAGGCCATCTCTTTTCTGTGATTCCAGGGAGAATGGTATTTGGAAATTACTTAAAAAATAAATTATTCATTCTAGAATCAAATTTTGTGTTTTGATCACAACCCCTGGGAAAAAAATGACAACAATGGTAGTTGTTCTAGCATTTAAATGCTGAAAGAAAATAAAATCAGGAGGCTTTTTGTTAATCATGCAGATTCATCTTGGGCTGAGCTATTAAATGCAGCTAAAGAGATGCAGGTGGCCAATGATTCTCTGGGGAATACCAGGAGGGTAAGTGCCTTCCCTTTATTAGATAAGCAGATTCGCAGCTGCTCAGTGCACACCGAAGAACTTTCTTGGGGCCCGCACTTGAAACAAGAAAATACAGTAAAGCTGGGCCTGGTGGTGCAAACTTCTGATTCCAGCTAAGTAGGAAGCTGAGACAGAAAGCTTCGGCTACTGAGAGAGTTTAAAGCCATCCAGGACAGATGATTGAGCCCTTGTCTCAAAATAAAGTAAAAATAGCTGTGAGATAAAGCTCCATGGTAGAACATTTTCTCAGTAAGAGGGCCTGGGTCCAGTTTTGGGTTTGGCAACACAAAAGCAAGCCGAAGATCAAGCCACACCTACTCTTTGTGAACTAGCCTTCACTGGAGTCCTGACATTTGAGAATAAAGTGGCCAGTTTGTTGGATGCAGCTTTACAGGAGGCTCTGGTATCAGAGCCCAAGAGGTCAGGAATGTGAAGTCACAGAGATGAGCCAAGGTCAGTAAAAGCAGATTATCCAGCCCAGAGTACACAGAACTCAAGCTCTGTCCTGACCAGTGGGTTTGCAGGGATGTTAACAGCGGTGGTAGTGTAGGTAAAACCCTAGCCCAGAGACCTGGAGGAGACTCTTGGAATACACCATGGCAATGGAGAAATTTGTAGAGTGGCTGCTACATATGTGATCAGGAATTGGTGTCAACATTCCCATGTCATGAGGTACGGTATATCAACTGTTGAACCTCACAAAGCAGGTGAGAAGGCCAGGTAGGCACTGACCCACCAAACCCTGAGTTCACAAAGTTTCCAGCAGACATAGATGTCCAACATACAGGTCCAGTGCCTCTGCTGTCCTTAGCAGTGAAGGCCAGTATGCATAATGACTCACTGAAGGAGAGGAGGAGAGGAACTCCAACCCTTCACATAGGGGTATCGCCGGTCTACTGCTTCTGCTATGCCTCAGCCACCTTACAAGCCCCCGCATGGTGTTTACAGCATGATAGACTCGGGCAATTCCCAATTCTTCATGATAATGCTAAAAACCAATAGGTAGTTATGTCTGGGGATACCCTAAAATCATCTCTGCAGCCTTTGGCTGCATTTAGACCAGGGTTACTCAGCTGGGTAGGTTAGGCAGATGCCCTGCTAATGCTAGAACGTCTCTGCACAGTGCAGAACACTCAGCAGCCGCAGCCAGCAGCAGCCCTGGCTTCTCCAAGCAGATAAAAGAAGTGTGTCTTACCCCCAGTATGACAACTAGCAGTGTCACCAAGTGAGCTTCACCATCATGACACCCTTGCATTAGCCTTTCCAACCAGGAATGCCCAAGGCTTCCATGTCATTGTCCCAGAGTTATGTCTTCAGAATCAAGGATCTCAGGTACGTGCAGAGGATTTCTGTAGACCTCTGTAATCTGAAACTCAACTTCTGGGACAGTTTTAGAGAGGAAGGAATAGGAATAGAATAGAATCAAGATATGATACATAAATATCAAGGCTTATACGTGGAAGGAGGGGACTATGTCTCGAGGGTGGGGCAGGGCAAGCTTGCCAGCACAGATAATAATTGCTATCTTTCAGGAACATTTTTCATAACAAAAAGAAGACATATACTAAAAAAAAAAAAAAGTTGGTCTGGGGAAGAGTATTGGAAACTGGGGGTCGTAATACGAAAATTAAATCCTAACCCTGATTGTTATCTGTGTCTGTTCTTTAGCTGCTTGGCCATCTAGGTGTGTCAGACTATATCGTGCCTCCAAGGGAGACCTTCATACTAGGGGAAAATTTGAAAGAGAGAGCATTTTTACAAAAAGCAATTTACCAGTAATTTTTCAGCCTTTTCCCTGCCAGTCCTGAAAAATGTGTGTCTGAGTAGGTTTGTCCTGCCTCACTATTCATCATCAGGATTTGCCAGGAACTGCACTGAAATAATTTTCTTACATCACTCCGCTGGTTTGCTGAGTGCTAGACCCAACCATCAAACTCATAAAACAAATCAGAGGAATTAATTGCTGGTGGTAAAAGCAAAATAGTAAAAAAACAAAACTCTTGGCTCTTCATGCTTTACAGAGCTGCTAAGTGTGTAAAACACAATTCCCCTATTAGGGAAAACAATGATAAATAATAAATAAGTCCTTTCCTCTTGGAGGGGTAGGCCTAGGGGTTGACCTTAGGGCTTTGTGCCTAATGGACAGGTTTGAAGGCTTATTTTTATCATCTTTCTTTAATTATTATTACATGTATGTGTTCGTGAGTGGAGCTGCTCTTAAAGGGGAGAAGCATTGGAATCCCCTGGAGTAGGAGTTAAAGGATTTTGGATGTGGTCTGTCATGGATGCTGGGTATTGAGCTTGGGTCCTCTGTAAGAGCAGTGCATGTGCCTAACTGCTGAGGCATCTCTCAAGTGTCTAGACCCTATGCATACATTTCTGTGTGCTAACAAATGCTAGCCTGTGGCTGTGCATTTCACTCCCATCTTCTCATTTGACCCTCGAGATACCCTCGCCAGCTGGGGAGACTCCATTGCTATCCTCATACTGTATGTTTAGACTCTGAAGGGCAGAGCTGGTGGCCTGCACTCTAAGTCCCTTTGAATAACATTAACTAAGGAACTACCCTAAGGAGAGAAATCTGTCGCTTGGCATGACCCATGGTGGACTTCCAAAAGCATCAGCTAAACCAGGCACAGTGGCCTGTACCTGCAATTCCAGCACACAGGAGCCAGGGACAAGAGGATCACTGCAAGTTTGAGGCCCACCTGGTCTACATAACAAGTTCTGGGCTAGCCAATGATACTTAGCAAGGGCCTTTCTTAAGACAACAACAATAACAAAAGGGTTGAGCATCTGAAGCATGAACGAATCTGTCTCTTGGCCTTCTAATACCACGCATCAAGTATGGGTTACGGGAGACTTCCAGTGGTCCGAGAACATGCCTGTCATTGGTGCCCTGAATTTTGAATTGACTGCAAGACTTGAATAGCATTTATAACATGTCTTCTTTGGGTAGGTTACCCCGTAGAGTGAGAGGTATTGGTCCTTTTCGTGACTATCTTACCTGCAGAGCAGTGGGAGTCCATAACCTATATTAGATTTCATGGGGAAATGCTCTGTAAAGTGGCAAGTCATGGTTGGACCCGCCTGGCTCAGGGAGATCTAGATGTCGTGGAGCTGTGTAGAATATAAATGTCTTAATTATTCTCTCGAATTAAATTTCATAATCAAATGTGAGTGGTAAATATATAAACCCTGTAGCTGTAGATTAGCGATGCCCTGTCATCTCTGTACTGTTTTAAATTAATAGCATAGATTTTAAAAAATGCTCAGATCAACCTGAAGGAGAAGAAATAGAAACTACTACCAGCCTAACAATAGGTAAACATTCAAGGAAATGATGGTGTACACTGTGACCATGAAAATAATAATTAAAAAGTATCTCTGCAAAGCATGAGCTAATGTTAAGTGAAAGAAAATAGCCTACCAAGTTTAGCTGGGAGAAAAGGAACCAACCACAGTGGCTGCTGTTATGTGAAAACATTGCCTTTAGGGAGAGTATCTTATCCATGTTTTTTTTTTTTTTTTTTTTTTTTTTGACTTGAGGGTGATTGTGGACACAAGGCCGCTACCTTACTTTTCCAGTTGAGCAGTCCTTCAGCAGCCCCGGAAAGGATCAAGTTGGGGTACCAACAGCCCCCAAAAGCCTTCTTTGGTCACACTGAGAAAGTGCTGAATTTTAAAGTTTTGATACTGTGTGTGGTGTATGTGTATGTCCAGGTGTGTACCTACCACATAATTACTTGTGTGTACAGATATACTCACATAGGTTGGGCAAACTAACAGACCATGCCAGTAGTCCACAGAACTTGTTATGAAGAAGAAAATTGCCACTGGTTTGAATTTATAATCAAATTGATTTACCCTAAGCTCTGAGATTACAGTCTCTAAGAAGTCTGGGGTTTCATCAGCTGATGGGATGGCTTTTATTCTACCATTGTAAAATACTTCATGCTTCCCAGCATTCGTATGTGTCTCTCTAATACGGTATGTGTACCTTGATTAGTCCTCTGACACATGGGACTGTAGAGAAACTATCTGTGTCGGGGTCTTCCATCACTGTCTATAGCCTAAAAGCCAGCAAGCCACCATGAGTGTGGAGAAGGACTGCATGAAATTGCTGGCTTCCCAATGGCTCTCCCACAATTGAGGCACCTTGGAGCCAGAGATGCTGGCTGCAGTTCTAGATTAATTGGGTCAACATTTTATTCTATATGCTGTGGGAACGCCTGTGTATTAGGCTCCTCGGAGTAGGGAGGAAGGGGAAGTGGATAAGCTGTTCTTTAACATGGAGCTTCCCAGTGGGGAAGGGAGGCAGGCTCTCCCTCACTCCAGGGATGCCTGTGTGCAGGGAAAACTTTAATGTGGAAACCTAGCTTACATTCCTGAAGCCCTCTTGCCTTGAAGCAGAGATGGCTGCATAGGTGCTGCACTGGGTCTCAGCTCCACAGCGTAGTTTCATTTAACTCTCTTCTCCCAGAAGTTCATACCCTCTTCAGAGGCAACCGATTTGACTGGAAAAGGATCTAGGGTAGACAGTAAGTGAGGAGCTGCTTCTCAGACAGCAGCCTAGCTTGTGGGAGGAAATCGGCTTTTGTTCTGTGTCCTCCCTCTCTCTCTCTCTCTCTCTCCATCCCTCCATTTCTCTTTCAATCTCTCCCTCTTTCCCTTCCTCTCTCCCTAGGCTGGCCTTGAACTTGCTTTATGCAGCACAGGATGACTTTAAACCGCCTCCTTCTGGGCTGGGCTTATAGGTATATACCATTATGTCTAGTTTACGTAATGCTATGAATTGAATCCAGGGTGTTAGGCATACAAGGCAAGCTATGTACCAAGTGAACTTCATTCCCTACCTCTCTTACTGTGGGGTAACCCAGGCCATTATGAAATGATCGCTTTCTAGGGGCATTGGAAAGAGGAAAACTTTTTAAGGTAAAAGGCAGCTTTGAGGCAGACAAAAACCTGTCAGAACGAGGGCTCTGGTTTGTTCCTATCTATGTCATTGGAAAACATAGCTCACCAAGAGAAAAGTCATGCCAACCTTATAAACCATTGCTGCCATGGGCGCACACTGTCCTGTTTACAGTGAGTGAGCAGAAAGGCATGAGCTGTGAGCCTCATCCAGGCATGGACACTTTGGTTTGGTTTGAAAGCTTCAGAACAGTGGTTCTCAACCTGTGGGTCATAACCTTTTTAGGGGTCAAATGACATTTTCACAGGGGTTGCCTAAGACCGTCAGCAAAGCCAGATATTTACATTATGATTCATAATAGTAGCAAAACTAGAGTTATGAAGTAGCAACAAAAATGATTTTATGGTTGGGGGTCACCACAACATGAGGAACTGTATTAAAGGGTCACAGCATTCGGAAGGTTGAGAACCACTGCTTTTTAGGAGAACCAGAAAACGGGTCTCTTCAAGGAAACACTTTCCTCTTCACTTAAGTTCCATCACAGACATTGCTTACCCACTATCCACACAGAATCTAATTCAATAGAAAGGAAGTAGCAGAATTTTATGATGTTTGTGAAAAATCACCTGGGAACCCTGCCTCCTCCAAAGGGAACCTTATGATAATCAACAGGAAATACCCCACCCCACCCCATCCTCAGCACATTTGCAACAGTACATTTCACTGCTAGAGCAAGCACCCTCCTTTCCCTGTGTAGGTTCCAGGGAATGGAGAGCTCATCAGATTGCCAGATGGAACTCCTCAGAGGTCAGTTTATAAGAGTGGGCATGACACTAAAGAGGTGTCCCTCCTTTCTTAGACCTCATGGGATTCTTATTTCCATAAAAATAGGTGTATGTGTCCTGGGACTGACTTGGAGAGTCGGCTGCCTTAATTATACTGAATCCAAACTTTTTTGAGGGTTCGTGTGAGGGTGAATGCCTTTGTGTGTGTTCATGCCTGTGCAAGTGCACATGCGAGTACTTGTACATGTGCTTGAGCATGTCTGTCTGTCTGTCCCTGTGGGCCTGTGTAAAGGCTGAAGGCTGATGTTTGGATGTCTTCTAAGTTTTTTTTCCTACCTTGCTTGTTCCCAGACAGGGTCTCTCACTGAGCCTGGACTGGCCATCAAGACCCAGATCTGCTTGACTCGCCTGACTCAAGGCCAGATTTACACATATGCACTGTCACTCCAGGCAGCTTTAAAAACAAAGCAAAACCGCCGATGAGTGCAGGGGATCAAAACTCAGATTCTCTGTGCTCTTGCTGCAAAACGCTTTCCCTGCCAAAGCGTCTTCCCAGTGCACAACCTACTTTACCTCATAACTTATATGAACTTAAACTGGAATGCTGACCTTTCCTTCCTTTCCTCCAAAGTACCTTTTGTGAGCAGAACATCCCCCCACCCCCATGCCCTCTGCTACATTTCATGTTCATCTTAGGACACCAGTCTGGGACATCCAGGGCAGGATTTCTGTGTGGAAGTATCCACTAATACAGAAAAGCCATTTAGAACCATAGATGCAATCTGTCTCTCTGGCAAGTCCATGCAGGCTTCTGTCTCCTAGCCTCAAAAGGATCCCCACCTCTGTGTTCTCGTTGGTTTGGCCAGGATGTTGAATAGGTCTGGGTTCACAGCAGCAGCAGCTAAGCCAAGAAGAAAGCACCATGAGTGCTTCTTATAATCGGCTTCTATTTATAAGCTGATTGCTGAACGTAGGGAAAAAAAAAAAAAGTCTTGCCCCAGGAATGAATGTGGACGAATCGCTGGCTATACAGAGCTGGTAGTGTCTGTGACCTGGCTAGCCCTCATTCTTACCGTTCACCAAGGTCTAATGTGGAAAGATATCCTGCTTTGAATTCTGAAGGCCTTCTGACTCGTAGGCTACAAATGTTAGAGGGTGCTTTAATTTAAAGTAATTCACAATATGAAACAGTGGAGTCCTCTTCCTCCCTCTGAATCCAGTGGCATGCGAGGGCAACCTCAGAAATTGCTCACTGCCCTGAAGACTGTTTTGTCAGTTTAAACAAGACTTAAGGTCTGGGGAAATGGATCGGTTGGTAAAGTGCTTTCAAGGGCCTGAGTTTGATCCTTACAACAAACGCAAAAAGCCAGGAGTGGTATGTAGGTTTTTAATACCAGCACTGGGGAAGTGGAGACAAGATTACTGGGGATTGCCTATCCTAATAGATGGGCTCCAGGCCAGTGAGAGAGCACAGCTCTAAGTGCGTGGCTCCTGAGGATGAACTCTTGCCTCGACATGCACATGCACACAGTTGCACGCTTGCCTATACTTGTTTGTATACCTGATCCCAGATACACACACACACACATACACACACAACCCTAAGTTAGGCAGAGAGAGGGTGTACACAGTTAATTGCTTGGGATATGGAAACTAGAGAAATGCTCTGATCAGAATGACTGACAGTTATTCATTGCAGGTTTGCAAAGGCCAAGGTTTCAGTGTTAAGAATATAAGTACAAGGAAGGCATGGTAGCAAATTCTTTTAATCCCAGCACTGGGGAATCAGAGGCTGGTGGATCTCTGGGTTCTAGGACAGCCTGGGCTACACAGAGAAACCCTATCTCAAAAAAACAAACACAGAGAAAGAATATGTCATGTCTAGTAGGGGGGAAGAGAGAGAATAAAAAACTGCCTACATATTGTACACTTTTTACGCTGGGCCCCTCCAACTGTTGCCATATTTTTTCATTCAGTTAATCCCCATGTGTCATGAATCCTGGGCTTCTTTTCTTTTCTCTCTCTTTTTTTTTTTATACAGGCCAGTTGATTCTTCATTTTCTTTCTTGACCAGCAGTGACAGTGGCTGTTAACTTGTCTTTTTTATTCATATCAAAAAGTTGGCTGCTACTTTACAGCATGACGCTGCAGGCATCCCTCTCTCACTCTGCCTTCCACTTTGAAGGCATGTCTCCTGTGTGCATGGACCTTCGCGGTGTCCCTGCGGCATGGAGCACCCTGTGGTGCTTCCTGAGAGGTGGTTATTGTGGTCCGTCTTCAATCTAGGAACACAGCTACCCTGCTTATCTCAGCGGAGCTTAGACAAACGCAGCTGGTCTTAAAGGCAGCCTCTGGACCTAGATTGCAGGAGTCGAAAGCCCCACCTCCTTCTTGGATTGCTGTACCATCTTTCCAACAAACCTTGCTAACCTTTTGATTGCTTCTCTATATCCTGATTATTCAAAAATCACCTCCCACTAACTTCTATGTTTCTTTTGCTGTTTTTTTTTTTCTTTAATTGACTTCCTTTTTATACCAGTCGCCTTCTGATTTTAGTTTCTGACCCTTTTTCGAAGCCTACCTTCCATTCTAACTTCCTATCCCTGTTTGTGGACACTACCTGCTTCCTCTCTCAACAAAGCCTAGTCAGGTAGCAAGTCCTGTGTTCTTTAAAGCCTTCTTTACTCTTTCCTACCCTATTCCTCTGACTTCTCATCACTACTTAAGAATCCCGAGCTCCAACATTCCTACACCATCTCTGGAACACACTGTGGTCATCCCTAAAGTACATCTTTCCTTCCCTTGGCTCATTTCCAAGGGCTTTGCCTCATCCTCCACTCATGGCTCATGGCTTTTAGATGGCATAGACCTGGTCTTTCTTCTTCTGGCTTCAGTCACCCATATGCCCAAGATGACCAGGAGCCTACTGGGTGCTGGGTACATGTAAAACAATGAGACATAGTCCTCAGCAGTGTGTCATTAGCAGGTAGGGACATGTTTAATGGACCATTCCTGGAGTTACTAGGGACAAGTTGTTCAATGTGATCTTGGGAGTGTTCTCTCATAAACATAAGTATCTGGACAAAGCCCCACTAAGAAGTATCCCTGCCCTGTGCCCAACCATCCTTTAATACTTGCTGGCTGATTTGAATATAAATATACATAATTCTTGGAGCAGAAGCTCTTCCATGATCTGGTCAAGGAGTCTTTGGATGAGTGTGTGATATTAGTGATTTCCAAGCATTCTGTCTGCATTCCCGGGAGAGCATGGCTGTCTAATAAACCTTGGGTAGGAATAAGAGAAAGAACAAGTTTTCATTAAGTTTGAGGAAACCACTATCTGGAGTTATGCAACATTTTTTTTTCCTTCTGCTGCTACAAGAGAAAGAGATGGCATGCATACTCACAAGAATAAGGAGATGGCCTACGAATTGGGCAAGTGTTGTGTTTAATTGTTAAGACTAACAGGAACTTGATGACATATTCCTCACAGCCATTATTACATGCTAACAATAGACTTTTTTTTCTGATGATTTCTAACTGTCTTCTTAGGAATATGATGTAGTAGTTGCCAAATAAATTAAGAATTTAATCCACACATCTATGGCTCTGAGTCATATGCAAAGTTCAGTGTACAACATCTTTCATAATCCCAGCCTTCTAACCAGCTATAGAGGAGGCACCCTTGGCCTTTGAGGGGCAGACAGTATTGTAGAGTCCAAAGCACAACAGTAGACCTTGATACTCAGAGGCACATCAGGGTCTGGATAGAATCACATTCATTTTCTATACCCTGAATGTGACCTATGGATGTAAGTTTTTACTCACTATGTACCATCGGTCCTTAGGAATATGATTTCCCCTCTATCATTATCTACTAAGACGAATGTGTGGGTGGCAGTCCTAAAACACATACAGATAGAAGGACAAAGAGTAGGAAGCAGAAAGACACACTATAGACAGAAACAAGTACTTCCTGATAATAGATGGGGCTCTCAGTAACAAAGGGGCAATTGAATTATGATGTATCATGCTTGCTTTGCACTTGAGGGAGGTACACAGAGCTTGGGTGCCTGTGAGCCCCACTGTCAAGATTTTGAAAGCTTGGTTAGAGGTGCATAAACCCTTTCTCTACCCAGAATGAAACTTGACACTGGGATCTGGGGCAGGACCAAAGCCAGACAGGCAACTGGGGTACAAAACTCTCCACCTGCAGACAGCTCAAGTGTCAGTCTAGTGGGAAGGCCAATGTGATATTACTCAGTTTGCATCCATCTCAGACCTCCATGGTAGTTTACAAAATACCCTGGTATTTACCAGGGTCATGGAAAGAAGAAAGAACAATAGAGAAAGACTGTGTAGCCTGTCAGAACAGGGCACAGGAGTAAGGGATACTGATTTCTGACAGTCTGTGAAGAGTCCCTACAGCCATCATAATCCAAGGGGAAAATATAGATTTCAGCCAGTCCTAGTCCTTCAGTGAACCTCCTCCATGTTGCCCATCCTGAGGCTTTGGAGGAGGACCTGAGTGTTGACAAGGTAGACCTGTGTGTGTTTAAAACAAGCAGTCTGACTTGGCAGGAGAGGAAAACCTGAGAACAGCTGTCCTTCCACAGAAGAAAAAGAGCGCGCCTTTTCCTCAGCGGTTGATCCCTAGACTTGCTCTAGGCAACTGCATGGTTTGGGTTAGGAGTAAAGTATTATAAAAGAAGAATAAGACAATATATTTAATCCCTACCCCTATTGTGATAAATCAGTGTCTGGATGTGGAGACCAGGAAGCATTATATATATATATATATTTTTTTTTTAACTCCTCTGACCATTTTATATATGTCGGGTTTTGGATTGGTTTGGTTTGGTTTGGTTTGGTTTGGTTTTTGTTTTGTTTTGTTTTTGAGACAGGATCTCACTGTGTAACTTTGGTTGTCCAGGAGTTTGCTTTGATTGACCAGGCTGATCTTAGGCTCATAGAGATCCATTTGCCTCGAATCCTCGATGCTGAGATTAAAGGCATACACCAGCATTTTTGGCTTCCTCGGCTCATTCTGATAAGTGTGTTTATGAAGACAAACTACTAGCTTGTGTCTTTTGTTATGTTTTCTTTTATTTCTAATTTTTATTTATTATTATTGTGTGTGTGACTATGCTAGTACTTGATCATGGCCTGTGGAGGGCCATGGGATGTCAACACTACTGATTAAGACTGGGTCATATTTGCACAGATGTCACCCCTCTGTATAAACCTGGGTAGATTTGCCACATCAGTGAATCTGATAGACACAGCAAATAGAAATGTACTCAGAGGAGAGTTAATATAATACATATGAAGAGAAATGCAAATACCAAGACAAAAATAAATTACATGAAGGCACAAATTATTTTAGTGTAGCCATAGAACTAGCAGCCACTATTCAAACAGGCCCACACAACAATTGGCTGGGAGAAGTCGTAACACTGTTCTCTTAAACGAGAAGTGAAATGGAAGCTAGGGCTTGAAAGCAAGAAGCTCTTAGTCCTCCAAGTTTCCAACTCTCTGTCCTTCCACCTGCAGCACACCAGTAACTCTCTGGGGCACTAACTCCTGGATACAGGAGCCTGCCTATGGGAGTGTCAAGTCCATTGTCTGTGTAATGTAGCCATTTGTGTTGTGTGCTTTCAAGGGGGAAGACAGGAGAGAGGGGAGGGAGGGACCTACATGCTACATGTACCACTCTATAGGTTTTTAAAACCTTAGTGATGGTTAGATGGGTCTAGCACAGAGAAAGTTAGTGTCAAGGTATTATGAGGTTAAGAGGAAGACACTGACCCTCAGCCTGTCTCTCAGCCTGACCCAGTGAACTCTCCATGCTGGTAGAACTCAAGCAAAAAAAAAAAAAAAAAACCTCCTTGGACTTGGAATGTCAGCTCTTGGGTGAGAGAGCTTTCATCCACATGAAGGCAGGGAGTCAGGCACCCTCTTCCTCTGGTTTGTTTCTCAAGTTAGTCAGTTCAATGGCATTCTTCCTCTAAAAACTCAATCTCTACCCAAGTGAAATTTTAACAAAAAGATCCTAATTGTGAGCTGGGCAGAAACCAGGCCCTATTTCTTTCCTAAACACAGCATGGTCAGAAATAAGGACTGATTGTCATCAGTATAAAAGCAATCTTTCCTTTTATCATTAATTTTTTGTCCTCCTTAAAAAAAAAAAAAAAAAGACAAGAAGAGTTGCTTCCAGCCAGGATTCCCTGGATTTCCATCTAAGTTACTGACTAGGTTTACTGTTAATAGCCTCATCAAATATTCATTGAGCACCTGTTACTAGATAGTACAGTGTTTCTTCCTTTAAGGATCTCTTTGAATTGCGAGTCTCCAGGTCCATCCATCCATTCTCCCCTCACTGAAAGCATTCTTGATGCTTTAAGTTAGAAGTGATAACAATAATAACAATAATAAGTTATTTCCCTTTTTCAAGTAGTATTTCCAGCTGAAAACTCAGACTCAAATTCCTAGAATCACCATATCTTTCCCCCTGCTGGCTCCTAACCTTAGGTTTTCATTAGAACCACTCAGCCCCTGGGTTGAACGGTTAACCTGTCCTCTACCAGCTGCCATGCCACAGGGACCCCACCCTTGAGGATTTCTGTCATAGCTGTACCCCTCTCTATCCAACCTCAGTGCTACCAGTTTGTTTGTTTGTTTTTTCTTTTTACTAGCCAATTTTTACCTATGGCACCTTCTCAGCTGGGCTCTGGTTCCTTTTTTCTGGCTTCTGTCTGGATATCAACACTTGGTCTTCTCCTAATATATATTCCTTTTGAAAGCATCCCAGGAGGCCCTCCTTGCCCTTCTGGTTCCTTCTCAAAGTGGCTTCAAACTGTGTCTGATCACTCTGTGATGCTAAAAGGCAAACCTTTGCCAAATGTCACTCTTCATTCTTGCCTTGGAAGTCTCTTCCCCTCAGCGCAGCACCACTTGGCTTAAGCTCTGGGTATCTACATGCTGGGACCCAGGATCCTCTCTCAATCTGCAACTTGAATTCAGCCAATGTGTCATTCATACTGGAACCACCCATCCGGATTTCTCTTCTGAATCTAGACCAGTTGGCCACACCCTAGTCATTTCTTCTCTCCCTGCTGGACCGAAATTCCTTGAATACCTTTCCTTTAGTCTTGAGCTCTCCTCCTGCTTTGCCTCGGTCCGGCTGCCACCTGCTTATCTGTCTACCTTCCTATATCTACCCTTTCTAATAGCCTGGTTCTTTATAGTTCCAGTAACTTTCCAAGACTGCTAAAATAACACTAGAAAAATAAGGAGATCTCAGGGAGCAAACTCCAGATGCTATGAGCTACCTAGAATCTGACTGCTGAAAACATGTGGAGGAGATGTTAAAAAGGGACAGTTGACCAGTTTAGGATAACCCCTAAGAACAATGTGCTGGGATCCATGTCACTTGTTGAAATGGACTAGAAACACAAAGTTGGCAATGGGTCTGCTGTCCCTCTCCCCAGCAGCTGACAGGAGGGCCACATCATCAGCCTGCCCTGTCACTTCTCTGGGTTACTGGAGTGGAGAGAAATCAACTTTCATTTGCAAAGCTGCTTGCTCTGTTTTTCACATTTGGCAGCTTTCTCTCACACCCCTCCTAGTCCATAGTTTACTGCTTTCATTTTATGCCCTAGGCTAGATTATCAAAGATCGAACTGGAATTTTCCATAGTAACTCCCATGCAGACTTTAAGGAGCATTTTGACATGCTGGTATGTTCACTACTTTTCGTTGTTTCTTCACTTCATTGGTTAAAATAGTGGAACTTCTCCGAATGTACACTTTGCATGGCTTCTCTCTAGTCTTTTCTTTCTCAGCCTTCCTAACCCCAGGATGACATGGCCACTGGACATATCTATCACTATGCAGGGCTTTAAATCTGAGGTCAAGATCTTGGTTGCCTGGAGACATCTCCCTGCCTTCCCTGCTTTCCAGGGCTGAAATGGTTATATCCTCAGACATGGTTGAGAGGTTCAAACCTAAACCTCATATGTCTTACTACTTAGTATGCAATGTCATCCAAACACTTTCTTTATGTGAATTTGCCAGGGCCATGCAAATCTGTATTCTATCCTTTAAGGTATAAGATAAACACTTTTTTAAAAGCGAACTGATTAAAGGTCATGATGTTTTACTGTATTTACATAAAGATAGATTAATTTAAGTTTGGATAAAGGCTGTTCGAACATCTTGGAACTTCATGGGGATATGTGTGTTGTCACATCATATCAGTCATATTAAATTTTTCTTTAAAATATTGAAGTCACTTCATAATGCTATGAAATATTAAAATCAAATATGAAGGTTCCACATCATAAATTATGTCAGCTAATTTTGGGTTAGAGAATGCAGGTCTCTGGATTTACAGAGTCCAGGGTGATAAACGCAGCTGTCACATTTCCAAAGGAGCTATGGAAAACAGTCCTTCTCCCTCTGTCTGGAGTCCTTATGGCCTTTCGTTCCCAGGAGGAAGTGAGGCACCTCCATTCCGTATAATTGGTGTGGTGCCCTAGATGATCTGTTAACAGCTTCTCTGCTGTGCATCTGCTTAGGTGTCTAGTGGGTCCATCTGAAGTATCAGAATTAAGGCCTTTGGCAACCTTGTTAGTGCCCTTCTACAACAAGGCCTGTCCTGAGAACTGCTTCACTGCCATGCCTCCGATCATTTCTGAACATCACTGTCTAAGAAGCAGCCTGGCCCAAACACGAGTACTCTGCTTGTACACGGGAGTGCAGTGTCTGTCTCTCTCAGTGAGGTATCTATGGAACAGAGCAAGCGAGAGGATAAAAATGTCTAGCCATGTGAATAAGTACCTGGCCTCTCACCAGGATAGCCTGGTATTTCTCAAACTCGCCTATATTTTCCGTGAACTCTACTGTGTAGGGCTCCTCCTTAAAGATGGGTGCCTGTCTTGCTCAGGCCTTCCTTTTATTTATGTAGCTCTTAAATTTTTATCTACAAGGGGAAAAAGTAAGTCAAAAATTGCTTCTTTCCTGGGGCAAAATAATTGTGACAGCAGAGGAGTTCTGTGGTAAACTGAGGTAACAGGATGACTGGTTTGTCCTAGATGTGGAACTCTCTAGTGCTTGCCTTATTAGCCTGCTTCTTAGCCACTAGTTATGTTTCTCAGTGGGATAATGGACCTGATTTATGTCAGAAACCCCAGTGTCTTAATCAGGATATTAAAACAGAAAGTCATAGCAACTGTTGTCATTTTAAGACATGCTTTGCCTTTCAAGGACATCCTGTCTTTAAAGAGAGGTCTTTGCATCAGATTTTTAAAAAATTAAATTGAAACACTACCTTTTTAAGGAAAAGATGGATTTAATGAAGAAAACAAAACTCCATAGCTCACATAATTATACCAAATCATGATAAGTGATAGCTATGCTAGACTCCCTCCCTACCAAATTCAATTCTGATAAACCTCTCCTGGAGAGCAGTACCTTCCCATGTAAGCAGTAAACATGGACAGTAGATTATTAATATCTGGTGAGGTATGCAGATGGCAAGACTTCCATTTTCCCCTTTGAGCTGGTTGGTGCACGTTTGCTAATCATGCTTGCAAAAAATTGCAAAGATAAATATGAACTTTGAAAAGTAACATTCAACAGGATGTGAATGTAAGAAATAGCACACCATGAATAGTAAAACCAGCATGTGCCGCCTCTGCGGAGTGAAATGATTACTGTCTGTTCATCCTTCACAAGGCAGTATCCCTATTTATGAACTACTCATGGGGAGTGATCAAGGTTTTAGGATTTGAATGGTATTTTTTAATCAAGTCCACAGCCCTGTAACCTTGACTGTGCCCTGATCAGGTTGTGAAGAAGTAACCCCTCATCAAGTCGTTTTCCAAGAGAAAACCTTCAAGCTACTGACCTCAACCCTGTGCAAGCCCTTGCCTCGGTGCCCTGAAATGATCTAGTAGGTTCTTAGCCAAGGCGGGGCTTGCCCAAAGTTCCTTCCCACTCTTGCCAGTTTCACCTCAGGATGCTTCGGCACAATTTCAGCACCCAAGCAGACAAGGTCAAATTAAACTGCTTCTCCTGCTGCTTCTAGCTCAGGAGCCCAACACAGCAGCCAGTCCCCCAGCCCCAGACCTGCACCAAGAGAGGGGAGGGACCTGAGCAGAAAGTAAAAGTCACCCATTTTCTCCCCTATTTACTCCAGGGGCGCCTCTCCTCCCCCACTGCTGGCATTCCTTTATCACTGGCTCCATCTCCTTGTGGCATATTTTCAGGGTAGTAGAATGTTGAGGTCACAGGAGAGACTCTTATTTTTTTTTCAAGCAGTGGAGACACCAGCCTGAAACCCTGAGCATGAACAAGCAAGATGCAGAATCTTATTCTTGACTTTGGGCTCTAGTCTCTGCCCCTGCCAGGGGCTGGCCAGGGTCCCCTCCTCTATCCTGCCCTCACTAGTTCCCTTGGTTCTGCAGCATAGGCTGGTTTCCCACGCTTGTGCAGGTCAGATATGGGATGCCAGACACCCAGAAGCTCAGCAGATACAGACCCCCGCTCGGAGAAGGTACCAATACCAGTAACCAAGAGAGGAGACGAACATTTCACGTGGTCATTTTGCCTGTGCTCCTGCTTCGGTGTATACTCAAAGGCAGGCAGCAGGGCCCCTCTGTTCAGACTTATCCCCCCATCTCCCTGAAGTTAATCAGCTATACCATACTTAGCAGTTCGCTTTAGTTTGGATAATACTTTCGAAACCTCTAACGTTACAGGGAGATAGTCGCCCCCAGGGCCCCCGACCCGCCTCCTGCCCAGTGCTGCCTGGCCAATGATGCCTTGTGCTCACAAGGCTGTGGCGTTTGTCTAGAATTGACATCACACTCCCGCTCCTGAGGCTGTCGCCAAAGTTGCCAGATGCCCCCTCGGGGACCAGGTCCTGCCAGATGCAGTTGCGTAACCTCGCCCCCAACCCCCGCCGCTACTGGCCACCAGGTCTGCACTGGGCTACACCCGCCCGTCCCAGACCCAGACGCTGCCGGTTTAGGGGCAAGTGCGTGCGCAAGAGCCAGGGTCTGCGCCCATCTGCCCGTGGTCAAGTACAGCGGGCTCCAGGGTGCGGGAGGAGGGCTTGCTGGGCTCCGCTTACCTTTGGCTGCTCACAGATGAGTGGAGGTCGGTGCAGCGCCTGGCTCGGGCATGTCTTGCCGCGGACCCTGGCAAGCCTGGCGCGGCACGGAGCACTCGGGGCAGAGCATCCACGGCAAGGAACCCTGGGCTCGCGCCGAAGAAGGCTCAGCTCCGGGGACTTGGCCAGCTGCGTGCCCGCCGCCCGCCCCCTCCACTGCCACGGGCCCGGCCCGCCTGGCCCGGCCGGTCCCCGCGCCGCAGCTCGAGTCCCTCCGGCTCCTGCTCAGCGACGCGCGCGGGGAGGCAGTGGCTCGGCCGGCTCCGGGGACGCCCGCGCGCTCGCCCGGTCGCGGCGCGGCGGAGCCAGCCACAGCCACCCGGCTCCGTGCTCCTCAGATGTCCTCATTTACTGCAATTGTCTTCGGCGAGATCCGGGAGCCCGGGCCGGGAGGAGGGGGCGGAGAGGGGGAGGGAGCAGGAGGGCTGTCCTGGCCGTCGCTCCAGGTCCCAGCTACTCTGTGGAGCCGGGCGGCCAGAGGACTGAAGAGAGGGTGCCCCCAGAGCTGCGCGCCTGCCGCCTGTGCGCTCGCCTGCCACTGAGGCAGGCGGAGCCCCGGGGCCCGTGGGGCGGGGGTGGGGCGGGGGCGGGCCGGGCCGCGTGCGTGGGGCGGGGGCCGGGCGCGCGAAGGAGCCCCTCCAGCCAGAGCCGGCTCGCGGGCAGGAGGAGGAGGAGGAGAAGGAGGAGGTGCTGGAAGCAGCCGCTGGCTGCCGCCTGCGCGCGGAGCTCCTCCGCCACATCCTCGGGTTTCTGGGCTGCAGGCGGCGCTGCGCGGCCCCTGGAACTTGTTGAGTCTACCCAGGAGCCACCTCATGCAGGCGCGGGGACCTCTTGATTTCTCGTTCTGGAGAGGGCGGTCTGCAGGGTCCCCGCTTGATGGCTTCCTGTGGTGTCAAACAACCAACCCCTGCTGGGTAGTTAAGGCGTGAGGGAGGGAGGAGAGGCCCCTCACCTGCTGATCTGTCTTTGGAGAGACTGGGGGTCAGGGTAGCCCTTTTGTATTTCCTTGATCACCTAGAAGTCCACCCTTCAAATAAGGACTGCGAGGCAGACCTGTTTAGTGGCATAGGAACAAAGTAGAGAGTGCCTGCCTGCCTACCGGGTCTGTTGAATGCTGACAATTTGTGGACATGCAGAACAGGCATCTCTTCTGCTGCTCACCTGGAGCTCCTAGTTCCTCTGGCTCCCTCTTGGAGAGTCCGTCATGGGGAGGGTGTTGTGTTTGTTTTGATCAGTTAAGTACACTTGAGAAAGATATTTCTCTAGCATGACCAGAGAACAACTCTCATCACCCCCAACTCCACCAGATCTTTTGAGCTCTCTGCATCAGGTTCAGGATCTTCCCCGATGCCTAGCAGGGCTGAGTGACAGACACAGGGACTAAGTATCCCTGCATACAGGTCTCCTAGCCCCATCTAGGGCTAGCTCCTACTGTTTACATGGTAGTAAGCTTTGGTCAATGAGTTGGGAGTTCAGAGGGGAAATGCTCTTACCCCAATCCCCAACCTCCAACTCCCAACCCCTGCCAGAGGCAACCCTTGCCAGACAGGAAATAGGATCTTGTTTGTTCCTATATCCTTTATCCATGCATCCCATCATAGTACTCCAGCCCACGCCATTGCTCTGTTCTCATATTGTGGTCTGATTGAGCCTAGCTCCCTGTTTTGTATACAGCCTCAGCTCTTTTAAAGGGCTTTCGATGAGATGCTTTATTGTCTGTGTAAGGTGGTGTGCCCATGTGTCCCAGAAGGAAGACATTATAAAATATCTTCCCTATGCATGCCTCTCTCAGTAGCCCTTAGGAGAAGGACCCATGCTTCTGGGTAAAAGATTTCTCTAGATGTACCACTAGGCTCAGCCAGATGTCAGGGCTGACCCTGAGCCTGCAGCTGGGTACTTATTCCAGCTCCCCTGGAGTATCCTGTCTTGTGAGCACCCAGCTGCAGGTTCAGGGCCTGACGGTTGGGGGGTGTGGGCAGTGCCAACCAGTCTTTAAAATGTCCCTTACAAAGCAAGTTCCCCCAATTCTGATTGACAGCCCCTTTACTTCTTTAGCCCAGGAGGCTGTTGTGATCTGGCTTGGGGGAAAGGCCTGTGTACTGGCTAATTTGTGTCAGCTTGACACAAGCTGGAGTTACCTGAAAGGAAGGAACCTCAGTTGAGAAAATACCTCCATAAGATCCAGCTGAAAAGCATTTTCTTAATGAGCAATTGATGGGGGAGGGGACATTCATTGTGGGTGGTGCAGTGGTCCTGGGTTCTATAGGAATGAAGGATGGATAAGCCAAGAGGAACAAGCCAGAATTAGCACCCCTCAGTGGCCTTTGAATCACCTCCTGCCTCCAGTTCTGGTCCTGCTTAGGTTCCTGCCCTCACAGCTTTTGATAGTGAACAGTGATATGGAACTCCCTAAGTTGTCTTTGATCATAGTATTTTATCACAGCAAAAGTAATCCTGACTAGGACAGCCAGCAAACCTGAACAGACTCTGCTACTCAAAGGGATGCCAGGAGAGGGTGTGGAGGACTTAGGGCTGTGTAACAGCAGATATAGATGGTTCCTGCCTTACATTCCCCCACCCTTCATGTGCTCTTGTATCTTTGGAAATTCTGTTAAGTGTCTAGAAAACTTTATGTAAATCTTGCCCTCTTGTAAATCCATAAAATCAAAACCCCTCTGTTATTTCTTAAATATGTCACTGTGAAGCTGACAGGCAATGTGGTAATTAGCACCGGTGATAATGGAAACTGAAGGTTTAGGGTTCATGAGTAAAGTAAGGTAGACAGAAAGGTAGACAGAAGAAGTCAGAGTTCAGCCACAAGTGGCACTGTGAGCTGATTAGGTGTCTCTAGGGACAGTGTCAGTGAAGATCCCCTCAATGACTACCTGGAGGAGGAAAAGATGAAATGCTGTGGCAAGCAGATTGGAGGATGTTGTAGTTGATGCTCTGAGGTTTTCAGCTCCCAATAACTTCAACTGTTGCTAAGTCTATTGTTATCCTGATTCAGATATAAAATACCTCTCTACAGGTTCTATTGGTCCCCAGATGTTGATATTTGGGGAAATTGTGGGAGTTTGAAGATAGGGTTTATCTGGAGGAAGTAGATTGAAGGAATCAGGGTGCAGGGATAACCCATGAGGTTTCTAGCTGGATTCTGCTTCTCATTCCCTACTGGAGGCTGGAGGAGACCCAGCCTCATACACATCCTTGGCATTCCTACTGCCTAGGATCAGCCTACCACCTACCTTCCCCACCATAATGGACTGTGCCTCTAGACCACACCCAAACAAACCCTTCCTCTTTAGGTTGCTTTTGTCATGATTCTGTCTCAGTAATAAGCAAGTCACTGATAGACCTCTTAAAAAAAAATGTATGAACCCATTTACCGTTTGCATCACTAAGTCCATATCACACATTGAAATATTGAGAGTATGTCTCACTAGACATTTGACTGGGGGTGAATATTCCATATAGGTAAGGTTGCTGCACCATCATGCTCAGATCCTATAGGCAAGGCTTCCTTCGGGGTGGGGGGAAAGGAGTTCTGGCTTTCTTGCTGCCCACAGATGCTCTTTGCATCATTGTTTTTGCATGGACAGAACAGATGTATATATTAAGGGTTTATAATTAGTCCTTATGTTCAGCTTCCTCAGAAAAAGAAAGTGGACTCATTTTAGGAATCAATTAGGTATAAATTGGTTTCTTAGATTTTTTGCTTCAGAATTTTGCTACAAAAGGTAGTCTTGCAAAGGAGAAAATAGCCATTTTAAAGGAGATTTCCCACAGGCAGAGGCATCCAGAGAATAAAACTACAAGGAAATTCATGCTATCCAGCCCACATAGAGTCTGTTCCTTTGACTTCCTGGAAGTATGCACATCTTGAAATTCCAAACCCAGTGAAATGTCAGAAATTGGTAACAGGGTTAATAGGATGCTTGTCTAGCACACACAGCATCCTCAGCCTGCACAAGCCAGACGCTGTGGTATATGCATTCAAACTTACTTCTTAAGAGGTGGAGACAGAAGAATTAGAAGTTCAAGGTCATCCTTGGTCATATAGCAAGTTGGAAGCAAAGCTGGATTACCAAAGACCCTGTCTCAAAACAAAACAAAATAAATACTATGATAAACTGCGCTGTGTGTGTGTGTGTGGTCCAGAATGTTCTGAGCAGCTTTAATTCCAAACTGAAAGTAACCTCTATATCTACTAAGAAGCAAATGGGTAAAAATATCTTGGACTGTTAAAAATGTAGAATATGATCTAGAAACAACCACCACAAAATTATTACCTTCTGAGGCTGGAAGACTTTTGCAGAACATTTTGCAGAACAGGAGTGTATATCACTAATTTCCTAGAGAGACTCTTGGTGGTTAAGAACACCAGCTTCTTGTGTCAGGGACCAGGATTTGATCCTCAGCACTCATATGTCTCACATTTATCTTTAACTCCAGTCCCAGGAATGCTGATGCCCTCCTCTGGCCTCTGAGGCCACTGCATGTATAAGGTGCACACGACATACATGCAGGCAAACTGCCCATATACATTAAAAAAAAAAAAAGACAGAAAAAGAGTGTGTATCACAAGAGTCACCCAAGTGGAGTTGAAGGGAGATGTTTTTGGCGCTTGGTATGAAGCTGGCAGCTACCATTGGAAGTTAATGACATAGAGTGTGGAGACCTCCTTGCACATTCATTCACATATGTAAGCCAGAGGTCATTTCATATCACTGGTGTCACTGCATCCTCACCATGCCTTATAATACATCTCTTTAAATGAAGTAAGATGAAGCCAAAACCCAAGGGAAAGGATGGGCTCTGCAAACTCCTTGCACACGTAGCCACAGGTTGAGAAAGTTCTGAGGGAAACTGCCACCGAACCCTGGCCCTCCTGACTCTCAGATGCCCCCGTGACACAGCTCACTTGGGAATGATTTTCCCACCTCCTACTTTAATGTTCTCAAGTGACTCAAGGTGGGACTGTTTATGGTGAGTTATTTTCCCACTCCAGCTTATAGGCTACAGCTCAGGCATGGTCAACCCACAATCCACTTCCACAAAGGAGAAGGAGCTCACACTGATGAGCCCCTGTTGGGTGGGAACTGGAACACATGTAAGATCTGCTTTCTCCTTCAAGAACAAGATAGACGAATGATGCTCAAAAGGCATTGCAACCAGGCCTCTCCTTAGCCCAGGAGATTGGTGAGACACCGTCTTCAATCATTGCATTTGTCATCTGCCTTCTGCCTCTGGACTTAGATCTTGCTTGAGTCTCCATCTGTGTCAAGCCCCCTACCTACAACTGCCAATTGTCCTGGTCACTAGATCTTCTCTTGGAAGAAAGCCACCCGACCACCTTTCTGATGCTCCTTTCCCCAGCTGTCTTTTCCTCCCAAGATGAGAGACTAGAGATGGTTCGTTGGCCACTAATCTAATTAGTTTGGGAGAAGGTGAATATCTTGAAGACTAGTTAAAACCCCAGGTTTTCTAAACTGATCAATGCAAATAGAACTTTCTAAAGGAAATGAGATGTTTTCCCTTTTAAAGAGGATGCTAGTGGTTCTAGCCTCCCTTTAACAACTGCGGCAGCTGTGCTTTGTGAGGAAGGATGGAGTGGGCATGCACTCCTGGCACTCTCCCAAGCCTATACGTGCTGGGCTTTCATCAAACCTATGGGCAGCTGGGCATGGTGGTTCATGACTGTAGTCCTAGCTATCTGGAGGCCGAGGCGCGAGTTCAAGGCTTGCAGTGCTACAGAGTGAAACCCTGCCCCCAAACAAAGGACCCCAGGCTTCCCCTCCTAGGCTGGCCATCCTCTTTCCCACAGCACACACCAAGGAAGCAAGGCTGCAGTAGCTTGGCTGGCTTTCATCTGTTCAGCCTGGGCTATGGCAACAACCGGATTTTCTCACCATCCTTACCTAATCCAAGGAGTAGAGGTGGCAACAGAGGTAACTGGCTACAGGGCCGTTCTCAGCATTTGCTGCTTCTGCTTTGCCAAAGATGACACCTTTAACCAGAACTGGGTCAAAATAGGATAAAAATTCCTCTCAAATTTCAGGGCATATCTTCCAGTCCACTATATGTAGCACTGTCCTGTCTCTGCTCTTCCTTCTGAGGTCTGTCCTTGGACAGAGGCTAGGTGTCAGCTCGGGCATTGCAGGGAGGCACTTGTCTTGCAATCAGGCATAGGGGATTCCTGGATTGTCCTTGTTTGTCCCTGTCCTTCCCAGGCATGCAGGAGAGGGTCGGGGAGAGGGAAGAAGACAAGAATGTCTCCTGTTTCCTTTGTTTGTTCCCCTAGGCTCCTCACACTAGGTGTATACGATGCTCTGCTCTTGTGGTGAGCCTGCAGCATGTTGTGCCCCCGTGCTTTGTGTACTGTCTGCTCTTGTCCTCATGAGAAGGCTGTGAAATAGACAAGGACAAACTTTACACAGATGTTAATCAGTAAAGGCAAGCAGTTTCTCCAAGGTCACACAGCTAGGAAGTGCCAGAGCTTAGACTCAAATGCAGGTCCTGCACATTGCCAAACTGCTTTGCTCAGTTCCTTATTTTTGTCTGCCCTTGACATTGCTGTAGAATATATATGGTAAGGTAGTGTACCTTGACTTGGACTGAGCATCTTTCAGGAGTGAGGAATGTCTGTATCCACTGCAATCTCCTTCGTGGTTCTTACCTGTCCTAAGGAATACCAAAGGCCTTTGTCCTGAGCAGCTGTAATGCCCCAGGCTATCATAGGAGCAGTCCAGTGCACTCATGGGACACAGTCTGACCTCAGTCAAGTCTTTTGCCTCTGCTGAGCTATTTGCTGCAAGCTTCTAAGACTCTGGCCATTTTTTTTTCCTTCCTTAGCTAGACATCCTCCTCTCACTGTACCTCTCATTTGCACTTTAGAGTGAAACCAGGCATGGAAACAGCAACAGACCAGGATTCTTTTGTGTTGAGTAGTGCTCTGCTTCACCCATATGATTTCACCGGCATTATCACGTTGTCTTCATCGAATGACAGTTAGTAAAATGATCCATCATAACATACATGTTCTGTGTACACCATAGAGCCCTCCTTCAATGTTTTCTGTGCCACGTGTAATAAAGTCATATTACTGTGATGGCACAGAATTCAGGCCTGCTTTTATTTCTGAGCTCCAGCTCATTTGGACAGCATTTCCTCCTCCCCCTGCTCCTCCTCCTTCTCCTTCTCTTCCTCCTGCTCCTCCAGCTCCTTCTCTCCCCCTCCTCCTCCCTCTGCTACTCCTCCTCCTGTTTCTACTCCTCCAGTAGCTTGCTGTGCATATAATTTTAATTACCCACCCTTGACATTTTGATACTCAGTGTAATAAATTATTTTGCTAATTTGGGTCTAGGAATTGATTACCTGACTTTGGATGTTGTGTTTACTGGGGAGTGTGGATCCCAAGAGTGGGAAGACATGGCTTTTGTTTTTAAGTGCCGGAGTCCACATTGGAACAATAGGAATGTTTTTGTAAATATCTATTTATATTTGGTGACCTCCGAGTGCACACACAGATTTTCAGTTTTATTTTTATCATTAACATGTTTAAAATATAATATATAACACACACACACATATATATATATTTATTTATTTAAATAATATATATTATTTACAGTATATATATATTACTTGGGGGGATTAGATGAGCAGGCCATTACTGTAGTCCTACTGTGTGCAGGCCAGGATTTCTGCATTCAGCCTAATCCAGGTTGTGGTACCTTGTGGATATGGTACACTCCAGGGAACATGTATCTTTAGACCTCACTTCTCGGTGCCCTTCTGCTAGTTCCAGTGTGCCTTTAAGCTAAAGTGACAATCAAGCATTTCTATGAACACATTTTATGTGCAATTTTACTCCCAGGATCCAAAGAATAGCATGGAAATAGGTTTGTAAATGCTGCCCACCATTCTTCACTTGTAAATAGCTGGCGTCAGTAATTTAAAGTGCGTATGGTTACAATATGATTCTGAGCCCCTTTGTTGAGCCTGTCACAGCTTTTTGCTGCAAAGAAACTTTAGTGGGGGTCCTCCACGCTCTGTACATTGTGAAAGAAGGAAGAGAGTCATGAGATTCTTGGGCTTGCTTTCTTTTCTTTCTGTTTGTCTGTCTGTCTGTCTGTCTGTCTGTCTGTCTGTCTGTCTGTCTTTCCTTCCTTCCTTCCTCCCTCCCTTCTTGTGATGGAGGCTTTTTATTCTTGGCGTCCTCTGGCTAAATATTTCAATAAATTAAGCAAAGAAACCTGAAAATCAGTGTGCTTTACAGTATATGAGATATGCGTGTATATAAGTGTGTGTGTTTGTTTATACAGCCTCTTGCTCAGTGTAATTGATAGCAGGAAATCTAAATTCATTCTGAGTGTATTCAGTGTGAATCCCCAGGTTTTGTTTTTAGAATTTTTTGACTGCTGAAAATGATTCCTTAAAGTTAGGCATTTTATATATAAATCCGGAGGAGGCCGAGGGCGAGTCAGGAGACTGAAATGGATGTTGTTATCAGTGGCCACTGGGGGCTCTGTTCAACTTTCTGTGCTTTTAAGTGATGAAATCTTCTGGGCAGTTCTGAGCTCAAGTCATTCTATTCATTTGAATACTAATTATATGGTTATACTTGATGAGCATAAAAATAAAAAACAACAACAAAATGTCATCACCCCATTATCAGATATCTTGGGCTATAGTGTTAGGCCCTGAAGTTCTAGATCAAATTTATTGAGATTTATTTTGTTCCCTGCATCCAAATAGGAAAACAAAATAATTAAATTTAATGACACCTTTTCCTTTCCTTCCCAGTGGAGTAAATATTGTCACATGAAATTGTTGGTGATGCTTCCAAATTCCTTAAAATAAGGGTTCTGACTCATTCACACTGTGAAAATAGTGAAGAAGCAACCTCTTCACTCGCAGGTTCATGTTACTGCCTCTTTCTTTTTTGGTCTCTGGGTGTTAACGAAGAGTTTGTGGTTCTGGAACTTTCTCTGCTGCCAAGTGCAGCAGAGACAAAAAAAAATGAGGCTCCAACTGCCTAGTTAAGCTCTGGGGTTCAAGCTTGTGGCTCTGTGCTCCCCTGTCCTTGCTACAGGCAACTCACTTTGACAATCAGTTTGATATTGTAGAACACAGCCAATAGGAACAGTGGATGAGCAGATTGGGGCTGAACTTTGCTGTGGTGTGTTGGCATTGCGCCTCATCTGGTTGAGTAAGTGGCAGAAGTTGACCAGATTTTTCCAACCTGAGTGCTGAACAGCAGCTTTTAACTGAGGATAGCCATGGATGGTACTCCACACAAAATTGAAAATGTACTTTAACTGTTCTGAGATTTCTAAATAATAACGATGATGGCTACGATGACAATATGATGCGCAGTTTATAAGCATGAAGTTTGTAATGGGAGCATGGTTTCCCAGTGTGAAACTGCTGGGCACACCGGCTAGAACATGTGACTTCTAAAGGACGTGTTCTCCCTCCTCCAGACTGGGAGAGCCTTGTCTCTAGCAGTATCCTGAGCCAGGAACTGTTAATGGGGTCTGAAGACTCAAGAACAGGTTACTTAACAGAAGGAAGATACCTTGTCTGTGCCACTTTCCATTGCTTTGTGAAGCTGGACCTTGTTAATACATAGTATGTAAAGGATATGGTGCTGTCTTTGGGATAAATCACAAGTTTGAGAATCTAAGGTCCTATTCTCAGAGAAATACAAGCAAGTTTGGGAGGCCTCACTCCTTCACTCCTTCATTGTTAGCCAAGCCTGAGCATTGTCTGGGGAAGTAAGAACTATCTATACCTTTCTTATGTGCCAGTCTTCCTTATAGGATTCCTATAGATGCTCCTCTGTACTTCCGGGAACCTGTGAGGTCAGCACTTTCATTCTCCTTAGTTGTAAAACTAGATTAAAAGTTACTAGCATGAAATGCCAGTTGGAGAGGCAAATTTGGGTAAGTCAGTGCACAAGACAAAGATAAACAGCCCTCCCCAGAGGTAAGAATGATTTGGAACTGTCCACAGAAATGTCAGATAAAGAAAATCACCTTGTAACCATACAAAGCATAGCTGGAGCTGGCCATGTTTGCCGTCCAGGTCTACCCGATAAACATAGATGAACCCTAATGAAACAATAACACTTTGGAAGACTTGAAAATGCTGTGGCTTTGCCCCTTCCAGGGAAAGAAAGCATCTTGCCTTCTTGCACATACTAAAGACTTGGATGTTTCTCATATATTTTGAGATGGATGTGAACATTACCTAAGCATTACTCAAAAGAATCCTTTGTAAAAGGTGTTGCAAACTTTTCTTTAAAAAGTTAACTAAAACAAAAAACCTGGATGTGGTGGCATATGCCTTTAATCCCAGAACTCAGGAGACAGGTAGATCTGTGTGGGTTCCAAATCAGCCTAGTTTACATAGTAAGTTCCAGGATAGCCAAGGGAACAAAAATAGATTCTGTCTCAAAATAATAACAGAAAGTAAGAAAATAAGTTAAATAGTGAGTTGTCTTTGAATTTCAATAAAAGGTTTTTAGTGGGGCTGCTGCTAAGACTCAGCAGCTAAGAGTACTTGCTGCTCTTGCTGAGGACCCAAGTATGGTTCCCAGCATTCACACTAGTCAGTTTACAACCACCTGTAGCTACAGTTGCAAGGAATCAAGCACCACTTCTGGCCTCCATGAGCACCTTTACACATATGTGCCAGTGTGCATGCAGGCACACACACACAAACAAAACAGGCACAGGCACACAGAGATGATAGATAGATAGACAGACAGACAGACAGACAGACAGACAGACAGACAGATAGATAGATCTTCAAAATGAATTGTCTCTATAGAACCAGGGAAAGAGCCTGGATTTACTGCATAGACTTGTATTTCTTAAGCTTCCAACCCCATTTGTAGCAAAAATTGTTTGACCCATTTCTAGTACAATGTATGGGCCCTGTGGTGGTTTGAATGGTCCCCATAGGTTCACAGGCAGGGGCTCCTTTAGAGGGTGTGGCTTGTTGGAGAAGGTGTGACCTTGCTAGCGGAAGTGTACACTGGGGGATGACTTTGAGGTCTCAGATGCTCAGGCCAGGCCCATTGTCACTCTTTCTTCCTGCTGCCTGCTGATCTGAATGTAGTACCTCTCCAGTACCATGTTGGTCTGCATGTGCCATGCTTCCTGCCATGATGATAATGAACTACAACTGAACTATAAGACAGCTCTAATTAAGTGGTTTTCTTTTTAAGAGTTGCTGTGGGCATGGTGTCTTTTCACAACAATAGAAATCCCAACCAAGACAGGGTTATGGTTTTAAGAATTTTAATAATGATTTAAATCATCCTAGGAAAATATAGTATTTTTTCCCTTTGTTTCTCTTTGTGGTGCATTCTAAACTAAACCCACTTGGGATTTGAGCAGTAGAACAGTATTCTATCAAGGATTGTTTCTGAGGACATATGTATGTTCATGGAGACATTCATTTATTAGTATTTGGCTAATACATAATGTTTTTATACCTCAAGACTCAGGTTTTTCAGGAAGAGAAAATGAAGCCACAACTCTAAAGGGTGAATTCATTTCTTCATGAAAAGGGTATGTGAGAGAGAGAATGAGGGGGGAGGGAGAGAGAGAGAGTTAGGGCACCTTTCTAAGTTATATGCACAGGGTACCTGCAGGTGCTCTCAGAGGCCGGAAGAGGCCATCACATCCCCCTTGAGCTGCCTTATGTGGGTGCTGGGAATGGAGCTCTGGTCCTCTGCAAACGCTCTTAACTGCTGAGCATCTTTCAAGCTCCTGAAGTCTTTGCCAGTGATGACCAGAGCGTTGTGCTTTCCTGGCTGTGCAAACAGTGTGTGGTGCCTCTTGGAGACGAAGTGCAGCTATCTCTTTAAGGAGATCTGTGTGTGCTGAGGCTGTTTGTGCCTCCAGAACACTAGACAATGCTGTTAATATTGGCTTTTCATCTCCAGCTGATTTATTTAAATATTTCACACAGCCAAATGTACTGCCTTTGCTGTAGGCTTTTAATATGAGAGCTATTATGGTGATGGATATGATATATAGATTTTTTGTTTTGATAGTTTCCAAACAATTGAGATAAATAGTTAACTTTCTATAATTGTTTCTTGTAATCATATGAAAAATTATTAAGCATAAACTTCCTATTTTTTCAAACTAGAGTAAGAACCAATAATCAATCAAATGTGCTTTTTAAGGTTATGTTTAATTCCAGGGAGCCGAGATGCCCTGACCCTTTATCATTTTGTGCATGTGTGTATATGCATATGTGAGTTCACTTATGCATTCAGGTTTGCGTGTGTGTGTTGCAACTGAAATGTAGAGGTCAGAGAATAGCTTTGGATATCAATCCTGACCTTCTACCTTGTTGAACAGGGTCTCCTGTTGTTCTCTGGCAATGTATACCAGGATGGCAGCCCCATGGGCTTCTGTAGATCCTCCTTTCCATCTTCCCCATCAAGGACTGAAATTAGAGACAGGTTGCAGTGCCTGTCTGTACATGGGTTCTGGAGAGTCCGACTCAGAGCTCACAGCTGTGTGACAAGTGCTTTTTACCCACGGAGATACCTGCCCGACCCCTGATTTATTTTCAAACGTGCCCCCCATGTGACATGGTGCTCTGTGAATCCGGCAGGCATCTCTGAGTATTTCCACCCCACTTTGGGATTTTTCCATGCTCTGTCATCTGTTAGTGCTTTGTGATGTCCCCTAGGGATATAAGATAAACTTAATTTATACGGCAGTATTTCTGAGTTACTACCATTAATTCTATTTAACATCACCATAAGTTAAAATCAGTTCTCTCTCCAGAGGGCTCTAGGGTAACAAGGGGTTGCCAGCACAGGCTGTCTTACCTGGTGGCCCTCTGTTGACCTGGCTATGAGGGCTTACCTAGGCTGCCTTTTTCCAACTGTGTCAAACCCAAGTGCCATTTATCTTGTTTGAAATCCGTTTGGATTTTCTGGGCCATTCTTTGCCATTTTTCTCTTTTTCAGTCAATGAGTGGTCCCTTTGAAAGCTGGTTTCATGGTCCTTACAGAGATTTCCAGGATGACTCTGAATGCTTGACTCTTATAGGCTAGAGACTGAGCTTGCCTTTGGGGTTTTACAGTGAAAATTCAAGTGTGTTGGGGCATGTGGGTGTAGCTAAATTGGATTTTCCTGAAAGAGAGCAAACCCTGGGATCACTGTGCAATGGAGAATCTTTCCCAAGAATGAAGACTAAAGGGAAGAATGGGGCTGGGTGGAGGAACCTGAGAGCAGGTAAGCGACAGGGTAGAGCCGATTTCTGTCCTTGTCTGGTGGTTGCCATGGCATGTGCTTGACGGTGAAGGACACCTCTCCTCTGTTGTCAGAAACAGATTTTAAGGGTGTCCCAGCACTGCCTGAGAGACGGTTGCTTAAAGGGCAGGAGGACCACGGAATCCCTTCTGTGTTCCCTAGAATGTTAAAATGATGGATTGGGAAAGTATATAAGGGATAAAAGTAAAAGAGCCCCATCAAAGACAGTGTCAAGTTAAGGGTTTCCCACAAGGGTGCAGTTGAATTTATGGGACGAGCACAAATGTCCCAGGGATTGTGGAGGCAATTCCAACGTAGGTGCTCACGGCCTCTCAGGCGCACCCCTACCTAGATGTGGAGACCCTGTGAACTGGCAAATTCAGCTAAGAGCCTCCTTCACACCTTAATTTTCACTTAGCTTAGCAGGCCTGCCCAGTCTGCACTTCCTGTGGGGGCGGGGGTGGAGGGCTCCTCCAAGGATGCTGAGCATTGGCTAGGGAAACCCCATACTCATTTGCGGTGTCCCTAGAATCAGTTATAAATCTCTCTTTATTGCACTGTTATGATTCACTGCCAGGATTTCTCTCTCTCTCTCTTTTTCCAATCAGGAAAAAAAAATCAAGAAAAAGATTTCTTCTCTGAGTTTCTTGGTTTCCTCGCTGAGAGAATGAAATTTTTTATGTAGTCTTAAATTTGGTGGTTATTGCCCCATTACCTATGGAAACTACTGTAAAGACCTCATTCAGCTGCCATCAGCACCAGCCGTAGGCATCATTTGTGCCACGAGAAGGTGGCCCCAGTGCTCAGCTTGGGAAGAATGGCCCCAGCTTGGCTCTGCAAATGACTCCCACTGAAGCCTTGGAGAGCCTAGGACATGACATGAGGCATTAAGGGGCTGTAAAGGGAGTGATGGCTGAGAATTTCTTGTGGAAATGCGGTGCTGCTTGTGACTTGATGATGATGGAGTCATAAGGGGCTCTCTGTGAATGTCAGCAGGTAGCTCCCAGACTACCAGGGTTTGTCTGTCTGTGGGGAGTCAGGGCAGGACATTTTCTTTCTCTTGTAGCTTCTGGTATATGGATTTTCGGTTCTCCTGTCTCGTCCTTTCTGTGCTTTGAAACTACTTCCAGGATGCCATCCACCTTGACTGTGGTCTGACCCGAGGCCAGGCCAACCCCTTAGATGTCTCCGCTTAGATGATACCTTGGCTGGTGGAGGTTACATTAGGATGATGTTGAATGTCCATTCTTCTCCCTTTCCCCCCCTCTCTCTTCTCTTTCCCCCTCCCCTCATCTTTCCCCCCTCTTCCCCTCTCCCACATTTTCTCTCTTCCTCTCCCCACCTCCCAAGATCCTAAAGCCTCATGAAGTTTCCTGCATAATACAATGTCCCTCTTTTTATTGCTAATTTCTTTAAAATACTACAATAAAAGCTTGGGATCGTGTTTTCTGAACACGTGACAAGTGACCTAATGACTTAGGAATGTCACATCATCCTTTTGATTTTGTCTTACTTTCTTTTAATCCATTGTTTGTTTTTATTACATTTATAGAGGAGGGGATCATGCAGGTGCCATAGCACATGGTCAGAGGGCAGTTTATGGGAGCTGGCTCTCTCCTTCCACCAAGTGGGTTTTGGGATTGAACTCAGATCTTCAGGCTTGACAGCAAGTGCTTGTACCTGCTGACCTATCTTGCCAGGCTTTTCATTGTTTTATTTTATCTAGGACACTTTGCAGGATGCTTTCTCTTTTCAAGAAGTGTGCATTAGTGTAATGCTGACTTGTAGGGATTATCTGGAAAGGCAGACCTCTAAAAGCACCCCAGTGAACAGATCTCTATCCTTTAAGGCCCCGCTTGGGCTGTGAAGGCCCTAGAGAAGGCCAGGGGAGCCAAGTACATCTTGCTAGGTCGATGGTGTTTTTGTGTCATATGTATCTATTTTCCTGGCATTCCTCCAAGTGCCTCCCAAGTGAAAGTTCCAGGGTTTGGGGTTGGTGTCCTCAGGCATCTGGAGAGAATTCGCCTCTCCTGGTACTTATTGACCTTGGTAATCCTGCTGGGCACTACTTCTGCCCTAACAGACAGCATCTCCAAGTTGGAGAATTTGGATTTACATCTCTCCCTCTGAGCCCCGGGTACTCCTGAGAGAAAATAGACAGTCTTGGGGCTTTTAATTCTTGTCAAATTCGTCTCTGACATTTAACAGCCTTTATAGTATTGAATTTTGAAGGCATTGATTTTTCTATAGTAGAAATTATGGATTAGATAATTGGTCAAATAAGAAAAATCCTGATACCATAATTTTCTTTTTAAAATATGCTGACAGGAATGAGCTCCTTTGGTGAAGAGTAAAGGTAGTAGGGTGTCCATCTGTCCCTGGATTGGACTGTACACCCTCCCTTGAATATTTGCTGAGACCACAGGCTGGCAGACCCTCACCCATTTCTCACCCTGTCTTTCTCTCTGTGTCTGGGAAATCTATTTCTGTCTGTACCAAGTGAGCTGTGTGTCCTGACACACTGCCCAGGGGCTCGTGTTCCATACGGTGTCGCTTCTGCTGTTTGAATCTGTCAGGAAAATTAAGTTCACTTTGGCTAACCCAATTTTTATTTCTAGCTAAAATAGGTGTGCCTGGTGGAGGTTTTTTTTTTTTTTTTTTTTTTTTTCTTGTTAGCCAACTATGAAGGTTAGCCTAATGAGCTCTAGCCATTTCCATTTTGGGAAAGTCATACTCAATTCAGTATGTAGAAGCTAGACCTCAGATTTTGAATTTGATTTTGAATTTTGAACATTGTTCACAGAATGAACATACAGCACAGTCCTTTCTTGTAACAAGCCCATTTTTCAGTCAGCCCCGCCCCCGCTCCCCAAAGAAGCCCTGGATACTGCACTCTGTGCTGTGTGGCTAAGATATGTGCCTATAGGCTCCATGTGTGGAATATCTTTCAGTTTATACTATCTTTGGGGTAACCACATCGTAAGTACCAAAAAGCATCTGTATTTCCAGGCTGCTCAAAACTACTCATTATGATTTCGGAAGTTGGTTTTATCTCACTTACCTTTTAAAACTAGCTGCCGTGAGTACTTGTACACATTTGTATGTGTGCACATTCATTTCAAAGATTCGGAGAGAGAGATCTTCAGGGAAGTGCCTCGCTGAGTGAGTTCTGCCTTGCAGATTCTGTCCATGAGTTGTCTGTGAGATGACATTCAGTAATGTAAAGGGTTAAATTATTTCAAGAACCAGGTCTCTCCCAAATCTAAAAAAAAAAAAAAAAAAGAAAAGGAAAGAAAATGTTTTTAAAAGCAAACCAATACCAAACCACCATGTGACGATGCAGTCGCCTTTGGTTTTTGCACATTAGTTTGTAATTCCTTACAGTCTTGTGGTAGAATACCTACTGACTTTGGAAGCATGTCTCCTTTCATGGAAGCAGCCTTTGATCCTGCGGGCAGGTGGTCACTCTGGAAGACCATGCTTTTCACTCCACGCATCTCACCTCATTCCCTCAGAACCTTGATGCTTTCCAGTCACCTGGCGAGTTTCGCCTCTGCCGTTCCTCGCTGCCTAGCAATTGAGAAGCAGTTGTCTCCTTCAGGAATGTTCTAAGTACTTCTTCAGACTATTCTCCAGTAAAGGATGAATGTACCAAATTCACACCTCTGTCCCTCTGTGAAAGAGGCCTTTTCCTTTCCTGGGGGTGCTTGGAGAGCTGGCTTGATTGGCCAACACTGTTTCATCCCCGTTCCCTACTCCTTTCTTCTCCACAAAGGTGCCCCAAGGGTATCTCCCTTGCTTGTACACTGACTTTCTGCCTCTCACAGTGATGGTTCCCAGCTTCTTATATTCATTTCTTTTCACATAAAAAGAAAATGTCTCCCTAATTAAAACATTGAGCATTAATGCACACTTTCTTAATGCGTAAAGCATACTATAGCAAATGGATATAAAACTTCAAATCATTTCTGTCCCCTGCTCACGTGCCTCCCTGAACCGTTCAGGTGCCTGCACGGTGCTGACAGCTTGTCAGCTGTCCTCCCACACTCTTCTCTCCGCTTGTGTGCACTCGTGGTGCACACTGGCCTCCAGCCGCAGCTCCTCCTGCTTCCATCTCCCAAGCGTGAGGATTATGGGTGTGTGCCACCACACCTAACTATCTCGGTTGTTTTCTCGAAGCAGTGGAAAGCTGGCTGGCACATACAGCATTCTGGGGAACATGCTTTGGGGAATGGTGCTCCTTTGACTATGTTCTGCACGTAGGGACATGTGCTTTCCTTGTGCGGTAATTTGTGTGTTATTCCAGCTGGTCGTTCATGTTCACCTGTGCCATTTTCTGATTTGTATAGACCAGTCACACAAGAAGATGAGCACAAAGAATATATTTATAGCTCGGAATGTATTGAGACGGTCCCATGTGGCACTTCTGGATCCCTGGGGCCCTCCACTACTTCAACTGTGACCTCCTCTTTCTGCTGTGGTGCCTCTGCAGGTTTGGGGTTCACTACCCTTTGAGCTTCCTTTTGCTTCTACTATCCATGATGAGAGGATGTCATTTTGTATGTTTTACCCTTGCTGTGGGCTGAGTCTCACAGGTGTTTCAGTGATACACATTCTACTCTGGGTCTGCGGTCTGTGCTTGTTGGTGGTATGGCTGCAGATTATTCATCGTCTTTAGCAAACTCAATGGGGAGTGTCTACATGTCACGGAGATGCTGTTGCTGCTTGCTATGGAAACCATGCTGGTGGGGTCTTCCATCTGCCAGCTCTCCATAATTCCAGGATAAGACCTCAAGACTAGTGTCTCCTCAAGGTCTATGCTTTCCCCACACTAAGGCAGCCTCAGCCCCTCCTAGGCTCCAGGGGTCTGGTCTGTACAGGAATAATAGTGGTTAGACTTGGCCAGTGTGATTCCCTTTCAGACTCTCTAGCCTCTGCTTGTCCTAATCCTGCATTCTTTCATGGTGTTGTGTTTTTCACTGTACGCATGCAGTCTCTGTGTGATGCCACCAATGTGGTGGCACCATAAGGTCTAGCCGGGGCCACTGCTTCTCCTCACTTCAGAGTGCATGCATGCTATTCTAGTATACTATTTTGTGGCTGTGGTACAAACCATGACCAAAAGCAGCTTACCAGAGGAGCGGGTTTATGCTTTACCTTATGCTTCCAGGTCACAGGTTATCGTTGAGAGAATGCAGGGCAGGAACTAAAGCAGAAAATAAAGGCGGGACATTGCTTATAACTTATACAGACAAAGTCCACCTGTCTAAGGCTGGTGCTGCCCACAGTACTCTGGGCCCTTCTACATTAATTAACAATCAAGACAATTCTCCACAGGCATACTTTTTTTGGAAATGGGTTTTTGTTTTGTTTTGTTTTGTTTAATTCTCAGGTTTGCGTGTTGACAGGCAAGATTAGCCATCACTAGCCATCACACACACACACACACACACACACACACACACACTGCCATCTCTTTCCTTTCCTACAGTCAAATCTCTCTGGGCCCTTTGACCCCTGCACCAAGTCTATAAGGCTCCCTGCCATTTCCCATTTTGTCTCTTCCACACCTCCCCCTATCAGTCTCACAACAATCTTCTTGTTGAGAACCCCCCTCCTTATGAGCATGAGCAGCTTGTTGTACCCTATAGAGCCTACGAGGCCAGCTCTGGAAGCCACCTCTACTAGGAGTCTTGTCTTTCTCCCTCTGCCCTATGATCCCGGCTGGGCATTCCTATAAATGCAGGGTGAGCACAGCCGCACGCACCCCTGCCCACTGTCCACACTGGCTCTACTTCAGAGTGCAGAGATGTTTAGTGTGACCATGAACACTATCGCCTCCAGTTCCCGCAGAGACCCAGTGTTTATGGCCATGGTGATTTAGAACCAAATTCACAGCTGGGCTCCAGCCCTCACTTGTCTTTGGTCCCTGTGAGCTGTTGCAGATAAGTGGGATTGACACGTAAGTCCACCTTATTTTTCAGACCTTGACACTGACAAGATGCCTTAGATAATGCTTTGTGAATGATGGCCCCTTTTGTCTCAGAATCTCACTTACAGGCCTAATACATGCTTTCCCAAATGTTGATTCCCTGATAACTTAAATGAAGGTAAAGGAAAGAAGAGGGATGACCATACTTACACCTGGGATGGTAGATAGAAATTTCAAGAATACACATACCCCATCTTCTCTATAGCAGAAATGAATAAACAAAGAGTCCAGAAGAAAAATAGTGGAAAGCATCAATATCCAGTAAGAGTCAGATTACCTTCTTCCTTCTTTTTCACTGTAACTTCAGCCCGAAGGCCTCTTTGATTGGCCCTGCGTATCGGAGTTTATCTTTGGTATCAAGTGTCTGGTCACTGCTTCTCTCTAAAATGAACTGATGCGTAGTCACTTCCCCAGTAAATACATCTTAGCTTCCGCAGCAGAGTTTATTTGCTGGGATTTGGAGTGATAGAATCCTTGATACTCCGGAGCGAAGGGAGGAGGCTGGCTATGGAATTCATGAATTGAAATTGTTTTTCTAGAAGCAATGCCGTCTGCTGTATCTTGATTTCATCACAGACCACAGGGAAAGCAAAACCCGTGAGCATTAAGAGTCCTGTTTGGATCCAAAACGTCTGGGCACAGGGGTCTTTTCTGAGACTGATACTTCAGCCAAGGACCACTCATAGAGATAACCTAGAATCCTTGCACAGAGGTAGTCCATGGCAGTTCAGTGTCCAAGTAGGTTCCCTAGTAAGGGGAACAGGGACTCTCTCTGACATGAACTGATTGGCCTGCTCTTTGATCACCTCCCCCTGAGTGGGGAACAGTCTTACTAGGCCACACAGGAAGACAATGAGCCACTCCTTATGAGACCTAATAGACTAGGATCAGAGGGAAGGGGAGGAGGACCTCCCTTATCAGTGGACTTGGGGAGGGGCACTGGTGAGGAAGATGGAGGGAGGGTGGGATTGGAAGGGGAGGTGGCAGGGAGCTACAGGGGGGACACAAAGTGAATAAACTGTAATTAATAACAATAAACATAATTAATAAAATAAAAAAGAGTCCTGTTTGTGAAAGTGCCATGATTTCCAAAGATGCTCCAATGTTCTGGGTAAGGTGAGCTTGCCTACCAGCCTCCTGACGAAGTCGTAGAGGAGACATGAACATACTCTTAAACACAGTGTATTTGCTATAGACACTCACTGGATTCGGAGATTCCTGCATGTTGCTAGAAACATTGCCAGCTCAGGGGAGGAAGACCTGCAAGGCAAGGTCTTCAGGGGTAACTTCTGGTGTTAGAAGAGAGGACTGGAAGCTGGCAGTGTGCTGAGGATTCTTGGTGGGCAGCCTTTCCTTCCCTTCAGTTGGAGACTGAAGCAGATAAGCACCCTTCTATGTGGAGACAAATGTCATCTTTTCTGGAGTAGAACCATTACGATGCAACTGAGCCAACTGCCCCTGAAACAGGATTGTATCAAAAGTGCCTTTCCTCTTTGCCTTCAGTGATATTGACTTTTCTCGGGGCTTTTCAATATAGGAGAAGTTTTGAAGCCTTAGGTCAAATTGCTAATTTAGAAAAGCATTAGTCTGTACAGGAAGCCGTTTCTGCTTTCTTTTTGAGGTGGCCACAGTATTCCAGGCAGTGCAGTCTGCCAGCTCCCACAGACATTGATATCATTGGGCCAAAATCCCAGCTTCTTTGCCCTGCTGCAAGTCAAGGGCAGAACGCCAGAGGTGCAGAAGTTTGCATAAGGCCCTCAGTATGTTCTGCTGGCCTAGGTTGCATTGCAGGGGACAGATGCTCTAAGAATAGGCACGGTGGTGGCTTTATTTTGTTTTATTTGCATTTGTCTGTTCATTATTTTTGATCATCAAAGGAAAACTTTCAGGAGTCAACCTCTCTTCTTCCACCATGTGGGTTCCAGGGCACTGAACCCTATTCAGGCTGCCTCAGGGCTGTGTTTTGTCCATTTACTTTTATTTACATCCTAGAATGCTGTCTAAAGTGCTATATTGCACAGGACCCACAGTGGAATTTGATCATAAAGATATATTCACTCCCAGTTGTCCAAGTGTCTCCTGCCTTTCTTTGATACCTCAGAGGCATGCCTGTTTCTACAGCTCCCCTCCACCGTCTCTTTGTTAGAGCTGGAAATGCATTCTGTCTGCTTCCCCCATTTCTCTCCAGATGCAGGTTGCATTCCCTTCGATTTTCATATGTTCACATTTTATGCTCATACTCTGCTGCTTCCCTGTCTCTGCCCATCCTTTCTGTGTTACTCTCTGTGCCCTAGAATGCAATGCCTATGCTTTACTTAATCCTCAACACTGCACTCTCTCCTGGTTTGCCTTTAGATCCTCCTCAGAGCCAATCCTTCCCTCCACTTCTGTTCAGCCTTAATTCTGCCTTCTCCCTGCCAGAGGCCCCTTCTTTCTGAGTCCCTAACTGCTCCTCATAGCCTTGTTCAGTGGTCTCATATTCCCATAGCCTCTTAGAACTTCTTTCTTTTCAATGACAGCCAGACAGAAGGACAAGTTTATCATTGACATCATTTAAGCACAGAAATAATCACCTTCAATTGAGTGTGGCCATGCCATTGGTACCTCTCCAGTCTTGCCCCCTGGTTAAGAAGAATTCAACAAAATACACACATAGATGAAGCAAACAAGATTTATGAAATTGAGAGTAGACTTCCCGACCAACACAAGCAATTGGCTCAGGGAAGAGAGGCCCAACAAGTTTGGGCTACTGCCTTCTTATCTTGTCCAGGACATTATTCTCAGGCTCCCTACTGATGGTTTTAAAATAATTCCCCCATTTACACTTAGAATCCATTTGACCAGAAGTGAGTACTCCCTATTGCAATAGCTCAAAGTTTCGTGATTGATATCATGACTGGCTGTCCCCTGCATTCTCTCAAACAGTGGACCATGATTATAATATCAGCACTTTGGAAGTTGAGTCAAGAGGATTGCAGTGAGTTCAAGGCCCACCTAGGCTATGTAGTAAATATCGGGCCATACAGGGCTATACAGCAATACCTATCTCAAAAACTTAAAGCATAGATACACACACACACACACACACACACACACACACACACACACTGAAGAAAAAGAATCACCCTGAGTATCACACAGATAAGTGTTAACCTACGCACTGTAGTGCAACTCCCAAACCCTGTTTAGGAGAATAACTTACATGCTTTTGCTCACTCTGTGAGCCTTATTCACAATCTCAAATCTTTTCTCCTTTGTCTGTTTAGACACTTACTCTCACTGCACCCCCTTTATGTACTGTGGGTGTTGAGACAGAGTATGACATACCCAGGTGAGCTTCCAGCTGAGTATGTAGCTGAGATGATCTTGAACTCCTGACCCTCTTGCCTACACTCCCCACCCCCACCCCCAAGTGCTGGGGTTACAGGCATGAAGCCTCTCATCCTGTCTAAGTTTGGTGTCTGAATAGGTTTGTGAGTATGAGTGCAGGTACCCTTGGAGGCCAGCAGAGGGCGACAGATCCCATAAGCTGGAGTTACAGGTGATCATGAGCCATCCATCTCCTGTAGGTGCTAGGGAGCAAATCTTGACTTATTGTACAGAATGCTGTTCTTCACACATCTACCACCACTTCTGGGATATCTGCTTCGGTGCTTCTCAATGAGATAGATACCCGAGGACCCATGACATGACATACTATCACTTTATCTTCCAAACATCTGCTGTAAATTATAAGTTCTATCAGCAGAAAGTGTGTTCCTCATTTTAACTTTTTAAAAACATAATTGTGAGACAGGTTAGAATTTTACTGCCAGCAATCAGTAGTGCTGGAGGAATCCTGACCCTTTGCCCTGACACAATTCTCTGTTTGGGTTTATTTCCTGAGAATTGACTCTCACTAGCAGTGCCGCTGAGTGAATGGCTCTTTAATCTGTCTGGGTGAGAATGTGGATGGGTGAAGGTGAAAAATTAAATTTACACTGTAACTTTAAAAGCTAAAGAGGAAAACAGCATTTGGAAATCAGAAAAAAATTAAATGCCTACTTACATAGCTAGTGTTTATTCTGTTTGTAAGCAATGTGTTGGCTTTACTGGAAGCCATTAGGTATCTCAGTAAGCAGCCATGAACTTGTGCTCTCTGAGCGTGTTTGAGTTCTAGATGTACTCTCTTAGTGACCCTCCACAGGCCTGTCCCTTCTGTCTAGGTTCCAAGTGTACAGTGCAGAGCCAGATTCGGATGTATGCTAAAGATGGCTTCAACTGGCATTGGCTTCTGCCTCATTAATTTCTTAAATGCTCTTTCTCACTGCTGCAAGGGACTGGCCTCAGAGCCCTGTGTTCCCAACTGTCTCTAGACGGAAGCATTCATGGAAGGCTTGAGTTGTCAGATGAAAGAGCGCTCCTAGAAATGGCTGCAGGCTGGCAACATGAGCAGAATTTTCAAGGACGGATGCTCTTCCCTGTTAAGAAGGGGCTCTGGTAACCGGTAGCACAGTGGGCTTCTGTTAGCTGGCTGTGTCCAGTCCACCATCTTAGTGTCTGTATGAGCAGCAGATATCTTTCTGACCATAGCTCTGATTGGAGCTTCTCCAAAGACGGGTATGCAGCAGCCATCCTGTTCCTCCTCTCCTCAGGTGCAGGCTGTGCAAGATGGAAATAGAGGCCGCCTGTCCACTATGTGCTCACATTCAAAGTGCAAGGTCTGTAACAGCCTGCTCCCTGTCTTCACTGAGTCTGTATTCAAGCAGAGAAGATGAGGAAGAGGGGAAGCTAAGAACGGGAACTTCCCAAAGTCAGGCATCTCAGGGCATCACAGTGGATACAGCCAACTTCAGTACCAAGGAGCCACCTGCCGACAACACCTTTTCTCCCTGCTGTCCTTGGAGGCCTGTTTAGCTGATGAAAACTGGCTTTTTAATTGGTTTTCTGCCCGTTGCATCTTTGAAATTGTCCAGCGTTAAGTGGTTTAAGTTGTTTCACACAGGGTTTTATTTCATTAGTGGTTCTGTGTGTGGATTCTAATTCTCACAGACTGATAATATGCTGATAATATGCTTCTCCTCTGGAAACAAGGAACCTACTCTCTGTCTCTCTCTGTCTCTCTCTGTCTCTCTCTGTCTCTATCTCTCTGTCTCTCTCTGTCTCTCTCTGTCTCTCTCTCCCCTCCCCATGTGTGTGTGTGTGTGTGTGTGTGTGTGTGTGTGGCTAGGAAGAGGGGACACTGTGTGCTATCAACTCTGAGCACCTGGGTATTATTCTTCTTCCTCCAAATGCTCAGACAACAAAGGCAGCGCTTTAAAGTGTTTCTAGTTATTAAAGTTTGAGTTCATTCAACAGTTTCTTCTCTGTTCTGAGAACCCTGTGGAAATAAAGCCAAGCAATACTTCAGACATGAAATGCTAACCTGCCCATGGTCTAAGCAGACTCAAATGCTTCCTTTCATAATTAAGAACAGTCTCCTTGCATACCGCTGACATTGATTTGAGAAAGTATCACCTCGTGGAAAATATTTTCCTGAGTTATGAAAATTATGGGCCACACTGGCTCTCATTGTTTAAGAGAATTCCCTACTAAAATATTTGAATGGGGGGTGGGGTGGAGTAGAGAATGCTCAGTAGCTAAGGTTCCTATTGACCTAGCCTTGCAACCTGAGTCTGATTGCCAGAACCCATGCAAAGGTGGAAGGTGAAACCCAACTCCACAAGGTTGTCCTCTGACCTCCACACTGGCCTTGCTGTGTCCCTACACTCCACCTACATATCATGCTGAGCGAACAGAATCCCCAAGACTAGGTAATTAATAAAGAAAGGAGGAGTTGGGGGTTGGGGATAGCCCAGTCCATAAAGTGCTGCATTGCGGACATGAGGACCTGACTTGCATCTCCAGAACCATACCTGCCTCCTGCTCCGTGTTTGTGGTAGGGGGGTGGTGTGGAGTGGTGTATGTGTGGGTGTATATGTGGGTATGAGTGTGTATTCAGCCAGGTGTGGCTATATACACCTGTAATCCAGCACTGGGGAGCTGGAACTAGGACACTCCTCAAGGCTTCTAACTTAGCCAGTTTCATGCCATTGAAAAAGACCATCTCAAAAAGCAAGTCTTTTGCATATAGTAGATTGCATGTATTAGATTGACTATGCACATATATGCAACAACCACTACACCTTCAAGTGCACATGTACCTGACATGAACACAGGCATACAAGGTAATTATATAATTAACCCATTAAATCACCCTTTTCTTTTTTTAATTTTTATTTTTAACATTAATTACCGTTTATTCACTTTGTGTCCCAGCTGTAGCCTCCTCCCTGACCCCCTCCCAACCCCACCCCTTCTCCCTCCTCTTCTCCTATGCCCCTCCCCCAGTCCAATGATAGGGGAGGTCTCCTCTCCTTCCATCTGACCCTAGTCTATGAGGACTGGCTTCATTGTCTTCCTCTGTGAACTGGTAAGGCTGCTCCCCCTTCAGGGGGAGGTGATCAAAGAGCCACCATATGAGTTCATGTCAGAATTGGTCCCTGTTCCTATTATTAGGGAACCCTCTTGGACACTGAGCTGCCATGGGCTACTTCTGTGCAGGGGTTCTTAGTTATCTCCATGCATGGTCCTTGGTTGGAGTATCGGTCTCAGAAAACACCCCTGTATCCAAATTACTTGGTTCTTTTGCTCTCCTTTTGGAGCTCCTGTTCCTTCCAAGTCTTTCTATCATCCCATTCTTTCATAAAATTCCCTGCACTCTGCCCAAAGTTTGGCTATGAGTCTCAGCATATGTTTTGATACCCTGCTGGGTAGAGTCTTTCGGAGGCCCTCTGTGGTAGGCTCCTGACCTGTTCCCTGTTTTCTCCCTCTTCTGATGTCTGTCTCATTTGCCTTTCATAAACTACCCTTTTCTTGTTGCTCTTTTCACATTTCTGAAGACCACTCCACAGGCTATCACTATTTACTGTCCCTGAGGGTAAGCCTGGAAGAGCTACAGGACTGTACATCTTACCTGTTTTGTGATATTTTTAAACATCTCCTTAAGTGTCGGCTTCTTTGTTGTATCTGGGTTTTTAGACGATGCCTCGAATGATGTCAGCATCCCATCATTAATATTTCCTTGAGAGATTAGTTCTGTAGTCTCTTTACATATACTTTTTCCCACTCCCTCAATATTACCTGCCTCCCTAAGTCTTCCTCTTCCCCTGCCCTCTTCTTCCCCCAAGCCCTAGTCTGTCTTTGGAACAAGGTCCTCCATGTACTTCAGGCTGACCTCTAACTCATTGTCCCCCTGACTCTGCCTTTGGGGTGCTGAGATTATAAGTGTCCATTACTACATGTCATACGATTCTTATGCTGTCACAGTAATTTTGTAGGCCCTGATGGTTAGTTTTGAGTCGCAACTTGAGACAGTCTAGAATCCTCTTAATGAAAAATGGATTAGATTAAGTTGACATGAGGACAAGCCTATGGGGCATAACTGTGACAGTTTTAATAGGTTTGGCCTCTATTGTGTTTGAAAGCTCGGCCTATGGGGAGTGGCACTGTCAGGAGGTGTGGCCTTGTGGTAGTAGATGTGTTCTTGTTGGAGGAAGTGTGTCACTGTGGGGGCGGGCTTTGAGGTATCCTATGCTTAAGCCAGGCCCAGTGTGGAATGTAGTCTCCTGCTGCTTCCTTGGCATCAATAGTAGAACTCTCAGCTCCACCTCCAGCACCGTGTCTGCCTAGATGCTGCCATGCTTCCTGCCATGATGATAATGGACTGTAAACTTCTGAAACTGTAAGTCAGCTCCAATTAAACGGTTTCTTTTATAAGAATTTTCTTGGTCATGGCCTATCTTCACAGCAATAAAACCCAAACGAAGACAATTACCTTGATTATTAATTGATGTGGGAAGGCCAAACCCATGGTTGGCAGCACCATTCCCTAGGCTGGAGGTCCCGAATAGTATAAGAGGAGAAAGCTGGAGGAGACCGAATGATCAGAGATGCATTCGTTCTCTGTCTGCTCTTGGCTGTGGATGTGATAGGGCAAGCTTCTTGAGATACTGCCTTAACTTCCCTCAAATGATAGACTGCCAGTTGGGAATGTAAGACAAATAAACCCTTTCCTCCCTGCGTTGATTTTTTGTCACAGCCATGGAAATGATGACAGAATGTAGGTCCATAGGAAGGATGGAAAGGTGATGATGCTAGTTCCCATGTGATTCCCCTCAGTTTCTCCTCTTTTCAGCATTCTGAGGTACATTGGTCACAGCTAAGAAGTCACTGCTGAGACCCTCTGTGAAAATGTTTGATTATGTAATTTAATGATCTGTAAAATTCAGAGCCACACACATTAGCATCTTTCAAGGATATTTGGAAAGAGAGTAGCTTAGATGTGTATACAAAAGCAAATTAAGTGGTAAATTGTGTGTGCTTATTGTTTAGAAAGTTAAAAATCAATTAGTACCATTAAAATTATCATTTACCTTAATAATATGATAATGTTTGACTTGAGTTTTTCTTGAGCTTAGTCATTCCAATTTGGTGATGTATTTCCCCTCACCACTCACACTTCTCGGGCAAGGCTCTGATGGGAAGACGGTAGTGCTGGGTCTGAGCCTCATGAGCACCGTCTGCTTCCAGAGTGATGCTTACCTGGGATCAAAGTGGCTTCTGTTTCTTTGCTTTTAGTTTTATTGAGACAGGGCCCCACTCCTTCACCAAGCCGACCTGGAGCTGACTCTGTCATTGAACTTGTGGCAGTCTCCTGTCTCTGCCTCCTGAGTGCTTCTATTAGAGGCCTGAGCTTTTGCGCCTGGCTCCCTCTTCTTTCAGAAGTTTGTTTGTTTGTTAACAGAGTGTTATGGCACACACATGTAATGCCAACATTTGTGAATTTGAGGTGGGGGGATGAGACAATCAAAGACAGCTTCGGCTGTATAGCCGAATCCAAGGCCAGCCGGGATATATGAGGCCCTTTTACAACAAATGAATATATAACTCTCCAGCCTTTGTAATGGCTTTGGCCGCTCTCTGCTTGGCTCTCCCTTGTCATGTAGAAGTGACCCAGACCATCTTCACTGGCTGTGTGAGTCATCTCATCCAGCTGGGAAGGATGAGCACGTGATGCAAAGCCACACTAGTTGGTGAAATGGGTTGATATGGCTCTATTTGCAGAGTCACCTTGGGGCCTGTTTTCTGATGTTCAGTCCACCAATGTAAGTTAGATACTCATAGTAACTTCCACTTCTGTTCATAGCCATGTTTAGGGCTAATCTGAGCATGGCTCTTTAAAAAATCTTTTTATTTACTCTTGTTTGTGTATAAACAAGGTTTTCCCCTGAATTATTTCTTAGCAAGGAGAAGATTCTGTTTTAATTATACCCAGAGGTTATTTGAAGCCATGTCACTTAAGGTAATGAAAAACTGATTAGAAATCAGGATGTTTAAATATATGTAACTGCAGGAGCCATGGCTTAGGTTATTTGAAAAGCAATGTGAAGCAGGAATTGGGAGTAAGAATATGTTATTTGAGTTTGTACAAGAGAAAGAAAAAATGATATTCTTATTCATAGAAGTGTAAGTGGATATCGGGTAGGAATCACCATTTGTACTCTTACATTCTATATGTAGTTTGTTGCTGTTCTCATATGCAGTCTAACATAGCCCAGGTTGGGTCTGAATTAACTCTGTAGTCAAAGCTGGTATTAAATCCTGGTTCTTCAGCCTCTACCTCTCAAGTGGATGTTTACAACCTACTTTCTCTACTTCTTAGTAAAGTTTTTGTGTGTCCTAAAAGTCACATTTCCTACCAATTAACACTTTTTATACTAGCAATCTGAGCTAGAGAGGTTAGAACATTATATATTCCTACATGTCTAAAATACAGAAAATTATCTATGGGAAAGAGAACAAGAATAGGAGTGCATTTCATGGGCACAGTGTAATTGCTATCACCATGTTCTGAACTGACAGTTTTTCATAATTGTGTGCTTTACTAGTAAAGACAGAAAATGAGCGGTCACATTTGCCAAGTATAGGATTCCAGGCTTTCCCAGCTTGTCCATGAGGGCTGCTAGCATAGGAGGGTTTCCACAGGAGTCCCTGCCCGAAGCAGGGAGGGAGACTTTGTCCCCAGCACTGTCCCTTGCCTAACAGCCCTGGAATTCTCTGTAAGAGCTTGATACCCTCCCTTTTGGACCAAGAAGAACCCCACTCTTCTTGGCGTGTACCATTCCCCAAGACTTCCTGCCTGAAGCTGCTGCCATCACAATATCTAAGATTAAATGTGTCAAACTAGAGAATTTCCATATATACCTGTTGCTTTTCTATTTGTGTGACAAAATAACAAACAACGGCAACTCGAGGAGGGAACAGTTTATTTCTGCTCATGAGCTACAGCTAGAAGTCCGCCAGGGTGGGAGCGTAAGGTGCCTGGTCACAGGGTATTCAGTTAGGTAGGAGCAGGTGGCTGGGACTAAGCTCGCTTTTTCCTCTTTTCCTTTCTGTGCAGTGTGAGAGATAGCCTGATGGTGGGGCCCACATTTAGGGTGGTCTCTTCCCATCAGTCAAAGTTCTCTGCCAAGCAGGGGTTCTAAATCCTGCCAAGCATCAGGCAGGATGAACCACCACCCTATGCAGGAAGTTAAGGGTTGCTTAGAAGTTAGCCTTTTGAGTACCAGTGATTGGAAACAGCTTAGGAAAAGTGATCACACCCTCCCATCTTTTACTCATTATCTCCTAGATATAGAACTTGTGTTTAAATATTATATCCCTGACAGTTAGTGTGTGGCTCATCCCAGGATGCTGGAGTTTCCCTGATGTTTCCTCTTTGCCCTCACATTGAGTACTGTGGACTACAGAAGTAAGGCATCTGCCAGTAGAAGATTATGCATAAGATGGAGGAAAACTGTAGTCAGATAAAACTTAATAGTGCGGCTTTTCTTGTCCCCAGCCCTACTTTGTATGATTTCTTGGCTTTGGACACTCTGAGCCCAGGTCCCTTTCTCTGCCATTGTGTTATTTCCTTCCTCTCCAGACTCCCCTTTTCCCAGCAGTGTTGAGTGCCAGTTCTCGGGCTCTTGGTGCCGTGAGTTCACAGCAGCAGTTCTATGGGACTGACCTCCTCCCCTCCCACCCCCATCTCAACCTGGTTAAGTACCCATCATGTTCTCACACCTCTCCCCATTATGGCCCTGCCACATCTTTAAAGGACATCTTTAAAGGACAGTTGCACCACGTGGTGCAATTCCATGCCTCAGCATGGCACTTAGCCTACAGCAGATGCTGAAGTATGTAGTGGATACAAATGGATATGTGAATGGTCCTGAGACCCCAGTGTAAGGCAAAGTCCCCATGTGGTCACCTTTGGCTCATTTATCCTACCTGATGCAGCTTCAGGTCTTACCCTGGATGGCATATTTGTATATGATACCCTCTCCAGCCAGATCCTCACTTAGTTTTTGGCATGCCCACTCCAGAGCATCCATCCTTGGTGGACTCTTCTGACCCACCACCTTGTAAATTCCCTTCCTAGGTAAGCCACCACTGGGAGCGTCTTTGACATTGAGGATGAAGGGGATTATACTGGCTAGGTCTGGCTTAGTATGGCCATGCTATCTGTACATAGTGTGTCTGTATACTAGGGTACCCTGTGTCTACATTCCAAACCACTGCATCCTGAGCTCTGCCCAGTCAGGAGACACAGGCAAGATGGGAAATAGCTGGTCCTCAAGCCCTCCCTTCCTTAGTGTGTTACTCCTCCCCCCCTCAGATGTAGTATCTTCAGAAAGAAAGGGGTTATTTTGGCTCACGGTTCAAGGGCACAGTCCACACTGGCAGGAAAGTCATCACGGGAGCTTGAGCAGTTGTCCACGTTGTATCTACAGTCAAGAAACAGGAGAGAGATGAGCTCTGGTGCTCAGTTCACTGTCTTCTTTTTATTAACACTGGGAGCCCAGCCTATGAGAAACTGCTTTCTACCTTTAGGGTGGGTCTTTTGTCTTCCATCAAACCTCTCTAGAGACATCCTCCCAGATACACCTGAAGTGTTTCTTCTAAGTATTTCCAAACCCAAGTTAACAGTGGAGGTTAACTTTAGCTGTCACACTTTCTTGCCTTCGTTTTGAAGTAGTTTCTAGTAGCCTTCCCAAGGAACATCTGGCCACAGTGGATGATGGCCCAAACATCGCAGTCTATACTTAAATAGCCCACTATTTTCTGTGTTTGCAATGCTGGAGAAGAACTCTCCAACCTGATGGACTAGACTCACTGCAATGAGACTAGACATTTTACACCTTGTAAAACTGTATAAACTTGCAAACACTGGGGATGAAATAATAGCCCGGTTAGTAATGTGCATGCCTCATTAGCCTGAGGACCTGAGGTTGCCTCCATATAACATGTGGATGTAGCAGCCAGTGAGAGAGGGTTACAGAAACAGGTGAATGATTGGAGCTTATTGTTTAGCCTAGTTAGCTGACACACAAGTTTCAGGTTCATTGAAAGACCCTGTCTCAAAAACTAAAGTGGGGTTTGGAGAGATGGTTCGGTGAGAAAACTATGAGTGTGGGTCTCCAGGACTCTTGTAAAACCAGGCATGGTGGCCTGCATCCAGATTCCTAGTACTTTGAAGACAAAACTGGAGGCAGAAACAGGAACTCTTGGAGCTTGCTGGTCAGCCAGGCAGGCACATCCCAATCTTGTTTCCTTTTATTTTACTTTATTTTATTTTATTTTATTTTATTTTTATATCAATCACAGGTTAGGTACTTTGCATCCCAGGCGTAGCCCCCTCCCTCATTCCTTCCCACTCTCCCCATCCCTCCCTCATCTCCTCCCCACCCCCTCCAAGTCCACCAATGGGGGAGGGCCTCCTCCCCTTCCATCCAGCTCATCTTGTCCCATCAGGGCTGGCTGCAATGTCCTCCCCTGGGGTCTAGCCAGGCTTTTACTCCCTGCCATGTATGGGGGAGGGTCAAAGAATCAGCCATCAAGTTCATGACTGAAATAGTCCCTGTTTCCCTTACTAGGGTCTTCAATTCGACACTGAGCTATCATGGGCCACATCTGAGTGGGGGTTCTAGGCCATATCCATATATGGTCCTTGGTTGGAGAAACTGTCTCATAAGACCCGTGTGCCCTGCTCAGTTTGGTCTTTGTGGAGCTCTTGTTCTCCCCAAGTCTTACTAATTTCCCCTATTTTTATTATTACTTCCCGCCCTCTGCCAAAGGCTTGATTGTGAGTCTTAATATCTGCTTTGATACATTGCTATATTGATTCTTTCAGAAGTCCTCTTTGGTATGCTCCTGTCCTGTTGCTTGTTTTCTCCTCCATTC
>CM053762.1:11833365-11844957 GCA_028658305.1 Pachyuromys duprasi
TATTTTTAACAAAAAATTAACATAAAAAATACATCATGTAAAGTTACAGCCTATGAAGTTGAAAAAGCAATCACCAGACAAAACTGACAAAATGTAGACTATAAAATAAAAATTTAAAATAAATATCAAAACCACACATCCAATTAATTTATAGGTTAAAATAAACCAAAGAATTCTCAAAGGATAAACTAGAATTTTCCAGTAAATACGAAAAATGTTTAGCATTGCATGATCAAAAAATACAAATTCCATGATATTTCTGCTCATTACAATTAGATTCATAATTATTAAGGTGAAAATAACAGCAACACATGCTTTTGAAATTTTTTTTTAATTTTTTTATTTGTCAAAGAACATATTTAATAAAAATATTGTGACTTAAAATTGTGAGATAAATAAGCAAAATGGAGAAAATTTCTTCTAAAAAGATACCAAAACCTATACATATGTACATATCAAGGTCTGTGGCCAGACATCAACTGTGCTTACCTATAATCATACATTTTGGGAAGCTTTTAATCCAAGCACTTGGGAGGCAAAGACAGGCCACTATCCATAAGTTCCAGGTCAACTTGGTTCACAGAGTAAGTTTCAGGACAGCCAGGGCGACGTAGAGAGAGACTCTTGTCTCAAAAATCAACACCAACACAAGGAGTAACAAGGACCATGAGAGTGAGAAGCAATGGAGAACAAAAGAACTCTGGAAGCTGGAAAGTGGATGAGCAGAGGTGGCCAGAGGACCCAGAGACAGGAAGATGATGAAGATCTAGCAACAAGCCCACTGACTTCTCTGGATTCCAGAAAGTCTTAGAAACCAGAGGTACCAGGACCTCAGAAACCAAGGCATGAGTTACAAAGCAGCATAAAAGGAAACCTTGTCAGGAGGAAAGGAGCAAGGGAAAAGAAGGAAGAAAAGAGAGAGAGACAGAGAAAGATAGAGAGAGGATAAATTCAATAACATGATCTCTTTATTCAACATATGGTGAATTTTCACTCATTTAATTTCCAAAATATCATAATTTCCTTATTTTATGAAGAACCGAAGTAAAGACTATAAAAAGGCACAAAATAAAAGTGAAAACAGCATGGTTGATAAACTATATTAATGCCATCTATTAGGGATTTTTAAACTACTAGCAACAAAATTAAATATTAAATTTAGATAGTGTGCTTGGTTGAATTCATAAAGTATTAGTATCTCATTTCATTCCAGACACACTAAGGGGGAAAAAATTCTAATTTTAAAAACAAAATCAATTTCAATTTTACAGAGGCAGTAATTATGGAAAGATGTTTAAAGAACATATACCAAAGGGGAATATTTGCATGTGAAGTTACCTGTAACAATTATTTGCTGCTTATTGAATATAATAATTTAAATACCTGTTCACATTTGTTACAAACAGTAAAGTATAAAAAATATAAAAATTATACTCAGTGGTGGTTTAAGTAAGGAATGTCCCCCATAGGCTCATGTATTTGAACCCTTGGTCTCTGCATAACTTGGGGCAGTGACAGAACCATTAAAAGACAGAGCCTTGCTGAAGGAATTATGTCCCCAGGGGTGGGCTTTGAGTTCATAACCTCACCCCATTTCCAGTTTATCCTCTCTGCTTCCTTTCTGTGGACTGAGTTCTGATTTCTTGTGGATTCTCCCTCTGGCACTGTAAGCCCAAACAGGCTCTTTCTTCCATAATTTGCTTTTGTTCATGGTGTTTTATCACGCAATAAAAAGCAACTGATACATAGTGCAATAAAAATTATATACTATGCATGCAACTTCTTAATAAAGTTCATTTGGTGTCAACACTAGAAAGATAGTAAAGCAGAGATTTTATATCTTATTTTTATAAACTCAATAAATCAGGCGATATTAGAGCCTTAGAGAGCTCAGGATTTCCCAAGTCTTCTGACATGATAGACAGTATCAGTGAACATAAAGTAACAGAAACAAGAGTAACAGAGCCTTAATAAACCCCTGCTAGTTAATGGGGGAATCAATGTCCACACATTTCTATAACTGATTTCTGTATATAAAGGGCTCTATTGTGATCACAGTAACAGATTAAATTGGAAATGGGCAAAACAGATGCATATATCAAAAAATACATTGTCTGCAATTTTACTCACATTAGCTGAATGATGAGAAGAGAAATATATCACATACTAAATATAAAAAAAAATTAATGAGTGCCAGCAAGATGGCTCAGCAGGTAAAGGCACTTGCCTTCAAGCATGATGACCTGAGTTTGACCTACAGGACTCACATTGTGGGAGGACAGAGCTCACTAAGTTACTACAAGTTATCCTCTGATTTCCACATGTGTGTTTTCACACATACACACACACACACACACACACACACACACACACACACACGCAGTTAAGTAAATAGTATTTCTAAAAAAAAAAAAGATAAGTCAGCATCTGGGTGTGGTGGGTTCAAACCTTTAATTCCAGCACTTGGGAGGCTGAAAGAAGAGGATTGTGGGTTTAACAACACCTTGGTATATGAAGTAAGTTCTGGGTCAGTGTGGGGTACTGAAAATAATGATGATGATGATGATGATGATGATGATGATGAAAAAATGAAAAAACACAGGGAGTGTTAGAATCTCACTGTTACAGGAAGGCATACTGAGAAAAGTGAAAGTAACCTGGCAATACAATTTCTTTTTTTTGGGAGGGGGACTTTTTGTACCATGACTCAAACATGGTTAGGAAGCACAGTCAGACTCAGGAAGAAACTGTGTCTCATCATCCCTGGTGGAAGTTCAACTTTTCAACCGGATGTGATTGGTTAATTCATTATAAGTGCAAAGGACCAAGGGAAGGAGAAAAGGGTCAGCCACTTTGAGTCATCAAGTTTTAGGAACGCAGAGGAGCCCTTTTGTAAACAATATTTTTACCGGGGTGGGGTGACAATTAAATGATTTGCAAAATCATTTTATAAAAGGTTGGGGAGACTCGTGGGATTGGTCCTTAGCAGGTATGCCACTTTGAGAGACAAGAACATTACAGCAGGTAGATGTTTTGATGTCTGATCTTTTACATAACAGAATGCAGATGTCATATGACAATTCCTATGGATTTCTTACTAGCATATCATCATGCAGACACAGATGTGGCTCCTGGCACAGACGTTATACAGCGGATCAGTCATTCCATAGCTTTTCTGATTAGAAACCATGTAAGAGAGCAAAACAGGTTTGACAGTAAAAGTCTCAGTACTTATTTTAAAAATGACTGTGGGGACCCAAGAACAATGTGCTTGGGAAGCGAGTACATAAAAGATGAGTTAAAAAGTAGGCACAGTCTCTACAGGCTTAACATCCCCACCTGCCACCTCCCCCTCTGCTGAGACCTTGAGCTAAAGTCCTCTGAGATCCTGAGGTCAGGACTTCACTGTGATGTCTGCTAAACGATGGGAGGAGGAGAGGGCTGTAAGATGAGAGTCAAAATGGCAGAGCAGACTCAAGCACAATTCTCAATAGTCATTTAGTTCCTGTGCAGTGTAGACAGCACTGAGTTCTTGGAGGAGGCCAGCAAAGAAGTGAAATTGGCCACTGCTTAAGACAGAGTCATATACCAAGCCTAAGAGACATTCCAAATATGTACCTATCCAACTGTGGCACATCTGTACAGTGAAGCACAACTAAGCAATAAAAAATGAAAAACTAATGACAAGAAACAGATGAATTGTAAATACTATCCTAAGTCAAAGAAGCCATATTTGAAGGTTGACATCGTGCATGTTTTTGTTCAAAAGGGAAAATAATTAACAAGTGGAGGAGACAAAGAAACAAGGTATGTGGGATATTTTGAGGGAACTGGAAATAGGACATCTTGTATTTAGTTATAAAAGCATACATATCATTTAAAGTTCAGAACTTACATTGGTAGACTACATATAACTAGGGGTGTGGGGAGAAGGTAGAGACAGATGGATTCCAATTCCCTAGAAATAAAATACTGATTCCTTCAGCTGATATCAGACTACTTTTTATATTACTATAATTTTTATTACGATTTATTCACTTTGTATCCCAGCTGTAGCCCCATCCTCATCCCCTCCCAATCCTGCCCTCTCTCCCTCCCTCATCTCCTCCCATGCCCCTTCCCCAGTCCGCTGATAGTGGAGGACCTCCTCCCCTTCCACCTGAACTTAGCCTATCAGGTCTCATCAGGACTGTCTTTCATAGTCTTCCTCTGTGGCTTGGTAAGGCTGCTCCCCCTTTAGGGGGGGAGGTGATCAAAGAGCCAGCCACTGAATTCATGTCAGAGACAGCCCCTGTTCCTTACAAGGAAGCTCATTTGGAGACTGAGTCACCATGGACTACCTCTATGCAGGGGTTCTAGGTTATCTTCGTGAATGGTCCCTGTTTGGAGTATCAGTCTCAGAAAAGAGCCCTGAGCCCGGATTTTTTGGGTTCTGTTCTTCTCCTTGTGGAGCTCCAGACCTGTCCAGATCTTTTTTCGCCCTCCCCGCTTCCCTCATAAGATTCCCTGCACTCTGCCCAAAGTTTGGCTATGAATCTCAGCATCTGCTTTAGTAACCTGCTGGGTAGAGTCTCTCAGAGGCCCTCTGTGGTAGGCTCCTGTCTTGCTCCTTGTTTTCACCCTCTTCTATCCCATTTGCCTTTCTGAATGAAAGCATCTTACCCAGGGTCCTCTTTCCCACTTGGCTTCTTTAGGTGTACAGATTTTTGTATGATTATCTTATGTTATATGTCTAATATCTACTTATAAGTGAGTATATACGGTGTGTGTCTTTCTGTTTCTGGGATACCTCACTCAGGATGATTTTATTTTCTAATTCCCACCATTTGCCTGCGAATTTCATGATATCCTTGTTTTTAATTGCTGAGTAGTATTCCATTGTGTACATGTACCACAGTTTCTGTATCCGTTCCCCACTGAGGGGCATCCGGGTTGAAGTAGACTACTTTACTCAGTTAATACCTTGTTACTGGAACGCCCATGGAGCTATTGCTCTCTGTTGCGGAGCTGAACTTGAAGCTCTTGTGTTACATATTTTCTCCAGTTTCTCTGCTAGTTTACTCTTTATGGAAAAGAAAAAAAAAAAGAAGGAAGGTAGAAGACAGACAGGCAGACAGAAAGGAGGAAGAAAAAAGTTGCCTTGAGGTATCACAGAGGCATGTCCAACTCCAAAAAAAATTTTTTTGAACATCTATGTGTGTATCATGTGGGTGCTTTGAATTTTATATTTAAATAACATAAGTGCATGTAATTTAAATTTAATTGTATCTATTTTAAGTGTAAATATATATTTAATGATATAAACTACATTTATATTTAAATATATATTATATCCATCAATCTATTTATCTTTGTATATATTTATTTAGACTAGATCTCTATCTATCTTCTGTCTATTTATCTATCTTCTATATATTTATATTTAGGCTAGATATCTGCCGTCTACTTATCCATGTATTTATCATCTACCTACCAATAATCACTCTTCTATGTATTTACATATATTTTGAGGATCTATCTATCTATCTATCTATCTATCTATCTATCTATCTATCTATCTATCTATCTACCTACCTACCTACCTACCTACCTATCCAACTATGTGTCTCTCATCACTGCACTGCACCAACTATGAACCACCCACCAGCTGCAAGGCAAAAATCTCCTCCACTCATCTGAAACCGATACAAAGGGAACCCAACTCTGCTACATGGTTATGAGCCCTCCTCAGAGGCCCTGACACCACTGTCTGTCTATGGTATCAGTCTCCTATGTATTTATTTCCTCATATTGAGGCTATATTTCTCTGGAGCCCAGAGCTTCCTGGTTCTAACGTAGCAGGCTTGCTATGGAGATCCTGTCCTCACCCTCAGTGTGCTGGGATTACAGCCAGGCACTCACACCCGCTCAGATGATTACAGCCAGGTGCTCACACCCACTCAGTTTCTGTGTCCTGGAGATTTGAACTCGTACCTTCCTGCATGCATGGCAAGTACCTCGCTCTCTAAGCCCTGTCACCACCCACCCAAGTCAATTTCATCTTGTAAATAAACTCCAGGACCACATATTGTAGTTTGAAACAAATTCTGTTGGGATTCAAATTGGACTTCCATCGAATTGTTACATGAATTGAGGAGGCTTACAAAACAGCTCTCCCATTTAAACACACACAGAAGCGTTCCAGTCTATTTTTATGCTGTTGGTTAATATTGTGTGGATATTATTGTTAGGGGCCTTTAAAAGATCTTAGTATTTTGATGTGCAAAGGATAAACTGGGGTGTTTTTTGTTTTGTTTTGTGTTATTTTTGAATAAGTTTTTATCCTTTCTTTCTATGTGCTTGGGAAAACCTTTCCATTTGGTGGGTATATTTGCATATTTAATGATACAACTTAATGGATTTTTCCTCTGACTTTCAAAGTTTTTGTTTTTGCTCTGGGGCGAGTTTCTAAATAAACCAAGGTGGTGACTGTACATGCTTTGGTGTTGTCTTTCCACGTCTCAGCCACTGCCTGTTTCAAGCCTCACTCCAGGCCAGCACCTGGTGGGATGACCTAAAGCTCCAATCATAAGGGCGGACACTTTGTGTTTCCAGTGGTTTCATTTGCTTATTTTGCATGTGTGCAAGTGTGTGTCATGCATGTATAGGTGCCTACGAAGGCAAGGCAAGAGGAGGCTGTTGGATTCTCTAGTGCTAGAATTACATGCAGCTCTGAGCCTCTTCATGTGGATGCTGGGAACTGAACTCAGGTCTTTTGACAGTGTAGACCATCTTCCTAGCACCTTAGTGCTTTTAATCATCATGCCTTTGGGGCTAATTTTAACAGCTACTTTGAACAGCAGTTTAGGAAAAAACGAATTTATCATCATGTTAAGCAAGTATTTATCAACTAGGGACCAGCAATAATTAAACAAAGCAGGTCAAACAAATATGGCCATGCATATTACTACAAGATGAGAGTTTTACTATGGAAGAATAATTATTAACAGGAGAACTGAGCACCAAGATACACAGTTAGCCCAGAACAATGGTACACACCTGGATCAGTCAGGAGGCTGAGGCAGAAGGATGTCCAGTTCTAGGCCACCCATTGGCTAGACCATGTCTCAAAAACCAAATGAAGTGCTCTGCAAGATGCGTCTGAGTTCTCACTAAGAGAGTAGAGATAAAACCAAAAAGGCAGGACTGTGTAAGGTCAAAAACCCAGGAGATTGCCAGTAGTTTGTTAGTCACACCCTGTCTACAGTGTCCAGGCCCTGTCATGGAACCCTCACACTCTTCTCAGAAGGTTCACTACTGGTGGGAGGTGGGGGATGGGGTGGGGATGCTTACTGGCAGCTGAATCTAAGCATCACTTTCATTCGGCAGAGCTGACATTAACCGGTATCACAAGAGGACCATCTGGTACCTGCAGTACATGAACACCATGTGCTTGGTGAGCAAAGTCTGAAGATGGCTCATGTTAGAGTTTATTCAGAAAGAAGATCTTTCGGATGTCCAGAAATGGAGGAAAATTCTCCAGGCTACATATGTCACCCATGGCCTCACCATTCTGCATAGTTCCTCTATTTTGATCAAACAAGGACACTTCTTAAGTTGAAAGTAATTTGGTTCCTATAACCACTGTGACTTATTTTTTTAGTCTTACCCTCTCCACCCTCATGGCTCATTCAAGGACACCCCAGCAGGCAAGCACCAACTGTGAACCACCCACCAGCCGCAAGGTAAAAAGTCTCCCCCACTCATCTGAAACCTATACAACTCTGCCACATGGTTATGAGCTCTCCTCAGAGGCCCTGACGCCACTGTCTGTCTACGGTATTAATGACTTCTAATCACCCTGTTAGAAGATAGGCACCCTGAGTGTTGCCTATGAGCCCTAAAACCCTAAACACACAGTCATGGCTGCAGTGGTCCATAAGTACTTTTCTTATTTCCATTTTCCACCTTATTATTTCCTACCCAGACCCAAAGAAGGTATAAGAATAAGCGATGACACTCATCTCATCGAACTTCACAGCAGCACTTGTGACTGTCACCTGACCAGTCTCGATCGAAATGCTGACCATAATTTTAATTAAATTTAATAAAAACAATGTTTTATTGAGATTAGTCTCCTTGAACAAAATCCCTATATTTCATAGATTTTTTTGGTTAAAAAAAAGTCACAGACATTTCAATCATTCATCCCACACATAAAATGATAAAGGTATCATAATAACGAGAACACAAAAAATTGATTTCCCCTCGCATGAATTCCAACCTTCAATCACAAGTTACCCGGACAGATGCAAACTGGAAGTCACTTTGGACCAGATGCTCAGTCGAGATTCTTTATTCCTTATTAATTTTGTGCAGACAAGATCTTAACAGCATGCAGAGGAAGGTAAACTCACAAAGTGGCACAATAATGACTAATTTTAATTACTTTCCAGAATCTCTACTTGTTTGCAAAATTGACTATGTTTCTCACAAGCTCATTATCTAGCTACATAGTTAAAAGTTTGCAAAATGGAATATTCCCCATCCCTGTCTAGCAAAAAGCTGCAGGATAATGGGATGAGGCCTGCTTGCATTGAATTTCAATGGGCTGCTTCAGTGTCCAGAAGGAGCAAAACCCAGACATGTAAGGTGATCAGTCAGAGAGAAACACAGCTATTAGGTGGCATTTCTTTAAAGGGATTACATACCCCAAACACTGCCCAGGGAGAATCTCCCTTAGTTAGGAAAAACCATTATTGTAAGTCCAAAAGAAAAAACAGGGCCTGGGAGATGTCAGAGTTGGTAAAGTGCTTGCTGAGGACCTGCTTTCAATCCGTTAAACTCACCTGAAGAAAACAAAACAAAAGAAAAAACAGGGCATGATGGCCCATACACAGGAGGTTCACTGTGTCTTGCTCTCTAGCTAGACTATGCAAACTGGTGAGCAGCAGGCAATAAAAGAAATGAGAGACTATCTCAAAATTCAAGGTGAAGAGTGACTGAAGAAGACACCCAAGGTTAACTAACCTCTATATGCAAACATGAACACACATGCATATACTTGTGTATCATCATCCATGTCCCACCCCCAAGCACATGGTAGGGGTGGAGCAGTCAGGGCTTTGTTAATTTGAACCCATGTTTAGACTTACCAGGTCTCCCAAGAATTACTCCAGCCCTTTCTGTTGCCTTCCCAACTCAACTTCCTTATGGTCATTATTTTAACCACATTGGCCAATCACATTGTCCTTGTCCTTATCACGTGCACTCTTTAGGACCACTCTATCTCTGTCTCTATATGAGGTCCATGCCCAGGACACCATCAGGCTAACCTACCCCTGCCCGCAGAACTGCCCAAATCTCCTTTCAAAAACTGTCTATTGCCTTGCAACTCAGAGTGGGAGATATGTCTGGTCCCAGTACCCTTGACGCCCCTCCATTCTGCATCTGATGCCCATGTAGGGATCCTCCTGTGCAAGCTACATAGCTATTTAGGACACCATCCATTGTTCCTCCTTACAAGGATGCTTTCTCCTCCAGGACAGACCCCTTCCTTTAGTTTATACTCTGACCACGGCCATTTCTGAGGAGACCCTGCCACAGGCCTAGTGGATGTGTTGTGTTTCTGCTATTCTAAAGGCACAGACAGAAAGGAGAAAGGTCTGCACATTGAGAATAGAATGCTCCTCTCTTTGACTATGACTTTAAGTAAGGAATGAGCCTGCCAACAACTGAAGGAATATGGCTTCATGTCTAGGCCCTTCAGCTACACAGAATGTCCTAAGATTCCTGCACTGAAAGACTTCTCACCAGGAATTTAAGATACACATTCTCGGCTACTACTATACTGAATACACATTTTCACAACATCTCTGAGAAGAGGACACAAGGAGCATGTTTAAATAGTAGAAAACCATGTCTAATTTGGCCGACCCCCTCTCCAAAGACACCTCTCTCCTTGGACCATGCTTGATGTAAACTTCCACTCTGCTCTGAGCAACACTGCATGAAAACGTTGAAACACAACATTTCTGGGTGCTTGATCAAAGAATCCACCAACAGGAACAGTTCAATGCACCAGAGAACAAGATCCCAACCAGGAACTGTTTAACCAAGATGAGGCAGATTCAAATGCTGAACATAGAAACACTCCTTAAATATATAATACAGGGCACAGATACAAGGAATAAAACACCATGATTAAAGCCTAGAAGAATTAATCCCGTTAAAATGTTTGTGTAAGCCAAAGTGACCTGAAGGCTCAGTACAAGCCCCCCCCCCCAATCATAGGGCAGTAGTCAAAGAAAAAAAACAACATAACAAAACAAAAACAGCAACAAACATTTATATGAAGGCACAGAAGATCTTGAACTTTGGATGGAAGGGGAGGAGGACTTGGAGGGAGGGATGGGGAGAGTGGAAGGGAATGAAGAAGGGGGCTATGCCTGGGATGCAAAGTACCTAACCTGTGATTGATATAAAAATAAATAAATTACATTAAAAAAGATCTTGAACTGTCAATACAATCTTGACTAAAAAGCAAAATTAGATGAAACATACTACCAGATTTCAAAATACAAAGCAAAGCTACAGGCACAAAATCAGACACATCCATCAAGAAAAAGAATCTGGAAGAGAATCTAAATAACTTATTGCTGTTGTTGCTTTTAAGATAATAATTTAACTGTTTTTCCCTTCCTTTAAACTTTCCCATCTATCCCTCCCCACTCTCCTTCAAATTCATAGCCTCTTTTTCATTAATAGTTACTGCATACATATGTTTTTGTTTATATACATATACTCCTAAACGTAACCTAGTGAATCCATATAATGTTATTTGTACATATGTTGTCAAGGCTGACTATTTGGCAGTGAATGACCACTTGGTGTGCACTTTCCTGGGGAAGACCACCTCTCCCACCCCCAGCTTCACTCAGCTGCCTACAGTTTCTTATTTAGGGTTGAGGCCTTATGGACTTTTCCACCATCCAGTTTGGAAAGTGACTTTTGATAAAGTTGCCTAGAACACACAAGGAGAAAGTGCTGCCTATTTAATAATGGTGTTGAGAGAACAGGAGATGCACATAGAGAGAAATTAAATTAGATCCTCACATCATAGGCAAAAGTCAATTCAAAGTATATATTAAAACCTTGGCTTGATGGGTGGCAACATGTGCACAATGCAATCACGAGAACTCAAGTGAGAAGCAGCAGGACCACTGTAAGTATTGGGCCACTCCAGGCTGCACAGTGATAGATCCCCTTCCCCCCAAATCCTTTGTACATGTATATATGTGTGTGTATATAGGATATGACATAAGTATTATATATAACAATTGTATATAATATATACACATAAAATGTATGTGCGCACACATGCATACAGACATAGTAATACACTGAAAGAAAACACACAATAGTTATGGACAGTGAATATAAGCAAAAAACAAACAAACAAATAGGATTGCATTAAACTAATAGGCTTCACAGCAAAAACAGTTACCATAATGTAACCATTTGTTCGTACAAGAAATGCTTGGAGTCATCATTTGGATAAAACTCTGCTATCCAAACTGTGTAAAAAAAAAAAAAACTCAAACAGTTCAATAC